>VDFB02271358.1:290905038-291122892 GCA_007258455.2 Sequoia sempervirens
TCATTTCCTCCAAAAATTATGTCATGAACATACACAACCAATATTAAGATTTGATATTCTTCAACTTTAAAGTAAAGATTACTATATGTGGTACCCTTATTGAATCCTTGTTGTATCAAATATCTATCCAACCTTGCATACCAAGCTCCAGGAGCTTGCTTCAACCCATACAATTCCTTCTTCAATCTGTAGACCATATTAGGTTTATCTGACAAATAAAATCCTTCTAGTTGTTCCATGTAAACTTCTTCTTCCAACTCTCCATTCAAGAAAGCAGACTTCACATCCATCTGATAAACTTTAAAGTCCTTATGTGTTGCAAAAGCCAAAAAAATATTGATTGCTTCCATCCTAGCCACCGGAGCAAATGTCTCCTCAAAGTCTATTCCTTAAACTTGTGCATAGCCCTTACACATAAGCTTTTCCTTATTTCTTACCACTTCTCCATTCTCATTCAACTTGTTTCTAAACACCCACTTAGTTCCAATTATATTCTTGTTTTCGGGTCTAGGAACAAGTTCCCAAGTTTGATTCTTCTCAATATACATAATTTCTTCCATTTCTTTAATCTAATGTTCATCTTTGCATGCCTCACTCACTATTTTAGGTTCGACTTTAGAAAGTAAACATAGATTTACTTCTACTTCAATAGCTCTTCTTCTTTTCAACACACCTTTGCTTTTATCTCTGATGGTCTATTCTTCTGAATGATTTCTTTGCACATATTTAGGGGTCTTAGTGGTATTTTCCAAAGCTTCTTCCTCTTCATTTTGTACCTTATTTTTCTTATCTTTTTATTCTTATTCTCTACAAGTAGGTTGTTCTGAATCATATCCATCTATTACCACTGAATTCCTCAAATCTTCATCAACCTTGACACTTGCACTTTCAACAATCCTTCTCAATATTTTATTGTAACATCTATAAGCTTTTCTCTTAGTAGAATATCCAATGAAGATGCCTTCATCAAACCTTGCATCAAATTGTCCTAAGTTTTTATCATTTATCTCGATATAGCATTTGCTTCCAAACACTCTAAAGTACTTGACAGTAGGAATCCTTATGTACCACAACTCATAGGTAATATTTGTGTTGTTAGCTCTAAGCTTGAACTCTAATGAGAGTATGTAAACAACAATATGGTGCTTCTCGTTATACTTCTAAAATGAGTTGGCTTCATCATAGTCCTTGCAGCTTCTTGGTGATTCTATTTTTCTTTCAACTACTCCATTTTGTTGAGGAGTCCTAGGGGCAAACAAGTGCCTTTTTATACCATGATTCTCACAAAACATGTTAAATACATTGGAGGTGAACTCTCCACCTCTATCAGACTTCAAACATTTGATCTTCAAATCCATCTCATTTTCAACCATAACTTTGAATGCTTTGAATTTATCTAGGGATTCAAGTTTTTCTTTAAGAAAAGTAACCCATGTCATTCTAGAGTAATCATCAATCAAAAGTATAAAATATTTATCACTTTCAATACTTCTCACTCTTGTAGGAACACAAAGGTTAGTGTGTACCAATTCTAATAATCTGGTAGAAGATTGTTCTTTTCCCTTGAAACTACTTCTAGTTTGTTTTCCAAATTGACAATTTCTACAAATAGCATTGATAGGCTTTGTAATCCTCGACAGATCTCTCACTGCTTGAACTGAACTGATTCTAACCAAGTTATCAAAATTGATGTGACACATCCTCTTTTACTATAACTAGCTATCATTAATCTAAGTCATAAAACGTTGACCATTAGCACCCTTGAGCTAATAGATATTTCCAAATCTATCCTTTTTCCAAAAAAAATCACAATTCAATGCCCTTTTCCAATCTCACATCCATCATCCTGAAACATAAGATTGTATCCTTTTCTACACATTTTTCCAACACTCAAGAGGTTATGCCTTAAATCTTTAACATAGTAAACATCTTTAGTATTATGCTTGCCATCAAAACTGATTGAACTTATTCCACAAATCTTAGCACCTAAATCATCCCCAAATTTAACAAGTCCTCCATCATATTTTTGAAGTTTAACAAACTTACCCTTGTTTCTGGTCATATGATTTGAGCAACCACTATCAATAACATGATAGTTCTTATCATGTCTAACATGAAAAGTTGATACCAAAGTACCTCCATTCTTACCCTTTTTCTCCAAAACACTTTCCTTCACACAACTTTCAAAGTTTGCAGAACAAAATTCATGTTTTAAAGACAAGAACAAGCATTCATTATCATCAACATATCCATAATCAGATTCATCATCAGAAATACCAACATCTTCTCTAACATAATAGCTTTTCTCGATCATCTTTCCTTTGTTTTCCTTGTTCTTATTGTTCACAGTTCTATTTGGACAACTCAAAGCATAGTGACCTATATTTCCGTAATTGAAACATTTGAAACGTAGTTTACGTTTGTACTTACTACTGCTCTTTTTCATTCTTCTTACAAATTTAGCTTCCACATCATCAAGACCATCTCCATTTGAATCTTCAATTTTTTTTTATTTTCCAGTCTTGGAAGCAGTCTCCACTTTTGCACCATTTTTTGGAACAATTTTTCTCATTTTAAATGACGTTAGTATGCCAAATATCTAATCTCTAGTGTAGGTATTAAAATTTGCAACTTCCTAAATAGAAAAAACCTTTTCATTATAAGAATCAGGAAGAGCTCTGAGAATTTTCTTTACCACTTTAGGTTCTTTGACTTGTGCACCAAGACCTCTCATAGCTCTTACGAGTTCATCAACCCTCTGCATATAACTTGTAATTATTTTATCTTCAAACATCCACAAAGTCTCAAATAGTATCTTTAAAATTTTGCAACTTAGCTTGTTTAACCTTGTCATCTCCTTCATAAATACTTTCTAGCTCATCCCAAACTTCTTTAGCAGTTTTAAGATTCATGACTTTCACTAATTCAATATTTGCAAGACTACTCAAAAGAACAAACCTTGCCTGACCATCTATTTCATAGGCCCTAATTTCATCACTTGTGATCAGTCCATTTGTAGGCATGTTATATATAGTCTTCACTACCGTAATGACATCAAATCCAAGGTAAGTCAAATAGCCTTCCATCTTCACTTTCTAGAATGCATAGTATGTACCATCAAACATAGGGATCTCCTTATTGCTCGCCATCCAAGATCTACCTCAAGTGGCTAAGCTTTTCTCCTAGGAACCTTGCTCTAATACCAATTGTTGAATAAACAAGACAACTGAAGGGGGGTGAATTAGTTGTATCAAATTAAAACATCAAAAACCCTCAACAATAATCAGATCCACATGCATTGATTAAATCCTTAATCTGTTATAATGTTTGAACATGAAATGTAGATAACAAAAACTGAAACAACCAACACCATACACAAGAGAACACCAAATTTATGTGGAAATACCTATAAGGGAAAAAAAGCGGTGAGGATTATCTCACAATATAATTAATTGAAAAATCAATACAAGGAGGCTCACTACTAGAATAGGAAACATTGTCTAGAAAGGCTCACAACCCAGGCTCACTGCCAGAATAGAAAGAAGAAAGAAGATAGAATGTTACACAGAGAACACAATCTCAATGCAATAGGGATTCCACCATAATAGCTTCAACAACACTCATAGTCTTCAAGTGATCAAGATACCTCAACTCACTGTATTCAACAATATTACATTATAACTCGTACTGCATTTCACACTTCTACACTTAATTTCACATCACAACACACAATTATATTCCACACACCATCTCACATCAACTCACCTTGCATTATACCATCCACAACTTGAAAAACATCTTCAAGTCGACTACACACCTTACAATTTATGAATTCAAAATAGGTCAGCACTAAGCATTCTTGTGGTGGATAGGAATGAAAGTGGACTAGTAGAAAACTTAATTGGTACCCAAATCAACTCTCACATGCCACACTATGCCTTCATTAATACTTGAACATCTTCAAATGTAGTCTAAACACTAGGTCGACTGTTACCCATGCAAACACCACTAAACTTTGAATTACACACTTCCTCAAATCCAAGGATGACTTGCAAACCACATACCATGCTTCACCACTATCTAGAATATTCCTCTATCACCTTGAAATCCATTAAACTCCTTTACAACAATTCACACCTTCAGAATGTACATAGCTTGTACACTCAGACTACAATACCAAACACTGCATCTCTAAAATCCAACTTTCAAAGTACCAAATCACAAATCCTCTTGACACAGGAAAGAGATTAACACTATCAACATACCTTTAGGATTGCAAGAACTGAAGAGAAACTATGGAGAAATGTGGAGCAAATACATTTCTCCTAGACACCTCTGTAAGAAACACTACGAATCTAGTTCACATACTAGTGAACATAACTTCTTCTACACAGCGATCCAGAAGCCCAAATTATAGATATAGAAACTTTGAACACCTCTAACCAACATATCCAAACCACACAAGTAGATCTTCAACCCAAAATAAATGCAAAGCAAAACCATATCACCTCTGCAACACCATGTTTCCTCTTTTTATGAATTTTATCAATATCCTCAACATCTAAACCATAAACAAAAGCTTATCAAAGCAACACTAGAGGTTAACATCAACAACTTAATTGATGACAACATAATGCAACTAAACAAAGAAACAATATCTCTCAACCACTGCACAATTGTCACTAATGACAATACAAGCTTGTTGACATCAATGACAACACCTTCATCCTTGCAACAAAAAACTATATAAAAACATAATTGAAGAATGTTGGTGCATCAAAAGCAACAAAACAACCAAAAAGAACTAGATTTAAAAACTAATTGTTATCATCTTTATTGATGATAGGATCCTCTGCACACAACATATAATTGGTCATGAGGAATTTCATGCCTTCAACTAGGATTGGAGGGGATTGTTTGATGAGTAGTCATAGGAGGGGAGTGTTTGATGAGTAGTCATAGTGCATAGAAAAATAAAATTTCCTACTTTAGGACATCTAAATCTAGAATGTGACCATGTGAGTTGACAAAATGTTTGAAAACTAGAGAATAATATTTTAACAACCCCTCAAAAATAGGAGAGTAAATTAAAATTGATAGTAGAAGAAAAGATAATTTCAACACTGAAAAAAAAATCATTGATAGGAACAATACCCTCAAACACATTGTATCAAGTTAGGGCATGTTGGAGCTATGAATCATTGAAGACAGATGCCCAAATGTACTTATAGCATAACAAGCATAACAGAGTCAAGAATCTCAAGAAATCCATGGTGTTGGATACGAATTTTGAGGAAACCTAAGAATAATATTAGAAGCATGATGAATCCAAGAGAAAGTCCACACCTATGACTTGTCAAATGGAATTTTCCAGTCTTTTATAGTTTAACTTAAAAGTATTCTTTAGTTTTATTGATGGTGGTTTTAGCACATCCAACTTGCTAAGGAATAATGAACTATTAATTCTCTTGAAAACCAAAATTATCTACTCCAATGTTCCTTTTGGGTCAAGTCTTGATCGTGATGGATAACTAAGTGGTTGATATAAACATGTTTTGACAAGGATCTTGGATTATTTAGGTTTTATGGAAAATATAGTCAAGACATGCAAAAAAATTGAAAGATTTATTTCTTAGAAATCACAACCAATTGCACATTTTAGCAGATCTATGTTATTTATATATTGTTTTACCTATTTAAAATATCATAAAATAAATATCAAAAGATTGAGGTTTTAAGAGAGAACTCTAAAATATGAACTAAAAATTAAATGGAAAATAATAATACTTATTTCATTTATCAATTCTAAGTGGTTAGACAAAATCCTAATAACAATTATTAAAGAAACTAGTGTTCACACAATTGTTATTAACACAAGGGTAATCAAATAATCTCAATATTTTGAAGTTATATCAAATCATATTACCATCAAACATGTGTAGATCTAAGACAAAAATCTATTCAATACCACAATAACACAACATGTTTCATCAATTTACTCAATTTAGATAGATAAAATAATCATACCATCACTAGAGATCAAGATCTAAATGTATGCAAACAAGGTGCAATCCTTTGATTCCATAAAAAATGATTTCACAAAATTCACTAGGAAGTTACACACTAAAATTGCAAAATTTCTTTGCAAATACAAATTTTTTGATCCTTTACAATGAGCCAAAATCCAAATTAAATAGACTTATGCATCCCAAGATTCATGGATGTGGAAAAATAGTTGACTAAAATTATAACTAAAGCACTTAGTTATGATCTAGGGATGAACTAGAACTAAACTAAATAGTTAATTGGAACTAGAATCTACCTAAAAATACAATGCCAAATTTAAAGTTAATTATCTATATGTAATTTATTTAAAATAAAGCAAAACTTAATTCTAACTTAATTTATGCTAGGGAAGCTATCAAAGAAAGTTATGATGACTTCATTCATTATGTCCATTAGAGGAACCTGATGGTACTGCAATTTAATCCTCTATGTAAATGGAAAATTCTCCAACTTTTCTTGTAGGATGGTAAAACTAGTTAATTCATCTTGAAAAACTTGCAACTCCATCTTTCTAGTCATCATCTAGTCAATAGCCTCTTGAGTGGCCTATCCTTGTAATGATCCTTTCAACTCTTCAACCATTTTACTAAGAGAATCAACTAGAGATGAATTTTCCCATAATGTACAACCAATATTTTCCACAAAATGTTCAATATTTACCATAGCCTAGGTTCTTATTCTTATTCAATCTGTACTTGCGTCTATTTAAGATCTTTACCCTTAGCTATCCAGCCTTCAACCATTCCTTTGGTTTATCTTGATCATTCTCTACAAT
This sequence comes from Sequoia sempervirens, assembly GCA_007258455.2. Taxonomy (NCBI): domain Eukaryota; kingdom Viridiplantae; phylum Streptophyta; class Pinopsida; order Cupressales; family Cupressaceae; genus Sequoia; species Sequoia sempervirens. The sequence goes on from VDFB02271358.1 coordinate 290,911,880, forward strand.
TAAAGCCACTTTCAACAAATCTTTTGAGGAGATGGCCTTTATTTCCTTCAAAATTGGGATGTAATCCTCCTAGACCATTAAATCTTCATCTATCTTCACCTCCATTTGGTAGGCTAGACTAGATTCATCACTAATGTAGTGATAAAATTTTATTACTTTCCTCAAAAACCTACTAGCCAAGGTTATAAAATCATATTTCCATTCCTTAGCAATAGACACACACCCCTTAGGGTCGAGGTGTTGGACTTCTCCTTTCAATGCAGCTTCCAAAACTAGCTCAGGAGCAACAACATCAATGGTCCCTATCAGATTATTAGCACATGTTGTTAATTGTGCTACCTACGACTTCAACTCCTTATTTTTACATATTTTTGCATCCTTTTTAGGATGGTGGATATAGCCATTTGCAAAGATTGTCGATCTCCCTCTCTGGTTTGGACACCTAGGTTGACTTGTCTCATTTGGTAGTCTTTTGACTACATGTCTGATTCATATTTATCCACTAGAGGGATGGCTATTTGAGCTACTTTTTTTCCTTTCTCATCCATAGTGATAGTAGAAAATCTCCTAGATCTCTTTCTTCTTTTTGTTGGAGCCTAGAATACTTCTACAAGAATATCAATATTCTCTTCTTCCTCCTCTTGTACATATGTTCTCTTTCTCTTATGAATGGTATGATTTAACCATACCAAGATATTTGAATATACCTCACATTGAGGAGAAGAAATAACTCCAGTGTCATATGAGGCTTGAGAGTTATCATGTTCTTGCTCTACCTCACTTCTTTATATCTCTTCTTCTTCCCTTTCCCCTCCTATAACATCCTCAACCTAAATTTTCTTATTTGGCTCTATTTCTCCCTCCTCAATCTCTTTTTTTATCACTCATTCTACTAGAGCTTCTCCATGGGTTTCTAGTGCAGTCATGGATGGAGGGTCCATAAAGGACTGTCCAACCATGTAGCCTAGAGTTCACACAATGGAAAATAGCACATGAAAATGCTCAACAAACATGAACTATTGGCTCATAGGCCTGTCACAAGGGCATTAAAAGATATTACAATTGGCATAAGGCCTTATTACAGTCCTATATAAGAGAAAATTTGCACCCCTTATGTAAATTACTCTTCTACATACCCTCACCTTAGAAAATCAAACCCGGAGGTGAAATTCCACATCACCCAGCTGCCTTCCATCCACTTGGCGCATGTTTTGCGTGTTAGTGAGTTAATTTTCATCAAGGAATGCAGCGCATGGATTTCTAAACAACATGCTACAGTCACTAACAGATTCCTACCTTTGGAGTTCGCAGGGACATTACACACCTCATTGGGGTTGAATTGTAATGCCTATGTGTGACCAACCGACCTGAAACGGATCCTTTTGGCCTTCAAAGGCATTCATTTCACACTCACTTCAATACCTTAGCAATTTCTCCATCTTCAACATTCTCTTGAGCATTATATTCACACTTCTAGAAACTTTCACAACTCCATTGAGCATTGCAACAACTTGTTACTTCATTCACTCCATCTTTATACGTGTTTCTCTACCATAGAAGTTGTGAGCTTGAAGTCTTGTGAAACCTCCCTTCATCACCATTGCAGCTATGGTGACTTTTCCAAGTTCATTGATTGCATTCTCCCTTCATTGGCCTTGATAGCCTTTGCGTGGAGGTGGTAACACTTCACTTTTCCTTTTGTGGTTTGATAGAGTAGTGTAGCTTCTTTTGTAGTGTTCAACAATCTCCATTTCTCTTCTATTTTCTTTATCATAATTTATTCTTCATGGATTTTCTGGCTGTCTATGGAGGTGGAAACACCAAAGTAGAGGTTTGATTGAGGAAAACCCCTATACAACCCCAACAATTTTCTCTTCTTGCTTGTGTGTAGGTGAAGGTGTGCGTGGAGCTCGCTAGCAAACTGGTGTTTTAGTGAGTTGATATTCGTCACCCTTGTCTTCATCTACTTACTTTTCATACTTTATCATTTTGGTCATTTCATTAAAGTTAGTTAGCTAGGCTGTTAGTAGGCTTCTGGTGCTTTTATTTCTGTATTTCACATTTTTGTACCGTACATACACCAACACGCCACATTTTCGTCCCAGACCAACATTGTCATCCTCGAATAGAGCACTATCTAAGGTACAATTTAGGCTCCAGAAATTGGATCATCTAGCCCCAACTAGATTCTTGAGTCTGTAGACTAACAGAAGCACTTGAGAGTGCTCTTCATTCTTGATCCTCATTCCAAAATATCCATTAGAGTGAGGTAAGTTAGTGAACCCTCCACTCTTGGTTCTCTCTGACCTGGAGCCTTCGTGTGGTTGGTCCCCCTCTCTTACATTTTTGGTGAACCTAACGTGAACAATGTCTATACATTTGTATGTGTTGAGACTTTTCCCTCGTACCTTGTGATTATTGCAAAACTAAGCATTGTGAAGGTTTATGAGCATCACAACCCAAACCATGACTTCCAGGTATGGTGTTAGGAGAAGTGTGTGACACCTACCGATGGAGAAGACGAAGGTCACTTCTAGTTTTTCCACTGGTCTAGATACTGACCGTACCACTAGTTATCCTCTAGGTTATGCTGATAAGATGGGTTTCACAGAAGATACCACTCGTGTTCCTACCCCTCTAGCATCCTCTACGACTTCATCTACAGATGAGGATGATGTTGTGCATATTCCTGCAGAAAACCTTTTGGCATTATATAATAGATTATTAGACCTTGTGAACCATTTGGAGAAAGCACCAAGCATGGAAAGAGCCGCTAGGCTTACTAGAAAAGTGAGACATTTGTTAGGGAAGGATCAAACAGGCATAGAATTCCTGCACGGCCTTGTCAATCTAACTGAAGCTTATATCCCTTCATATAAGCCTAGATCAAGTACCACCCAAGGAGAAGTGCTCGATGCTTATGAAAGAAAAATAGATGTTTCACTTCCCACCATGTCCATATGCATGGTTGAAATAAGGTCGTTGATCAGTCTCTCTTTTGCTTCTCAAAAGCCTAACACTCTCAAGGTGAGTAGAATACCCCTTGGGTTCAGTTTCACCCCTTCTACTGCCTCTAGCGGTGGGGGCTCTAGTGGAATGAGTGGTGGTGGTTGTGGTAGCAGGGGTGGTAATGGTGGGGGCCATGGTTGTGGTGTCAGTAGTGTAGGTGGCTTTGGTGGATTCCCTGTTGGTGGTGATGGCTTCGGCAGTGGTCAAAGTGTTGGCTCCAAAGGTGGCTCCAGAAGTGGTTCTGGTGGTGGTGGTTATGGAGGCTCCACTGGGCCTTTGTCATCTTATGACCTTGTTCTGAATGCCCTTGTGTAGAACATGGGTCAGATGCAAAACTAGTTGGCGAGCCTCTCCCAGGCCTTCGTCCAACTTATTTTTTAACCCTTCTTCTGACATATCCCATTTTTGGTAGCAATCCTGAGTACTTCCTTCCTACAAGGAATGGAAATCCCTAAGTTTGAGAAGTATGGTGACAAAGGAGATCTATATACAAATGTGTCAACCTTCAATGCCATGTGCACAAATTTCTTTCATCACAATGCTTTGATGGAAAAAATCTTTCCCTGATCTCTCAAGGATATAGTACTTGAGTGATATTTTTCCTTTCCTGGCAATTCTATATTTTCATTTGATCAACTTGTGAATCAGTTTCTTCGTCAATTCCAAGAAAACAGTGGTATGAAGATGACCTTCTTGGATCTCATCCAATGTAAGTAGGGGGATAACAAGAAGATAACTGATTTCATAGCATGATACCAAGCACTCTTTTCACAGATCTTGTACCTGCTACCTGACTTTGATGTGTAGAAGGTATCCATAGGTAACCTATAGAGATTCTGGTAGGAGAATTTTTCTTAATGAAGTACCCTTCCTTTGTGCATCTGTGTGCCGCATTGTGAGAATATCACCAAACTGTATTTCAGTTCAGGGGATCCTCCTCATGCTCTCATTTAGAAGGAAAGTATATTGTATCCATCTCAAGAAAAGGTAAATTTGTTGTGAATGTAGTCACCGTGACAAATGATAATGGCCTCAAATACAATAGGAAGTTTACAAAGTTAGCAGAATCGTATTCTTCCATCTTCAAAAAGTTGTTGAAGGAGAAGATCATAACTTTGGAAAACCCCCGACCTCTCAAGGAACCTTATCCTAATTGGTATGGTGTGAATTCTTTCTGTCAGTACCATTAGGTTAACGGGCATGATACTGAGCGTTGTATGCACTTGCATCATGAGATATAGGATCGCATCGATGACAATACCATTCATCTTGATGGGACAAAACAAAATGTGAATAAATCAATGGTGAATGCCAATAGTGAATTGCAAATCTACATGGACTCATTTCCATCTTACTCTAATAACTTGATTATTGAACCCTCTGATTCTTCTACTTAGCCCTTAGTGTACATCAATATGGTCACGGTCACTCCCTCCTCACAACATGTGACTAGCTCGTCAGATGTGACATTCACCTCATAGGATTTTCCCTTGAATAACAAGCCCTCTCCCCTCTAAATTCTCGTTCACCTTAATGGAAATATTGTGGCAGGGGTCCTAGTTGACCCCACGAGCTGAGTGAATGTTATTACAAAAGAGATATTGTCGTTAAATTCATTGTTGAGGGAGGAATATGAAGAAATGAAGTCTACCATTTGTATGCACTATGGTCTCTCTCTCAAGCCATATGGCTCAATAACTCTTTCTGTCCTAGTTGGACCTAGGGTTATGGATACTACCTTTGATGTTATTCTAGAATCTTATTTTTCTAGGGTGAAGTTAGGCATCCCTTGGCTAGCTTCCATGAATGGAATCGCTTTCTTTGTTCTTAAGTGTTTAAAATTCTCCCATGAAGGTGTTGTGCATGTTGTGCATGACACTGGATATCAGTCATTGGTATCCCATGAGGGCTATTCATTGGATAATTTTTGGCTTGCCCCGGTCATTCTACTTCCCCCTAGAACAAACCTACTTTATCAAAACTATGTGAAGTATAAAACTGGGGGCAAGGGACAACCGAAAGTGACCCGTTCGGTAGTGCAATAGTAAGCTTCCTTCTCCTCTCATAAGAATTTTGATGGTGCCTACTTAGCGTAAAGCCAAGATTAGGATATCATACCTTCCTACTGTGCCTCCTAGACCTTGGCCCTACCTTTATGGTAGGAGAAAAGGTTCCTGTGGAGAATCCTCTATGTCTCGACCTCCATGAACTCTTACCACTCCTACTCCTGAAGCAGTGAATGGGAAGAGGCTTGTCGCCAAGGCATTAGAGCCAACTGCCCCTGTTATCACTCCAACCTCTTCCTAATCTCTCCCTCCTACTCCCCTCCAGGAGTCCCTCCCTCCGCTGGAGACAGTCGTGATGGACACTCCCATTGCTGAGCAGGAACTCCTCAACTTCTGGTCTCTAGCTCCTAGAGTCACAGAAATCGCCTTGCACATGAGCACAAGAGTCAACAAAAGGCTCTAATGGCTAAGCAGGTCACTTTACAAAAGAAGGGGATTCAATCGCCGCTATTTCAGGGCCTCCTACTGTGTCCTCCTCACCCATCCTCTCTACCTTGGTTCAATCAAATTTAGTTCTACTTCTGGCTCCTTCTGCAAGAGCAAATGCCCCTGACCCTAAAAAGGTGTAGGTTTTTATCACTCCTTCAATCGAGTCACCTCTTTTGATGTCCCTTCCAAACATCCCACCATTCCTGAAGCCCGCAGACATGCCAATCACCTCGATGATGTCCACTGTGGTTCTCTTCCCCTCCTTTGTGTCTCTTGCCTCATTTGTGGGGAGTTCACATCCTCCAACGAAGCAGAAGGTGGAGGTTGGCCCTTCCAGCAATGTGGGGCATAAGGGGATTCCACCCTCTTCAAAGGTGGTTCTACATTAGCATGTGTTGTCCTTGTGATGGATGAAGTTTTGGCTTCCCCTGGGTTTTTCACTACTCTCGAGTCACTTAGTGAGCCTAGCAGTGAATCTCGAGTGCTGCCTCCCTTGCCCATTGAGGTAACACATGGCACTCTTGTGAAGTGCATGTTTAACTCCTTGGATGAGGTCCTAACCTTGTTAGCGATCTTCACAAAGTTGTTAACCATTGCTCCACAAGAACTGAGTGGAGGAGACCCTGACGAGTCTCCTCCCTTGGCCCTTGTTATGAGAGGGTTGGAGGACTCCCCCTTAATATTCCACCAATGCAAGCTCATCCACCTTCCCCATACAATGATCTAGATTGGGAAGCAAACAACCTCTTGGTCAATGAGTGTTAGGGGAGCACCTCTTCTTTACCTTTAGATTAGGTGTGTGTTTTTTGTGATGTGTTTTGATGCAAAGACAAAGGAAGAAAACACCTTCTTACTCTTCACTTGACAAAAATCAAAATCCCCTTTGTTATCCAATTCATTCAAAGTCACATTTCCTTTACAAACCTTGACTCAATACAATAAAATCCTATTTTAGAGCTCCAAACTCCTATCTAGTCTCTCAAACACGTTTGGCAACATTAAAAAGGCTTCCTCAATCCTAATATTCAATGTATATAACATAAATATAAGAAATTTTAAAAGGGGTTGTCATGACAACAATTAGGCCATCTTAGGCCACTAACACACCAACTCAATCCTCCAAGCCCAATACTCTTTGTGAAAGTCACAAAAAAAAGGATTTATCCCTACACAAATGATCTAGACCATCCTCTAAACTTTATTCAATACATTTAGTCAAATGACTATTCAGGACCTTCTTTTACTGTCCCAAAGTGGCTACACTTACTCTGTCCAGGTAGGACAGTCATTGAATAATCACCATAACTTGTAAATATTCCAACCCACGCCCTGTGATGGATTCATCTATTCCATAACATTCTCACAAACCAAAAGACTCATTGAAGGAATTAAGAAATACGCTCAAAACTCACAAATTCCACTGTATTTTGTTCTTTACCAGTCCCTTTCACACTAGGCTTAATGATTTTAATGCCTCCACACCCAAAAAAACCTAACCAACACTTGCAACAGGTTAGATAAGGTGTGAATATGCTATTGGAAACACCAAGATCCCTTTTTGATATATATTTACATAAACCCTAGGCTATAGTTCCCTTTACTGCCCTGTTTCTGACTGTGCACACATATTTATAGTCAGATCTTAAAATTTTGCACCTTAAACCCTTAACCTCTTGACTCAACCCCTGAACAATATGAAATAATATGCCACAAGGAACAAATTCACCAAATTTTAAGGAGTTTAAATGGATATAATGAGAGAAAACAATTTTATCCCTTTACTGTTTACCCTAATGAGGGTTTGGAACTATCTTCACAAAAAACTCAATATCTTGCTCAAAAGATAACCAAAATGCATGAAACTAGATTCATATGGAAGGTGATTGGAGGCCACAATGCTTCCAACCAATTTTTCACACTTTACAGTCCATACAACTCCGTACAAAGGTTGAACATAGAGAATTTTTGGAGAAAATACAGAAAAATAGTGCTTTATTCTTTTATTTCTCAAAACTTCAATCACCCTCAAAGTTCTCAATGCTACAAAATCCTTTTTAAAGGAATTCCAACTAACTTTAAGCCTGCTAACTACCTCCTAACATCTAAAACCACCTAAGACCCCTTCTATGTAACTTTTACATAATAAATGGTAAGTTTGCAACTTTCTACGTTTTGTTCAAGTTTTGACAAAAAATTGAATGTTGACCCCTCAAATATATGAAAATGACTCAAATAACATTATTACAGAGTGGAAACAACAATATTGAATAAAATTCCAAGAATTGCTTCAAGGAGGCCTAATTATGCCAAGGTGCTCCTGCACCATGTACCCCTGTGCTTGTGTTATGTGTTCCTGGATGACCCTTGTCACCCTTGTAGGTGCTTAGATACAGGAGTGGTTATGTATCGTAAAACTTCCTCTATTTCTTCCATCATTCTTCCTCTGTTATGTGTCTTGATTTTTGCAAAATTGGGGACAATGCAAAGTGTTGGGGGCATTTAGGCTTCCCTTTCATGTTGACCCAATTTTTTATTTTTATTTTGTCTTCTTGTGCATTCTTCATATGGTCTGATATAGTAGGGGGTTGATGACAGTTCATCTATATACTATTACTATACTTATATATATTTATGAATAGCTCTAACCCAAAAATATTAGATCACCCTTGTGCCCTTTGTTTGAGATGTTATTGTTTCTTTTACAGTTTTGTCATCTTTCTCTCTTCTTTGCTTGAGTTGTCCCTCATGTGTGTGACAATGTCACTTTCATAATACGTTGATTTTCAGAAAACACATTTGTTGCTAACGAATCTTTTCTCAAAAATCTTTGTAATATTTTTGAAAAATTGCATTCTCAACAAGGACCCCTCAGCGGAACATGTTTCCTTCATCATGGGTTCGTAAAGAAATAACTTGAGAAATTTCCTTCAAGGTGGGAGCAACTTTTCCTACGAGAGAAGCCTTGACCTTTCCTTCACGAGGGGGCATCTTCTTCCTTTTGAATTCCTTGATGAAGTGAACATCTTTTGAAAGGATTCCTTGATGATTGAATGGATTTGTGAAAAGCATTCTTACACTTTCAAACAATGTGTCCCTTGAGTGGACCCCTCTTCTTTTGAAGGGTTCCCAAAGGACCCCTTTGAAATATTTTCAATACTTCAACTTTTTGTGTGACTGTCTGCATGTTTGCTTGCATGGCTGCTTTTTGTTTTCTAACAAGTTTTATCTATAGATTAACATGTTGCTTTGCAGGTGCACCTGTGAAGTCACTTTTCAATCCAACTCTCTGGAGTCCCCTTACATTGGGCTTCCTTCATGAGAGAGTACTGGGGGGCATGCCTTCTTTGCAGGTCTGAGGGCCTGTGAAGCCTTTACATCCTAAGGGATTTGTCCATCGTTGGTCTACGGGCCTTCAGTGTACTTTGTGTAAATTCATAGTTCCGCAAAGCTATGGAGTCCTTTTGCTCAAACCTCCTCAGGAGAGAGTGCCTGTGGATTCCTTTTCCTTCCTTGCACTTTCGAGTTCTCCAAATCACGGTCTACTTCCTCGACAATTCAAGTATACATTTCTCACTCTTCGATCTACTTTACCAAGCACTCATCAATAATCATGCTCACTAAACTAGGGTCAAAATGTATAAGAGAAAATTTGCACACCTTGTGTAAATTCCCCTTCTACATACCCTCACCTTAGAAAATCAAACTTGAAGGAAAAATTCCACATCACCCACCTACCTTCCATCCACTTGGCATGTGTTTTGAGCATCGATGAGGGAATTTTCATCAGGGACGTGAGGGTGGTGTGTGGAAATTTACATGGCACGCTATCGTCCCTAACAAATTCCTACCTTTAGAGTCTGTAGGGACATTGCACACTTCATTGGGGTAGAATTGTAATGCCTCTATGCAACCAACCGACCTGAAATGACTCCTTTTGGCCTTCAAAAGAATTCATTTCACACTCACTTCAATCCCTTAATGATTTCTCCATCTTCAACATTCTCTTGAGCATTCTATTCACTTCTAGCAACTTTCACAACTCCATTGAGTATTGCAGCAACTTGTTACTCCATTCACTCCATATTTTTAAGTGTTGCTTTACCATAGAAGTTGCAAGCTTGGAGTCTTGCGAGACCTCCCTTCATCACCATTATGGCTGTGGTGACTTTTCCAAGTTCGTTGCTTGCAATCTCCCTTCATTGGCCTTGAGAGCCTTTGGGTGGAGGTGGTAACGCTTCACTTTTCCTTTTGTGGTTTGATAGAGTAGCATAGCATTCTTTTGTAGTATTCAACAATCTCCATTTCTCTTCTATTTCCTTTATCGTACTTTCTTCTTTGTGTATTTTTTGGCTGTCCGTGGAGGTGGAAACACCAAAGTGGGGGTTTGACTAAGGCAAACCCCTATACATCCCCAAAAATTTTCCCTTCTTGCTTGTGTGTAGGTAAACATGTGTGTGGAGCTCGTTGGTGAACTGGCATTTCAGTGAGTTGATATTTGTCACCCTTGTCTTCATATACTTACTTTATCATTTATGTGCTTACTTTTCATACTTTATCATTTTGTTTTTTTCATTAAAGTTAGTTAGCTAGGTTGTTAGTTGGCTTCTGGTGCTTTTCTTACTGCATTTCACATTTTTTGGATGTACAGATGCCAACACACCAAAGAGACGTTAGCATGCCATGCTGTCGTCCTAGACCCATGTTGCCATCCTCAGACAGAGAGTTGTCTGAAGTGCAGTTTGGACTCCATAAACTTGCTCATCTAGCCCCAACTAGATTCCCAGGTTTGTAGAGTGATAGAAGCACTTGAGAGTGCTCTTCATTCTCAATCCTCATTCCAAAATATCCATTAGAGTGAAGTAAGTTAGGGTAGCCCTCTACTCTCGACTCTCTGTGACCTAGAGCCTTGGTGTGGTTGGTCCCCCTCTCTTACAAGTCCAACCAGGACAACTCAAAATATTCTTCTATCTACGAACTACATAACTAACTGATTGACTTCTAATGGATTAAAAATTATATTAATAATAAATCTCCAACTCCAATAATGATCTATGTCAGCCCTAGGGGTTTACAAACCCAATGCAAGATCAAACGTGTAGGTCAGCCTCAAACATGAAGAGATAACACAATGGGAAGGGAAATGTATTTTGGAGCTCCAAGAAAATTCCCCTTGGACCTAAAATTCTTGAATGATGTTCCATTAAGCTCCACACATTTCAAAGAAGGTCTGCACAACCAAACTGAGCCAACTAGGCCCTAAATGCTCTATCTAAGAACTAATAGTGAAATTTTGAGAGATAACTTTTTGCAAATGAATGCAAATCACTTTAAATTTGTATATGTTGTAGATGACCTCATCTAGAACTATTATCCTGCTCTATGAGCTAAGAAATGAAAATTTGGTAAAATACGGAAGAAACTACTGAGACAGCTACAGACCAAATTGAAAAAAATATTTGTTTTTGGTTGAGATAGGATTGCTTTACAACTAGGGATGATCCTGCATCAAACACTTAGGGTTGGAAGAAAAGTGAGTCCCTCACTTTCCAAGGGCTAGAGGAAAACTAAAGTTGTCCACCTCATCCTAAGAAATCAATGATGAATCTTCCATTGGTCTACCTTTCCACTAACTAGGTACTCCTTGTACTACTTGTTCCTAGTGCTTCTTCCAATTATAGTGTCCAAGATCTACTCAATTTGTTCTAACGATTGATGTGGTAATTGCTCCTCCAATCCTACTTCTTTGTGACTCCCACTTGAATTTCCTTCATGGTACTCATAATTTTTTGCAACATTGAAAATTGGTGATATACCAAGTGCCTCTGGTAACTCCACTTCATATGCATTTCTAGAATCAAAATTCCTGAGAATCTTACATGGTCTAATCTTCCTCATCTTCAACTTATTGTATGTTCCTACTAGAAACCTTTCCTTCCTGAGATATACCATAACTTCATCCCCAACAAAAAATTCCTTATGTGTCATTTTCTCATTTTCCTTCTCCTTATACTTACTATTCATGTCCTCCAAGTGTTTTTGGACCTAACTATACAATGTTTCCATGAATCCTACAAATTTTTTAGCTTCTACACTTCTCTTATTCTCCATGTTGATGTATTTGAGCTCTGCAACTCCTCTAGGATGTACCCCTGTCACAATCTTAAATTTTGTCTTCCATGTGCTCTGGTTTACTAAATTATTACATGCATACTCTGCTTGAAGTAGAACTATGTCCCAATTTCTTGCCTTATCTCCAACCAAACATCTTAACAAGTTACCCAAACTCCTGCTTACTACCTTTATTTTTTCATCTATTTGTGGGTGATATGATAAACTCAATTGTAGGTCTATCTTCATCTTCTTCCATGCAATATCCTCCAAAAGTACCCAATGAACTTGGTGTCCCTGTCTGAAACTATACTCTTTATTAATCCATGCAATCTCACAATCTCCTTGAAAAATAGTTAGCAACATACACATCATTAGTCTTCTTGCAAGGAATGAAATGTGTCATCTTAGAAAATTTGTCCACTACTACAATTATAGAATCATACCATCTCCATGTTCTTGCTAATCCCAATATGAAATCCATGCTTATATCTTCCCAAGGTCTCTATGGTATTGTCAAAGGCTTATAAGATCCAATATTCTGACTACTCCCTTTTGTTACTTGACAAATTCTACAACTTTGAACATACTTCTTGACATCCTTATATATCTATGACCAACAATAGTGCTCACTCACCAAAGATAATGTCTTATCAACTCCAAAATGTCATGCTAGTCATCCACTATGATTTTCCTTAATCAAATTCTCCCTCGTTGAACTCCTTGGAATACAAAACAGATTTCCTTTGAACAACATGTCTTCCTAAATGAAATAATCCAAACATTGACTCCTATTTGTCACCACTGGTTCCTTACATTCTTTCCATGCTTCAACAAAATTTTGATCATCCTTATACATATGTTTCAGTTCTTCAAAAAACAATATTTATATCTTCATTCTTGTCAAAAAAATTCTTTCTCCTTCTCAATGTATTTGCAACTTTATTTGACTTACAACTCCTATGCTTCAACACAAATGTATAACTCTACAAGAACTCAACTCATATCATATGTCACCCATTTACCTTACCATGATTGTTCAAATATTGCAAGGTTTGATGATCAGTGTACAACACAAACTCCTTAGGCAACAAATAATGTCTCCAATTCTTCAAGGCTTGAAGTATCATATAGAACTATTGATCATAAACTGAATATCTCCTTCTGAAATCATTCAATTTATCACTGAAATAAGCTATGGGTTTCCCTTCTTGACTCAATGTTGCTCCTATTGCATTTCCACTAGCATCACAATCAACTTGAAATACTTTGCCAAAATTAGAAAATGCTAACATTGGTTGCTTTTTCACCTTTTCGTTCAGTAATTCAAAACCTATTTGTGCTTTGGATGCCCACTTAAAGTCCTCCTTATCTCCTATCATTGTTTTTGTCATAGGTGTGCAAATGCTACTAAAGCTCCTATTTAATTTCTGATAGAAACTTTCCAATCCATGGAATGATCTTACCTCTCCAACGTTCATTGGTGTAGGCCACTCAACAATTGCTTTAACCTTCTTAGGGTCCATCTTCAATCCTTTAGTATAAATAACAAAACCAAAGTATACCAACTCTATCTTCATAAAGCTACACTTCTTGATTTTTATTAGCAACTTATCTTCCCTCAAACTCTGCAATACTTTTTTTATGTTCCACAAATGTTCTTCTCTATTCTTACTGAAAATTAGAATACCATCCAAATAAACAAAGAAAAACCTACCCAAGAATTGCTTCAGTACCTCATTCATCAACCTCATGAAAGTTCTCAGTTCATTGATCAATCCAAAAGGCATCACTAACCACTCATATAATCCTTCATTATTCTTAAATGCAGTCTTCCACTCATCTCCTCCTTTTATTTTGATTTGATGATATCCACTCTTTAGGTCAATCTTTGTGAAATACTTTGCTCCACTCAAATAGTACATAATTTCATTTATCCTTGGAAATGAGAATCTATACTTGACATTGATCCTATTGATTGCTCTTGAGTCTGTACACATCCTCCATTCTCCATCTTTCTTTGGTGCCAGTACAACATGTACTACACATGGGCTTAACTCTCTCTAATCAATCCCTTCTTCAACAAGTCTTGTATTTGTTAGTTTAGCTCCACATTTTCTACAAGTGTCATCCTATGTGCCACTTTGTTTGGAAAAATTGCTCTAGGTATTAGATCTATATGATGATTGATGCTCCATACTAATGGAAGTCCATTTGGTACATTCTCTAGCATGATATCTTCATACTCTATCAACAATTCTACTACTTCAATCTATAGTGAGTCTGCCTCCTTTGTGGTGGAATTGTCTATCTCTGGATTACCACCCTTCTTTTGAATCAATGAAAAACACATTTTCTCATTCCTCAACCCTTCCAAAAACTTCCTTCCATCTACCAAATATAGTTTGGTAGTACTACAAACTTTATTTTGTCCTCTTCTCCCAAAGGTATCAATATAGTTCTCTTACCATTTAAATTCACAATGTAGGTATTTCTTCTTCCATCAATAATTGATTTTCTATCATATTTCCATGGTCTTCCTAACATTAAATGGCATGCATCCATAGGCATAATATCACACAACACTTCATCATTATATGATCCCATATGAAATTTTTCCAAATACTACTCATTTTCCAAGATCTTATGTTCATCTTGAATCCATGCTATCTTATAGGGCTTTGGATGTTTCAATATCTTCAAATTCAACTTGGTTACCATCTCTTCTAGAACTAGATTATCTGTATGATCACTATCAATGATACCTTTACATACCTTTCCTTCAAACTTACATCTTGTCCTAAACAAATTCTTCCTTTGTGGTGGTTCCTTAGTAACCTCTTCATGCATAAAAGCTCTACTCATTACTAATGAATCACCTTTCTCTAGTTTCCCAACTAAATTAGGGGATCCAATAGGTTCTTCATCCACATAAGTTGTTCTTTTGGTATTCTCAATTATTTTACTGGTACTTCCTCATGACATTCAAATGCTCTATGTCCTTCACCTCCACACTTAAAACAGGTTCCTCTGAATGGTCTCTTCTTATATCTTCTTTCATCCCTCATATATGCATCATTGTAGTAGGAATTATGACCTCCTCTATCAATGTGAGAAATTTTTATCCTCCCTTCCTCTGTGGTATGAATTGTTGTCCTTGTCTTCACTAAAAAAGGGTTTTTCTTCCTTGTTTTGCTCTGCAAATGGTCTTCTCTCTCTGAATTGTGATCCGCTCCTCTAGAATCTTCCTCTTGCACTTCTTTTTCTTTGCTTAAACTTCTTATTCAGTTTTTCCTCCACCTCCGGTGCAAATTGGTATGCTTCTTCAACTATTGTCATCTTTAACAATCTCAACTCGTCTTAGATGTTTATTCTTAGTCCATTGATGTACCATGCAACCTTCTCTTTGCTTGCTTCACTATTTCCATATCTGATGATCATCTTGTAGGATTCCTCAATATATTATTTCACAGACTTCTCTTTTGCCTCAGGTTCTACAATCTTTTCAACAATTCAAGTTCATAATTAGTAGGTATAAATTAATTTTTCAACTTTTTCACCATCCTATCCCACTTTGTGATTTTCTCTTTTCCCCTTCTATTCCTATCTAATTGAACATTTTTTCACCATATAGCAGCATGTCCTTTCAACTTATTTTTTGCAAATATCACTCTTTCTGGATCTTCAATTTCTTCATACTCAAAGTATTCTTCCATATCATTGATCCAATTAATCAATTCCTTTGGGTCTAAATTTCTCACAAACTTTTGAATTTCAATTCTAAGTCTCTTACCAATATTTGAAATATCTTTCAACATCTTCACCTAATCTGAATCTTCTTCTTCTTCTAGTTTTTCTTCATTATGATTTGTAGCATGATCTAATTCATCATCAACACTTTCATCTACATTGTCTAGGGTTTAGACCTCTCCTTCCATCTTCTTCTAGTGCATCCAACCTGACTCTCATTGCTCTCATCATTTCCAACATTTCATCCATTTCTCCAACAACATTTATCATAGCAGGTGCTCTCCTTGGTGGCATCTCTCTCCTTGGATCTAGTGCAACTGCCTCAATTTGGTGATCTAGCTACAAGGGTTTCATGTGCCTCACAATTGGTGCTCATTTGAAAAAAATTACAATCTACCTTAGTTCAGAGATCTATTCACCACAAGGAATTCCTTCTCAGGACTCACAAACTCACTCTGATACCACTTGGTGCAATCACAGATGGAGGGTCCAGAAAGGACTTTCTAACCATACAACCTAAAGTTCACACAATAGAAAATAACATGTGAAAATGCTTGAAAAACATGAACTATCATTGATTCAACAACTTATAGCCTTATATGCATCATATGCCTCATATTTGGAATGATTAGGGCTCACAGGCCTACTGCAAGGGCATTCCAAGATATTACAATTGGCATAAGGCCTTACTACAATTCAACCAAGACATCTCAAAAATTTCTTCTATCTACAAACTACCTAACTAATTGACTAACTTCTAATAGATTATAAAATGGTATTAAATATGAATCTCCATCTCCAATTATGATTCACATCGGCCTCTAGGGTTTATAGACCCAATGCAAGATCAAATTTGTAGGTCAGCCTCAAACATGAAGAGATAACCCAACATGAAGGGAAATGTATTGTGGATCTCCAAGAAATTTCCCCTCAGACCTAAAATTCCTTAATGATGCTCCATTAAGCTCTACACAATTCCAAAGAAGGTCCACACAACCAAACTGAGGCCCTAAATGCTCTATCTAAGAACTGCTAGTAAAATTTTGAGAGTGATAACTTTATGCAAATGAATGCAAATCACCTAAAATATGAATATGTTGTAGATGACCTCATGTAGAACCAATATCCTGATCCATGAGCTAAGAAATGACAATGTGCTAAAATATAGAAGAAACTATTGAGACTGCTATAGACTAAACTGAAAGAAAAGAAATGTTTTTGGTTGATATGGGATTGCTTTACAACCAAGGATGCTCCTGCATTAGTTTCTTCTTGTTCTTGGGGATGAGGAAGAGGAGTATGATGTGGAGGAGATATAGGAGGTGAAGGAATTGGGGAATTTGGTACTTGAGGAGGAGAAGGTGGAGGTGTTGGAGATATATGAGGTGGAGAGTGTTGTGGAGGAGATGGAGGAGGTAGAGTAGGGTTTCTATGTGGTGGAGGATTCATAGGAGAAGATGGAATGGGTGAACCAGTCCTTTGAGTAGGTACAATTTGGAATGGAACCCTTGCTCTCTTTCTCCTTGTGAGGGGAATTTATTCCTCACTCTCTTATTCACTTGTTCCTATAACTATCCTCTCCTTCTCTTCTTTGAACCAATGGCTGAGGATGATGGCCTTCACTTCTTAGTAGTAATAGATGAACCCTCACCTATCTAGGATTTATTTTTTGGAGGTTGAGGCATTGGTAAATCCATCATAGGGAATGTATATACCAACCATCTTTGTGAGAACACTTTGATACTTGCTACTCTTGTATCTATTTTATTATATTCCTCAATTGAATAGTCTGCATTATAGATTGGTTGATTGAATATGCCTTGTTCATAGTAAATGGGATCCAAAACCTTCCCATTTTCCTTCAAATCCTTGGATACTCTAGCCACATTACCTTTATCATATCTATTGTCAATCAGAAATAGCCATTCATTCTCACCTCAAACTCCTTTTTACATTTGGCCCAATGGTCTTCCAAGGTTGGCTCATGATTGAAGAAGGACCCTATAACCTTGTTGATCCTACCAATAGGATAAATTTTTTCCCTTGGTTCATTATACAAATCCAATATATACTTTTCCAATTCTATCTTT
Organism: Sequoia sempervirens; assembly: GCA_007258455.2. Classification (NCBI taxonomy): domain Eukaryota; kingdom Viridiplantae; phylum Streptophyta; class Pinopsida; order Cupressales; family Cupressaceae; genus Sequoia; species Sequoia sempervirens. Next base: position 290,929,332 of record VDFB02271358.1, read on the forward strand.
GCATTTTTAGAATTATGCAATATTAGCATAGGAGTATACCCCTATCTTCCCTAGGAAAGAATATCCTAATTTGTGCATATCAAAAATCAATTTATGACTTTCTATTACTTTCATGTATAATTCTAACAAGATCATCTAGCCAGTGGGGTACCTTGGAAGCTTGAGGGGAGCCTTATGAAATCTAGCCACTCAAATATATGTAAATTATTTGAATTGAATGTACAAATTACCCCAATTCTTCAATCCCTCCATGGAATCTAAGGAGATTCTCCTAGAGAAATATTTTTGTAACCCTTTAATGATGGCATGGATAAAATTATCATTTACAACATAATATTTTATGTAATTAGCCTCCAATTCTAATTATCGATATTTATCATGAATCTTCACTTTTCCTAGTTGGAAGGATCCTACATTGGTAAGCCTTGGTAAATTTTCTAGAGAAGCTAACAAGTTGTCATATAGAATTTGTGTATGTGCAACATATCTTTGAGTTTCTCATGCAAATTTTTTCTTATGATCGTAGACCAATAAATTTTCTTATTATCTATAATAACCAACATGAAGCGACAAATCCATGGGTAGAAGTCTTTCACATTTTGATACACATAAAATCTACTTAGGACTGTGACTTGATCCTTGATGTCCTCCCTCCATCCTAAGTGATATCTTTCTTGGGTTGAGAAACATCTTACTATTGATAAGATTGAGATAGCTTGTTTTGTTCTTTTCAAAATAATCCACTACTTTCTTCATGTTAATAGCTTCATAATTGGGGGAAGCAGGAATTCTAAACACCTTCTCAATCATATTGGGGCTTATTTCCAGGACCACTTCTCCAAATGACCCTAATATCCTCCTATGCTTATGGTCATAGTATTGAGCACAAGTCAATACTATCTTAGGTGATTATACTAAAACTGAGAAGGAAAAAACTTCCACCAATCTGGATTTAGCCAAAGAAGTGGATTTGCTTGTCCTCTCAACTTCATTATGAATCTTTCTGCCAAATTCATCCATGTCTATGTGCCCCAAATCACTATCTCCTATCTCTAATTATGAAGAGAACATCTTTGAAGGAGGATGGTAGCCTTTATATTGATACTTCATCTTTGTACCTTCTTTAGCAATGTTACCTGCACATGAAAATGTCACCCATAAGAACCCTAAAATAAATAACTAAAGAGAAGTGAAATACCATCCCTCATTAGGCTCTGAAAATAAAGCATTTTAGACTGTACTGCAATAAAAGAACCTCTAAATCCATACTTAAGAAAAAATCTAGGTTCATTGGGTATCAAATCTTGGGAATAAGTCCTATCGCTTGCTAAAAGAACCAAGCGATCTAAACAAATTTAGTTTGAATGCTGATTTTGAAAAAGATGCATTCATTCTTGTGCCTTTTTAGGTGTCAAGTATCGGGCTTACTTCCTACTCTATACTTCTTATTAGGCATAATTGTTAAGGGAGACACCTGCTAAATAACCCCAATAATTACCTTTCAATAAGTGTATTGTCGCCCAGGGTTGAGGTTTAGGCATAACATTTATCTCTTATCCTCAAAAGTTCTTAAATGTTAAGACACACACCCTATTTTTGATATTTGTTATAAACCAAATAATTTTCAATAAGCATCGCGGATTAGGTTTCAAATGTAAAAGTTATCTCTTAAACATTTCTTTTATAATTGGTAAAGTTTAATCCCGACATCTGATTCCAAAAACACAAGGTTTTACTTTATCATTATTTTTCAGGAACCGGGTTTCAAGGATGATGCTTATTTCTTATCATTTAAAAGTTTGACAAGTAATACACCTACCTGATTACTGATTACTGATAACTGATAACTGATAACTTGCTATCATAGAGGGAATCTTTGTCGAGATTCAGGTATAGGGAGTAACATTTAACTTTTGACTTAAAGTTAAGATAAGGATTAAGGGATATTTTTGAATTCCAATGCTCAACATGTTCAGCTAGGTAAATACTTTTAAGGACTTTTAGTTATCAAACATGAGTTCCAAAGATGTGTTTTACCCTTTATCAAATAATCATTATCGTGTATTGTTGACTCTCAAAATCCAAAAGGTGAAACCAAACTAAAAAAATTCTAAGGAAAAAGACACCCATCGAGGTTGAGCCAAAGGGTTTTTGAAAAGCATACGAAGAGGGGAACCAAAAGCTCGATGAAATTGACATCATAAAAACTATAGATTGGTGCATTTGGAGAAAACACAATTCAACAAGGTGATGAAACAAAAATGGAAAAAACAAGAATAAGAACAAAAAGACAAGGAAAAAAAAATGAAAAAGAAAAGGAAAAATGGAAAAGAAGCAAATGAAAACAAAACAAACCCAACTAAACCAAAATAACAACAAAGCCAAGCAAGGAAAAGCAAGACACAAAATGAAATAAAAGATCTAGTTTTTATCCTAACTATGAATTTGCAAGGAAGGAAAGGTGGAGAACGATGAGAGATGATGAAGAACACATGTACACCACCACAAACTAGGAAAAGACCAAGCAACCATGCAACCAATGAGCAAGTACATAGGAAATTTGACAAATGGTGAGCCAAAATTAAAGAATGAAATCAAGGAAATTGTATAGATCACTTAGTTTCTTGTTTTTCATTTCACAAATGAGATTACATCCTCTAATTTCACTTTTAAACCCACTAATTTCTCATTAATGCTCAATAAATGGAATTGGGTGTTGTAATGAATGCTCTAATAGGCACAAGGAATGAGGTGACAAGATTTTGCCACCATCGAGCTCTAAGGATCGAGAATGAGTCTAGATGATCATCTTGATAATGGAAATCCTGAAGACTGAATCTCTGTAGAAAAGTAGGCAAGGAGAAAAATACATCAAGGATTGGGCCTGACAAGGATGGCATGCCAATCCTTACGATCCTAAAAATTTGACAAATAACCAAAACACAAAGGGTAAAGGGAAAAGGAACAAAAAGGGAAGGAAAAAAGGAAACAAAGGGAGGAAAGGGAAAGAGAGAAAATAGAGGAGAAAAGAAAGAAGAAGAAGAAAAAAGGAGGGAGTTCCCTTTTTTCATAGACAAAATGGGGTGTGGGTACAAACCACAAGTTTCTCCTTATCATATGTACCAACCTCAATAAGAGGTTCCTAAGTTGGTAGAGGGTGGATGCAAATCCTATTATTCAACATTATTACTTGTAAAAAATATGATGGGAAGTGAAGTGGAAAATAATTGCAAAATAAGTAATGAGACTACTCTTGGGGTAACACTTAAAATAATGGATTTGGAAAGTGTCATAAGAGAGATTCATTATTGCCACCAATTTGAGAGGATTTTCATTAATTTTCCACACAACACAAGCACAACAATCCTTATAGAGAGTATACAAAATTGAGTTCATCTAAGCAAATTTTTTAGGTCTAATGGGGAAAATACCTTGCACATTCCTTATGATAGCTAGCATGAGGAGAAGTTTGAAAAGAATGGGTGCATTTCAAAGATGTTGGGTGCTAGTTGGAAAAGAATCATCATAGATACATTTTTCATTTAAATTTAATAGATTTTATTTCACCAACTAGTATATGGATTTTGACAAAGGTTGATTGGATCCTCACCAAACCATGATAGATCTAAAAAAAATCCCACCCACCTCTAACAGACTAGGTTATAGATGTACAAGTTGAAGTTGTCAAATTTCTTTTAATGTGATGCCAACAAGGATCTGAGAGAGGGACCAAATCAATGAATTTAATCATTGCACAATGCAAGAATTAAGTTTCATGGAAAGTACATATGAAATAGGGACCCTTGGATCTAGTGATATAATATATTGAAAGGAAACCATCTACTCATCCCATTTGGTAGCCAAACCTAAGCATTAAATGCAAGAATGAAAGTGATGTACACAAGACAAAGGGGATAGATGTTACTAGCGATGGGTCACTAGAAGAATTTGAATATTTTAAACATATTAAGATATTCTCTTTTCTTCCAATGGTTATAATTTTATATTGATTATATGGAAACCTACCAAATCCAAATAGAGTCATGTAAACCCATCCCAAGAACAAACAAAATCATACCAATCCCTACCAAGCTCAAGTTATTCCAATATAGAGATTAGAGTAAAATAAAAATTAAATCAAACTTTCTTAGAGGTTTTCCAAGCTAAGGAGACTCATTTTCATGTACTAATAGTAATGAACAATAGCACTGCTAGCTATTTTGTCTCCCATTACATTTGTTTCCTTATAACAATGCATTATTTCATAAATGTTAATCTTTCGCAAGATCTAGCTAATCTAGTAAAAAATATAGGCTTGATTTTATATAAACTTATCTTCTTATGGTTAGAATTTGGCATTGACTATATGAAAACCCACAAAGAATAGATAGAAACATGCAAACCCTTGCCAAGACTAGACATAACCATACCAAACCATACCAAGCTTCAATTTGTTCCAATTTAAAGAGTAGAGGCAAAATAAAATTAAAATAATCTTTCCTAGAGTTTTACCAAGCCAAGTTGATTCATTTACATGTGCTAATAGCCATAATCAGTAGCACTATTAGCTAGTTTATCCACCATTACATTTTATTTCCTATAATAATGCATGATTTCATAATTATTGATCTTCTACAAGATCTTTCTAATTCAATAAAAATATAGGCTAGTTTCCAATTGGTAGCATATTTTTGAGATAATTTATTTATGATGACCGTCAACTCTCCCTCAATTTGTAGATTAGAAATGTTCCTTTTAATTGCTAATTCCAAACCTAGGAGTAGAGAATTAGCTTCTACAATATTATTTATTACATCAGGGAGTTTTTGAGGTTTCTAGAATGACTCGCCTTGAGTGATCCCTAAGAATGGCACAAAAACTTGATTTTCTTGGGTTTCCTCTTGAAGCCCCATCAAAATTGAGATTTTTTATGTTCTTGGGTGGAAATCTAATTAAGTTTCTATCTAGTTTATGTTTTTTCACTAGGTAGGCCCCATACTAAGGAAGAGGTTTTATCCATTTCAAATTTCTTAAAATAAAGATTTCCTAGATTGAAATTTTACTAGTGGATGGGAGAGAATTAAAGAGGTGAGACATCATTTTTTCTAAAAATAAAATTTCTATTTTTGTCAAAACTTCCTCAAGAGAGCAGACTTTTTTCATAAAGATGTGATTGTTTCTTTCAAGCCATAATTTCCAAATGAGAATTGAAAGGCTTATCTTCCATCATGATGTGTAGGTAGAGTATTTTAATTGTAGGCCAACTTTGGAAATGTAGAAGGGAGTTTTGTAGGGGACCTAATAGCCAAGATTCCATTAAAGCCAATTCCAAAATTTATTGGAAAAATTGCAAGATAGAAGCAAGTGATCTAAATCCTCATAGGAAGAACCACAAAAAAAATAGGATAATAAGGGGGATATGCCCAATTTTTCCAATCTCATACTTGTTAAGATCCTATTATTCAAAGCCAACCTTGAGAATGCTTTTTCCTTTAGAAGACATGCAACATTATAATAGATATTTGAAGTTTGTTCATTCTCGCATACTTTTATAGCTAAAGATCTATATCCATCTTTGACTAAATAATTTCCGGATTTTGAAGCCAAGCATTTCAATTTATCTTCTTTTTTGCATAGAAAATTTTCCTCTTTTTGAGTTCATCATAAAATTTTGCTTTTTGATTTTGTGAGAAATGGAAAGGATCAACTGAATTCCAAGTGATTATTTGAGGAGATGAAATTTATCAATAAGGAAATAATATTTAAGTTTTTCTCCCTGTTGCAAAACAAGAAAAGGTTAAAATTTGCAAAAGTGGAATTTTGAAGAAGAGGTGTGTGACCATTTTAGGAGTCTTCCTAGAACAAAGATTTATCACCATTATATAATATCCAAGAAAGATGTGGTAGGATCAGGTCTCGACATGAAATTAGGAAGTTCCACATTTGGAGCATCAAGGAGGATTTTCTAGGGTGAAGATTCTCTCTTTGTTCATTGAATCTAAAAATTTGGATCTCATTAATCTACACCACTTTGACTTTGAGTTTACATAAATTCTCTAAGTTATTTTTTCTCTAAGAGAAATATTTTTTGCCTCCAAGTTTTGGAGGCCAGCACCACCAATTGATTTAGAGCTACATATTCTTTCCCAAGATATGAGGGGAAATTTATTTTTGTTATGTATATTATCACACCGTAAGAAATATATGAGTTGTTTCTAGATGTTGATTGCTACATTTTTAGGAATTTACAAGATTAACATCATATAGATGGGAATTTCATTGAGGATTTATTTCAATAAAGTAAATTTCCTTGCTATTGTTAACCACTTTCCTTTCCAATAAGAGACCTTTATAATAATTAAAGAGTAAAAAGATTTCCAAAATTATTATTTTGATTTCCCTAAGAATAAGGGGATACCCAAATATTTACAAGGGAGGGTATCATATCAGAATCCCAAACATAATGAAATTATGTTCCTAATCCTAGGAGGAACATTTTCAAAGAAAATTTTCATCCAAAGATTGTCATTATACCAAAAGCTTTTCATTTTTGTTCTTTATTCCATTTTGATTGTAGGAGTTTGATTCAGTTTGGAGTGCATAGTGTAGATTTCAAAGTCTCTGATTGTATTGCTGTTGTGAGTAGAATATTTTTATGTTATTTCAGTATTCATACATGTACTTTTCTATCCAACAACTTTTTATGAAGTTTGAGGTGATCTTGTGTGGAGTTTTCTCTAGTTTTGATGTGAGTTTTGGCTTTCAGTTTGGGGACTTGATGATGTATTTTGCTGCAATTGTTCATTGCTATTATCTTATGTATATGATAGATAAATTTATGTAATTCCATGATAATATCTGAAATATATCATTCCATTTCAGTTTCTCAATATCTAATTTCAATTTGGTGTAATTTAGTGTTTATTTTGATTACCTAATTTGCTCTAATTTGAGTTTAATTAAAAAGGAGATTTTCATATTTGAATTAAAATTTTATTTGAGGGATATTATAGTCATATCATATCCATGATCTTTCTAGCTTGAGGGTTTGTTAATGCAACTAAGTGAAAGGGAAAAGAGGTATTTGCAATGAGAGAAAAATAAAGAGCTTGTTAATAACCCTCCTTCAGGAACAATTGAAATTGATAATCAAAAGAATAAAGAGATGGATGATGTAGAATAAATGCATAGGAGATTCCTTCAAGATCTATAGAGGATTCATAAACAAAATATTGATAGTCTTGTAGATACAAGAGAAGTGATGAGATTGCTGGCAGAGAGGCTTCAAAATTCAATGTCACCAAAGGAGAGAGGGAGTTCTTCAAAGGTCCAACAAAGCATTCCCAAAACCACCAAGTTAATTTTCCTACTTGAAGGTGATCCTATTACATCTAATATTCCTTCCAATCCCATGGAATATTTTTCAAGAGAATTAGAAGCCATTCAAGTATCCTATGAAAATCAAGATGAAGGATTCAAGAATTCAGTCCCTTACAATGATTATGTCACTCAGATGCAAAGTATGATGCCTTTAAGGGGTTATAGACACCATCAAAACTCTAGTGGGAAGGAAATCAAGAGTAAGATAAATAAAATTTTAGCTCCTACTTTTTATGGAATAGATAATATATTAGCTAGAGCATGGTGTAGAAATTATTGACCTATTTCACACTCAATCCCATGAAGGGGAAAGATGTCATACAATATACAACTCTACATCTTGAAGGAGTTGCTTATGATTAGTGGTACCATGGCATGATCACTCAAGGCCACAACTAGGTAAATTAGTTTGATGAATTCATTCAATGGTTGATAGATAGATTTAAGCTCAAGGATGAGGAGGAGTATTTTAGAGAGTTGGCTAGCTTAAGGTAAACACATTATATTAATGATTATGTTGAGAAATTTCAAAAGGTTTTTGTTACAGTGCCCAACATGTATGAAAAGAGCATCAATATCTTTTCCTTGAGGGTCTTGAAGAACCTATTAAGGGTCTAGTTAAGGCATTCTCACCCACCACCTTGCAGGAAGCAATCAAAAGGAGCTTACAACTTGAGGTTTTTATGCCCAATAAATTAGTTTCTCATCAATCCAAGCCACCTATTCCATGGAAACATAAAGGTAATTTTTATAAAATAATCTCCTACACCTCCACCCAAGAACATGCCAAACACAACTTGTAAGAAAGTGGATGAAGTGACAAAATATGAGCTTCAAAGAAATAAACTTTAATTTTCTTGTAGGTAACCATGGGTTCTAGGACATAGATGTTTGGGAAAGGGAGAAGCACATTTTTTTGACATTATTTCAGATTCACATACAAATGATAATGGAGATTTACATGACACCAAAGAAGAATTAGAATCAGAGGAAGAAAGATAGTTTGGTAAGGGAGACACTATAGGAGCCTTATTTGGAGCACCTAGATATCATCCTTTCAGAGTTTGATGAGTGATAGTTGGTTAGAGGACAACAATTATCATTGACAGTGGTGCAACCCACAACTTCATAGATGAGGGTTATGCATCCAAAAGAAGATTGAAGATAAAATACTTTGAAGGATTCAGTATCATTGTTGCTAATGGTTTCACTAAACCCTACACCCGTGTAGTTCTGAGACTCAAAATGACCCTAGGTGACTATGAGGTTTGTGATGATTTTTTATGTGGTAGGAATAGGATAGATTTATGTTGTTTTTGGTGTACAATGGTTGCATTATATTGGAGGTTACTACATAAACCATCAAACCATGGAGTTCAAGTTGCATTCTAATGGAAAATAAATTATGTTAAGAGGCCTTTTGAATGGAGTTGTCAGAGTAGTTTCTTCTAAGAGAATGAAAAGGACCTTTCAAAGGGGAAAAGTATCTTGGGAAGCAAAAATTTTGATCCACACCACAAGCTCTTCCAAGAAACAAGGTAAGAAATCATTTTGAAATTCAATCAATTCTTGATAAGCATAGTCTAGTTTTCAATGATTTGCCCCTAGGGTTACCACCCGATAGGGGATTTGAGCATGTTATAGAGTTAGAACAGGGTGTGAAACCTATAATCACTACCCCTTACCACCGTCCAAGAAGTTACAAAGAAGAGATAGAGAAAACCATCTAGGAGCTTCTTAACATGGGGTTCATAAGGCCTAGCTCTAGTCCATTTGTCTCTTCTGTAGTTTGGGTGAAAAATAAGGATGGCACAATGAGAATGTGTATAGATTATAGAGCCTCAAATAAGAAAACCATTAAGAATGGATATCCAATTTTGAGGATAGATGAACATATTGATGAATTGCATGGAGCAGTATATTTTTCAAATATTGATCTAAGGTCAGGTTACCATCAAATCTGCATGAGGAAAGAGGATGTGGAAAAGACTTCTTTCCATTGTCACTATGGTCACTTTGAATTTCTTGTCATGCCCTTTGGTCTCAAAAATACACCAACCTTCCAATCTAGCATGGATAAGGTTTTTAGTAGGAAGCTCAAAAAAATTGTCTTAGTATTCTTTGATGATATCTTGATTTATAGTAAGACATGGAAAGAGCATTTGGAACATTTGGATATAGTCTTGGGTATTTTGGAGAAACAATATTTCTATGCCAAGTTACCAAAATGAGATTTTGGGATGACTAATATTTTATACTTGAGACATGTTATAAGTTCACAAGGAGTGGAGGTTGACTAGCAGAAGATTTAGGCTATCATTGATTGGCCTCCACCCACCAACCTTACTTAGTTGAGAGGTTTCTTAGGGTTGTGTAGTTATTATTGAAGATTTTTTAAGGGTTTCTCTCTGCTTGCTGCCTCGTTGACTTATTTGACTAAGAAGGGAGCTTTTTTTTGGACCGATTAAGCTCAAAGAACATTTGAAAAGCTCAAAAAGGTAATGAGTTCATGCCCAGTGCTTACAATTCCTAATTTCTCTCTCCCATTCATTGTTGAGTGTGATGCATTTGGGGAAGGTATTGGGTTTATCCTAACTTAAAAGGAACATCCAATAGCCTTTGAGAGTAGGAAACTAAACAAATTGGAAAAATGATACTCTTTCTATGATAAAGAAATGTTGGCAATCATGCATGCACTAGACAAGTTTAGGAAATATCTTGTTTGTGGAAAATTTATGGTTGTAGACATGTTAAATTTACATCATGCATAATCATATTCCATTCATCCAATAAATCAGGACTTTATTTAAATCAAATCCTAAATCACTTTCCATCCTTTTCTGGATTTAAATAAATCAGAATATCAAAGTCTTGAAAGGTCAAATCAGCTAATCAGCATTAATCAGCATAATCATCATTAAATTAATCTAATCCTAATCTAAGGCTAATCCCATCCCACTTGCATTATCTAGACCTAGCCACTTGCACAATAAATCAATTTTATTGATTTATTAAAACATCATTTTCTCTCAACATGACAAGTCAAACAGGGCATTTATTGCTGTTTTTCCTTGTCCCCCTCTCAGCATTTATGGCAAAATTTGAATTCAAATTTTCCCCCTCTTGGGCACTCTTCCCAAATCTTGCACATACATCCATCAATCACATGATGACAAGTGTCCTTATCTCATTGGCTTGTTTTTGATCCCACATTGGTCCCTCTTCAACACTTGGCATTTTGAAAATCTTTAAATGCAAGCATCATCCTCAAGCCAATCCTCCACAATCTTTATGCAAAGTCACTCTCTTCACATGGAGATCTGATTTTGTTCATCCACTCCACAATCTTAACAATTTCATCTACATCTCATGCAAGGTCACTTTCTTCATTGGAGAAATGATCTTGTCCATCATTATCATTAGCTTATCTAAAGGGGTTGGGAAAGGGCTACTTTCCACATCAAAGTAGCACCAATCCCCCTATGAGATGGTGTTTGAGTAGTTTAGGAATAAATGTCATGCTTATGTTGCTTATGATTTTATGTTAGTTTGATGTCGTTATTTCCTTTATGCTTGCTCAATAATTTCATAGGGAGAGGGATTATCTCATTTGTTCAACATTGATAAATTTATGCCATATTTGTCAATCTATGATAAATGAAAGGTTTTACCTCTCACATTATGGCGCTAGAAGGAGGGCTCTATGGACTTCGTTGATATCACTTTGTTATTTGTGCTAACATTTGATTATCTTTAGAAATTTGTAATTCATTGCACATTTACTGGCATCATTTTTATTCATTACTGCCTTTAATCTCCAACAAAGCTGGTTCATTAAGGGATTTGACTATTTTGTTACAGCCTTGCAATAAATTTCTTTTAAGTATCTCTCAAGCTAATAGGATTTGGCAGTAATTAGATACTCTTCGGTAGCCATTGAAAATCTTCCAAATCTCATTTAGTCTTGGCCACTTTTTGTTCATTCACGTATTGAACTCCTTGGATCACTGATGGACGACAGTAGGATGACTATCCTGGAAACAGTACCTTAGCAGAGACACATAAAGGTAGTGAGAGATTTACTGTCTGTGTAGTCTGCTTGAATGTATTCCCTGCATGGTTTGCGCGCTCCCTCAATGCCTCCCATTTGTATGCTAGCTTTATCTGCTAACTATCATTTTCTTAAGGAGTTTCCATACTCCATCTGTGTGAACTAGGAAATCATTGCATTCCATAGGATAACATCTGATTTAAGGCGTCCTGTCAAATGAAAGCCATGATGGAAGAGCTCTACGTGGAAACTCAACCCATTGCAGCAAGATAAATAGTCGATTCTGTTTGTTCATTGATGGGGACGCAACAAAAAAGAGAGTAACTGATACCTTTTGTTTATAAATCTAGACTTTTGTGTGTTGCATTGAATGTGGACGCGAAAAAACAGGAAGGAAAGCGTTGCTGATACAGACAATAGACTTTCAGATCGATCGGTCAGAGCCGTCAAGAGTAATCTGGGAATTACTATGAATACTTTCCCATTACGCTGTAAGTAGAGCCGACCTGTCAGAACCATTGAAAGTCCCGAGATTGACAGTTAATGGCGCTTCCAGGAGTGCGCATTTTCTGTTCATTGAACACGCCTTGTCTACGCTTCCACATCTCGCTGTCAACAGTTCATGCGCCATGCCTATGCTTTTATTATGTTTTACATTCATCTGACAGGGTTGTTCCAGTTAGAATGGCAGGGTTGACGTCTTGCCATGCCTGACATCGATGGTGAGGAGTGTAGGCGCGACTTTCAACTACATTGTCTTGAAAGTTTTAGAAAATCATTCATTGCTGTCATTGAATGCGCCTTTTCAACAGATCTTCTAGTCTCTTTTGAAACTTACACCTGGTCTTGCAAATCATGGTAAGAGAACAATTTTAAACCTGCCAAATGAATTTGCTTGAAAGTCTTTAAGAATCTTGTTTGTTGTCTTTTAAGGCACCTTGGCTCGAAAGATTCTTACGCCTTTTACAAACATGTCCTTTATGCGCAAATCTTACAATTGTTATTGTTTATAAGCTAACCTCACTTTCAGGAATTCTGTCCAAAAACAATTTGATATGTCATGCACTGGTAATCTGCTTGCAATCGACATTTAATACTATACTGAGTTTTTATTGGACAGTTTATAGAGCAATGTGATGTGCGCGATATGTGAAAGAGCTTTCTTTGTAATTTATTCACATTGTAAAGAATAGCTTATTCTTTATGATATTTTATGCTAACTGAACAATGCGTAGGTACTTGATGACAGACATTAAAAGACAGAGGGGATAGCCATCAATCACTATTGTGAAAAGGAGGGAGCCTGATAGATTCCTGCACTACTGATTTTAATGCTTTTTTTATTAATATCACGGTCTCTCCCATCAACAGTAGCGTATTTTGTCAAATAGAAGAGTGCTTTGTTGATACTTCTCTCATTAATATTGTTGTTTAGACTTCGATGAGGCGTGCAATGGTCAAAAAGAAAAGTCCAATTTTGAACTGCCAAACTTAATCATCAATGCAGCAATCAATGAATGTGTAAATGGCGTGATTTCAAGATTCAAATGCCTCTTACCTGCTTGGTACATTAATTGGTTTGAAAGGACGATGAATATGTCATCCTTGGACATTTGGTAGGTAGTGAATGATGGATTTTTTTTTTCCTTGTAGCCACTTTGAATCTTAGGCTATCTTTAAAACTATCATTTGCCTTCAATTTACTATCATAGGCATTCTGTCAATAAAAATCAATCTTAAATTTGAGTGGTTTGGGTAATCAGTATACATGTCTATTTGTCAGTGGAGCTTGAAATCCTCGAATGCAAAACCTATTTGGAGAATTGATAGGCCATACTAACATGATTTAATGTGCAGATTTTAAAAGGTACTCACAATCACATGTTTGTTGGCTGCATTACCAAAGGAGTACTTTCTATAGATTTATAACTCGAATGCAAGAGACCGAAGCAAGCTTTAATGTGACTGAATTTAAACATTGCCTATCAAATTGAAAGGATAGCTGCAAATATTTATCTTTCAAGGGATTATTTTTCTTGTTGGTTTAGAACTCTATTCATCATATTTCTATCATTGATTCCTTGAATATCATATTTCTTATTTGTGATTATTTTGTAATGTTTGCAGGTTGGAAGAATGGAGGTCTTTTTCATGTGAGAAATAAATAACAAAGCAGATTTGAGTTGAAGTTGGGCTTTGAATGTGAATTTGAAAAAGCATTTTTTAATGCTTATCAAAATAATCTAGAAGCATCTATTCCCTACTTTTTCTTTTTCTTTTTTTTAAGGCCAACTAAACCATTGATTTGATCTTTCAAAGTTGTGCTAAAATCGAACCTTAGAAACTGACTAGTCTTTTAATTTTGGGCTAAAATTGAACAAGGCAAACTTCACACTTGATTTTGGTGCTTAAAATGAAGTCATCATTGCTTTGAGGCTAAAACGAACAAGTGCTTGATTGTGTTATTTTGTCTTTTGAGTGCGTATCCTCTCCCCTTGCGCTTCGTGCGATCTAGGGTGCAAGAGAAACACTCAAAATACATTTTATTGCTTTGAAACACTTCATTTTGGGCTTAAAAATTGAACATCTTGTGCGAGTGTGAGTAGGGGCATTTTCGCGTACATTCTCGTTCTTTGTGCCATCAAAGATCGATCGAGTTACGGATTGTGTCTTTGCTCACTTTTGTTTATCTTAGAGGGCCTGCCTTGGGGAAAAAGTACTCACCGCGACTCAACCGGTAACACTCTAAAGCCAAGAGTATTTCCGATATAAATGAGGATTTTGGTTAAACGCATAATCACGCGGTTGGCTCCGACAAGATGGATCCGAAAGGGGACTCTTGCCACGTTGGGTCAACTCCTCCTACGAACGGAAAGTCCTTACTAGAACCTATGTGTTAGAATTTGCCAAAATCCTTAATGTTTGTTGGTAACGGTGTTCTGAAGCCGCCCCACAATTTTACGGCTTTTAGTAGAGATGGAAAGCATGCCATGGGAGTTTTTGGGTGTTGATGCTGGCTGCCCCGTATAAGTGAGTGCCGGAGGGGAGTGGGGTCAAGCATCTAACCATCCAAGCTAAAAAGTAGGCGAATGGACTTGTCCAAGTGGGGACTCAACAAACATTGTCTATCACATCCATAGGGCTTGTAATTATTTTTTGTTTGAAAACACAGTGGGTATTCGAAAACATTTTGCAAACAAACACTTAAACATGATCATGCAAATTTCAAACCCCTTTTGATAGAGCAAATACCTTTTGACAAATTTAAGTGTTGTTGCCTTCCCTTGGGATTATGTCCTTAGAGGTTTCTCATCACTTGAATTTATATCGTCATTTGCTCTAACTAGGGTTAACCTAGGAAATCCCTTTGCCTCAATTTCTTGGAACTCCCACACAACACTTTGTGGGAAGAAAAGGAATTTGACATAGGACATCTTAGTTTGAAACTTTAATCAAGAGTGTGTTTGTGGTAAAAGGAATACACTAAGCAAAGATAACGAATTGGACCCCACACATGTGCTTGATATCTCTTGGTCATATTGGTCTTTTGATTGCTCTTAGAGAAAAGTGTGTTCTTCAATACCTTGGCCTAGTCAACAAAGTCTCTCTAAGTCTCTTAGGATCATCAAAACTTCCATCATCCATTCAAACATTTATCAACATCATCCCACAAACAACTTTAAAGCTTTGAAAACATCATTACCTAGACTTGGGTACATTTCCAAACCAAATCAAAATCATTTGTTTAGTTAGGTGTGTTTGGATGAATCCTTCCACGCACACTTAGTTAAATTATCACCTCTTTGAACAAGTTCATCCTAAGATAACATCCAACATTTTAGGGTTTACAAGTTCATGATCCACATCAAACAATCAAAATCAAGCCCTAAGTCTAGCATTGATTCAAAGTTCCTAAACGTTCATCACTCATATCATCCACCTTTCATCCTCCATCTTGCCATTGGTCCTAAGAACCTTAGAAGTCACTTTCATAACAAGGTCAAAACACAAGAAGAACATGGAATATAAACTTGATCCATACATCTTGGGTAATCCAAATCAGTTGAATCTTCAAAGCCTTGCAATGCCTATCAATTATCAAAATCCATGCATAGGATCATTTCCTTCGACAAATGTCAATGGTACAACAAGTGTGGGTATGCCCAATCTGAATTTTGGAACACATCTCCCCATGATAGATTTCAATCAAAGTCCAAACTTACAAGTCTATCCTCCAAACAATCAATACATGAGTCTTCAAACGAGCAACATCATTCCACCAAATCCCTACAAACCAAATGTGGATGTACCAAATGCATTTTTTCGAAACATGAATCCTAACTCGGAAACCTTTGGAAAAATGATTCCCAATACCAACATTGTTCATCCTATCATGCCAAATCAGAACATTATCCAAAGTCAATTTTCCCATAATCCCATTCAAAAATCGCAAGCATGCATGCCAAAACTACTTGAACACAAGCCAAATCAACTATCTCAAGTGAGTCAAAATCAAAATCAAGAACAAATTTGGCGAGATCAAATTGCAGAACTTTCCAAAACAATTGAGGCATTACGCCAAGGGAAATCTCCACCACCATTACCCACATCATTCCTTGGTTTAGGGCTTCCCCCTTTACCTAGCACCAATCAATCCACCCAAGTCAATCCACTTAATGTCAATCAAACCATCACGTCAAATCCCTCGAGTATACCATCGACATCACACCAATGGATGGTATCTAATCAAACAACATTGATCCCAAATCAAAATACGGTCTCCCAAGGGCCTATCACCTTGGTCAATCCAACCATCACTATCCCTTCAATCATTCCAAACACCACTATCACTCCCATCACATCTCAACCCCTCACTACCATGATCGCTCCGAGCGTATCTCAAACACTTGTCACTACATCCAACACAATTTCAATCCCACCACCATCACCATTGCGACTAAGCCAAGTAAGCAATTACAATGCTTCATTCAAAGCATACCAACAATTGCTCCAACAATATGAAACAATTCGGCAAGCGCCTATAGCCACGCACGCTTCTCAAGCTTCACAACAAAATCAAGCTCAAACATCGCTGCAACAACAACAAGCAACACAAGCTCCACAAGTGCAACAATCCTTTCAAGTTTCCCAAGCCTCTCAAGCTACCCAACCAACACGAGCACAAACACAAAAGATGACAACTATTGAAAACAAGGATCAAGATCAATCCATCACTAAGCACACGTTTACTTCATTCAATGATCAAATCGACATATGTCAAGAGTCACTTTTGAATCACGATCAAAATCCACCAACAAAACTCGACAATGAGCCAATTCAAGAAATGTCAACATTGTTTGACCCTATGGTCAAAGACATTCACAATCTCTCCACCGCAATTATCGAAAACAATGATCAAAACCTCTCCATCGAGGAGCACATTGACGATGTATGTACACAATCCAATGATCAACTCACGATACATCAAGAGCCACTTTTTAGTGATCTCTTCCAAGGAGTGTTAGGGTTATTTGATCCAATTGACATAATGCACAATCAGTTCACCTATGATCATATTGAAAATGTCTCTACATCGCCTTATGAGTTAGAGGACATATCTCAAGAAGTTATTCCAAAGCAAGATCAAAATCTTTCACTAAAGTCTAGCAATGGTCCTTTTCAAAACATGTTGATCCCCTTTGACCTCATGGCTACAGATACTAAAGGAACCCTAAACTCGACACTTGAGGATATTGATCCATTCCCCATGTTTAATAACGATGTCCAAGAGCCCTTTGTAAGAAATCCATCCTTTGAAGCTGCCCCATGTCAAGAACTTGATCCAAAGCATGTCGAAAGCAACTCTAAAATTAATCAAGATCAAGAATTTGTATCTTCAAGATACTACAATAATCTAATGAACACTCTCTTATCCATGCAAGATGATCATATCCATGTAGCACATACTCCTCCATCTACCCATGAGATGCTTTCTATGGATGGACACGTAGATGATCTTCATCAAGAACAAGATTGTGTTACACAAAAAGAGCAGATTATTAACTCCTACAGTCAAACGGAGTTGTCAAAATCAAGATCGAATATGTCCCAAACTCAGACTAAGGACATCATGAATATGGATATCCAGCATTGTCCACTCAAGGAGACAAGTCAAATAGAACAGGATATTCTAGAGTTAGCAGAGCAGCAAATGGAAATAATGTCATCTACAGTGATCATTGATCAGAGAATTCATTCTAAACAAAAGCTCTCAGAAAAGGCAGAATCAAAACATGAAGGTATTACTTCCACCATACTGGGGGCAACTTCGTCTCAAGCAAACATCAACATAGGGAGCATGAAGATTCCTTATGATGAAGCTAGTGTCAATACTACAACCAGTCACGTCATGAATCGTCATCCACCCATCACCCCATCCATGAATTGGGACCAACATCAAAAGGAATATCTGAATCAAAGAACGAAGAACATTATCAAATCAAAAGAAGCTGAGAAGCATAATGGACAAATCGAATACATATGGATACCAAAGAATACAAAGAAAGATCATCCCTATCAAACTCCATCAGTCAAAGAAACTGTGGGGCAAAATCAAAAAGGGAAAGGTATCCATCAAAAATGTCCACAAAAGAAAAAGCAGGCTTTTCAAGCAGTTGGTCCTAATTCCATGCACACTTCCGTATCCACCCATCATTGCTCATCTTCCCAAGTTTGGAGAGTCAAAGGTTCCAAACTGTCAACCAATCCATCTCTTATCCCTAAACGCACTCCATCCATGCCTCCACGCATGATATCCAATTCTTACATTGACCGTGTATTGGCAACAACCCTTTATCATAAGGATTCAGAAGGCACTCTATCGCGATGTGCGCACAGAGACAGAGTTAACCCCGGTATCGAGGAAGCAGATCGAGAATCCCAGAAGTGGCATTCAAGTGCACATATCTTAGCAAAGCAGCTCCTTCAGGCAGGATATCGATGGCACATTATGACGGAAGCGTCTACGTCAACACCACCAGGTGGTTCAGATAATCTTTCATAAAAATACAAAAAATCAAAAAGCAAAAAATCCAAAAATCAAAAAAGGATTGAAAATAGTAAAGATAAAAATCGTCCTCTAGTGAAAACCGCATGGGCTTTGGGCAAGACCATGGCGAAAACCTGGCAACAGGGCATCATGTGTAGAATCGAGCATCTACGCATGCACGGATGAAAGCATCTCATCTCATCCCATCCATAATAAATCAAGCATTCCATCCATCTTATCCATAATAAATCCATCCATAAACCATTGATCCAATCCATTTTCATCCATATTGATCCATAGTCCAAGTTATCTTGATCTTGATGAAATTTTGGGGCACGCTTTACGCTTGCTTACGAAAAACATCTTGACATGGGTCATTTTCATTGATCCTATCCTATCCTATGGTATCTGAGCTATGAAGCATTATCCAAATGAGCATTCGTTATTCGAACACCTTATCTTATTGCAATATAATCCTTGGCATACTTTGCGTACTTACCATATCCATCCATCCATACACCTATCTGAGCATCCACCCATCGCATTCCATACATTGCTAGACATTGGGGGAAGATATGTACATCTTGCTTCAAGAATAAATCCTGGTCTATATCCTTCACCTTATGTGGTGATCCGAACAGTGGAAAACGTGAAATCAAATTGGTCCACCACTTGTGAGCGAAAAATCCGAATCACTAGTCCATGGCATATTTTGACGAGAACATGTTCCTTATCAGTCTTCGTCTTTCATCAAACATCAATCCAAACAATCGATATCAGTTGCATCTAAGCTGCACGTCAAACATCACATCAAATCATCCAAACATCTTTTGTTCGAAACCAAGCTTCATCAAATATGATCAATCAAATCCAATCAAAAAATCATCATCTCGGGATATCATTGTGTTGCTTAACACTATCCTTGCATTGTCGTGTATCCTCGACAATGTTATCATTATCAATTCTGATCAATCCAGTCCTTGCATTGTTGTGTATCCTCAACAATGTTATCATCATCAATCCCATCAAATCCTTGCATTGTTGTGCATCCTCAACAATGTTATCATCATCATCAATCCATCAACCTGATCGATCAACCTTAGCTTGGTTTTCAACAAAATCCCAAAACAAAGCACTGATATCATCACATACATCCATATCCAATTCGTCAAAATCATCAAAAATCCAAAAACATCCAAAACATATCAAAATCCAAAAACACTCAAAAAGCAGAAAACAAAACATTGAAATCCGAACTACGTCGTCTCTGAGCTTAAACGTAGGCAAGGCTCATCTTTGATCAGCCCCGAGACACAAAATCCAAAACATTGAAAAGCATCAAAATCCAAAACATTCGAAAAGCATCAAAATCCAAAAACATTTGAAAAACATCAAAATCCAAAAACGACCTCAAAACATTTCAAAATGTCAAAAACATCAAATATTTGAAAAATCCATCCCGTCTCATCTAAGCTTGCACATAATAATCAATCATCCATAATAACTGATCGCCATCTTCATCCTTTGGCAACGCAAACAGAAACAAGCGCAACAGTCAGCAAAATCAATCTTCAATCGTAAAATCAAAAGCGAACAACAAACCTCTAAAACAAAATCAAACTCTTGATCAGTCGCAAACATGTCAGTCGACCTTATATCAACAGCCTATCAATCAACTTATCAAACCATCATCATTTGATACAAAGCATGTCCTAGGATCCGTTCCGACAATGGGCGCTTTTATCAAATCAACCACTTTGGGTAAACAAAACGACGTGTCATTAACATGTCCTAGGATCCGTTCCGACAATGGACATTATCTTTTGGCAATGAGTTTTGGCTCCCATCTTTTGAAACAAATCCTTTGGCTGAAGGTATGAAGAACATTGGCTTGTTTGTGTACTTGATCTTTCTTTTGATTTATCTTATTGCGCTCATTCCAAGGACCTCGATGATATCCGAATGAAGGATTTAGAGAGATAGGAATGGGGCAACGATCATTATCTTTTATGCGTGTGCTTGTTGGACGTTCTTGTAAAATAACTTGGCGAATACTTGCTTTGTTAGGTGCCCTAGCAAGGTTTCCCGTATGTCAAGTGTGAACAAGAATAACTCCTATCGCTTGTTGAGTCAAAGTCCATCACACTAAGTACAACGCCATCCTGGTCCTTCATACCTTGATGCATCGTTACTTAGGTGTGTTATCAAAAATAAAGTAAGTGACCCTTTGAAAATCCCAATCCTTGATAAGCAAATCATCATCATTTATCATCATCATCTCTAATAAAGTCTCGACCAATCATGGACTTGTTGGATCCTCTTGTCATCATCTCATTTTCAATCTAACATTGCATCATGAATAGTCCATCATGCATCCATCCTGCATCCACAAACCGTTAGCATTCATTCATCATGCATCCATTATGCATTTATCTTGCATCCATAAATCATCAAAATTTTGCATATCATCTCACATGCATCATCATCATAATATAGATCTGTTAGTCTCTCATAACTCATCCATTGCATAATCACAACATATCACATCGTCCATCTCATCCATCTCATATCATATCATCATTTAAGTTGCTTAGAATAATATAGATTTGTTATTCTAAGCATCTTGAAATCATCTTTGCATCGTCATCCATAACCATCCATCTTGAACCTCTTTATCGCGAGATCGACCCTCAAATCGAATCTTTTCGCTCGATCTCTCGAGGGGGCAATGTACCAGTGTACTTCTTTCCGCTGGGGCATCTAAAAAATCATGAAATTTTTTAATTTCGATTGCGGCGAGTTTATTCTTTGAACCAACGCAACAAGTACATTGCTTCAAAGAGGGGCAAAATGTAGACATGTTAAATTTACATCATGCATAATCATATTCCATTCATCCAATAAATCAGGACTTTATTTAAATCAAATCCTAAATCACTTTCCATCCTTTTCTGGATTTAAATAAATCAGAATATCAAAGTCTTGAAAGGTCAAATCAGCTAATCAGCATTAATCAGCATAATCATCATTAAATTAATCTAATCCTAATCTAAGGCTAATCCCATCCCACTTGCATTATCTAGACCTAGCCACTTGCACAATAAATCAATTTTATTGATTTATTAAAACATCATTTTCTCTCAACCATGACAAGTCAAACAGGGCATTTATTGCTGTTTTTCCTTGTCCCCCTCTCAGCATTTATGGCAAAATTTGAATTCAAATTTTCCCCCTCTTGGGCACTCTTCCCAAATCTTGCACATACATCCATCAATCACATGATGACAAGTGTCCTTATCTCATTGGCTTGTTTTTGATCCCACATTGGTCCCTCTTCAACACTTGGCATTTTGAAAATCTTTAAATGCAAGCATCATCCTCAAGCCAATCCTCCACAATCTTTATGCAAAGTCACTCTCTTCACATGGAGATCTGATTTTGTTCATCCACTCCACAATCTTAACAATTTCATCTACATCTCATGCAAGGTCACTTTCTTCATTGGAGAAATGATCTTGTCCATCATTATCATTAGCTTATCTAAAGGGGTTGGGAAAGGGCTACTTTCCACATCAAAGTAGCACCAATCCCCCTATGAGATGGTGTTTGAGTAGTTTAGGAATAAATGTCATGCTTATGTTGCTTATGATTTTATGTTAGTTTGATGTCGTTATTTCCTTTATGCTTGCTCAATAATTTCATAGGGAGAGGGATTATCTCATTTGTTCAACATTGATAAATTTATGCCATATTTGTCAATCTATGATAAATGAAAGGTTTTACCTCTCACAATGGTTAAGAATAATCACAATAGTTTGAAGTTCTTCTTGAATCAAAAGGACCTAAATGACCATCAATAGAAATGGGTGAGTAAATTTCAAGCTTATGATTTGAGATTGAGTATGTTAAGGGGAAGAAAAATATTGTTGATGATGCTCTTTCTAGAAAGCCATCCTTATGTTCTATCTTTTCCATCACTGTTGATTGGAAAATTTCCATAATTTCATAATATGCTAAGGATTCATTTACTTCTAACATATTGGATGGGAAAATGGGAGATGATAGGTACACCATTGTTGATGAGTTAGTCTTTCACAAGAATAAGATATACTTGGTACCATGGTCCAAAACTAAGGAGAATATATTAAGAGCTTTTCATGATACCACTTTGGCTAGTCATTAAGGGTATTATAAGAAATAAAAACAAATACGAGGGGTTTTCTTGGAAGGGAATGAAAGAGGATATACTTGGACACATTAAAGAATGCATGGTTTGTCAGCAAAAACAAAGGTGAGCAGATTTTTCTAGTTGGATTATAGCAACCACTTCCCATCCCTAAGCACAAGTGGGAAATCATTTCCATGGACTTCATCATAGGTTTACCTAAATAACAAGGTAAATATTGTATATTTGTTGTGGTTGATAGATTGACAAACTATTCACATTTCTTTCACATCACATCTAAATTTAAAGCACCTCAAGTGGCAAAATTATTCTTTAGAGAGATTTTCATATTACATGGCTTGCCAATGAACATTTTTAGTGATAGGGATAGTGTATTTCTTAGCTCTTTTTGGAAGTATTTTTTTCACTTCACAAGTATTGAGCTCACTCACAACATAAGATATCATTCCCAAACTGAAAAATTTTCAATAAGTGGATATAAGGATACTTGAGGAATTATGTTTCAAATTAGCAGGGTGCTTGGGTGAAATGGTTGCACTTAGGGGAGTGTTGTTACAACACCTCCCATTACATGTCCATAGGAATGTCTAAATTTCAAGCTCTCTATGGTTATGATGCTCTTTCTTTTGTTGATTTATTATTTTCAAATAGTAGAGTTCCAGCAGCAAGTGACTTTATCCAACAAATTCATCAGATTTTGAAGTCACTCAAAGATAATTTATGTCATGCTCAAAAGCAACAAAATTTGTATGTAGAAAAAAGAGAACGGGGAGAGTCTTTGAATTGGGTGATGTAATTTTTTTGAGGTTGTAGCCATATAAGTAGAGCTCCTTGAAGAAAAGTGGAGCGGAAAAGATCAAGCCAAAATTATATGGACCTTACAATGTCACCAGGAAGGTAGGGGAAGTAGCCTATGAGTTGGAATTACCACTAGGCTGAAAAATACATAATTTTTTCATGTTTCATGTCTCAAGAAGGTGGTGGGATAGAAAGTTGTGACTTCTCCTAAGTTTCCACCGTTAGATAATGAGGGAAAGTTGATTTTGTTACCTAAAAGGGTTTTGGAAACAAGAGAGAAGAGGTTGAGAAATAGAAGCATCACCAAGCACTTAATCAATTGGAAAGATTTACCCATTGAATATGTGAAATGGGAAGGATCTGAAGTTCTCAACCATCTAAATCTTATTGCTTGAGGACACACAATCTTTGAGAGGGGGGACTTGTCATGTCCCCTTTCTAAAATAATATTTTAAGTAAGCCCAGAATAATAAGTTTGATTCAAATTATGATGTGAGAAATCCAATTATTTTAATTTCAATAAATTAATTCATTTTGGGGGGATAAAATTGTTAATATTTCAAAATATCATTTTGGGTCCCAGTTGGGCATGGGTTTATAGGGGAGCTTGTTAATAGACAAATTTGGTGATTCTTTCCTTGGTAGTGGAAGTTATAACTTTATGGTGACCATTTCTTGTTGGTGGGAGTTACAAATTTTCAAATTCATGGTTCCCTCCCTCTAGTTTGGGATTTGGGTGCCCAAATTGATGAGGTGGTGATTTGAGATATTATTTCTTGTTTTCCAAGTTGGTTTTTCATTCTATGCATTGTTTTCTCTCATAGGTTGTGATGATTCTTCAAAGGTTGGTAAACCAATGAAGGATAAATCTCTAAGGTTGATAAACTAGGGGGATTGAGACTCAAAGATAGTGGTTCCAAGAGTCTCCAAGAGCAATTTAATTTAGAGATTGTCATTATGCTGAAAGATTTTCTTTTGTGTTTTTTATTCCATTTTGATTTAGTTTGGAGTGTGTAGTGTAGATTTATAAGTTTCTAATTATATTTATGTTGTGAGTAGAATACTTTGATTCCATTTCAATATTCGAACATGCATTTTTCTATCCAAAACTTTGTATGAATTTTGGGGTGATTTTGTGTGGAATTTTCTCTAGTTTTGGTGTGAGTTTTGGCTTCCAGTTTGGGGATTTGATGATGTATTTTTCCGAAGTTGTTCAATGCTATTTTTTGATGTATATAACAAAGAAATTGATTTAATTCAATGATAAAATTTGAAATATATGATTCCATTTCAATTGCTCAATATCTGGTTTTAATTTGGTGTAATGTAGTATTCATTTCAATATACCTAATTTACTCTAATTTGAGTTTGATTAAAAAGGAAATTTTTAGATTTGAATTAACACTTTATTTGAGGGATATTATAAATATATACTAATAATTTTTTGTCTCCTTATTTTTTTGAAAGCACAAAATAATTTAGTATTCCTATCGACATTCTTATCCATCCTTCTCTTGATTTCTATCTCCAATAAATTTCTTCTTTTTTTAATAACTCCTCTAAATGGAGTTTGAGGGTCTTTTCTTCTTCAAAATTAGCACTATCCATTCCAAATGTTATTACCTTATTATTTAGTGCTTTTATTGTTCTTTCAAATGGAATTTTTATGATAATATATTCTAAAGTGATCTCTATTCCATTTTCTTATTTTTTCTCTTAGCCATTTTAGCTTAGTGCATAATTGATATATTCTTGATCCTTGTACGGAAGTGGAATTTTCCCACAATTATTTTAGAATAGGGAGAAAACATGAATCTCTAAACCACATTGATTCAAACTTCAAAGGATATTTTGTAGGAATTATTTCTTTCAAAATGTGTAAGGAAATAGGGAAATGATCCAAGTTAGATTCAGGAAGGATGGATGCAACAAAATCATATAATATGTCAACATACTATTGGACTATATTATATAATTATATGTTATAATTGTAAATGTATGAAATAAATTAATCAATTAACATCAATCAAGCTTTAAAACTAAACAAAGGATCAATCTATTACACCATTTCAATGAAATTCATTTATCAATCAACAACTAGATTTAATTCAAAGCATTTGAATACCAACTAAGAATGCAAAGAAGCTAACTATTGATGCAAACCTCAATCCCATTGTGGGATTATGTTCAAAGTTGATGTGGAGTGCTCAATTCAAATAAAATCAATGATATTTCAAATTAGATTAACGAAAATTGGAGTGAATGATCCACAAAGATCTTTCAAATTGATCAAAATTGAGTAATCAACTCAAGAGAGTAAGTTAACATAAAGCTTGTGAATGATTATTATGTGAAATGGCCCACTATTTATAGAATTTGGAAATCATGATCAATGGTCAAGATAAAAAATGGCGATCAAGGGATGAAATCGAATGAGAGAGATGAACATGGATCAAAGATGGATCAAACGGTTGATAATCCATGAGGCATGGATCAAAGATCGGATCAATGGTCTAAAATCCATGAGAGACCCAACAAATTCCCTAAATTTAAGGAAATACGTTGTAGATATTTCCATGAGGAGGGAAATATTTGAATTTAAATTGAGAATATTCTTTCAATTATTAGAGGAATTATAAGAAATTAGATAATTAAATAACTAAGAAATTACTTAATTGTGCAAGTGGAGGGAATTTAAGGTTTTAATTAAATAATTAGAAATCATTTAATCAAAGTGTTATTAGGAAATTTAATTAAATAATTTAGATTATTTAATCAAATGAAAAGACTTAAGAGATTTAATTAAATAACTTGCATTATCTAATCAAATGAGATGAAAATTAGTATGAAAGAGGGAATTAATCAGAGAATTTGAATTATCTGATTAATAGAGGAAAATGATTAATTTAATTAAACAATTAACATTGCTTAATCAAATAGATAAAAATTAGTGAATCAGGATAGGAATGGTGTCAATAAGTTAAATCAAGTGTGTGATATACTCATGACATTTCCAGGTGTCTACATTTGCCCCTCTTTGAAGAAAGGTACCTGATGCATTACTTCAAAGAATTCATACTAATTAAATCCAAATTTAAAAATTTCCCAACTTTTCTTGATGCTCCACTATGCCCCAATGGATGATAAAATACTGTTATGTTTCCCCCTCGAAAGATCAAGCGAAAAAAACTAATTTTCAATTAAGCTCACAACATTATTCTGGGATTGGTTTGACTGCATTAAAGATGAAAAAACAAGTCCTAAAAGGCTCATATACTTACCAAGATGCATAAAAGGATAGAAAAATGAATTTCAAGGTCAAAACCCTAGGTTTGGGTAGGTATATATGCTCATTTTAGGAAACTACTAGCTCATTTGCACACTTTTCTTTTAAAAATTCTTGATTCTTTAAAGAGATTTGTGAGAGAGCCAATTGGAGCACCTGCTGCGATGGTGTTTGTTGTGTGTGCCAGACATCAAGCCGACCAAGTCCATGAGTTCTAGTTCCTTCCTGGGTTAGGTGGCTAGGTACGTACTTTGAAAAACCCTCCTTATACTTTTTCCTCATTAGTTAAGTGTAGGGTAAAATTTAGGAAAATCAAAGCACTAAGATTTGTCTCAACACACCTTTGTCACTGACGTTCCTTTATACAATGTCTGGATCCTCTATCAAGGAACGAGGGGTAATTTTCAAGGTCAAGTGCCATTGTAATTTCTCAACACTTTCATAGAAAACCTGTGCGATTGTAAATTAAAAATAGTACGCGCCTTAGCCATAACCCTGCACTTTTGTAATAAATTTGCGCATATGCAAACAAGACAATTAAGTGCTTTTGTATATAAGTGCACTTTTGTTCCTTTTATCTTTTGACTTAGGCTTTCCTCTTTATTTTTCAAAACTTGACATTGTGCACATTGTGTGTGCAAGCTAAGTTACAACCCCTAACTTCTCAGGAGCATGATTAGTGTTGTTGGATTAGATGGGTAGCTTCGGTACCAAGGAGACAATATACTTTCTTGCCCTAGGACTATTCCACATCTTACACATGCTAGAGATTCATGTCCATTGTGCCTTATTATTGTTGTTGTGGAGCGATGGTGATTGGATTAAACTGTGGTTAATGTGATGGGTAAAACTATCCTTGTAATTCTATCTTAATTTGGGTAGATGGATCTAAACCAATCCTTGAGAGTTCTGAAGTGTCCTCAGTTTACTCCTCAATGTCAGTCTGGGGGTCGTGAACTTATGAAAGATGTTGGGGTTATTTTCCTAATTGCTTAACCTAGGAAACCAAGTGTGGATGCATGCACTTACATACAAATTGCATTTGTTCAGAATTCTGGTTTTTAGACTTCCTGTCACCTGTGTGACAAGAACATGGCCAAATAGTTTGTGACAAAAGTAGATTAAAAACTAAACAATAAAATAGAAGTAATGATTCTTACTAAAAATATAAAAATAGAAACAAATGAACACTAGAATGTGAGGTGCTAAATAAAGTCTACACACACATTAATCAACACTCCAATTAACTTTGTCTGCTAAATCAAGTTCACACCGAACAACCAATACATAGATTAAATTTGATTACAAAATACTCTACTAAATCAAATGTACCTATAGCATGATATCAAAACAAACGTATCAATCATCAATACATCCAATAATCATTAGCAACACATTGAATGATTTAACTTTAATAGTAATCAATCGATACTCTTGCATAAGAATAAAATCATCCTATTCCAAACTATTATAATTTTAATTCAAATTATAATTTTTAAATAGACTGAAAATACTAAAAACATACCACACTTTGATATACTGTCCAACACATGCTAACATAAAAAGTCACTGGATAACCGCAGAGTGGGTCCTACCTCCTTGGTTTCCAAATGATGAATTATAATTGTAGACATCTAATTTGATCACTTCCATATGATCAAACACGTCTTCTTATTCGTCCAGTTGCTTATCCCATCTGTTAATATTATTTAAACCATTTGTTTAATTAATACCCTGCATCTTACATAGGGTCCTAAAGTATTTAATTTAATAAATACTTTACCCCTCTTCCTCCTCTAAATTAAATAAATATACCATTTTATTTAATTTAGTCATATTCCCCTTTTGGAATTAAAAATTATTTTTTTAATTCCTCTTTTCTCTCTCATGGTCACATCCTCCAACTTTTGCAAGTTGGTCTCTAATCCATTTTAATTACTTCATCTTCTTCTAATTAACTAGGTTTAGCATGTGCACACCCTTAATCATCATTAGGGTCACATCCTCCATAATCTCCCACTTGCTTCTAATGAATCATTAGTCCATCTAGCTAAGTACTTGCACAACCTTAATCATTTGGTTAGTATAACCTAATCCTCCTCCCATTTATGACATGTGTCCTTAAGTCAACCTTATTAAAGACTTTCTCCTTTTGGGCAAGGCACTCCACTTCCCCATGTGAATTTTTAATTCACCTTTTAATCCCCCAAGGCACTCAAAAGGAATTTTTAATTCTTCACTTCTTCCCACATGTCCACTTATTCTTTATTCTTTCCCATCTCCCCATGAGAATATTTGAGAAATTTTTAATTCTTCACATGTCCTCTCACCCACATGGGGACAAGGACCTCCTTTATGAGGAGATCTTGTCCAATCCCAAGGTACTTTGTACCCCCCCTCCATGTCATGTACCATCCTTCCACCTCATGTCCACTTCACCTTTTAGAGCTATATCACATGCCACATGTCAAGATATGAGGGCTTGTGAGTTCTCAACTCACCTTAGCCCTACATCTTAATATTTGGTGGCTCAATCTTGACCATCCATTTCTTCTAGGAATTCTCAAAATTCCTATAAATACCCCCTCTTTTCTCTCATTTTAGGGGAGATCATTTTGCTAGCCAAACTCTTGCAATTTTATTTCTCAATCTACACTTAGCCATTTGCATCCATTTTGTCCAACTATCTTGCATCCCACCCATCCTCACATCATATCTAGTTTGCATCTACTTTCCATCCAAGGAGAATACACATCAAAGATCGAAGGGCCAACCAAAGGATCGATTCGAGACAAGGTATAAGGTTCCATTTTTTGCTTTTATCTTGTGTTGTTTCCAACTTAGGCTAATCTTGAGGTGTAGGTTGTTTTGGTGTTTATTTGCACTCTTTTATTTGTTGCTTGTTTTCTAACGCTCACATTCGACCTATCACATTTTTGGCATGCTCGGTGGGACTCACAAATGGGTCTCTTTCTTTCACGTTTGCTATTTTTTGCATTTTTGTAGGTTCGGGTTATAGAATGGCGAACCTGTCCTGACAGAGTGGCAGACCTGTCATACTGTGACGGACCTGTCCTGCTATGGCGGACCTGTCCTGACAGAGTGGCGGACCTGTCCTCTGGTGGCGGACCTATCCTATTGTGGCAGACCTGTCCTGACAGAGTGGCAGACCTGTCCTGACAAAGTGGCGGACATGTCCTTGTAGAGTGGCAGACCTGTCCTCTCGAAGGTGAAATTTCAATTTTTTGCTGATTGTCTTTTGGTAAATTAGGCACATAGTTTAATTAAAAGGGTCAATAAACCTTGTTTGGCGTGTTTGTGGAAGGCTATTTGACATATCTAATCCCCTTGTGCCATTTGGCGATCCCGGGTGACGAGAAATCGTAGCTTTCCAAGTCCTTTGAGTCACCCCTTTTTCATTTTCTTAGTGGGACCTGCTTGGGGATTTCATCACCCCAAGGGACAATTCTAACCACACGTACTAGCGGGGTATATAAAGGGGGGAGAGCGAAAGTTGTACCTCAATCCAACCACATTGTAATTGGCAAAGCGTCAGAATGACGTGAAGAGTTGGTCCGAGCCTTTAATATCTCGCTAAGGTTCCTGACTCACGCTTGTAATGGGTTGGTGTTCATAGTTTGGGCCTCACATACCGGGTGTATATCGAGGATTCCTTAGCAACCATGTTCATCCTAGAGTAGAAGACTTTGTTGGCCATACCCATCTTTACTAATCTTAGGGTTGTGCTGTCTAAATTGTCTTTCTCGTGCAAAACCAGTCATTATTAGTGTTTGCTATATTTTGGGTCCTTTGCCTTACCCATCCATCAAAACATCAAGCTTAAACTTATCCTTTGGCAGACCTGTCCTTATCCTTTGGCAAACCTATCCTCATCCTTTGGTGAACCTGTCCTTATGCTGTGGCAGACCTATCCTAATGTTGTGGCAGACCTATCCTTATGTTGTGGCGGACCTGTCCTAATGCAGTGGCGGACCTGTCCCTATGTTGTGGCAGACCTGTCTTAATGCTATGGCGGACCTGTCCTTATGTTGTGGCAGACCTGTCCTAAAGTTGTGGTGGACCTTTCCTTATGTTGTGGCGGACCTGTCCTAAGGCTGTGGCGGACCTGACCTTATGCTGTGGCGGACCTGACCTTTGACCAGCCTATATTATCACTTGGCATTCCTTGTCTCTCTGTTTTGAACATCGATACGACCATTCAGCATCCAAAACAAACATCTGAACGTCTGTTCCGAGTCTTCATCCCCTCATTCTAAGAGTCATTTATTTTGAGCACTCTTTTACTTATTTCGAGAGTCATTCATCTGTCCTGAGATGCTCCCCATCCCTCCCAAATCCACTTTCATCTTTGATCTCCACTATTCCATATAAACCCCATTGGAGCAGTCATCTGAGTTGACCTAGGTGTTCATCCCTAATCATAATCATCGTAACTAGCTTAGGATTGGTATCCATCTTAAGTCAGTCATCTTTTTCGACCCAATCAATCCGCTTCTATCTCGAGTTGGATTCAGTGTCGTTATCATACATCCACCTATCAATCAATACCTAGTGTTACCAAGGATCCTTCTTAAACTTGGTTGTGGATCTCGGCCTTCATCATATTTATCATCAAATCAATCCTAATCATTAGATCGATCCAACCCCATCATCAAATCCATCTGGATCAAAATCCGAAATCTAGATTAATCCAGTATCTACCAATCAATCCGATCCAATTTCATCGAATCAATCCACGTTGGTCTAATCGATCGTCATCAGCTAATCTCCCATCAAATCGAATCAATCTTTCATCATCCAGGTCTTTGATCCATCTCATCATCTTGCATGCCTGATTAGACCCAATCACAGGCAAAGAAAATGGCTAACCAACAAGCTCTGAATGCCCAATCAAACAATCCTCAAGATCCCAACAACACAATGAACATTTCATCATATCCTAACTATGGCGCTAACATCCCTTACGATCCCCACAATGGTACCTCATCACAATCCAATGTGGATGGTCAAAACACGTCACCACTTGGGGAGGAAAACATGGCTGATCAACCTGAGCTCACATTCGAGGAACACTTCAGCAACCCTGTTAATGCACAAATGACAGAACGCCTTCTTGAAAGACATGGTGACAAAATCTTGGCTCACTTGATTGACAAAGGTGTCAAGCTTCCGTCAGGTGCCGACTTATCCAAGTATGGCACCTCCACATCTAATGTACCCCGAGGTTCACATGACATCCCCAGTAGCTCGTATGTCCCCAACGTTCCTTCTATAGAAGGTTGGCATCAACCTGAATTTGGCAACGCTGTCCTGTATCCTATTGGAAATCCCACACATCCCACCATCTCGGTCACAGGAACACCCCAAACCATTGATCCCAATGATCCTTTTGCCTATGACATGCCGCAAAACGTCCCACAACCGCAACCACTAATGCTACCGGCACCGCTCCCCTCGAACCCGCCTCCTGTCAACACTGGGGGCAGCCCTTTCGCTCCCTTGCCCCCACCTCCTAGGGCTACCAATCCTCCACCATCATCATTCGTACCCCAACAACTGTCCCAATCCAACATCCCTCCACCATCGTCATTCATCCCCCAACAACCATCCCAATCCAACATCCCTCCACCATCATCATTCGTATCCCAACAACCTCCCCAATCCTATGCTCCCATTAGTGCTCAACAACCTCCCTCACAAAACATCTCAACTACACCTCGACCTCAACAACAACCATTGGTCAATCCCCTATTTTCAACACAACCATCACAGCATCAATCGCAAGGAAATCAACCTTGGCCTTCAGCCCCGACCATATCGCCATTCCTTGCATCCATCTTATGCCCGCAAGTGCAACCACCACATAACATCCCATCTCGCCCACCACAACCGCCAACTATGCATCAACAACTACCTCATCATTACAATTATTATAATCAGCAACAATATCAACAACAACCATCCTGTGGCCTCGCAATAGTCACATCACTATCCCCAATATCCACAAACTAATCAACAACACCTTCTCCATACTTCCCAATAGTATGCCACCCACAACTACCCAACCAATCCATATCCCACCTCGCAACATCAACCTCTTTATCAATAAGGTCCATTGGTGTATTAGCAGGAGATACCACCTCCTCATTATCCATATGCCCATCTCCAAACATCATCTCAGAATCCACAATCGTCCTACCATCAATATCCATCCAACACACTGGCCAATGCGGACATACTAGAAATCAAAGCCGCTCTGAAAGATCTCCAGGTAGGGACTGGCAAACAATTGTTCAAGTTTGAAGATATATGCCCATATCCGTTTGATCCCTCCATCTCATTGATTCCCTTCCCCAAACATTTTGAAATTCCAAAGTTTGACAAATATAAGGGGAACAAAGATCCTAAGGCCCACCTACAGGAGTTTTACTCCCAGTGTCAAGAAGTTATCCACAATGACAACTATCTCTTGCACCTGTTTCCTTAGAGTCTGGCAAGCAATGCCCTAGGGTGGTTCATGACCCTCGAAAAGGGATCTATAAAATCTTTTGCAGACCTGTCAGAAAAGTTTGTCTCCTACTTCTCCTTCAATTTGGAGAAAGATACCGATACCTTGGATCTCCTCAAAGAGAAACAACGTGAAGGGGAAACCTTTACTAACTACCTCCAAAGGTGGCGTGCCCTAGCAAGCCGAATGAAAACCCCTTTGAAAGAAAAGGACATGGTCACCCTCTTCATGGAGAATTCTCATCCCGACATGGCTCATAACTTTAGATTACATTGTGTCACCACTTTCACGGAGGTAGTAGAGAAGGGACCCATCCTTGAGCATGCCCTTGTTGCCAAGGGACACATCAAAATATATAATCAAGATAAGGAAAGGTCATTCAACGACAAGCCACATTTTTGGAACAAGAACAAAAATGCAGTAAATGACAGTGTTACTGCTCCCAAACATTTCCACGTGGCTAACACATCCTAGAGACAACAGCAATCCATACCTAATGCCATATCTATACCGCAAGGGACACCCCATCCTCCCCAACAATCCAATCAAAATAACCAAGGGAACACTAAATGCCAATATGCTCAATTAGGAGAACCCTTGAGTGTCATCTTCAATAAGCTGTTACAGATCAGCTATCCAATCACGTACCCTGTCACCAAGCCACTCGACGAATCCAAACCTAAGCCCGCATGGTTTAGGGAAAATGAATATTGTGAGTTCCATAAAATCAAAGGACACTCTTTGAATAAGTGTCAGGGTCTGAAAAACTACGTCCAAGATCTCATAGATCGAGGTGATATCAAGGATGACCCCAGTCAAGCTTCATTGTCCAATGCTCAATTGCAGATATATCAAAACGCATTTCCAAACCATAATAAGGGCCGAGCACCTCCAACAGTAATCCTCAAAACAATAGCACAAATAACGTGAGTTATAAGAATGTACCCCTCAATTACGAGGGTATTATTCATTACATTGAGTAGGTAGAACCTCATGTATCCATGATACATGTCAAAGCTAAAGACCCTCAATGTGTTGTTACTACACGACGAGCCTGTATCACCATTCCTATAGCCTCTGCACCCGCCCAATCGACTCCTGTAACCTCCCAGCACAACATCCTTGATCACTTAGGAAAGACCCTTGCACATATCTCCATTTTGGATTTACTTAAGTCTTCTCCTGTGCATCAAGAAATCCTCAACAGAGCCCTATAGGAAACCCATGTGCCTAATAACATTGATCCTACACAGTTCCAAGCCTTGGTAGGACACCTAGCTTCAACTCACCAATTGCACTTCAGCCAAAACGATATGCCCAACATTGATGTCAATCACAATCGCCCCTTACATATTGAAGTCATGGTTGGCCCGGCATAAAATAAAAAGAGTCTTGGTAGATAATGGCTTTGCCCTCAACTTGTGCACTCTAAAATTCATAAAACAGGTGGGGTATACTCAAGCGGATTTAAGTAATCAGATCATCACAATCAAGGCTTATGATAATGCAGAAAGGAATTCAGAAGGGATCATCAATCTTCCTGTCCAAGTGGGACCGGTGGTTCAGTACATTACCTGCCATGTCCTTGATCTGGACTTGCCATATAATCTCCTTCTCGGTCATCCATGGCTCCATGCTATGCAAGTATTCCCCTCCACCTACCATCAGTTCCTAAAATTCCCAGTCAATAGACAAGAAGTCACCATCTATGCCGACCCCCAACCATTTGAATATTGTCAGGCTTTAGAAGCGTCATTTCCCCATTTACATTATTGTCCTGGGGTTGAAATGGGGGCATCCCATTCATCATCCGCTAATCCACCTGCCGCTGTGATAACCACTCCATCCTCCACCACTAATCCTGTAGTCACTAAAGTCCAGATCATTGACAAAGGGTGTGGCGAGTACGAAATGC
This sequence comes from Sequoia sempervirens, assembly GCA_007258455.2. Lineage (NCBI taxonomy): Eukaryota > Viridiplantae > Streptophyta > Pinopsida > Cupressales > Cupressaceae > Sequoia > Sequoia sempervirens. The sequence goes on from VDFB02271358.1 coordinate 290,964,525, forward strand.
ATACTGCTCTTAATGTAGCGACCATGCCGCCATCACCACACGAGTATGGTCAACCTTCACATGCTACCCCAAAGGAAGACAAGACTGTCACCTTTAGTGGTAAGAACATCCCTACCACCACTTTCAGATCCCCAAGTATCAAGATAGATGCACCAGAAGAGGACATAAGCCAATGGGTCTACCGAGAAGAACCCCAGCCGGAAACTCCTCTAAAGGAATACTTTCAAGAAAAGTACCCCTGGCCAACAAAGTTTGTGGAAAAACATAACTATCAAGGTAGGGGCCTAGGAAAAGAAGAACAAGGGCGGTTGCAACCCATTGATATGTCTCAGCTACCAAAAAACATAGGCATTGGGTATGACAGAAAGCAGAAAGGCCCCGAAACATCGTCTAATACTTCCAATAGTGTCGTTGTGGACAAGAGCTTATTGGAAGACATACCCAAGGAGGAATCCATCATATGTGTGTACGATGATGTCGATCACACCGACCTATCATCTATGTTCGAATGCCTATCCATCTGCACTATTAGCCTATCCCTTTGTCACCCTGAGCTTATTGATTGGGACCTACATAATAGCACACCTGTCAGTATGTCTGCGGATACATATGTCAACCTTATGGGATTGGGGGAGGATGAACACTCCAGTCGCAAAAATAAGAATAAGAAAAGTAACAAGTGGTCATCTAGTGAAAACCTCCCTGAGGCACTTCTTGACCTTGAAAAAGTAAAAATAAAGGATGCATCTAATGGAAAAAACCTCGAAGAGGCGCTAGAAGATGGAGATGTTCATATTCCCCTTATGGGAACTCAGTTATCTGCCCGATCATCTATTCTGATTGAAGAGACTCAAGAAGTCAATCTGGGAACTATTGAAAGTCCTAAAGTCACCTATGTAGCTAAGTCACTCTCAGAGCAAGAGTATCCGGTCATCGTGCAACTACTCCAAGAGGGAATCATTTACTTTGCTTGGTCATACTCAGACATGCCAGGCTTAGACCCCGCCTTAATGGTTCATCACTTAGACATTCGCCCTGATGCCAAGCCTATCAAACAAAAGCTCCGCAAGATGCATCCGCAAGTCGCGTTGCTAGTTAAGAAGGAATTGGAGAAGTTGCTAGAGGTGGGTTTTATTAGACCGATTGACTAATCTGAGTGGATCTCCAATATAGTACCGATTGCCAAACCAAATGGAGACATCCACGTCTGCACAGACTTCAGGGATCTTAACAAAGCCTGCCCAAAAGATGACTTCCCCCTGCCTAACATTGACATGTCGGTCGACCTGACAGCGGGACATGAGATGTTATCTCTTATGGATGGCTTCTCCGGGTATAACCAGATCCGAATCGCACCTAAGGATCAACATAAGACCGCCTTCACAACACCTTGGGGCACTTTTTGTTACAATGTTATGCCCTTTGGTCTCAAAAATTTGGGGGCAACATATCAGAGGGAAATGATTGTCATCTTCCATGACCTCATACATATCATCATGGAGGACTATGTTGACAACCTCTTGGGAAAATCCAAAACACGAGCAGAACATCCTGCCATCCTAAAAAAGATATTTGAGCGGTTAGAGCATTACAAGTTGTGGCTAAATCCAAAAAAGTGTGTCTTTGGGGTCACTTCAAGAAAGTTGTTGGGTTTCATAGTCTCTCGCAGGGGCATTGAGGTTGATTTCGCCAAGGTAAAGGCTATCCTGGACATGCCACCTCCACGCAATCTCAAACAGTTAAGAAGCCTCCAGGGGAAGATGCAGTCCATCCGTCGATTCATAGCCCAGCTGGCAGATAAGTGTCAGCCATTCACTCATCTCCTGAAAAAAGATTCCACCTTCGGATGGAACCAGCAGTGTCAGATGGGCTTTGATAAAATTAAGGAATATTTAGCCCATCCCCCAATATTGATGCCACCTATTCTCGGCAAACCCCTCTTGCTTTACATCTCTGCCACTTCAGTCACATTGGGGGCATTGTTGGCACAACATGATGAGTCGTCGAAAGAGAGGGAAATCTACTACATCAGTTAGACATTGGTTGGCTACGAGCTAAACTACTCCCCCATGGAAAAATCCTGCCTTGCACTCATCTTCAGCATGCAGAAGCTTCGACATTACATGCTTAGCCATCTGGTTAAATTAATTGCCAAGATCGATCCATTGAAGTATTTGTTATCTAGAACCACTCTGACTGGCCGCATGGCTAAGTGGGTCATGCTCCTCAGTGAATTCGACATAGAATATGTAGACCGCAAGGCTATTAAAGGATAGATAATTGTAGATCAATTAGCAGAAGCTCCTCTAGTTGATACTCATCCATTAATCACAGAATTCCCTGATGAAGAAGTCTTCTCCGTTGATGAGATCCCCACGTGGACATTGTATTTTGATGGATCATATACACACAATGGATCGAGGGCAGGAATTTAATTTTATTAGTTACCCCTCAGGGTGACTACATTCCCAAGTCATTCAGGATAGCATTCCCATGTACCAACAATATGGCAGAATACGAAGCTCTCCTCACCGGCCTCAAAATTGCAAAATAGTGGCACATAACTCAGTTGAAAGTCTTTGGTGATTCTTTTCTAGTCATTAGACAAGTTAATGATGAGTTCCTAAACAAGGAGATAAGTTGTTACCCTACAAGCGCATGGTGGATGATTTCAAGAAATATTTCACCTCTATACAATTTGAACAGATTCCCGGGGTACGAAACAAAGTAGCTGATGCAATGGCCACTATTGGCTCCCTGCTGGACATGCCCAAAGACCGGATAGAATGTGAATTTCTTGTAGAACAACTTTTAATCCCAGCATATAATATCCCTGAGACTAACATGGTGTGCCATATCGTGGGTCCCACCTCCCCATGGTACCAAAACATCTATACCTACCTCCATGATAACATTATGCCCCTAGATCTTACACGTAATCAACGTAAATCCTTCGTTCATCGCTCTTCCCGATATGTCATCGTTGGTGATATGCTTTATCGTCGCAGGTATGATGGAATCCTCCTTAGATGTCTGAATGAGACTGAAGCCCGTGCCACACTAACAGAAGTACATGGCGGTGTTTGTGGAGCTCATTCAAATGGTATGGCTCTGGCCAAAAGGATCCTACAAGCTAGATATTATTGGCCTACATTGGAACACGATGCTTGCGAGTTTGTGAAGAGGTGTCTCCCATGCCAACAACATGCAGATCTAATCCACGCCCCAGCACAGGATCTTTAGCCCCTCCTGGTACCATGTCCATTTTCTCAATGGGGTTTTGACTTGATTGGCAAGATTTACCCACCATCATCTGACGGCCATACATTCATAATTATCACCACTGAGTACTTCACCAAGTGGGTGGAAGTGATGCCTCTTTCACAGATCACCGGTACTCAGATTTCCAAATTCATTCTTTACCATATTCTCTACAGGTATGGTATCCCGTCCACCATCCTCTCCAACAACAAAAAGCCCTTCAAAAACTATGCCATGAAACACCTCTTTGACACCTTCCATATTCAGCACCATTGGTCAATGCCTTATTACCCCTAGGGTAATGGTCAGGCAGAAGCAACCAACAAAACCCTTATCCATATTCTCAAAAAGGTTGTCAATAACACTGGACGAGATTGGCACCTCCATGTTCATCCTGCCCTCTGGGCATATCGCACATCCATCTGCACCCCAACAGGCGCCACCCCCTACTCTTTGGTGTTTGGTGCTGAAGCTGTCTTGCCAATCGAAGTTGAACTTCTATCATTAAGAATCTCCCTAAAGAACCTTATCAGCGAAGAGGATGCTCGTGTTGCACGGCTTGCACAGCTAGAATTACTGGATGAGCGAAGAATAAAAGCCTATGATCATCTGCAAGCATAGAAAAATCGCCTCAAATGTAATTACAACAAGAAGGTTCATCCTCGACAATTCTAGGTGGGCGAGCTTGTCCTTAAGGAGAACCAGTGTACTCAGCAAGACCGAGACAAGAAAGGAAAATTTGAGGCAAATTGGTTGGGGCCCTATATCATAGCTGCTAAATATGGATCTGGGGCATACAGGTTAACTACTCTTGAAGGAGAACCCCTTGACGAACCCATCAATATCATGCATCTCAAGAAATTCTACGCCTAAATCTGCTCGGTTACCCCATCAAAAAATCAAAAAAATCAAAAAATCAAAAAAATCAAAAAAATAAAAAATAAAAATAGTCAAGCAAAATAAATTCGTCCTATGGTGAAAACCACCTCTTGATGGCGCCTTGGATAAGTATGGATGGTGAAACCCTGGTAACATGCGTCATCCATAGAGGGCTTAATCATTATCTACCTGGCATCCTAGTTATTTTATGCATTCATCTGCACTATTGTCCTCACCCATCTCATCCTAGGCCGCTTGGTAAATATTGATTGAGCATTGGATGACCCATCTAGCCTATCCCCTATTCCTGAGCTCTTTAGTCTCCCACTCTAAGCTTACGTCATTCATTCCCTTCGTTATTACGTCCCTGTCATCATGTAGGATCATCCATCGTGTTGATCTTCACCTAGGTCCCATCCTGTCACGTCTGCCAGTCGAACTATGTTGCCCCTGCACTGTCACGTAGGCAAGGTTGATCATTTGATTCACCCATGGGGCATTTGTCCATCATCATCGGTTACCATTTGTCTTCTTTTCGCTTTATCCATGGTCTTTTCTGGAACTCCGAGGGCTCTGCGCTTTCACGTAGGCAAGGCTAATCTATGATCAGCCCTCGAGCCCCTAGGTCTGTAGGTTATGTCGGTCTTTTGTGCTTCATCATCAAGTTATGCCCACATCTAACCATTTCTTAATAAAAAAAATTCCCTCGTGTTACAAGATCTTGTCCTTAGGTAGCATCTTGCACCAACTGGGTCACTTAATTTAGCATCCATCTTTGGTCTCAACAGGATGAATCCTTTCTAGCAGACCTCGTCAATCACATCCATCACCTTGATCCCATGGCAAAGGACCTTTTGTATTCATTGTGATCTCTTGATGCTTTTGAATTTTGTTTATCATTTTGGGTTCCTTCCCATCACTTGTCAAGGTCGCCTTGGTCCACCATACCATGGCGTGCCTTGACCTGCTGGCATGGGGGCATACTTTGATCATTTGTTTTGACTGTTGTCTTCTCAGTTGTCTGTCGTAAGACCCACCGAGATCTCCAAGGTCTTGTGTTACGCTAGGACAACTTTGTGTGTTTGTGGTTATCTCAACACCAAGTCTAACCGAGGTCATCATGACATCGGGGTGTTGGGATAACCTTCTTGTTTGTTGTGTTTGTTTCATGCGTAGAGTACTCGTTCGCCTTGATCTTCCATATCAAGGTACTTGGTATCCTACGCTATAGTAAAAATCAATGCTCCAAAGATGGAAAAATCTCATCTTCACTGCTTTTTCACCACTTTGCATGCACCCTTCGTTTCCATCATGACCATCACTTATGATTTCGGTTGTGCAAGTACTTTCGTTCTTTTTCCTCTTAAGTCCTCTTCCTCTCAAGATATTAATGGTTGTTTTGGAAAATGTACTCTTCCATACGCCTATCACCCATCCACTTTCTCATAACGGTCTTTATTGACACTTAGATGCATTATAAACATTTACCTTTCACATCCATATATCATAAATCATATAAACATGTATAAATCGTCCATCCACATGTGCATCCATAAATCATAAATCATATAAACATGCATAAATCGTCCATTCACATGTGCATCCATAAATCATAAATCATATAAACATGCATAAATCGTCCATCCACATATGCATCCATACATCATGAATCATAAAAACATCATAAATCATCTATCCATATGTGCATCCATAAATCATAATCATAAAAACATACATCATAAAAGCATACATAAATCATCCATCCACATGAACATGTGCATCCATAAAACATAATCATAAAACATAAATCATCCATCTATATAAACATGTATATATATATGAAACCACATCATGAATCATCCCATGTAGCCACATAAACAGAAATATGCATAATGTCAATAAAGGCCATCAGATAATCAAAATAATAAACATCCTATCATAATACAATACATCTCCATCATATATCACCTAATAAGATACAAAATCCAGAGATATGGATCACCTCTACCCTCTGGCGACATGAATAAACCATCCATCTTGTATCTACCAAAAATAACCAATGTCTTGTATCTGCCCGCTCTACTGTGAGCTGCCCACATCTAATCTCTGCGGAGAATCAGGTACTGGACCTCTATGCACTGGAATCCCCTGGTACTCACGGGTGGGTGTCCCCTGGTAACCGCCATATAGAGATGGAGTCCGTTGATAGTCGCTAAAATCCCTGGTGTGTGTCCCTAATGACTAGGATGGCCCTAGTGGCAGGGGAGCCTGACTGACATAGTGCGTCGTGCACTGTGTTGGATCTGGAACAACTTGCTCATATACCCCCCTCCAATAGCCCGCCTGCTGCATAAACTCATCCCTCTGCCCGGCTATCAGTCTCACGGCATTCTGCTCATGCCTATACCGATCTTGATCTGCACTGATAGCACGCTGCTCTCGTACCTAGGCCTCCTGAGCTAGTATCAACTGTTATATCTATTTTGAGCCTCTATCCCTCTCTACCTGCAACGTCTGTAACTGTGTGTGCAACTCCTTCACATCTGTCCCTAGCCCTCCTCCCTCAACCAGCCCCCTCTACAACTAAGCTTGTGTTGCATCCCTCTCACCCTGTAATGTCTACATCCGCGACTTTGTAGCATCCCTCTCCCTCTGTGTAGCCTGTCCCCGCGCCACCGCTGCATCTCTATCCCTCTACAAGGCCTGCAATCTCAGCTCAGCCGAATCTCTCTCTCGTCGTAAGCTAGATGCCTACGATGTCGCTGTATCTGTCTCTCTACGGAGAGACTATACCTCTATCTCAGCCACCTGCCTCTCGCTCTGTGCTACCTGGACCTGCGCCTGTAACACATCCCTCCCTACCTCCAACACCTCCACCTGTGCCTGTGCCACATCTCTCTCTGCCTCCACTGTGCGCACCCTATCCCTGAGCTCAGCTAGCTCTCTCTGCATACTCTCTGCATCCCCTGTCTCTCTGCTGCCAGCCTGTTGTGCTGCCCCCTCTCCCACCAAACTCAATCCCTCCATCTGCATCATCTAATTATGCACCTCCACCCGCAATCTCTCCACCTTAGCCTGTAGGTCCACAGCCTCATCACGGCTCTCATCTCTCTCTCTCACCAATCTTTGTTCCTGCTCTGATACTAGCCTAACTAGCTCCATGTAGTCTCTCTCACCCTGAGCAAATCGGGCCCGCCACTCATCCCTTTCTGCCTCTACTGTGATCCGCTCTGCCTCTGCTTCCCGCACTCACTGCTTGCTCTGTCGCAGTCTCTCCACTGTCTCTCTCAATATTACCACTGGATCCTCCCCTGTGGGTGGTGTTGTTGCTAGCGGTGCTACATCGTGCACGTCTGAGTCAACCTCCATCTCCTGCTGATGGTACCCCTCACTCTCGGCTGATAGCTCCATCTCCTCCACATCTATCACCCTAGGAGCTCCCTACTATGACTGTCCTCCTTTGGCTCTCGTTGTCTCCTGTCCCCCCTGTCCTCCCAGGTCTCTGTCCATCTCCTCTCCACCTCCCACTATCTCCTGTCCCCATGTCCTCCTAGGTCTCTATCCATCTCCTCTCCACCTCCGGCTGTCTCCTACCCCCCTGCCCTCCTAGGTCTCCATCTATCTCCTCTCTACCTCTATCTGCCTCCTGTCCTCTAGTAGTCCTGGCTGTCTCTTGTTCAACCTCCTCCATTCCGGCCCCGCTGGCCCCACCCTGTGTCCCTTGTGGCTCTCCTCCTTAGGCTCTCGGCCTCCTCTCCTGTAGACCCCATCTTTGGGCCCTCGGCCTCCTCTCCATCACCTCCTCAGCCTCATCCTCTACCCCCTCCTCAACCTCATCCTTCGCCACCTCCTCCCCTCCGACCCCGCTGGCCTTGCCCTGTGTACCCTGTGACCCTCTTCCTCGGGCTCTTGGCCTTCTCTCTCCCACCTCCTCAGCCCCTATCCCCTCTGCTTTGTCTCCTCCCCGACCCCTCCGCTGTCGTCTCCTCCTCTGACTGCCTACCACCTACTCCTGTGCCCCCCGTCCTCCTCTGTGTCCTCTCGACGGTCTAGGCAGACTGCATGCCCACAATTGCCTCTCGTCCTCTGACCCAAATCCTCATGCCTCCTTAATCGACACAGCTGGTGTAATCCGCTTCAGTGGATGTCGCTTGAACCACTCCTCATATCACTCTGTCATCCCTGCGTCTCACGGCCCCTCTCGCCTGTCAAGATAGGGCCTGAACACTAGTCTCTCAATATCACTCCATATGCTGCGCAGATTTAGCATGGCTCCCTATAGCCACTCCCGTACTTGTCGTGCAAATGTCACTCGACCTGCCAGAATATCATGTCTCACTCCGAACTATCTCGTCACCCGATCTGGTCGATGCAACTCCACTACTCGTGGCCTACTCCCAATCATGTAACATCGAGTAAAGAAATAACCACTATGCAACCCCTCCTCCCTCGATCACCCCCTAAATCGCTGCATCATGTATGGCCTCCACACTATATCCATTGCCTACACATCATCAAACTGTCTCCTCCACACGTCTACCTCCTGCATCTCTCGATACTGCAGTAGCGTCCCTGCATATGCTCCCCACCACCATGCTACGGGCTCCCTATCATCATGCTCCCCCACTCTCACTATAATTAGCCTGGCAATGCGAATATGCTCCCAAGCCCACACCTGTAGTAGTGTGACATTTGTCACACTCAGCTATTTCCTATAACAAATCACGTGCATGTCTCGATACAACTGTGCTAACATGTAGGTCCCCCATGCGAACTGTCCCTCCCAGCCCTCAATGATGTGACGGATCACCTCAACCATCCTCATATGCAGAAACTGACCACTCTAGTCTAGCAACAGTCTACCACTAATCAGCCCTGCCAGGTACAGTGATAGTACCGATACCCTGCATGCTACCATCCTATCCACATCCAACTGACCCCGCTGCACCAGTAGCTCGTCACTACCAAAAATAATGCACACGGACTCATCCAGCGCCTCGTCCTCTGACCAGCACTCTCTAATCGGGAGCCCTGATATCGGGAGCCTCAAAATCTACCATACATCCTCTAGTGTCACTCTCATCTCCCTTGTCGGTAGGTGAAAGGTCGACATCGCCGAATCCCACTACTCTATCAAAGCTGTCAACATGGCCCCATGGGCCTTGATCGTCGGATATGTAAGCATATGCAGTAGTCCTGCATCTGCTATTCTCTAGTGATCCTCCCCGGTCATTCTCGCTATGCATCTCCTCAACACCTCTGATCGTCTCTCTCGCACACGCAAAATCCCTGTTTTCTGCATACACGCAATACAGTTTTATCATTTTCCTTCTTTCTTTTTTCTCGTCATTTTCGGCTTTACCCTCCCCTCCCATCCTTCACCCTCGACAGTTTCCACCCCCCCGGTCGACAGTCCCACCCCTGCGGTGGCAGACCTGTCTGCCTTCGCGGCGACGAACTCGTCCACCCGCGGCGGCGGACCTGTCCACCACCGGTGGCAGACCCGTCCACCCCCGTGGTGGCGGACCTATCCACCCCCTCGGCTTTTGGTGAGTCCGCCTGTTGTGGCGGACCTGTCCGCCCACGGTGGCGGACCTATTCGCCCTTGCAGCGGCAGACTTGTCGCTGTGGTGGTGGATCGGTCCGCCCGCAGCGGCAGACCTGTCCGCTCGCGGCGGTGGACCAATCAGCGTGGCGACCGCCGACGTCCCCCCTCCTGGCGCAAAAATCAAGGCAATACAAAAAAAATTCCTACCCATTTTTTCCCGCCCTCTTGGACAAAACCCATGTTTGTGTTTTTTCAAAACATTTGCGTAAATGCCTAAAAATTAAAAGTTAAGTTTTGGACTAACCTGGCGTGGTACGACACGGTGAGTAAAGAATAGCTGCCTCTCATCTTCCCAATGGATGATGTCACTATCGTACTCTAGCATCATGTCTGCTCTCACTCGTCTCCTCTTCTTCCTCTCCTCCTTCTCCACTTGCCAGTTGTCACAATGAGCAACAGGTAATTCTACAATTACCTTTTATCCCCTTTTTACCTTTTCCCTCCTTTTTTAAATTCTGGTCTTTTTTCTTCTTTTTTTACCAAAAATTCCTCTAATTAATTCATCCAGCCTCTTTCTTCCCGGAGCCGCCATTCACACACTATTTATCCGATTGACTCCGTTCAAACGCCATTCTTCTCATTTTTCTGTGCTCTTTCCAACGACATATACCACTCCTTACTTTCGAGAAGTTGACCGAGGCTCCCTTTTCCTCCCCCGTCCCCCTTCTCGAGGGGGCATACCCTACCATCATCTCCTAACCCGTCGATCTAAGCCTACCATCGCTGGATTGGGGCATCCTCTCCACATCCCCTCTGTTTGGGGCAGCTCGCACTCACTTCCCCATGCTGGGGCATCTCTTTTTTGATCTCTTCCTCTATAGAGTCACCTGCATTCTGTTTTTCTTCAAAACCCTATTATCCTAATAGTATTTCGAAGAGGGGCAAAATGTAGACATCTAATTTGATCACTTCCATATGATCAAACACATCTTCTTATTCGTCCAGTTGCTTATCCCATCTGTTAATATTAATTAAACCATTTGTTTAATTAATACCCTGCATCTTACATAGGGTCCTAAAGTATTTAATTTAATAAATACTTTACCCCTCTTCCTCCTCTAAATTAAATAAATATACCATTTTATTTAATTTAGTCATATTCCCCTTTTGGAATTAAAAATCATTTTTTTAATTCCTCTTTTCTCTCTCATGGTCACATCCTCCAACTTTTGCAAGTTGGTCTCTAATCCATCTTAATTACTTCATCTTCTTCTAATTAACTAGGGTTAGCATGTGCACACCCTTAATCATCATTAGGGTCACATCCTCCATAATCTCCCACTTGCTTCTAATGAATCATTAGTCCATCTAGCTAAGTACTTGCACAACCTTAATCATTTGGTTAGTCTAACCTAATCTTCCTCTCATTTATGGCATGTGTCCTTAAGTCAACTTTATTAAAGGCTTTCTCCTTTTGGGCAAGGCACTCCACTTCTCCATGTGAATTTTTAATTCACCTTTTAATCCCCCAAAGCACTCAAAAAGAATTTTTAATTCTTCACTTCTTCCCACATGTCCTTCACTTATTCTTTATTCTTTCCCATCTCCCCATGAGAATATTTGAGAATTTTTTAATTCTTCACATGTCCTCTCACCCACATGGGGACAAGGACCTCCTTTATGAGGAGATCTTGTCCAATTCCAAGGTACTTTGTACCCCCCCTCCATGTCATGTACCATCCTTTCACCTCATGTCCACTTCACCTTTTAGGGCTATATCACATGTCACATGTCAAAATGTGAGGGCTTGTGAGTTCTCAACTCACCTTAGCCCTACATCTTATATTTGGTGGCTCAATTCTTGACCATCCATTTCTTCTAGGAATTCTCAAAATTCCTATAAATACCCCCTCTTTTCTCTCATTTTAGGGGAGATCATTTTGCTAGCCAAACTCTTGCAATTTTATTTCTTAATCTATACTTAGCTATTTGCATCCATTTTGTCCAACTATCTTGCATCCCACCCATCCTCACATCATATCTAGTTTGCATCTACTTGCCATCCAAGGAGCATACACATCAAAGATCGAAGGGCCAACCAAAGGATCGATTTGAGACAAGGTATAAGGTTCAATTTGTTGCTTTTATCTTGTGTTGTTTCCAACTTAGGCTAATCTTGAGGTGTAGGTTGTTTTGGTGTTTATTTGTACTCTTTTATTTGCTGCTTGTTTTCTAATGCTCACATTCGACCTATCACAATAACCACGAACTATGCACTAATTATTCATTAATAGAGGTAATGAATTCACAGAGTTGAAATACTGCATATATATATTAACAGTCATTTTTTTGTTCTTGATCATACACACATATATATATTGATTATCTAAACTAATAATAAGTTCATAATAAGTTCAAGTTTGTTTTTCTCTTGGCCACCTGTCTATGAAATTCGACTAAAGGTCATAGGCTACTATAACAACAAAATAGTCTTAAATTAGTTTTATCAAAATGATCAGTTGCCCAACTAATTCTAAGCAACATTGCTCAATCGATCTTTCATGACTCCATCTCCTAAATGGCTACAAATTTTCCTTTAATCAATTCCTATCATTAAACCACAAAACGGTTATCAACTTTATAGATTTCGGCAACTTTAATAGTCTTAATTTCCTTTCACATGTTATCAAACATCTAAAGTTCCCAAGACAAATGGTGACAGGAAATCAAGGTGAAGGATAGTAAAAAGAGGAAAACAAATAGTTAAATTAAAGGCTCTTTTAACCCTCATCATTTACCCCTAGTTCAAGGATTTGCATTTCCTCATGCAAAAAGGGAAAAATAGAACAAACCAAGTAGCCTGTTGAGTGTGCTAGTGATCTCCTTCATACAAAATTTTTTCTTTTCCTGAACATGTTGCATATGCTCCACATCTTTAGACTCAAGGTTGGATTTGATTTTGCTAATTTCCTCTCCTTGAATTTGATTAAGAACTTGAGCCTCCTTTAATTGTGCTATGAGTACATGATTTTCTTCATTCAATCTATCAACTAAATTACGTAGAGCTGCTTCATTTGGCTACATCACAAGTTCTTGTTCTGTATCCTCTCTTTCTAATTCTTTATATGGAATTATCATCATTTTACCTACATTAACAGAAGGAAGGGCATCACATCATCTCTGAACAACATTCTCTACTACAACTATTTCCTCAATTTCATGTTCAAGCCAATAATCAAAGGACTTTGTAGTAGCAGTTTCCATCTTTTTTGTTAGTTTAGTTCTTTCAAGTTCCTGATCAAGCTTTTCTAAGAGAGGTTCTATCATTTCCACATTATCCTATGGCATATCCCCTTCAACTTCAAAAAAAATTGTGGCAATTTTCTTTTCCCCTTCTTCTTCATGTTCAAGCCTTTTTACAGGGAGTGTTGTAGTGATAGGAATTTCCAACACTGGATTGTCTTCAAGAGTTTCCTTATCCTTATTTTCTTCATTCAATCTAAGGGACTTAGTCTCCCTTAATCTTCTCAATTTGGAATGTCTATGCTCCCTGCTAGCTTTACCTTGCTTCTTTGGGTTCTCAGACAAGATTTGTAATTCTAACTCACCATCTTCCTTTGATTGGTTTTCTATACAACTAGTTGCTTTAGCTAAGTCATCTAATTTAGACATAGGGGATTTAACGTCTACCATAACTGTTTTACCCTTCCTATAGCAAGAAAGGTCAAGGGGAGATTTTTTATTGGAACCAGGGGTTTTCCTCTATTTGGCTAGTGTGGAAGGATTTTTCTCAACTGGAGGAGATTCAATGGTTTTAATACCTAAAGCCTTAGTTGCTCGAGTGCTTGTATTGGGAGTTTTACTAGTTGTTTGTTTAAGGGCTCATTTTTACACTAGACTAGATTCTTCTTCAAGGTTACCAACTTCTTCGGAGGATTCCTTTCCATCCAAAGATTCTTTTGAGGAATCTTCACTTCCAGAGGCTTCTGAGCTGGTTAGGTTGCCTGAATTGACAAATGAATCCCAATCACCAGAGGGAGAAAGCATTTTCAATTGGTGGAGGACTATCAACTTGATTATACCATGGTGTGCTAAGGAATTACGCTTGCTTCCCTAGATGGATTCACTCATGCCCTTGAGAGAATGGAATAGAAAATAGGGCACATTGACCAATTCATTATATCGTAAATGTATCGGCAACTTAAAATGCTTGAAAACACATAATTAAACCTCCCATCACAAGTAATATATTGAATAATAAATCTAGCTACATCTTTCCTTATCGTAGGTAGTGAGTCTAATTTTGTACCTTTCCCTTAAACCATACTGAATGATTCACCCCTTTTCATGAATCGCTGTCGAAGAGGCTGAAAGTCCAAAACTTTCTTTGAACTAGTTGGAAAATACTTTTCGCCTTCCATGGACAATCCAATAACTTTAGCCACAATGTCAACATTGAGGGGAAATTCTAGTCCTCAGACAGAAACTTGATCGCCATGAAAACCCATTGCAAATTCATAGGAAACCTTCATATCAAACTCCCACAACCGCTTGAAATAGATATCTCATTCTACCTCTTTGAACACATCATATACTTCCTTGTTCTTGCAATCCCTTAAATCATCCATGGAGACTGGTTCATAACGCGACCATCGTCATTCTTTTTCCATTGTTGTAAGAATATTTTACAGTGAAAATGGTATTAAGAACTGAAAATATGGTATTAAAATAGTTTTCAAAATATTTATTAGGGAGTTATAGCGAAGGAATGAATGAGCATATGGATGGGACATGAAATTTTATTATAGAAATATTTATTACAAAATTATTACAAGAGATTATGATGGAGGAATGAACGAGCATGTTGATGGGACATGAGAGTTTATTACAGATTACGGCAAGAGAAGAAGTATCAAGGTAATGATGGAAATTATATGACAAGGCAAGAAACATCAACACCCCTCCCCCCAACTAAAGGGTGACTCATCCATGGGGCAAACCACCATTTGTGAAAGAAACTAAAGACATAAGAAAATAAGGAAAGAAAATTAAAAAAACTAAATAATACCAGAACCATGAGTTGTGTCGTAAAGTCAGATGTTGGAAATAGGAATGCCAGGAGTTGGAAGAGAGATCATGGTCAAGTAGGAAGACCCCATGCTCAGCAAGTCAAATCAAAACATGAACCACTTGCTAAGCAAACACGAGAAGCATCATACGGCAAGGATGGGGCATGTCATCAGGATGATCACAGAAAAGGATAGATGCACCCATCACTAGGGAGTAATTTCTATCCAGAAAGGGACATAAACTACAAAAGGGTCCATATCTCGAACTACAGCCTTCACAACCAAGAGGTAAAGGCCAGGAAGGCAGAGAGAAATTCCAAGAGGAGATCAGGAAAGAAAATCTCACAGCCTTTGTAGCAAGCGGTGAGGAAGAAGATCATGGCCCGAATGGAAGGAAACTCAATAGAAACACAAATCTGTGAAAGCAACAAACACATAGAAGCATCAGATCAAGGTCCTGTTAAAAATAGGACAAGAAGAGTGGAACAAAGTGTTTTTTTTTATATACTTTTTTTTCACAATAATGACATGGGGCCACCGATCACTCGATTTTCAACCCAATGTCACCTGGAAGCACCAGTAAACTGGTTTTCACATCCAGGTGTATTTTACAATTACCATCCGCTAGAATCCCAGTTTTCAAATGGTAACTAGCCAACACTTCCCAAGGGTTTTTATTGTTGTATCTTTATTGAATTTTCTTTTTTTGTAACATTTTAAAACATTTTGAAATGTACCTAAAAGGTACTAGCAGAGGCCACAGAAACCTTGTCAAGTAGATGGAGTTCCTTAGGAAAATTCGAGACAAAATATTATCATGAGAGAGGCCTCTTGTATTCAGCTAGTGACCATTGACAACTAGAGCCATGCGACCGGGGTCCATGGTGTGAAGCTTACCTACCCCATTGTCGTAGACCATCTCAATTTCATAGGTGGTGTAGGGCACCATAACTCTTAAGGTGAAAATATTGCAAAGAGTTAGATGTTGAGTCTTTTGGTTTGTAATAAGGTCTATAAGACTGTTTCCTATATTTTTTAAGTTTTTTTTAAGTTTTCTTAGGTGGTTTGGAGTCCATTTGATCAAGTTTGTAAAAGTTGAACAAAAGTTACAAAAGTTGTCAAAGCAACTTTGCACTTTTGCATTTTGTGATGTAAAAAGGAAGTTGAGCGGTTGTATCTTCAAGATTATGTTAGATTTGATTGTTTGGGGTTAGTAAAGGCTTATAAGGCACTTGTGAATGTTGGAACAGGTTGTTGATGAAATTTTGAAATTTGAATAGAAGAGACTCCATTTTCCTACGTTTTGGAAGCAAAATTGTTGCTACAGACCTTAGTACGGCCTTGTACAGCCTGTAGGTGATCTCTCATGCATTGTGAATGATGAAGCATTGAACTCTCTATCATTTTCATTTGTTTTGACTCATTTTCATTGAGTTTGAAGCATTTTAGAGCATTTTTACCCAAAACTGTTTGAAACCCTGGTTTTGAGGGTTTGAGAGTAAAAATAATGTTTTGAGACCCATTCCACTGGTGAAAATTATTGATAATTTGTGGAATGGGTGTAGGTAGGTTTTTTTTTGTGTTTGTTAAGTTGGAAGGAGCAGGGGTTAAGGATTTGGGAAGATTGGTTGATGCCCTAGGCTGAAAATTTCAAGTTTTGGGCAATTAAGTTGCATATAGGGTAGGGTTTGAAGAGAAACACTTTGGGAGGTGTTTGT
Organism: Sequoia sempervirens; assembly: GCA_007258455.2. NCBI lineage: Eukaryota > Viridiplantae > Streptophyta > Pinopsida > Cupressales > Cupressaceae > Sequoia > Sequoia sempervirens. The sequence goes on from VDFB02271358.1 coordinate 290,981,000, forward strand.
AATGCTTGGGAATGATTAGGAAGACATATTTTGACATGTTATAAGTCTTGGGTTGAAGATTGGAGACCTAGAGATCAAAAACTTAGTGGTGACCTATTTGCACAAGCCTAATTAGGCTTCTTATCAAGCGTAGCAACATAAAATTGGAGGTCGTGTTCTAAAGTAACCCCCCTTGTAAATTGAATATGTTTTAAAATTCCTTAATGGGTGTCTAAATATTTAATTTTTTTCTAGATATGAGGTGGGGTTTGAAAATTATGGTGGAAAAACCTAGTTTGTTGTGCTACAAGGTAAAAATGGCAATTTGTGTAGAGAATCAACTTGTTTGATGTTTTAAGACTTTGATAAAAGATTGATTGAGGAAGTTTTGGTTTTATTACTCTTCTCTGCATCAATAGGCCCTAAGCCACTTGGTGTGGAACTTTCCCTTAAAATATTGGAAATGGGAATCATACAAGAGTGCCCAATCACCTAGTTGAAATGACCGTTGTTGAATAAAACGATCATGCCAAAGAGCATGTTGTTTTGGAAAATCTTTGCATGAAAGGGTGATTGTTGGCAAAGTTCATCTAATGAGTGAAGTTGTCTAATTCTCTCTTTTTGTGCATTAGACAAGTTCATACCCAGCTGGAGCGTGGTGTGAAGATTTTTGACCTCAAATTTGATAGGGAGAACAACCCTCTTATTGTAGATGAGCTTGTAAGGTGTCAAACTAGTGGTGGTTTTCCATGTAGTGCAGTAGGCCCACATGAATTCAGGAATTCATGCAGCCCAGTCTTTCTTATAGAGGGCAATTGTCTTGGTAAGAATGTTCTCAAGTTCTCGGTTGGTGACTTTGACCTAGCCATTAGCCTAGGGATGGTAAGGTGAAATCTTGCGATGTCGAATATCATATTCATGAACCAAAGAAGAAATGAGGTCAGATGTGGACTGTGGACCTTGATCTGTAACTATCTCATGTGGAACACCAAATCAGGTTAAATCTTGGAATAGAGAAATTCAACTACCTTGGTGTCCCTGGCATGCTTCAAAGCAACAACTTCAACCCACTTTGTTACATAATTTGTACACACAAGGATGTATTCCTTGTTCTGAGACGACAGGTTGAAAGGTTCGAAAAAATCAAGTCCTCATTTTTCAAAAGGCTCAATGGGAAAATGAGGATGCAGAGGCATTTCATCTGAGCGCATGGGGAAACCCATACACTAACATTTATCACAGTGTTGAACATAACATTTACAATCCTTGTGGAGTGTAGGCATATAGTAGCCTATAGTTAAGATCTTCTAAGCAGTCCTCTAAGTGGAAAAATTTCCTTTGTAAGGTTTTGTGTGGCATGCACAAAGTATGTCGAAGACATCATCTTTGGGAACACATTGACACATGATATTTTCAAGGCCACAATGGAAGAGCAATCCATTGATCCACATATAATCACCACTGAGTCCGACCAGCTTTCAACATTCCCTTAAAGAGAAGTGAGGTGGGAACTTGCATGTAACCAAGTAATTTTCCATGTCAGTGTAACATGGGCCCTTTCTTGATATGGCAAAGAGATGTTCTTTTGGAAAGGCATCATCAATTAGAATTGGTTCATCATCTTGCTATTGTAACCTAGACAAAAAATTTGCAACCACATTATCACGACCAGGCTTATCAAGTATACTAATGTCAAATTCTTGAAGAAAAAGTAACCATCTAATAACTCTATCAGTTACAACAGGTTTATTCATTAGAAATCAAATTACAAAATGATCAATATAAATAAAACACATTATATCCAATAATATAATGACAAAACTTATTAATTGCATAAACAATAGCTAAAAACTTCTTTTTAGTTACTGTATAATTTACCTCAACCCCTGTGAAATTATTGCTGATGTAATAAATGGAGTAGAAGATATTATCTTCTTTTTTTCCAAAGACAACCCCCATGGAACAATCTGAGGCATCAGTGTGAATATGAAAAGTTAGTTCCTAGTTTGGACCTTTGAGTACTAGTGTGGTGACAAGCTTGTTCTTAATGGTTTCAAAAGCCTCTTGACACTTTGGTGTCCAAGAGAAAATGACATATTTTGCCAGCAAAGCAAACAAGGGGGAGGAAATCTTACTAAAATTTTGGATAAACCTCTTATAGTACCCTACATGGCCTAGAAAACTATGCACATCCTTTTGGCTAGTGGGTGTAGGCAAGTCTTGAATAATCTGTATCTTTTTGGGTTCGACTTTAATACCCTTAGCAAAAATATAATGACCAAGTACTATCCCTTCTGTCATAAGCATGTGGCACTTTTCATGACTTAATGATAAATTAGTGTCTATACAATGCCTAAGTACCTTTTCTATATTTTCTTTAGCCTCTTCATATGTATTACCATGGATAGTAAAATCGTCCATATACACCTCAACACAATCATTTACAAGATCCACAAAAATGCTCAAAACTTCCCTTTGAAAAGTGGCAGGGGCATTACATAAACCAAATGGAAAAATGTTATAGGAAAAAGTGCCCCAAGGACAAGTGAAAGTAGTCTTGTCCTGGTCCTCAGGTGCTATGTGAATCTGGTTGTAGCCGTTGAGCCCATCTAGAAGAGAGAAGAACTTCTTACTTGCAAGAGTGTCCAACACTTGATCAATAAAGGGAAATGGGAAGTGATCCTTTTTAGTAGCTTTATTAAGTGCTCTATAATCAACAAAAATTCTCCACTTACCATTTTTCTTTGGAACCACGACTAGAGGAGAGACCCACTGACTATCTGAAATAGGATATATAAACCCAACATTTAACAATTTTTGTAACTCCTCTTTAACTATTTCACGCAAGACGGGGTTGAGCCATCGTTGTGGTTGCCTAACTAGATGACTACCTTATTCAATGTAAATATGGTGGGTGTAGGTGTCAGGATGAATGCCACACATATCTTGGTATTCCCAAGTAAATGCATCTTTATTCATTCTAAGCATGGCAATAAGGTCTTGGATTTTCTTAGTGGTTAAATGTGGATTAATATTAAGTGTACGATTAGGAAAATTTTCCATAGCTTTCTGATTGTGTAGGTGAGTTAATGGCTAGTACTTGGGAGGTGGACGCCATATCGCTAGAATTTCCATAAGATAAAAATGAATTGTACAAACAATTATGAGGTAGCAATTGATGCAATGTGAGAAAGTGTTGAACAGATTGTGAGCTACCTACCAATGGAAAGTTTCCAAAAGGACAAGGGTTGTTTATACCTGAATGAAGAACCATGCTTTCAAAAGACTCATTAGATGCATATATGTTCTGAAGAAAATTAACAAGAATATTAACCTCGGTAGGTTCTTCCATATCTAAGGCTTGATCAATTTTCAAGATGGGAAATGACTCATCCAAGTCACTATCAACCCATACTGGATCCTCCCTCACCAACAAGGGTTGTGTTGGTGGGTATAAATTCAACTGTTTCTTTTGCTTGCCATTAGAAATGACTATGTTTCCCAATCAATAATTGATGAATGCATCTGCAACTACTAACCAAGGTCATCCCAAAATCAAGGGGTATCCCCCTAGCTTAATCTTTGGCTGCAAAACCATAAAGTCAGTTGTGTATTCCCATGAATCAATATAAAGGATTACATCTTCAATCATACCCTCTGGCTTTACCAAAGATCAGTCTACCATTTGGAGAACTATGGCAGTATGCCTAAGTCCCTCTAGTGACAATATTTCCTTTGTTTCATTTGTCATAACATTAATTGTAGTTCCCAATTCGTCAAGGGTGCTAGGAATTCTTACTTACCAATAAATACCTTGATGATAGGACTCCTTGGATCTGAGTACTTAGGAATGGTTATGTTCCCAAGCATAAGGTCTACCAACTGTCCAATAAATTGGACGGTCTCCAAGTCTTGCTTCTTCTTTTTCTTCTGAGTACATAGATCCTGAATTATTTTTGTATAGACGGGAATGTCCTTGATAGCCTGAAACAAAGGAATCTTGATGTTAACATTGTGTAACTCATTAACAAAATCAAATTCAGGTTGAGAGACTTCCCTTTGTATTGGTTTAGATTGAAATCGATCGGTAAAGGGAGGTTCTTTAACTGGCACTACTTTAGGTTCTTCATTGATCTCTATGATGGTGGGCCCCTGAAGAGCCTTTCTTGGTCTTAATTGAACTCCATCTAATTCTACTCTATTTACAAGACAAGTGGAGTAACATGTTTCCTCATTATTATACACGGGTTATGTTGCCTTATTATTGGCATTTGGGTTTAGTTGGGCTGGCATTAGTGTAGGCTTCGATGGCTGTGTTGGATTAGCTAGCTAAGTAGATGATGATGGTATGGCCGAAAGAAATTATTATGACTGTTGGTATGGGTTGATCATGGGAGGAGGTGGAAATTATGGTTGTGATGGATATGGTTGTTGGTACGGTGAAGGTTGTGGCGACTATGGCCTCCATGCCTGTTGCCATGGTTGTGAAGCATATAGATACTGTGGCATCTATTGAGGTTATGGAGAGGGTTGTTTCCAACCCTCATACCATCTGGGTTGATTGGAAAAAGAATTAGGTTGGTTGGGTTCCAGAGCAAGACAATCATTCATCATGCCAGGGTGCATTACTCGAGGCGAAAAAGGTCACCTAGGGGCCATGTAGTAGACAGGTGTATTAGGCACACCTACAGGAAGAGGCCTTAAGGTATAACTTCTACTAACTTCTTCTAAGGATGAAATGTTTGTCCTATTGTAAGGGAAAACCTCACTACTATGTCTCTTATGACAAGTCAGGCAAAACACAGCCAAGGCCTTTTTAGCTTCCTCTTGCTTCCTACGGGTATATAGAGTGTCTAGTAGTTTACCCATATGATTTAACAAATTAGTTTTAAGATCCTCAAGTAAATTTCCTATTTCACACTTCGTTATACTTGTTGCATTACCTGGATCATAAGGCTTACTTGGATAGTTCCTTCCCAAACACTGAGACCTTGAATAATTCCTACAAATGTCACAAATATCATCAAATTCTATTTTAGAAGTGTTCCCTTTACCTATTAAATTTAATGCTTCCATAGTATCATCTCTTATTCCTCTAAGATACAGCATTTTAACAGCATCATGAGTTAGCCCTTGTTGTCGTGATCATTGAAAACTGAACATGAAGCATTCAAGGAAATCTTCCATGGACTCGTTTTCTTTTTGTGTCACGCAGAAGATTTCATCCCACACCTCTTTTGTTTTACAATACTCCTAGTACTTGGTCAAAAATAATTCTTTCATGACTTCCCATGTTCTAATATTCTTGAGGTTCATGAACCAACACAAGATTGCATCCTTTAATGTGGTTGGGAACAATTTGAGCTTCTACACATCACTTTGATAATCATAGTTGCAGCACAACACATCAAACTCAAATAAAAACATGTCAGGATCCTCAATAGAAAGACCATGAAAAACTAGTAAAGCAGAGTGAGGAATATTTTTCATAGGAGCGTCCTCTTTAGGGTGTGTAATAGGGAACTCAAAGGTGATTGGGTTGTTGTGGGATAATGCTCTCACATCACTGATGTTGTTGGGATCAACCATGACATCTAATGCCCAAGGGGTGAAGTAGGTTTTAAATGGATCTTGGGTTTTTGAGAATGGACCAGCTTCTAGCCTATAAGATTCCCAAAAGAACTTTTCAACCTTTCTTCTCAATACTTCGGAAGACCTTGGACAAGTACCTACAGGTGTCTCAACAATAGTAGACTCTATAACACACTTCTCGATATCAAGTTCAGGCAACTCTAATGATTGCAATTTAGTTTTCAATTTTTCTCATGTTGAAATACTTCCTTCAATGGATGGCTTTGACCTATTTTGCAATTCTTTGGGTTGTGTTCCCTCAACAAATGTTTTTGATTTGTTTTTAAGTTTCTCGAGTTGTGAACTACTTCCCTTTTATTTTCTAATAAATCTTCCTCTACTATCCCTACTATGATTCATGCACCTAAATCACTTATAGCAGCACAAATTAGGAGTGTTAACCTTAATAAGGTTGACAATTGTATAGGCTTTCCTCTTGATGTACTAGTCCTAACTCAACTTGCTATGATTTCAAGCCTTTAATATCTTTCCCCAGTAACGACGTCAAAATGATTGGATTAAACTATGGTTAATGTGATGGGTAAAACTATCCTTGTAATTATATCTTAATTTGGGTAGATGGATTTGAACTAGTCCTTGAGAGTTTTGAAGTGTCTGTAGTTTACTCCTTGATGTCAATCTAGGGGTCATGAACTTATGAAAGATATTGGGGTTGTTTACCCAGGTTTGAACCTAGGAAGCCAAGTGTGGATGGATGCACTTACATACAAATTGCATTTGTTCAGAATTTTAGTTTTCAGACTTCCTATCACCTATGTGACAGGAACCTGGACAAACAATTTGTGGCAAAGGTAGATTAAAAACCAAACAATAATACCAAAGTAATGATTCTTACTAAAACTAGAAAAATAGAAACAAATGAACACTAGAATGTGAGGTGCTAAATAAAGTCTACACACACATTAATCAACACTCCAATTAACTTTGTCTGCTAAATCAAGTTCACACTGAACATCTAATACATAGATTAAATTTGATTATAAAATAGTCTGCTAAATCAAATGTACATATAGCACGATATCAAAACAAACATATCAATCACCAATACATCCAATAATCATTAACAACACATTGAATGGTTTAACTTTAATAGTAATCAATTGATACTCTTGCATAAGAATAGAATCACCCTATTCCAAACTATTATAATTTCAATTCCAATTATAATTTCTGAATGGACTGAAAATACTCAAACACATACCACACTTTAATATATTGTCCAACACACAAATTGAAACAAAATCAAATGCATTACACATGATAATGTAAGAAGTCACTGGATAACCACAGAGTGGGCCTTGCCTCCTTGGTTGCTAGATGACGAATTATAACCATGAACAATGCACTAATTATTCATTAACAGAGGCAACAAATTCACAGAGTTGAAATACTACATTAATAGTCATTTTTTCGTTCTTTATCATACCCACATATATATATTGATTATCTAAACTAATAATAAGTTCATAATAAGTTCAAGTTTGTTTGGCTCTCAGCCACTTGTCTATGAAATTTGACTAAAGGCCATAGGCCGCTATAACAACAAAACAGTCTTAATTTTTTTTATCAAAATGAACAGTTGCCCAACTAATTCTAAGCAACATTTCTCCACGATGAAATCTCCTCAATGGATACATCTTTTCCTTCAAGAAATTCTTGTCATTAAACCACAAAACAGTTATCAACTTTATAGATTTCAATATCTTTAATAGTCTTAATTTCCTTTCACATTTTATCAAACATCTAAAGTACCTGAGACAAATGGTGACAGGAAATCAAGGTGAAGGATAGTAAAAAAGAGGAAAATAGATAGTTAAATTAAAGTCTCTTTTAATCCTCATCAAATAGCATTCAAAGACATCGTCTTTCTATTTCCTAACTGGCGAGGCCACCATTACTCTAGAGGATGTATGGTGCATTCTCAGAGTTCCTATTCATGGTCTGCGTGTTGTGTATGATACTCCTCAAGGTGGAAATCCCTTATGTGAGTAGTAGGAGTACCATCAATTTCATTGGTGGAGGGATAGGTGGATTTGAGAGATTTCATTGGTGTTTCATCTAATATTGATGGCCTGATTATGGGTATATTACTTTCAAATAGATGGTCCTGACATTTCAATGTTGGATGGGGTGTAGTACTCGAGAGCATGCTTGAGGATGTGACCCACTTTGCATGGGGTCCATGTATCTTATCCCACCTCTATCACTACATGCATCAAGTGGTTTATCGAGGTGGTGTTACACTATCTGTTGGATGCACCATGCTACATATATGGGAATAGGATCATATTGTCGTATTATGTTCTGTTTGCACATTATGTCAAGCCGACGATGAGCCCTTTGTGTACCAGTATGAGGGGATCTTAACTCACCATCACATGGGTGAGTTACATTATTGGAGGTGCATGATTGATGATATGGCTGAGTTCACATGGAGGTCATGTCTAGGAGTCAAGGCCTTTGATGATGATGTAGAATATCTTCCTTACTATTACTAGACCAAGTGGCTTATTGGTTAGACTACAAGCATCATTGAGTAGTACCTTCTTGATTGGTGTTTGAGATAGTTTAGGGAGGCTTAGACTATCCCTTGCCCAGATTACATAGTTTCCTTTTCTCATACCCATAAAGAGTAGAGATATTGGAGCCTGACGGTAGATGTATAGGTTACCACAATAGACTTTGATCAATTTGTTCCATTCTTGTGGGTTTATGTAGGAGGTCCTAAAGATGTTGGTACCACTATTGAGTACAATACATGGTTTGTGGTGAGGAGGCCAATTAGGTTTACAGATCTGGCATGGATGCCCCACAGACAGAGGGGATAGTCCAGTAGAATCAAGAGGTAGAGACTAGAAGCACGTGCGGAGGCACAAGGGGACAAAGTATAGGTCCCTGATCAAGACATGCATCAAGATCAACAGGGAGGTCTTGATGTCCCACCTCCTGTTCATGACCAAGATCAACAACAGGACCATCATGTGTTGATTCTGAATATTCATAATTTGTAGGCTGACTTGGCTACTGCCATTAGAGAGAGGGATGAGGCTTGCCAGGAGTGAGACTAGCTACAGGCCCAATTGGATCAATACACCCAAGAGAGGGATGGAGAGGTGGCCCAATGGTAGAAAACAAATCTATTTTTGGCTCAGGAGACTATTTGTCATCAACAGTTAGAGGCACAAGAAGATACCATCCTTGTCTCTAGATACACAAAGGAGTTGTGGGTTGTTCAACATGAGTTGTCTTATTGCAACCATCATACTCTCAAAGGGTTTCCATGGGTCTATCAAAAAAATCACTTGGAGGCTTTGTGGGGCAGTGACATGGTCAGTCCAAAGGAGTAGGGCATTCATGGAGAGCAAGACACTCGAGTGGGTAGCATGAGAGGTAGCCATCCCACCAACCATCTTCCAACAGAGAGGACCGAGGCAGCATGGGATAGCTTTTGTATAGATATTTTATATTAGGACTTTGATATAGATAGACATTATGTATATTCATTCATTGACCCTTTGTAGCCTCATGTATAGTTTCTAGATATATCACACACTTGACTTATATCATGACATTTATTTTTGATATATATGAGATGAGTGACCCTTGATGCGATCATTGCATGTGTTGATCCTTTCTGATGTATGATATATGATTATGATTATGCATATATTTATGATTATAGATGCATTATGTATGTATGGATGGATGCATATATTATAGATGCAAATTTTATGTATGAATGTTAGATATTTCCTTTATTATGATGCCTATGATTTGATATGCCTATGACTAATGGTTTATGGATGCATATATGTATGGTTTCTTTTTCATATCTTTATATGATATATGGTGATTATGCAAGATGTATGATATATATGTATGTTGATTTATGGATGCAGGATGGATGCATATTTTTTTGTTATGTCATGATACTTGGATGTTAGTAAGAATAATATAGATTGGAATGATAGAATAAAATGAATGAATGATATTTGACCACTATACCAAAAAATCTATAATTATTCGAGACAATTGGATATGTGACAAGATAGTGATAGTTTTGTTTTGCTTCTCAAATTAGGTTTTAATTTCATCATAGAAATCCTTATTTTTGATATAGCAAATAGACACGATGCACCAAGGTATTAGGAACCAAGGTAACTTTGTATCTAATGCATGGAATTTGACTCTGCAAATAGATAGGAGTATCTGTATTCATACCTAACATACAAAAACTTTGTTGGATCATGTGAAACAATAAAGCCATTGAAGTAAGAAGACTAACACACAAAAGGTATGAACAACCTGATATGTCCTAGCCATTGTTTTACTTGAGACTATCCTTACACATGCAAGGCAAGTATTCATTGAGGTCATGTTACAAGAATATCCAACAAACACAACAAATAAAATCAATGATCAATTCCCAATTCCTTTCTCTCTAAATCATTTTTTTGTAGAAATCACTAAGAGATCATCAGAATGAACCAATAAGATAAATCCCAAGAAAAGATCTAAATAAACAAATAGTCAATGTTATTCATATCTTTTTCCCAAGAATATTGTTTTTGTGTGATAGCCAATGATGCCCATTGTAGGAAATATCAATCCATAAGACATGTTTGGATGTTGATTTTTTTTCCAAGTGTTAAAAGGTCATTAATATCAATGTTAACCAACATGTTTGACCATGATCTAGACTTAGGATTTTTACTCTAAGTTCATGTTTCATCAATTGTTATATTTTCTTCTATTTGTGTTGCCAAAGTTTGAAGGTGACAACCAACTTTATTATGATTGAAAGTTTATTATGAGTGAAAGTGAGATGAGATGGGTGATTTTGTTTTCAAATATTTCAATGTTTTTGAATTTTTGAAATGCTTTGAGGTTGTTTTTGGTACTTTGGGGTTATTTGAATGTTTCAAGTTTTCAAATATTATGAGGTTGTTTTGGGGTTTTTTATGATATTTTCTAAATGTTTTGATTTTCAAGTTTTCCAAATATTTTTGAGATTTCCAAGGTTAGACCAAGAACAAGACCTAAGGGGGACCATCCTAATGCCTCAAGGTCTCATCACAGATGCCTTTCCTACATGACAATGCAAAGACAACATAGTTTGACTAACTTTGACAAGACAATTTATTTTGAAAAACTCCTAAAATACTAACCTAAGCCTCAACTAGGCTCATCAATGATGGCATTTCCTTTGTACATGCACAAAGACAACGTAGTTTGACTAACTTTATGTTTTTAATTTTGATGATTTTTGACCTATTTAGGTTTTTTGACCTAATTTGAATTATTTTGAATTTCAAGATGATTTGGGTATTTTTGGGGATTTTGAAACTTTACAAATGTGTTGATGTTTTTGGATTTTTCCATTTTTTGAATGTTTTTTGAGATTTCAATGGTATTAAATGACTTAGGAGATATACAAGAATCCAATCCGATAACCGTGTATAGGAAGATGCCCCCAATGTAGTATTAAGCTATCTTGATATGGGATGAATAGGATGACTTGGAGATAGGACCAAATAGCACAAATAGATACTTATTAAACACCAAGCCATGGTAGGGATGCGATTGTATGAATGGAAGATGGACAAATGTTTATTTATTATGAAATGGGTGGAAGTTAAGAATATTTGATAGATGGTAGGTGGTACTTATTTACACAAAGTGCATGTTTTCCAAGTTTTCACTAAGGTACTTGCCCATAGCACTACTAAATGGTTTTCCCTAGAGGATGATTTTTCTCTTTACTATTTTTATCCTTTTTCTTTTTTTTTGGATTTTTATATTTTTATAGCTTTTTCTTTTTTGATGTGCATACCCCTCATGGGCTAAGCATAGAATCTTTTGAGATAGATACTTTTGAGTGGTTCTTGCAAGGGCTCTCCTTTAGGTGTTGTGAGTTGATAAGCTCTTGATCGATAGTTTTCTATAACAATGAATGGTCCCAACCAATTCAGCTCAAATTTCCCTTTACTATCTTGATTTGGCATGTTATTTTGATTTTTTTAGGGCAATATATCCAACCTAGAAGTGTCGACCATTTATTTTCTTGTTATAGATCTTGCTTAGTTAGTTTTGGAACACTTGAAGATAATAGAGTGCTTCCAGCCATTATTCATCTAACAATTCCAATTCATTCAACCTTGACACTCTATATTTCTCATCTATTATCAGGTTTTGCAATGATATCCTCAATGAGGGGAGCTCATCCTCAATAGGAAAAATGGATTCATTCTCATAGACCAAGGAATAAGGGGTTGCACTAGTAGGTTTTCTAATGCTATTTTTGTATGCCCATAGGGTGGGGTTCAATTGAAGGTGTCATTCCTAGCTAATGTCATTGATATCTTCTTTAGGATTTTGATGATAGTTTTATTAGAAGCCTCTACTGGGTCATTTCCTTGGGGGTAATAAGGGGTTGAAAATTGGTGTTTCATATTGAATTGGTTACATAACTCTTTCACATCTTGGTTCTTGAAGGATGTTCCATTCTCTGATATAATGGCTTGTGGAACACCATAACAACAAATGATGTAATTAAGGATGAATTTGGAGATTTTCTTCCCCATTTTGTAGGTCATTGGTATTCCTTCAATACACTTCGTAAAGTACTTAGTGGTTGTGATGATAAACTTATGACCATTTGAGGGAGTTGTGATTTTTCCTGTGAGGTCGAGTCCCCATTGTGGAAATGGCAATGGAGTGGTGATTTTTCTGAGCTCTTAATCTAGAGCATGGATGAGGTCTCCATGTGTTGACATTGCAAACACTTCTTAACAAACTAAATAGACTCTTGCTCCATAGTTAACCAGTAGTATCCTATCCTTAATAACTTCTTAGCTAAGGTTAGGCCACTCAAATGTGACCCACAAATGCCTTCATGCACCTCCTTCAAGGAGATAAAGGCTTCTTACTAGTTAAGCCATCACAATAAGGTCCCATTAAGACTCCTATGGTATAGGGTGTCACCAATGATGGAGAATTGTGAAGCTCTTTGGATAGAGGTTTTTCTTAGGTTGTGGGTGAGGTTAGAGGGAAAGTTTTCATTATGGAGGTAAGTGAAGATTTCATGGTACCAAGGTGAACCAAGACCAACAAAATTGGACACAGATTCCCATTCTGGAACATTGAAAGCCAATACGAGAAGTTGTTCAACAAGGAATTCACATTTTAGACTATTTTGAGGTATATCCAACAATGAACCAATGGTAGCCATTGCATTCATTGCCTTGTTTATTAACCCTTGAAATTTTTTCAAAGGTTATGTCAATGAAATACTCCTTGAAACTTTCTACCATCTTTTTATAAGGCATGAGCTTATCATCTTTGGTTTGATAGTCATTGTTGACTTGCCTTACTATCAACTGGGAGTCCCCAAGAACTTGTAGCTCCTGAATCTGTGATTGGATGACAGTTCTCAACATTGTGATTAGGGCTTCATACTTTGCTATATTATTCATGCAAGGGAATGCCAATTTATAAGACTTAGGCATATAATCATCGTGTGGGGTGACGAATAGTATACCCGCTTTAGATCCATGTTGTGTATATGATCCATCAAAATACAATTTCCACTGGTTTTTTGATACCACAATAAAAATTTCCTCATCTAGAAACTCTGATATTAGGGAATGATCTACACATAATGGTGCTTCAGCTAGTTGATCGATGATGACTTATCCTTTGATTACCTTATGATCAACATATTCAATGTCAAACTCACTAAGTACCCTGACCCATTTTTCCAAACGCTTGTGAGTGTAGGTTTGGATAGTAGATACTTCAAAGGATCAATATTAGAAATGAGCTTAACTTCATGACTAACTATGTAGTGTCTCATCTTTTGAGATGTAAAGACAACTACTAGACATTCTTTTTCCATTGGTGTGTAATTAAGCTCAAACCCTATCAAAGTTCCATTGATGTAGTATATAGCTTTTTCCTTTCCTTCATCATGTTGCACCAAAAGAGCTCCTAATGTTGCTAAGGTTACTGAGATGTACAAGATCAAAGGTTTACCAAAAATTGGTGGCATTAATATTGATGGTGATTCCAAGTATTCCTTTAGCTATTTAAATTCCTACTCATAATGATCATCCCATTTATATGTCACTCCCTTGTGAAGGAGATGGGTAAATGGGTGGCACTTATATGCTAGTTGTGCGATGAATCTTCTTACTGATTGGAGCTTCCCTTGAAAACTTCTAAGCTACTTCAATGTCTTTGGTGGTTCCATTTCCATTATTTCCTTGACTTTGGTAGGGTCCACCTCAATTCACCATCAGGATACAATATACCCAAAATCTTACCTATGGTGATGCCAAAGACACATTTTTTTCGATTGAGTCTCACCTGATATTTTTCTAGCCTGTCAAAGATTTGAGTTAGCACTTCTAGGTGTCCTTTTTTTGTTATTGATTTTTCCAAGATATCATCTGCATAGTCTTCAAGGATCTTTTGGAACATCTCATGAAAAATTAAGTTCATTGCCCTTTAATATGTTGCTCCAGCATTCTTTAACCCAAAAGGCATTGTGTTCCAACAATACGTCCCCCACAAACAAGTAAAGGTTGTTTTGTGCAAATCTTCCTTAGAAATCATGATTTGACTATATCCAGAGAACTCATCTGTAAGTGAAAGCATTTCATGTCCTACTATAAGGTCCACTATGATATCTATGTTGGGCAAGGGGAAGTCATCATTGGGACAAGCTTTGTTTAGATCTCTAAAATATGTGTAGATATGTATGCCCCTAGTGGGTTTTGAAACTGGAACAAGATTGGAAACTCACTCTAAATAATCAATAGATCTGATAAAACCTACATCCAATAACTTCTATAGCCCTACTTTGACAAACAATGCAATCTAAGGATGCATCTTCCTTAATTTCTACTTCACTAGTTTCACATCTGGGTGAATTGTGAGATGGTGAGCCACTAATGATGTGTCAAGACCAGGAATATGCACATATGACCATGCAAATAAAAAAAATCTTTCTCTCAAGAAGGTTTCCAAATTATTCTATTCCTCATCATCTAATGAAGAAGCATAGAAAGTGACTTGGGGTGCTTCCTCTATTGCCACATTGAAAAGCTATGATTTATCTACCAGGACTACTGATTTTTCTTGCCCTATGTTGGAGAGATTGAATCCTTCATCCACAGGTGCCTCAAAAAGGTTTTCACCATTGGATGTTTCTTTTATTTTTACTTTTTTAGAATAAAAAAGTTCCACAAGGTGCTTTTCACTTGGTGATTTTGATATGATTTTAAAATTTTCTATTTTACAGTTGAAAGATTCAATCATATCCCCAAAATAGGCTTGTGTGTCCAACTTTATGTCAAAACTAGCTTTATGATCTCTAAATAGAATATGATCTCGAATGCCCAAAAACTCAGAAATTGCCTCATCATTTTCAAATGAATCCAAAATTGGTTCGTGTTGTTGATCCCAGTTGATAAGTTATGGATATATAAGTTTAAGCTCATTGTCTTGGGTTGGGGATGAGAAGGATGTGGTGATCATGAATATAGAGGCATGCTTAAAGAGGTTTGTGATACACAAGGGTAATTCATCAATGTTCTCATATTGAGATGTGCTTAACCAGGAAGAAGCCTTATCCTCCTCAATAAAAGTATCTATGACTAGAGGGACCACATTTTTTCCTAAGGTATAACCAAGGCCAAGATTATTTGCTCATTTCTTAGGGACTATTGGATCCCACATTCCTTGTCGTTTCAAGCCAACGCCTCCAGTGCTTGTATAGCCCATGCTCTCCATTAATTGAATTTTTTTATTCTTGTATCCACCAGAAGTGGAAGCTCTTCTTTCTTTTCTTTCTCATATTGATAAATCCATTCAAATATATTCTCTTCTTCTATGATCTCCTTGTGTAAATCCCCCCACTTTTCAAATGTGGTGTTTTTAAAAAATTTGGCTACTTTTTCAATGTGTTGTGGTTGACCATATGCTTTGGGATTTAATGGTAATTTTCCCACAAAGAAAGAATATTTCAAGTCATATTCACCACAACTTAGTTCTATGATCTTTGCTTTGATTTTAGAAAGAGTCTGCTTTGTACCAAATGTTGAGGCTAATGTTGAAGGGTCAACACAAGAGGAAGGTATTGGGACTTCATTATTTTTAGGAATTTGGATCACCTTGTAGTACTTCTCCTCCATTTTTTCAGTAATAAAATGGTTTTGGATCTCCATGAATTGTGATTTATTTATCATCAAAGGGAAACTTGATACATTGATAGTATATTGAAGCCACGACCTTCATGGCAAGAATCCATGGATGACCAAGGAAAATGTTATAAGGCAATTCATGATCTAGGACTTGACAAGTGGTCTCTGCAATTTCGGATCCCACTTGTATTGGTATCTTGATTGTTCCTTGTGAACTCTGTTCATTATCTTCATAAACATAGATTGTGACCCCTTTTGTCTTTTTGATCACATCCTCTAAATAACCCAACTGTTTGATCAACTCAAGGGTACACATATTTAAGCATGCACCTCCATCTATCAAAACTCTCTTAACCTTGTTTTTATGGGCGTATACTTTGAGATGAAGTGCACGGTTATGAAAGGTTTGAGATGGAAGATCATCTTGTGTGAAAAGTAATCTACGTGTAGATAAAATGTGCCATACAATGGCTTGAAATTGGTCAATCTCAATGTCGGTAGGAACTGTCGATGATAAAAGGGATTTCTCTAGAAATTCCTTATGGGAAGGTGAAATCTTCAATAGTTCCAAAATAGAGATTTGGGCGGGGGTATTTTTAAGTTGACAAAGTAAGATATAATCATTGGAATTATCTCTTGGTGGTAATTTGGATGATAGAGGGGCTCTTTGTATGGTAACTTTCCCTCATCATGTGGTGACTCCACACTCAGGATTTGGCCCTTGAATTGTGATAACAAAAACATGTTGGTCATAAGAATGTAGGCTACCTACGACATTATCATAGGTATGGTTAACTTGATTGTACTTTTTAACTTTTCCACCATCATTTCCTTTCCCATGGTTAAGCATTGGATTTTTATATATACCTAGATCCTTATTTCAAGAACTTTTGAGATGTTGATCAACATTTACTTCATCTTTTTCTATGAGATCTTGTATGACATTTTTTTAATTTCATACAATTGGATGTTTTATGTCCCTTTGTATGATGATAGTTGCAATAATCTTCATCCTTATACCATGAGGGTTTAACTTGTGGCTCTCCATATTGCTTGTATTTTGGAAGTTTTAAGGTGTTTGCTTATACCAACTTGTTCAAGACTGTTTCTATTCGCTCCCCTAAGGGAGTATATTTTTGTCTTGGTGGGTAATTGTTTTGTCTTGGTTGTCATTCTTGTTGATTGTTAATACTGTTGACATTATTGACATGTTGTGTACCTCCTTGTTGCATGTTTGGTTTGGAAGGTGCATTTATGACAACCTTTGCATCTACATCCGCATCATTAATGATGTTCTTATTCTTGGCCCATATGCGGGGTTTGTCATTGAAAATAGATGATGATTGTTTATCTTTGTAGATTTTTATAGCCCCTTTTACAATGAGGGCCCTTTCAATGTTGAGTCCTTTAGGTATGAGTTCCTCAAAATTCAATACACATTGCATATTTATTTGGAAAGAAAGATTTATGTTTAAGATTCCTATGAGGATCTCAACTTGTTGTTTCTCAAGAATAGGTCACTTGCATTTACTAGCCTTATGTCTCCATCATTGCAAGCAAGGTGCAAAGGCTTCTCCCTGATTTTGTTTTAAGGTATAAAGCTCTTCCGAGGTGACATTTGCATCAATATTGTATGAGAAATGTGCTACAAATTGATCAATTATTTCTTGAAAGGTTCTAATCCCTGGAGGTAAGTGAGAAAACCATTCTATTGCTTGTCCACCTAAGCTTCGTGGAAAGAGTCTCATGAGGTATGTGTCATTGTAAGATACTTCCATGCATGATACATAGAACTCTCTTATATGTTACTCTATATTACCATGTCCCTTGTATTTATCAAACTTTGGTATTTAAAATTTTGGAGGGAATGGAACCATCATGATACTCCTATCAAATGGATAGGGACATAGATCTTGTACTGTGTATGATTTCCTTGTCTATCCTGCTTGAATATCTTGAATCTATTGTGTTAAATTTTGTATTTGAGTTGATATGTCCAATGGTTGAATGCTTGGTGATGCGTCATATGTATTGTATTATGGAGATGGTATGTTTTTATTGTATTGATCATATGAAGGATTTTTCAAATTTTTGAATGGTGGTGTGAAATCATCATATTGACCATATTTATTTTGATTCACAACATTTTGAGAAATTGGTTGCAAATTTTATTGTGCAAAGACTTGTTGGTGTGCTTGCAATTGTCTTTGCACTTGCAAATGTTGTAATTGGTGTTGTGTTTGTTGATATGTAAGACCTTGTTGTGGTGATGGAATATGTTGTTGATGTTAATGATTTTGTGAAGTGAATTCCATATGACCTTGTTGTTGATATTGTGGATGTATGTTTTATTGGTGCATGTTATGATTTTGAGGAGATGCTTGGTATTGATATTGTTGATGAAATTCTTGACCTTGTTGTTTTGGATGTTGTTGTTGATGTTGGTGATTTGGTTGATGTTGATTTTGTGGTGGTGGATTTGGTTGTTTTTGATATTAGATATTTTGAGATTGTTGATATTGAGGAGGTGGATTTGGTTGTTGTGGTGGTTGATTTTGATATTGAGGTGGTTGATTTTGTGATTGATTTTGATGTTGTAATGTTGGATGTGATTAATTTTGATTTTGTGATGTTGGATTTTGTGATTGATTTTGATGTTGTGGTGGTGTATGTTGATATTGTTGATTGTTAACACTACTCAAGCTCAAGTTTTGTTGATATTGTTGATTTGTCATGTTTGTACCTTGAGTATTGAAAGTTGGTGGTTGTTGATGTTGTTGATTGTTAGGATCATTTAAGCTCAAGTTTTTTGGAGGTACATTACCCCATGACTTGTCATGTTTGAACCTTGAGCTTTGAAAATTGATGGTATATTTGTATTTTGGTAACCTTGGTTTGTATTGATGTTTCCTTGATTTTGAGTATTTCCCAAGTGGTATACATGTTGATTTGAAGAAGTGTTTTGACCTACCCCTTGCAAGGTAACTATTGGTTGACTTGATACATTGAATGAAGGAGGTTGTGGCATTGGTTGTGTCACTTGTTTTTCCAAATTTTCACTAGCATGAGGTCAATTTTTTGCTTCTAGGTATGCAAATGCTTGATCCAAAGGTTGTTCTTTGAGTGTATTAACATAAAAATTTGAGGGAATTTTAGCCCCCACTTTGTGATAGTTTCAACATATACAAGTTAGGATCCAACTTCATCATGGTTTCTATGACATAAGGAAGAGTTGGGTCTTGTGACATTTCAAGAATCTCATCGGGGGTGAATTCCCTAGGTTTGTTGGATCAAATGTATTGTCCTCTATGAAAACCATTTTGGTTTGTGATGTTTTAGTTTCACTTAAGGTGGTAGTTGTACTTAATTTGTAGTAGTAGGCATTCCAAATGGTAAATATCCACTATTTGTAGTCATTGGAATGTTTGACCCACCTTGATTTGTCCCCATGTTCTTTTTGTGTTGTAACCTAGTTGAGACTATAAAAGTTGTGACCAACTTGGGGGAGGTTGATGATAATGTTTCACTCAAATTTTTATGTTCAAAATTTTCTTCAAATTTGGACAAAAGTGGCACCTTAACTAGTCTTGGACCAATTGTGTGTCATCGAATCTACCTCAAGCAGTTAAGATTTCTTCTAAGGAACCAAGTTTTGATACCAATTGTTGAATGCACAAGACAACTGAGAGGGGGTTGAATCAATTGTATATTAAAACATCAAAACCCTCATTAACATTCAAATTTGCATAGACCTTAAACCCTTAACAACCATTAAACCCCTATCATACATTAGAAGAATATAAACATGAGACATAGTAATGCAAACACATATAAACACATAAGAACACTATATTTATGTGGAAAACCCAAGAAGCGAAAAACCACGGTGAGGATTAGCTCACAATATAAAGTAATTGCAACACCAAATACAATAGGTTCACTGCCCAAAAGAAAGAAGGGATCACTACCAATTGTTCACTACCATATTAGAAAGATGAAGATAGAAGATTGTTACAATGAGAAATCCATCTCATAGCAACAAAAAAGATCCACCATTGCATCACTAGATCATTCACAGTCTCTTTGAAGAATGTAGACACCTTCTGCCCATTGCTTCTACCATATCAAAACTTAACTTGGACCTAAATCTACACACACATGTTATGCCATGCTTCCACAAACACCGAAGCACATCCGTAATTATTGTAAACACCCAAGGTCTGCTGAACCTATGTTAACACCATTAAACATTTAAGTACAAACTTCCTTTGATCTAAAGATGACTCACAAATCACACCCAACACTTAAAAACATAATTTGGAATATTCCATCAACTCCCTAAAATCCAACAAATTTTTCACAACAACAAACTCTTGAAAGATATATTCATTTTGTACACCTAGTTAACCTTCAACATATGGTAATGAATCCAACCTTGTAGAGCACAAAAACTCAAACAACTCAAACTAAGGATATATACAGACATTGTAAGCACACTCCCAGATCCACAAGACTAGAAACCACATCGTGAAGAAATGTAGAAAAAACCATTTCTCCCAGATAACACTACATCACAGTTCACACATTGGTGAACACAACTTCTTCTAACGAATGATCCAAAACATGAAACTCTAGATGTAACACCTCTAAACACCTTTGATCAAAATATGCGAACCACACAAGAAGATCTTCAACCATGAAGAAATATGGAGCAAAACACTGAACACTACTTTGCCACATTAAACACTCTTCACCACACTATTTCCTCTTTTATTCAAATTTTCTCAAAAGTACTTGGAAACCAATCACCACAAACACCAACTCAACATCTACAACAATCCTCTCATCATCTCAAACATACAATAGGTTGAACATCCACAAACACATGCTTATTAAAGTAACACTAGAGGTTGGCATTAGTGAGACTACTAATGACAACATAATGCAACCAATCAAAGCATCTCCATAGGTTGACATCAATGCAACAAAACCATAGGTTTATTGACATCAATGAAAACACAAACTTCCAACATAATATACATATTCTAAATGGTAAAATTTGTATACTCATGCTATTCCTTATTTATTTTTGTGTTTATTTTGAGGAAATTTATTGATACATGTACACATCAACCATGACATAATCTTGTATGAAGTTGGACCTATTACCTTAACCTTTATATATCCATATATACACATATTTTCCCACACAATTAGCTCCTAATTTATCCTTACATACACATACTATGGATGATCCCATATCAATCTAGAAGCACTCAAGTGGTATTTTCATAGCCAAAGATGAAAAATAAAAATAAAAAATAGTATTTTCTATTTTTTTCTAATTTGCTTTTTGAAGGCCTTTGGAGAGGAATTATCCTTGAGGACTTTCATTGGTTTCTTAGGAAGAATTTCATATTCATTCCAAGCAACTCAAACTATTTATCTTGGATATCTTTCCAATGATTCTGAGAAGTCTAATTTTCGCCTAACAAGCTAGGAGTTATGATCCCACCAAGTTGGGGTACCAAAATTAAGTAACTTTTTTTGGAAATTTCAATGTTTGTATTTAATTGTGTCCCCATCCAATTGTCCATTTCAAATTTTAAGAATGACATGGATGTGGTGACCTTTCCACTTCTTGAAAATGTATAAATGACTCATTTCAAAGATAATAACTTAGACAATTTTCAAAGGCATACATCTCTTGTAGCAAGCTTTCCAATTTGTGCTTATTTTTGTACATTATCACCATTTTATATCTAGGTATTGTCTCCCAAATTCTCAAATAAATTTATATCGATGATACATTCATATTATCTATACATTTCTTATATGTATTTGTACACCTACCTTAGTATATTTGTTAGATAACTAGATCTAACTATTTAACCACTGAAGTATTTCTATGATTGTAGACTTGACCCTTTATTTTTAATTCAAATTTAAATTTTGGTTGATTGGATTCCTTTCTTTTTCCACTTGAGTCCACTAAGTACACATTTTGTAAAAAATTATGATATGTGCTAATATTTGAAGGAATTCCATGTATACATTTTCAATAGTTAGAATTGATAAGTCCTCTCTCATTTTAAGGAGTTGAACATTTGGATTTGATGCACTAAAATTAATATAAATTTTCCTAATCACCTTAGGAGTATATTAAATGTTTGAAGAGTGTTGTTTTCAAAATTTTACACACTTTTACAAGTTGACCTAGGAGAAAATGTATTCTAGTGACACAATAACCCTTCCAAGGTATTTCTAAATACTATCAATCTTTAGACATCGTAAGGGATCAAAGCAAACCAATTTTTTTTAGGAAAGCAATATAATAGTCTTACATTAAGTAGTGTTGAACCCATACTCAAAGGATGAATTCATTATCGTGAACTTGATCCTAGACATAGCATAATTCTAATGCATATTTCAATTTTTTCACTAACAAAAATAAGACATTTTCCTTACCATACATTACTAAAATCCTAAAATCTTCAACAAAAATAATTAATAATTAATCACAAAAATAAACACTTTTATTTTTTACACTTACATTCTTAAAATAATTATTATAATCATTAAATGTATCATTCTCAATTATCATTATTTAATTTAAAGTAATTATACTTAATTAATTTTATTTTTAAATAACTGCTAAGGAAAAGTGTCATTAACGCACTTCTACATATATGAAATGGACTTACACCCCTATGTATACCATCCTTTATAGCATTTGCATAGAGGCAAGAAACCACAAGTTTACAATAGGTATCATACAAAATCAAAGTAATCATTTATAAGAGAAGAAATTGAACAATTTGTTGGTTGTAGCTAAAAATTGGAATGGTTTGCACTATTTCATATAGTATTTTATTGTGCTTGTTGAGAAAAGTACGGACAAAATCTTATAACACTCATTAACATATTTTTTTAAACAAATGGCTTGATAATTGTTTTCACACTCACATAGATTAACTTTTAGAGCCCTCTAAACTTATAAACTTATAATGGTGTTGAAAACTATGCATCCCTCCAATAGGGGTTTAATTCATAGTAATGGATTTTATTATATTTTTTATACCAACAAACATGAATATAATATAATAAAGAATACAAACATGAATATAATATAATAAAGAATTACTTTAAACCAATTGAGATGTGAAATCACTAGAAATATGACACTCCATGAAGAGTAATGGGAAGAGAGAATATGTTTTGGTGGTGGTAGATACATAATGATATTCAGTTTAGATTGAACTACTTAATGTGACATTCAAGGAATTATTGGTTGATAGGCTTTATATATGGGCTTTCTAACTTTGTAGAATTTAGTTTAGCTTTTTTATTTTGTGTTATGTCGAAAGGAAAAAAATTATATTAGAAAACATTTTTATTGTTAAAATTTAAAGTGAAGAAGTGGATCAAGTTTTATAAAAATATTATTTATATAATGATCAATTTTCAAATCATAATATATAAATTAATATTATAGTAATTTTTTTAATTTTACACATAAAAAAATTAAGATTGATTCATTGGGTGGTGGGCCTAGTTCGATTAGCTAAAGTATTTTGTTGTAGGCAAGAGGTCACAAGGTCTAGTCTCCTCGCCATCCCCATGGTATTGGAGGACGTGTCGTAACAGCATCATTGGTCATGTGAAAAAAGTTTACTAGACGCACTGCAGTTTATAGGGGGTGACTACTCAATTTTGATTCTTGCAATCTAAAAAAAAAATAAGATTGATTTTTTTATTATTTTGAAATATTAATCTCATTCTTATTTGTTTAATTATTTTTGTTGATAATAAATCTTAATATCAATATATTTAAAGTTAATTATAAATTATTAATATATTTAAATTGCAATTTAAAATTTATATAATAATCAATAACATTTTTTAATAATAAATCTATATATCTCTATCATTTTATTTTTTATATTAAATGAAGGTCTTGATAAATGTACATATTAACAAATGACACAATCTTGTGCAAATTTAGACTTATTCCCCTAGGTTTTTATTCATCCCTTTACACACATCGCCACAAATTTTATCCATACTTTAACCACCTTCACATATATTCTGTTTTACCTATTTATTAGACCTATCCATGCACTTATCCCTAGACATTTCATCTCCACTTTAATCTTGTCACCTTTTTGTCTTGATGGTTGAAAGCTAGTTGTCCACTATTTTGATCATAACTTTGAACCATATCTCAAAATTTCAACTTCTTATATGAATTGGAAGTAAAAGAGTGGTATTTGAATTAGATTTTTCTCAAAATTTGATGACTTAAGTCTATGCTCATTAAATCAACCCCTAACCTATGGATTTGACCTCTAATATTTTACAATTTAAATTTAAATTTTGGTTGACTCTCACCCATTCTTTTCTTGCCTAGAATAAACTAAACACACACTTGTCTAATTTATTGCTATGTACTTGTATTTAAATATATTCAATTACATTCATTTGAGGGTCTATGCATTTATTCAAATATCATTCACATTTATGAAGGTAACACTTTCATTGATGTTCTAAAATAAATCTAGATTTGCATATTCATCTTAGGGGCAAGTGCATAGATGAAGAGTATTATTATTGATACATTATCTAAGTGTTATGGGGTTGACCTAAAAGAACATGTCCCCTCATGACATAATTCAAAATCCCTTAAAAGTATTTTTAAATACCACTAATCCCAAATATATTAAAAAAGATAAAAGAAAAGGCAAATTAAACAAAGTAGAGGTGAATTGAGCAAAGAAAAAATAGATTTGTGCAAACTAGGTGCAAAATATTTTTTCTAGTGTGAATTTTATCAAAATTTGTGGACTTGACCCTCCACTTTACAAAAAAATAATTTATAATTTAGAAGAGAGTTGCAAACTATCATGAACCCATCTTAATCTTGAGACATCGATATTTTAACACCGACATTAGAGTTTGTTCATTCTTTGATCATAAAACTAAATAATTTTATTTATTATATTTATTTCCATATCTCTAATATTTATTTTCAAAAAATATATGACCATAACTCATTAAATTAATCTAGTTTAATTGTTGCTCTTATATTTATTTCATTTGATTAACCTATATTACACTTGAAGAGAAAATATTTTTCTTTATAATATTATACATATTAAATATTAATATGTAATATATATTATTATTTATAATAATTTATAAATTAATTAATTAATTATAATAATAATTAGTATATATTATAACTTTGATTGAAGTGTTAAAAGTATACAAAATTAATAACATATATTGTAAATAACCAATCAATATTTAATATATTAGATATTTGAATAAAAATACCATCACAAAAGTCATTTATGGCATAATGTGATGGTTAAATCATGACATTTTTGTTTTAGCCACCAAGGTCCAAACCTTCGTTGGGCCATTATGATTGAGGGTATTGTGTCCTCATTAATCCAATATGCTCATAGGTTTGAACCTTCATGTTGAAGCTAGAGGTGTTTGTGCCCATATCTTCATGCTTCAAACCCTTGTTGGACTAGTGTGCTCATGGGATTTGTGTTCCTATTGGAGTACTAAGCTTGCATGTTTAGACTATTTGTGTTAATGCAATGCATTCATGTTATGGATGAAGTCCCTCATTTTTTACCTCGCCTAGCTTGGACCAAGCTAAAATTTCTTGTGTTATCAATACAAAACCATCTCAAAGTTATATATTTATATTTTCAATAAAGACATTGATTTAATAACACGTACATAACATGTGTATGTGCATCAAGTCTCTAATTTTTCTATTAACTCACCATTTGCACCTCTTGAAGGTGCAAGTGCCAACATTAGTATTTTGAAGATTGATCAATCATAAAAAACATGCAATGTCTAAAAACAAAATTATTACCCTTTAAAGAAAACCCACTACACAAATTTGATCATAGCACCCTTAATTTGTGCTTTGTATATTTATATTAGTTTATACTATGATTTTGGGTAGTTATTCAAACATTGTTAACGAGAGCTTTGAGCCTAAATTACATTTTCTAAAAGGGATTTTAGGGTGTATTAGTTTATGAAAAAATAACTAATAGAGAAGTTATGTTAAAAAATATATAAATTTCAAATATTTTAATAAAATTAAATTAATAGAACATAAATGAACATAATATATACTTAAAAAAAATTCTTGTAAGAAAAATAATAATAAAAAACATCACTACTTGATATATTATCAAATAAGTGATTACAATAAACAAAGATTTTACTAGTGTTGATCTAATGCCTTTAATTTTTTACTTGATTCAATTCTAACAACATGTATCTATCATCAATTTTTTCATTTAAACACAATTTAAAATACTTATTTTAAAGGAAAATAACAAATCACTTGGGTCAATTGATTGAACCATGAGTCTCAAAGCCTTGGTCAAATTATTCTAACAAAACCCATGAACCCTACCTAATGAATGTGATTCCAACATTACATGATGATTCCCTTAATTTGTACAAACAAGGAGTCTAAGTAGTCAAATAAGTGCTCTATTTGATACAAATTTTGTACCTTACAAGATGCCCTTACATTATTTATTTTTAGTCAACAAAGATGCCTCCTTTCAATGCACGATGTAACTTCCTCAATGTAATTTCCCTTTAAATGTAACTCCCATATCATAGATGATATTTCAAGTGATGAGATCATTATTGCAAGGGGAATCCCAAGATGCTTATGTAGGTTTGGTACCTCGTTCTACTAGGGGCCAAATTTTAATTTAATATTAAAATTTTTTATTATGCAAGTGTGCAACACACCTTCCAAACAATCTCTTATTTGTACAAATTGCATATGGGGGCCCAAAAACCATAAAATAGTAGTTAGGGGTAGAAATATCATAAATTTATTGTACCAACACAATTTCTACATTTTCATTAGCTTTGTCAAAGAATCTATAACATTCACTAGTGTTGATCTTTTCTATTTGTTCATGTTCTTTTCTTCCACCATGTCTTAAAAAAATGATACTACACATCAATGTGCTTTCTATAAGCATGATAAGTAGGATTCTTGGCCATATTGATTAGACTCTAATAACTACACCATATCCTTAGAGTCTTCTATAAGAGGCCAACATCTAAATACGGTCTCTAAAACAACATTACTTCCTTACATGTATTATTAGTTTCCATAGTCAATGGAGAACAACTACTTTCCTATTGTTTATCCAACTAACAAATCCACCAAATAAGGAAAATACATATCAAGCGTATCTCCTACTATCAATGTCTCCAATTTAGTTTGTGTTAACAAAGCCCTATGCATCCATAATAATTTCCCTCTCAAATCCCCATGATAGTCAAATAATAGTCTAAAGTACCATGTATTTATTTTAAGACTCTCTTGATTATTGTCCAATATTGTTTACTTAGATTAAACATACACCTAATAAAAACCCACATTACATGGGAAAAACATATTCTAATACAAACCATGACATACACAAGGCTTCCAATTACACTCATATAACCTGAACATGAGTCATGTCCTCAACATCCTCCCATGTCTTAGGATATTATTTCACTAACAAATTTGTAGTAATAGGAATATGAGCATTCATTGTACTTTGTAATCTTGCATCATGATTAACCTCCATAAAATATAATAAAAATATTTTGAATCAACCAAAGTTTTTTTGTTAGCATGACCTCTTCTATTTTTTATGTCTAAAGTAATATTTTAAGCATCTATATCTTTCATATCATGATATAATGAAAGCTAGGATTTTAGTTCCTTAATCATATCCCTAGTGTTTCTAATAAGCAACATACCATCAACATATAAAATAATGATAACAAAATTGATTATCATTCCACTTAAAACACACTAAAAGATCTTATTTATTACAAACAAAACCAAACTTCAAATACATAGGTAACAAATTTATGATACCACATATCCTCAACAATTGCTTTAGGCCACAAATATACTTATTTATTCTATAAACTAAACCCTCATTTCTCTTGACCATAAAATTTTCAAGCTATGACATATATATTTTATCATCAAAATCTCCATTCAAGAATGTTGCATCAACATTTTTTTGTTAACTTCAAGATAAAAAGAAATGACATATGAAATAAATATTATGGAATAAAACTTAGTAGTCAAGGAAAAAATATCACCAAAATTAATTATATAAACCTAAGAATAATCCCTTACCACCAATCCAAGCCTTGTATTTTTCTAACTAACCATCTAAATTGAACTTCTTATTGAAGACATGTTTATAACTAATAAGTTTCCTTCCTATAGGAAAATTGACCAAATCCCAATTCTTGTTCTTATCTACTATCTTCATTTATGGTAATCTTCTAGGACTTATTTTCCTTTGACTCAACTAAACACTAGTTTTAGGATCATCTTCATTAGTAGATAAAATAAAAATACACTAAAAATTAGGTGGCCTATACTTACCCAATTTCCTTCTTTCCTAAATATACCTTCTCAAGAGCAAGGTATGGGGTTATTCTTCTTTTAATTTCTTTTGGATCACATCCTTCTTATGGTCCACCTCCTACATGTTATATTCATCCTCAAATGTAGTACCCTCATTATTGGTCTCAAATTTTACCTCCTTTTTTCTTTCCTTCTCTGGTTGTTCTTGTTTTGTAGATTTATAACCTCCTTGAAAATCATAGTATGACTATAATTTTTCTTCTTTATGACCAGATTCCAAAAATTGTATCTATGAATTAGGAAAAGTGATCCTAGATCCAACTAAGATTAACCTCTTTTTACTTAACGTCACATTTGGACACAAGACTAACTAGAGTTGATGATTAGCATGCTGCCACAATGGAGATCCACTCGTCTAGGGTCTTGTATATGTTTTTGTGTTGTGAAGATGATAAATTTTGTGTGTTTTTTAATAAGCCTATTTGACATATAATCCTATATTTGAAAATGTAATTTAGCACAAATGAAAATGGAAAGTAACAAAATAACTTCGAATATGAGAATGAGATATAGAGAGGAGCCTGTGACTAAAATTTGAGATTGAATTACAAGGACAAGGGTGTTGGGTTCCCTAGATTGAGATGCTTCTTTCTAGGATATGAAAATTCTAAATTGTAGGTTACAGTCTACTATATGTCTTATGTAGATGTCTCCCAATGAAACTTCCAAATATGACCCACACACAAGAAAAGAGGGGGAAAGGTTGTGTTGTATAGGGCCTTGCCTAAGTCAAACCCCATTTTGGTTCTACCTCCACACACAAAAAATGATGATGATTAAGAGGTCATAACCCAGGTTAGGCATAGGCTAAAATAATAATAATGTGAAATGATAAATGATAAATGAAAATGTTACGTTGATATGAAATTCTTGATGAAGTGATGTTCATACCATAAATTGCCACAAATATCAATTGATGGATGCCATGATTGCTTAATAGACCTGCAAAAGTTTAGTTCCCAAAACATAATAGATTTTTGTAGCTAGCTTATAGAGGATAACTCAATACATCTCCATAATTTGGCATGATTGATCATAATATCTTCTTTCATATATTTTTCTTCATTATTCGCGATGTCTTGCAAGCTTGATCTTGATTGATAAAAACATTGTAATAATGCTACTAACTCTACCCTTGAATCGTCTTGAATGATTTTTAGGATCTCCAATTTTCTCTCCAAAATTGCCAGCTCTTGTTAGAATTAAAATGATAAAAATTACTTGTATTTATATGAAATCCTTTAGTTTCCCACTAATCAATTACTGATAGCTAACAAATAAAATTGGTTTTTTAAATGTTAAAATGTTGACATCAACATATTCAAAATTGGGCCAAAATAGGCTGGACAAGGGCATAGGGTGCCCTAGTCCAAGCCTATTTTGGGGATTTTTGCATTATTAAATAAATAATAACTATTAATTTCCAATTTTAATATGATTTCCCAAAAATGATAATAAACAAGAAAATTATAAGCATAATTAGGTCCTAGCACATAGGGGGAGCTAAATCTAGTGTGAAATTGTCAAGGGTGACAATTTTGAATGCTACATTTAGCCCCGACTTTAGTGAGAGTATGAACTTACACTCAGACTCCCACTAAAGTAAGAATAAGCCAAGAAGGGTTCAATTATCCAAACAATGAAGAGATAGGATGACATCCAATCTAGGGGATGTGCTAGCCCCCAGGTTCAAGGTCCTATGGAAAAGTAATGTAAGGAAAAAGGAACACACATAAACATGAGGTGCAATGCAACATGACAAACATGAAGTATACATAACAAAGACATAAGAGAAAACATAATGAAGACACAAAGAAAATATAAGACAATACATGAAGAAAACATATGAAAGACACAAGACAAACATGATGCCATACACAAAGTAAACATGCCAAAGACACTAGCCCATGTGTCGATGAGGGCATTTTGTCTATGCCAGGATGGCTAGATGTGGCTCATGGTCCTCAACACTTAGCAAGTGAGAAAGAAAACTCTCTTATTACTCATGTGGGATGGACGAAGGACACTTAGATGGATTTGATGGGCTCATTATTCAGAGCAGTTAGTAGACATTTCAGCAAATTTGGCGTATAAACGAAAGGATAGTGGGACTTTCTATGTAACGTTGAGAGAAGAAAGGCTAGTTGGACGCATCCATAGAACACAATAAGTACTTTCATTTAAATTTCCTCAAGAATTTAGCAATTGGGATGTCAGATCCTTGTGTGAATTAATTGAACACCTAAAACAAAACACTCTGGTTTTAGTTGAAAGGACAATGAGGAGTGGAATTGGTGGTTGATGATTAATGTATAATTCAATTTTTTCCCTATTTATTAAGCATTTTGATGAAGCCATAGTCACCAAAATGGATACGCTGATGAAATTGAAGAGCATGAAGGAGTCTGCCTTCTTGGGCATAATCTCAGACAAGCAGATGAAAAATATATGCTGCAACAAGGACATACTATGCATAGAGGCAATGAGAATAGTGCTTGGGACAACTTATTGCTTTTCCAAGAATCGCACAAGGGCCAATTTTGATATTTCATCCTAGTTCCTGGTGTCATTATTGGATTTAAACTTGCCAAAGGAAAGATGTTTTCTCCTACTTCACTCAGTATTTAAGGGCTCAATCCTAGTGGGAGATATTGATATTGTTGTAGTAGAAATACCCAAAGTAGGTTTTCCATGGTTAGACGATGTGGAGCGGATGTTTGACTTAAGCGTTGAAGTGGACTGGCATCCCTTCATTTTGGACCTGCAAGGAGAGGAGCTACAACGCCATAGACATTGGGCATCAATTGGTCATAAGTTCTTGAGCAGGTGGCTAGGATTGGATACAGTGATTGGGATGGAATGGTGTCATTCCTTTGCCAGTCTGGTGGGCTCTGGGCATTTTTATGAAGAATTATAGGCATTTGTGGGGGTAGAATTTTGATAGGTTTTTGAGCGAATATATTTTTTATTTTTTGATTTCTTTGTAACCAGCTAATCTCAATGGCAAGTTTCCATTTTGACTACAATGGACCCTACGGGGTACAAAATGTAATGATGTATCATTTTGTAAAATCAATATAATTTCACAACTATGTTGCCATTACAAATTAAAAAAAAAACATGCCAAAGACACAAAGCAAACACATAATCAACACAATACAAACATGATAAAAATAAAACATAAACACAAGGTTAGTACTAAAAAGGATTCAAGTCAATAAGGTGAAGAGATCTCAATCTTGAATTTGTCTCAACTACCAAACATTATCCATCAAATGTGTTATACAAAATGGTGCTCTCATAAGGATTAACAAGTTGCACTATGCTAAATCAAAAATGAAACACATGGCCCCACTAGCAAGAAATTTGTGTTATGCTAGGTGGACATGTTAAAATGATCAAGTACATGAATCAAAAAGCTCCATTATGCCAACTCCATTAACTATTTTTCCAATCACGCCTTAGGGAGAACACAAAAGTTTAATGTCATGGGGAACAAATCAATGCTAAATGTCACAAGGGACGAATTGATAACCACACCTCAAGGGGAATTATAAATAACACTACAACTAAGGGGTATGTCAATAAGTCAAATCTCACAAGATGCCAATGAAATAGATAGCATGATATGCCCCCCGTTAAAATTTCAACATACTTTCTATGTTGGTATTTTGAGGAAAGTAAGGGGAAGAAGGGATCCTTGAAAAGAATAAACACCTCCCAAAACTAGTTATCCTTTCCCCCCAAGTGTAAATGTAAGGAAAACCAAGTTGGAGACTATCATGTTGTTACCATAGAAGGAATATGGTTGCATGCAAGATTGTACCACCATGAATTGCAATGAGCAAACACGTGAAGCTATAAATGCCACATAGTGAGGAGAAACACCATAGAAGAGATATCATAATTTAGAATTATTAGGAGCATCAACAAATGGAAGAGAACCACAATCAATAAGTTGTTGTATTTTAGTACTCAAGGCCTTATATTAATTGGTATAATGACCATAAACTCGATGATATGCACAAAATTAACTATTTTTATAATATTTCTTATGTGCTGGAGGAGGAAAAGTAATCAAGTGGGCTTTTGGAAGCCTAAAAAAATATGCTTTTGCTTCAATAAAAGACAAGGAGTAGGAGACAATCCTTTCTCTTGTGAAGAAAAGTTTTCTTGCTTATCGCAAGATGTTACAAAGATAGTAGATGATGGAGTATGAGATGAAGATGGAGAAGAATTTTGGAAACCTAAACCCCTTTTAGAAAGGTATGGTGTAGACTTCACATGATGCTTAACTCCTTGTTCTAGGTTTTCATTATATCTATTTCCAGAAATAATTTCAAATCCAAGCCCATAACATTTTTCCAACTTAGATGTAGAAGTCTTGTCTAAATGCTTATGTGAAGAATTAATCCTTTTGCAAGAATTCAAGTCCTTTTTAGATTTTTAAATGCTAAGGTCAAACATCACCAACACATCAGGGATGAAAGCTAAAGAGCCCCCATCACCATCATGGGATGATGTGTTTGAATTTGTTGATGTGGAACAAAATGAAACACAAGACTCCTCAAATTTAGATTGTGAGATTTTACCTTTGCCTACAAAAGAGGGTGTAGAATCTAATGAACCCCAATCAAAACATGTATTTGAAGAGGAAGCCATATTGTGATCCTTATTTCCAATTTGAGAAGAGGAATCACAATATTGTGTTGGAGCAATCTCTGATTCCATAGGTTTTGATGGTGAGATTTTATACTCCCCAATGAGAGTGGATGTAAAATCTAACGATCCCCAATCAACACCCAAGAGTTTATTCATGGTATCATTATTATTGGAAGATAATGGTTCCACTTTTGAAGATGGAATTAAAATATTAAGAGGTTTGGAAGTGTTATGTTTAGCTTCAATTTGTGAATTATAACTTTTCACATATGCTTTTACCATATATATCTAGTTTTATATTCATACTTCATCTCATGGTGAAGAGTAAATGAGACTCCCTTCATGACATAAATCCATGGTCTACCAAGAAGAAGATTGGATGATATAGATTATTCAACATGACATGGATAAGAGTAGGTAAAACCACAGGCTTTACCTTGATAGGTAATGTTATTGTTCCCAATGGTTTCCTACCCATATTATCAAAGTCACTAATAGAAATATTATTCAGTTGTATGAGATTCTTATCCACACCAAGATTATCTAGGAGATCAATGTTACAAACATTAATACTTGATATATTGTCAATAAGAGTACATCTACCCTAGTTTTATTGATGACCACAAATATCATTAGAGCCTCATGCTAATTTTAGACCTTAAGCGAAGGAAACTGATGTTGAGGGAATATAATATCTAGCTTTGTTGCTTGCATACAATTAAACAAGGCTACTACATCATTCAGTTTGATATAAGATATGATATCAATCTTTTGCAAATCCTCTTGGAGCATCCTGTGGTATGTAGGTGAATTTTGAATCAAGTCCCAAAGGGAGATCTTGGTTGGAGTATTACGAAGTTGCTCAACAAGGTCATATTGTTTACCACTATGTTGACGAAGGATAGGTGGAGGAGGAAGGTATGGTTGAGGAAATGGAATAGAGGTTGGTGTTTGTATTAGTTGCTTATTATTGCTATTGTTATATGTGTGAGCAACTATGTGATAACTTGGTTTCTGCAACACATCTTGGTGCACATGATTACTATGAGTGAGTTTTTTTGTAAACTCTAGTATATTGCCATGAGGTTTTAGAGGTCCTATAATGAGAGGTGGTTTAGAGGGAGGTCCAATAATGAGGGGAGATCCAATAATCAATTATAGGTTTTTACAATTTCAACTTAGTTAACTACTTGTTGATGATCTTCTATTAATGGAGGACCTAATATCACTTTTGAACTTTCACTTATGCATGCCACTTTACTATAATTTTAAGGAGAAAAGTATCAATGATTTCATACTCTTGCACCATGATATCTTCCCAAATAGGAGAGGTATTGGGAGAGGGAAAAAAATGATTCTCATGATTCTCAATGATTGGATCCTCTTGCACCAAAATACATTCACAAGTGGGAGAAGAACAAACATGATTCTCATGATCCTCAATGATTGCACCCTCTTGTACCATGACATCTTCACAAGTAGGAGAGCTATTGGGAGAGAAACAAACACAATACTCATGATTCTCAATGGTTGGATCCTCTTACACCAAGATACCCTCACAAGTAGGAGAGATATTGGGAGAAGAACAAACATGTTTCTCATGATCTTCAATGATTGTATCCTCTTGCACCAAGATACCCTCACAAGTAGGAAAGATATTAGGAGAGGGATAAAAGAAAAAAAACAAAAGAGGAGAGAGAAACTCATTTTCACATTCTTGTAATAAAAATTATTTAAATTGCTTAATAAAATTTGACAATTAAATATTAATTGTGACAACACAAGATTTTTGCAAGGAAAACATTATGCTATATTATATGGATCAAACTAATAATGCATAAAAAAATCAAACAGTTGTAGGATTGATTTTTAGAAATTGAAACTAGATCTAAGAAGAGACCATAGGCAAGGATCTGTAATTTTTTTTAGCTCAAATTGAGTGGACAGGGGCATTGGGTGCCCTAGTCTGAAGAGTTGAATTTTGATGTTTTAAAAAAAGAACTTAAATACAATGTTTAGAAACCTATAGGTACATAGGTTCAAGTTTGGATGCATACAAATTTTTGAAAATGCACAAAAACCTAATTTCTCTAGATGTGAAACACACATATGCATAAAAATTTATATTTTTAGAGCAATGCAACATGTTCCTAAGATGATTTTCAAAATTTTAAATGTTGCTATTGGTTGACCTTTTTTCCCAACAATACAAAAAGGAAATATTTTCTGATCTTTTGAAATGAAAATAATATGTAATTCTTCACTTTTTCAATATTTTTCACTAAAATATGCATGTAATTTTGACCAATGAAAGAAACCTAGGATTACACTCATATTTCACAATGAAATAACTTAGATCTAAGCCCTAAAAAAGGAAAAAATAGATATAAAATTATGCAATTTAATTCAAAATATCTACAAAATTTCCTATAATGTATAATGATGAAAGAATGCAAATGCACATTTTTGATAAATAAAATAAATATAAAATAACAAGATCTTCAAAGATCTATTTTTTGTATTAATCTACATAATTCATACTAATGAAAATAAAAAAATTGCAAGTTCAGGTTCACCAAAATGTGAAGTAGGAAAAGTGATCCTAGATCCAACTAAGATTAACCTCTTTTCACATAACATCACATTTGGACACAAGACCAACTAGAGTTTATGATTGGCTTGCTTCCACAATGGAGAGCCAATCTTCTAGGGTATTGTGTATGTTTTTGTGTTGTGAAGATGATAAATTTTGTGTGTGTTTTAATAAAGCTTATTTGAAATATAATCCTAAATCTGAAAATGTAATTTATCACACAAACAAAAACATAAAGTAACAAAACAACTCTAGATCCAAGAATGAGATATAGAAGGGAATCTGTGACAAAAATACGAGCTTGAATTACAAGGACAAGGGCATTAGGTTCCCTAGACTGGGATGCTTCTTTCCAAGATCTAAAAATTCCTAACTATATATTATAGTATAATCTGTGTCTTCTATAGCTATCTCCCGCTGAAACTTTTGAATCTAACCTACACACATGAAAAGAGGGGGAAATATTGTACTATATAGGGGCTTGCCTAAGTCAAACCTCATTTTGGTATTTCTACCTTCACGTACAACAAATGATGATGATCAAGAGGGAATACCCTAGCTTAGGAAGAGGCCAAAACAACAATAATTGACTGTAATGATACATGATTAATGACAATGTTACCTTTATGTGAAATCCTTGATGAAGTGATGCCACACCACAAATTGCCACAAATGTTGATTGATGGATGCTTTGATTGCTTGATAGACCTACAAAAGGTTAGTTTCCAAAACATAATAGATCTTTGTAGCTAGCATGTAGAGGATAACTCAATACATCTCCATAATTTGGCATGATTGATCATAATAGCTTATTGCACATAATTTTCTTCATTTTTCTTGATGTCTTGCAAGCTTGATCTTGATTGATAAAAGCACTATAATAATGTTGCTAAATCTTCCCTTGAATTTCCTTGACTAAATTTTTAGTATCTTCAATTTGCTCTCCAAAATTGCTAGCTCTTGTTAGAATTAAAATGATAAAATTACTTGTATTTATATGAAATCCTTTAATTTCCCTCTAATCAATTACTGATAGTCAATAAATAAAATTAGATTTTTAAATATTAAAATATCAACATTGATATATTCAAATTTGGGCCAAAATAGGTTGGAAAGGGGCGTTGGGTGCCCTAATCCAAGCCTATTTTGTGGCTTTTTGCATTTTTAAATAAATATAACTATTAATTTCCAATTTCAATTTGATTTCTCAAAAATGATAATAAATGAGCAAATTATAAGCACAATTAGGTCCTAGCACATAGGGGGCTAAACCTAGTGTGAAATTGTTAAGGGTGACAATTTTTGACTCTACAATACCATTTTACATTGTCATTGTAGTTGACAAAGATACAATTTTATAACTTATTGCCTAACATAGATCTATTCACCTTAGGAACATGCATACATGCATCACACTCAAATACTCTAAGATACCAAAGAGAGGGATTCTTGCCCATCCAAACCACCTGTAAGGTTTTTTCAATAGGAGTTGATGTGGGAGATATATTATTCAAGCAATAAAGCAATATTCACTATATATACCTAGATTTAAGAATTCTCCTATGCTTTTCCATTTGCTTCGTATTCATGCTTTCTTCAACTTTGCTCTACTATGAGGTGTATGGAGTTGTCTTTTGTATTTCTATTTTAAATTGCTTGCAAAATTGTTAAAAATCTATTAAGTATAACTCTCCACCATTGACTTGAAGATGGTAGGTTCTTCAGCATAGTGGCACTCCCATTAGGGAACCAGAACAATCACCATGTGGAAGCTGAAGCTGCATTCATCAGTATCAAGTCTATGTTGGAGAAGGGCTACTCCAAGCTATGGGTCAAGGGAGATTCCCTCAATATTGTTAATTGCCTACTTGGCATTCAAAAGCTAAGTTGGACAATTGAACAATTGATCATGGATTCTAGAATGATGCTAAAATCTTTTGAAGAAATCCGTGTCACACATATTTATAGGGAAGGTAACTCCCTAGCAGATTTCTTTGCAAATGAGGTTGTCAAACTTCATAATTTAAGGCATGGGAGGAGTACTCTCTCCTTCCCATGGAGGTCAAGCTTTTATTATGAAATGATGGCTAATGTTGAGCTTGTGGTCTGGGATGATCAAGCTATTATTGCCCATCTTATTATCACACGCTTTGTGGGTTGTGCTTTGCCTATTTTTCATTTGGAATTTGTTTCTTAGCTGGGGTATTAGTTAATGGTAATTGTGGATATGGGGGGTGATAGGAGTAGAATCAAACCTTTTTCCTATGAGAAATGGAGAAATAAGCACAAAATCTAGAGAATTTTAAAGCATGGGCATTTTATGCCCTATCTGGAAAGGCTCCACGGCCATGACCCTAATACCTCTACAGATTTTGTCTGCTACTGGCACAATAGAAGGTTACTGGTTAAGGGTATGGAGTTTAAGATCAATGAGGACTTTATTGCCTCCATTACCGAACTATTGGCGAATGACCACAAATTTTTCAAGGAAAGAAACAACAATGATGATGCTAGGGACCAATTATTCAAAGACAATGAACGAAAGAAGCTGATAAAGATGCCCTCATGGGGGTATGAACAAACTTCTCTGAAGTGTATTTGGGTTGACGTGGTGAAGGTCATTTTGCGATATGTTACCCTAGACGGTCAATATACTACTATTTTAGGGCACCATTTTACCCTACTTAATCATTTTAGACATGGTTGCAAGTTTCGTTACCTTTCTTTATTTTGTCATCTTTGGAAGTGTCAGCCTATGCTCATTTGAAGAATAGAAGGTCTCATGTTCTTCATGAGGGCCTCATATTGCTCATTATGGAGCATGTGAGAGCCCATACTCCCACCAAGTTGGTTAAAGGTAAGGAGAAGGCCATAAGTGAGGAGTCATTTTTTACTGGCTCGAAGACCATTGCTAATAGTGAAGTTGAATGGAATGAGGAGGAGGAGGGTGGTTCGTCATCTCCTGTGGTGGCCCCCCTTAGAAAAAGAAAGAAGGGGAATTTAAAGAGGGTGGGTGCCACCAAGAAGCTCGTTTTGCAAGAATCAGGTTCTTGTGGGTCCCCTTTTGCTAGAAATGACATTGATATTATCTCTGGTATCTCCCATCCTAAGGAGAACAATGAGCTTCATGGCTAGGATTTTGGTGTGGCTGGTTGTAAGGAGAAGGTCCTACTTGATGAAGCAAGGGATAAGGAGGCCAAGGAGATTCTGCAATGGACCTCTAGACAAATTGCAAAGTTGAAAAAGCTAGTTGTGAAAAGTGGTTTGAAGGGTAACAAGGCTCCAGATCAAGAGAAGGGTGTGGAGGAAAATGCTATTGAAATCAATGATTCCCTTGATTGGTAGTCATCCAGTGTGAAGGTGTCGGTTGAGAGGTCGGTGCATGAGGAAGATAGGGTGAATTTGAACCTTGGAAAGCCTGAGCCGTTGAAGGTTAATCCTCTCTCTAAGGATTTCTCATATTTGAATGATAACAATACTACCATGTTTGAGCTTCTGGATATGGCTCGTTTGAGTGCCACATGCACTTTTAAGCTTGCCAAGTGGGTGATGCAGAAATTTAATAAGGTAAATATCAATATTAGGGTTTTGAAAGAGAATATGTTAAACCAGCAGAAGGGTTCTTCTTCAAACATTCTGATTGAGAGCCTAGTTGATTTAGAGTGCTCCTTTTCTAACTTCAAGACCCTATGTGAGAATCAATTTAGTGAAATGGAGGGAAATATTAATGAAAAAATATCAAAGGCATCACAAAATTATTGTTGGTTAGTCACAACTCAATAAAAAATAGTGCAGAATCCTTGAAGGTCTTATTTGGTAAGATTTGTGAGCTCAAGGAGGATCAGTTATATTTCACAGAGATGATGGAGAAGGACCAGTCTACTAAGGGTAAGGGGAAGAAGATCAACAAAGATGAGGCAAAAGACCCATGCACTAGAACTAGGAAAAACCTTAGGAAGACCTTTCAGGAGAAAAAAAAAGAATTAATGGACATGGTCAATCTAAACTACAACCAGGAGATCGAGGTGGCTAACACCTTGAAGAATATGAAATAGTGTCTTTTTCTTTTCCTATTTCTGTTTCTTTACTATTGGGTCTCTATTTTTTGGTTGTTAGTCTATTGTTGGTTGCTGCTTATGCTTCAATGTATATATCTTTTAGCAACTTTTTCTCTTTTGCGATGTAAAGGGTTTTGGGTCCCTTCAAAACCTACATTTCCAATATAATCAAAACTCTCCACCATTGATCATTCTCAATAACTTTATATTTTCTCTTATTAGTTCTCAATAAGAGCCTGAAATTTGTTAAAAACCTCAAATTTCTATTTGAAAAACAAAACCCTTATTTTTATGGATAAGTCATATATAATGAAACATAATACATGGATTTCTCAAGTGAAGGAATATAAACTAGTCCAAAAACATCACTATGAATCAAAGAAAAAATTCCATTAGCTCTAGCAATACTAGTGGCAAACTTAACCTATTTTTTCTTATCATAGACATAATGTTCACAAAAACCAATTTCTATGGAACAATAAAAAAGTCCATCATCTATATCTTGTGAATGCAACACTCATAAGAATTTATCTATAATGCATCCCATCATCTCATTCCATAGTAATGCCTTTTTATAAGAAACTTATTGATCTCAATCTCAAGAATCATGTAATTGTTGCATGCATCATGCATGATGCTAGCATCTCATTTAAATGGATTAACATAGAAAAATATAAGGAAGAAAAGAATATGGAAACAACTTTGTACACTAATATTGAAGGGAACAATCTACAAATAACTTAAACTATGATCCAAAATAATGATAAGAAGTAGAGAAGCACATTCATAAATTGATAAATAATAAAAACAACACATTGCCTTATGTGGGCAAAACCTTTTGAGGAAAAAACCCACACTCCAAAACTCGCACAATGTATTATCAAATTAAAAAGATATTACAACATACTTGTATTGCAAGTCTTTACAAAAGTATTTCACTAATAATTAAATAGAAGAACTTTGACAACATTCCAACAACACTTGTGCACCTGTAAACTCTCATAGTAAATTCCACTCTCTCAAATACCAATTTTTAGAAAAATAAGAAAGATGAAAACCATAAATAGTAATACAAACCATGTGCTAAAACCCCCAAAAGGATGACACCAAACTTGGGCATAATTTCTAATGTCACCCTTGAGGATTCCTTGTAATCTACTAAAAATAGTAAATAATTATTACACCAATTTGACCCACTTAGTATGGACACCCAACTTGTCATTATTCCCTATCCCAAAATAGGAACTCTATAAAAATAATAATTATTTTCATAAATTGGTTAAAATCCCTATCATTGTCTCATACACATCATAAAATCTCATCATAGTTTGCCATGTATGATCCCACCAAAGTAGGAAACCCACATATACTATAAATAAGAATTTTAAATACATCTCACAACACTCCACAAAGTACCAATATGTGGCATATGATGCCAACTCAAAATCCCATGCCCCATTTTGATGGAGCATAATTAAATAATAATAAAATATAATATTATCTAATATATATTTTTTTGTTTGGTAAATCACTGCTAAGGGGCAACACCCTAAAATCAACCACAACCTTGCAACCCGATGGTGTTGAAACCAACTTTAACCTTTCACTCCACTAGAGCAAGTCGTGGGATTCGAACCTTAGATAACCCAACAGCTGCCCTTGCAACTTAATCATTGCGCTGCGGGGTTAGCCCCATAATATTATCTAATATTAATTACGTGGAAATACCAATATTAAAGAAGTAAAATAAGAAATTGTCAAGGTTGAGACACCTTAATTCTTCGCACGAAATCCCTTTATAAACAAAAAATATCATCTAACCATCTTACAAATATCCTTGCTAAAGATAATTACACATCTACATTGGTCATATTGCTTACAAAAATATCTTTCTTGCTAAACCATGAATATGAAAAACTGTAGATAGAGATTTAACCCTCGCATATCTAAATTTCATTTTGACCTTTCCATTACCAATGATATTGTGAGATGTGTTATCTTTCCAAAATATTTCACCTCACTATA
Source organism: Sequoia sempervirens (assembly GCA_007258455.2). Lineage (NCBI taxonomy): Eukaryota > Viridiplantae > Streptophyta > Pinopsida > Cupressales > Cupressaceae > Sequoia > Sequoia sempervirens. The sequence goes on from VDFB02271358.1 coordinate 291,022,679, forward strand.
GCTCTCATACAAATATAAAAACTTCTTGTGAGGAGTCATATGTGACAAAGATCTTGAATCAATCAACCATTCATCATCACATGCACATTTTTTCAAGAAGGTGCCAAGAACACATCTTTAGCTTCTTCGAAGGAAGATTTTATATTTGATTGGGCGAGGAATCGTGAAATCCCTTATTTATTTTCTTAACTCTACACTACTTTAAATGCATAGTTTTCCCAAAGTTCTAACATTTCCTTTTCAACTTTCCAGGATATTTATAATTGCCTTTGGATTTATATCTTCTATATGTTATCTTGTTAATTCCTTTGTCTTTAGAATTCCATCTAACAACTAGGGCATCCTTTCTTGAGTCATCAATGGATTTCTACCTCATTTCTTTTCACAAAAATCCTACAACAACCTCTTCAAGCCACAACTTAGTAGACATATTATTGATTGCCACAACTAATTAATCCCATGAATATGGTAAAGAACATAACAAGGTTATACACTTATCTTATTTTGTGTACACCTATAGAGGCTAACTAACTCACCATAATTTTAATGCATTTATCTATCATAGAGTAACCATCACTCATTCTCAAGGAGTGCAACTTTTTTCAAGGATAAAAGTTTGCTTATTGAGGAATATGTTTGGTATAAATACCCTATCTACTCCCACAACTTCTTAATATAATCTTCTTCGAAAAATTCAACAACACTAAATTAGAAAGGAATAAATGAATTATGCTTCTTGTATTTTTCAAGCTTGCTCTAATCATTTGTTGTCAAGCTTGCTCTAATAATTTTGTGTTTGATACTTGGAATTTAGCTATGTAGAGCTCCCACTCAAATAGAGATTATCATAAGATCAAAATTTTTTGCTCTCACAAATCTTAACAAGCAAAGCTTTGATACCAAATGAAAGGAAATGCAAATAACCAATATAAAGAAGCAATGGTAGACATATTAAAAAATCCAAACTATTTCAATAGAATGTAAATCAATACCGTGCAAATGAATACAATATATAACTTGAGAAACCATTGTAGGGAAAAATGCAACAAGAAACACTACTCAATATGTTATCAAATAAGGAATTACAATACAAAGAGGTTTCATTTATGCTAATCTAATCTGCTTGATCCAATTCTTGTAGCACCTAGTTGTCACTAAAAAAACATTTGAACACAATGCTAAATGCTTGTTTTACAAGTAAACATGAAGCCACTTGGTGAGTTAACCAAATCACGGGTCTTAAAACCTTGTTTGAATTCCTCCAAACAAACCCATGCACAATGTAATTTTAATGCTCTATGAATATTCCCTTGACTTCTACAAACTAGGAGTCTAATTGGTCAAACCAAGTGCCCTATTTGGCACATTCAATTCATCTTACAAGATACTCTTACATTGACTATTTTTAGTTGCACAAAGACTCCTTATTTCAATGCACTTTGCAATCTCAATATAATTGCTTTTTCAATGTAATCTCATGTCATAGATTACATTCCAAGTGGCAAGTTTACTATTACAAGAGGAATCCCATGAGTTTTCTCCAAGTTTGACTTCCCATTCCATGAGGGGCCAAGATTGTAATAATATTATATACGTATACAACACACCTTCTTAGCAATTCCTAATGGAAAAATTTACTATGACAACTCGTTTGCTATTTAAGGCCATTTATGTGCATAATCTAGTTATGACAATAAAATTAAATTACAACCATCATCCCTTTATTCATTACAACCATTCCTTGGTACACTACAACTTAGAGCATGATGGGTTAACATTGAATCACAATCACTTCTTTATTTATTAAGACCATTTATTGCTACACCATTCTGTAGAGCAAAAAACAATGAAATATGACAACTCCTTTGTTCATTAAGATCATTCATCACTACATTAGCCCATATGAGATCAATACATCAAGCCATGCCCATTTTTTTATTTATTAAGACCATTCACTACTGTACCACCCAATAAAGATTAAGAAAACCAGATCACAATAATTTTTTCTTAATAATCAAAATTATTTATAATTATATAACTTTTTAGATGCCTCCTTATACAAATGGGTGTGATACCTCAATATAATTGAACCTCCTATTAAATGAACCTCCTATTAAAAGAGTATGCTTGCTTAATGTCCCCTCTCTTCTTCTATGATTAAAAAGTGGAAAAAATCCCCTTTAAACAAACTTTGAAAAATACCTCTCAAAATCAATTACGTGTAAAAAATACACATCTTAAAATTACTTATCTAATTAAAAAAATCTGAACGTTCTATTTTCAAAACTTTTCATGGCTTCCTCACACCAGTGAGAAAGGCACGGTCTCGTGGACGCTAGGTAATAAAATCATTTCATTTGTTCATATGAGTCTAGCAAGTGCAACTGCACTTTAACCACCACCAAACCCCCATGGGACCATCAGGTGAGCGCACAGAATATATGACACACAATCTAAGTAAATTCTTGGAAGCCCAAATGTGAACGAGGGTGAAGAAAAAAATTCACAAGTTGACAAACTCCGTACGATCTGACCAGGTGGGAAAACGAGAAATATATGTAGACCATAATCATTCCTCTTTTTCATGTAATTAAATTAACCACCTCCCAAAAACACACGTACGCACTGTATTACGAACATAAATGAATGATATAGTAAATCACAATAAGATTTCGAACCGCAGGCCGTGATTCGAACCGCTAACAGTTGATATACAAAAAATGAAAAACTAAAAATTGCTGCTACACACAAACCCACACATCATAATTACTTGTATAAAGCAGACCCACATAGTAAAGAGAAAGATAGGTGATTTGTGACTACGGATAGCCTAACAACACCAAAAGCTGGAGGAGGAAAAAAGAACTGATATATATAAACAAGTACTCAAAAAAAATGAAAATTCAAAAACCATCTTGTTATTGATGACCTGATGATGTTACAGATTGCACAGATCGTTTAGATTTCAGCTTTTTAATACTTATTTGTTAGTGTGCTAATTCTGCATTGGGTACAGGTTACTGAATTCTTGCAGATCATTTAAGGCTTTCTTCAATTTGACATTTTTAATTTGGTGGGTCATTGTGGAATTCGTAGGAATGTGTTGGGTTTCTGTGTTTTTTGGCAGATTGATGGATTGGTTTTGTTGATTGATAAGTAGTTTTTCGCAGATTATGAGCAGGGAAATTGGGTTGTTATGCATTATGAAAAGAGTGTAGAGAAGGTCATGGGGAAGATGGCATTGGATCCAGAGGAATCTTACCCTGAGAGAGTAGATGAGCCTGATTGTGCATATTACATGAGGACAGGTCTTTGTGGGTATGGCTCCAATTGTCGTTTCAACCATCCTCCTCACATGAAACAGGTAGTAATACAACTACCCATTGCTTTCAATTGCATGCTTTTGTTTTTGGGAATACAGGGGTTAATGAATTGAGGTTGAATTTGGGTTTTCTCGGGCAGGCTAATTCCGGTAAAGGCGAATTCCCTGAAAGAGTTGGACAGCCGGAATGCCAGGTATGGGGCTTGGTAATCTGTGAAATATGCATTTGGGAAGGGGAATTGGTGTAAAAGGTAGCTCAGCCTTGTATGATATCATGGCCCGCCTCAAATTGATTGAGGGGTTTTGCTAAGTTGTTTCTTTGATGCACCTCATTTCTTATGTTTCCTGGATTGCATTAACAAAAAATGTCAGGTTTAATGTTTCTTTTAAGTTTGCGTTCACATCATGCATTGGTAAAAGAAATTTTGTGTCAGCCATGGTTCTTTCTGAGGCAAGAGAAGCGTAGATCACAGATGCTGGTGATTTTGCAAGCAAAGAGCTCATTTGAAATGGGTTGAAGAAGTTCAGACCTGAAACTCATCTGTATAGAGACTGTGTTTGTTTGAAACCCTTGACTGAAGGTTGTTCTGATAATTTTCTTCTTGAATTGTGAGGGGAAGATGACCTAGTTGTATCTCGGCTTGTCGACACTCTGAGATGTTTCCTTATCTGATTTGTATATATTGTTTATCATAGTTCTGCAGAGATGAGAATGAAACCATCTTTGACGATATGCGACGGTTTACACAAGTCTTTCTAGGGATTTGTTACAGCACTTATGTTTAGTGGATCTTCTCCACGACCTTTGAGATGATCCAAAAAGGCTTTAGCTTCAGCGCACAGCTTCCTCTAAATAATTATGGTACATATCTTATGCTTGGATTAAGGGTTGGTATCGTTCTACACTGTTTTCGGTTGTTCAATGCAAATGTGAACAGTTGTGATATGCCTTAGTGGGAACCGACGCCCCAGATTATAAGAACTTGACATCTTCTGTAGGTGTTTTCACTGATTTGTTTTATATGTATATTAGCTACACTAGTGCCAAAGGGAGTAATCTTTAGGTTCACCGTCGTGAGTAGAGGTAAGTAAATTTTCAATCACGAGTTGAACTTATAGCAAATCTTAATCCATCGTAAATAAGACGTTGGCCTGTGTTCTGGTTCAGTAATTTTATCTTTTGTTCCTTAGTTACTTGCAAGACGTGTTATTTTAGATTGGTGGAAACTGGGAAGTATGGTTTTCATTCCATCTAAATTCATGTTTCTAATATTTGTGATATATGCATTGGAGAAAAACCATAGCCTGAAATAGGCTTTTGCTGTTTTAGTTAGCTATACGTATGCGAACATGCATGTGAAGAGTTTGGCACCATCTTGCTGGAGCTGCTAAGGTCTCTGCTTTGTATTCCTTTCCGTCAATATAGTTTTCCTAGAGCCTTTATTTTGTCTTATTCCCTGTATTAAAATTTTATGCGTAGTGCTATCGAAAGCTAGTTCATTATATGAAAACCTCTTTCTGTTATATCTGCATGGCACTGCATGCCAGGTAGAAATTTGTCTGAATTATTGAAGCAAGATTTGTTTTTTCCAATATGGGCTTGCTTGTCTTCAAATCCATACATCTAAATAAGTTACAATGGAATCTTCTTCACCTTTCTGCCCGTAAAGAACATCTAGAAGGCTTTAGCATCGAAAATGGTTTTTTGCAGTGTTGCACTGAGGAGTGCCATCAGTTCTCAATCGTTTTATTCTCAATGTTATACAATTATGCTTTTACTTTAGTTAATAGTAATTTATATGCTATTTTAAAAGTTTGTAACTATAGTTGAATAAGTAGGGAATTTAGCTTTTTGTGTAAGTGTGCCCTTGTGGTAAGGCTCTATTGACCCTATCTGACATTTAGGTTTTGCGTGAATTGTGCCCTTGTGGTAAAGATCCATCGAGCCTCTCTGATTTTACTAATTGTTCAGTAGCTCTAACTTTTATCATATGCTTTCCCTTACTATATATGTTATCATAGCCTTAAGAGAATAGTTTCAATCAGACTTCATGGTTCATGTGTTCTTTTGTTCAAATATTATAGGGTTTTAGCGTTTACTACTTTCTACTAGATTTGGAGTTGAGTCCATTCTTCCCTTTTCCTTGTAATTGTCTTCCTGATAGTTATGTACAAGCTCCTTAACTTTTGTACTGTATACCTGCATGACTAGTTGTTTGGGAAAAAGCAATAAAAAAGTTTTTTTTTGCTAATTGCACCACTTGTTTCTAGATTGGCAGGGTTCACAAATATGCTGTAGATTTTGCAATGTGCTCAGAATTTCATAGTTGCAATGTTTTTTTCTCTAGGCTTCTGTAGTAGAAAGTCTTCAGTGTTGAGATATTGTTGCTGGTCAAATTTTTAGGTTAACAAGTTGAAATTTATTTCAGCAAAATGTTTTGGTTGAACTTGAAAGTATAGTGAATATGAAGCTCAGCTAAAGAATTTAGTCCACCACAGGCATTTTCAGTTGGAAAATGTGAAGGATCCATGTATTTAAGCGTGTGCTTAAGAAATAAAGATATTTATGTAATGAAAACTCCATACTCTTTTCTCTTTTGAAATACTGTAATCTTAGGCTGTAACTTAAGTAAAACATGTGATTAAAGTTGCTGCGAAAAAATAATTAAATTTTATTTTTGATTGGTATGTTGCATTTTATTGTACAAAATGATTATTTTAACAGAGATTCTTGTTGTCCAGTATTTACTACTAAAGGTGGATAAATTTTGCAGTATTATCTTAAGACAGGAACTTGTAAGTTTGGCGCATCATGCAAATATCATCATCCACGTGACAGGAACACATTAGGAGGACAAGTGCCGATGAATTATTTAGGTTTTCCTATGCGTCAGGTGGACTATATAAACTTTAGGAAAGATATTCTTTGGAAGTATGCTTTTGTTTTGTAAAATCAATGTTTGCAACATTTCTGAGAGGCTCAGACAGGTTCCATAAATTGAATGTTCAGCATCTATATGCTAAACAGAAAATTTGACTTTGCAGGGAGAAAAAGACTGTGCTTATTACATGCGCACTGGAACCTGCAAATTTGGAGCTCAATGCAAGTTTCATCATCCACAGCTCACAGCATTAGTACCTGTTTCAGGCTATGCAAGTGCAGGGTCGCCTACAACACCTGCTTCACCATTCCATCCAGGGCTTCTGTCTTGGCCTCTACAAAGGACACCTTATGTTGCCAGTCCCCGGTTGCAAGGATCTCCAGCTTACATGCCTGTCATCTTCTCGCCTTCCCAAGCTATGATATCAATGCAAAATTGGAACAACTACCAAGTGAGTTCGGGTGATTTTATTAATGATTTTATTACCACAATATTGCCTGTCAATGGGGATTGTATTCCGTGTATTCTGCTTATTTTAGACTTGCTTGGTAATGATGGTTATTCATCCATGTTGCACACGTCAAAGCTGCTTCAATTCAGTTTAAAATTCCGATGATGTTGCAGGCTTAATTTTCAATTAGAATATGTATATCTATTTTTGAACAAGTTGAGGATGAACATTCAGTGTACTTTTCTTTTGTAAGCTATGACTTTTTCTTTTGCTGCCTGACAGGCTGCATGCTATACCAATGAAAAAAACATTTACTGATTGCTTGTGTTGTTATGTACTGCTTTTTGATTTCAAATTCCTGCATTTGATGGCCAGAGGAAGCACATTCCCAAATACAAAATGTATTTCATTTCTTTCATACAAATCAGATTTAATGTTAGTTGTCCTGAATCCTCATTGCTTAACTTTACTTGTCCATTGTTTGGTAACTACAAGTAAGTTCAGTAAATCAAGTTGCAAAATATTCCTTTGACATCCTATGTTGAAGGATTTTACTTTATAATAATTTTTCTTTTATTAGTCTTTATGCGCTTTGCATGTCAACAAGTTGGTGGAGTTTCATGAAGTTCCATGAATGATGAATCCACTATTGGAAATGAAAATAGTTAAGTGAAGAAAGATTTGACTATATTTCTTTGTGCAAAAATCTTAGAAAGCTCTCCATTGTCATTGTCGATTACTAACTTAAAGTCAATCTTTAGGGAATTCAGAGGTAAAAGTGGTATCCCAGATTGAACAGAATCTAAGGAAACATGGAATTATGCAGATGAACAATTAATTAACAAGATGATGCTTTAAATCCATCATGGCCAGCATAACAACTTTAGCTATACGTTTTGCTAGAAGTAAAAGGCTTTTAAGGAGTTAAAAAGATTTGACAAGATTTCTTTCTGCAAATATCTTAGATGAAATTAGTTAGAAAACTTTCCATTGTCAGTGTAGTGGATAAAAGTGCATTACTGATTTAAAGCCATGGTCTTTAGGGAATTTAAAGGTAAAAGGTGGTATCCCAGATTGAATGGAATCTGGGGAAGCATGGAATTATTTAGATGAAAAAGTAATTAGCAAGGTAAGATCGGTGCTATAAATCCATTATGACCAACATGCCAATTATAATTACACCTTTTTGCTATAGTTTTAACACTTATTAGGAGGAAAGCATCATTCTTTATCCATTAAAAGCATTTAGTGCTTTGTTTTGTGTATGGTACAGTTGGCGATTTCCTCTGGGAATTGAATGTTTGGAGTGCATTGTAATTGTCTACATCCATTACCCTTATATATAAGTGCTAAATTCTTCTTAAGGGAAAACTACAAAGTAGAAACAAACTTAGTCCAATGTTGAAACCAAAAAATGAGGCCCTCGGTTTTTATCATCTTCTTGGTCCCCATCCTGGTGTTGATTTTTGTTTAGGCGAAATGAATGTTATACCATCACCCATATTATAGTTTATACCATTCTTATTATTGTTTGTGTGTTGGAAACATGGTGAGAAATTCTGGAAAACTTGTTTTTAATTGGGAGGTTTTGGATAACCATGCCTGGCTCTTCATAGCTTGAGTTTGTTCCTTTGGCTTCTAAAATAGTTTCAAGTGGCATTAATCCTTTGTCTATTGTTTGCCAAACAGAAACAGAACTTCATTTTTAAGAAATTTTCTCCAAGTGTTACTAGTGCCTAACTGGAGATATTGATGGTCTCAAGTGGTATTTGGCCCTTGTTTATTTGTTTTCCAAAGAGAAACTAAATTTCGTTTAAAAGAAATTTTCTCTAAGTATTACTAGTGCCTAACTAAATTATTCTCTCATAGAATGCGCATAGAACTTTGATGGCAACTTTTCCTTTCTTGGTAGCTTCATTGTTGGGACTTTTATAGATAAAATGATACTTTTGGACTGCTACAAACAAGTTTGGAGGCTGGAAGGACAAACCTAGTAAATCTTCCCATTTTGGTCAAGCTATAATGGATAAAGATTTTGGCAGAAAAAGCCTTTTTTGGAGTTTGCCACAATATGTCGTAGCTGCCCTTTGTAATGTGCAGGCAGTTTTTTGACTCTTTTTTGAGCCTTATTCAATCTATTATAGGCGGCCTCTTGAAAAAGCTTGCACGTGAGAAATGCATGAATTCTTAGAGAGCATTCTGTAATGGACATCTTGACCAATTATCAAGGGGTTTAATTTATTATGTTGCAGGATCCTTATGCATAGTTGTATATGCTATACCTATTCTTTGCAAGATTGTCTGCATTGATAAACCCTACAAGTGGTTTTGCATTCATTCAATGACAACCCTCTTCTGTGATTTGCATCAAACATATTTGCAACAATGTCTATCCATGTTATATAATATTTCTGAATACTGAATCTCGTGATATTGTAATTGAAATGAAATAAGGCTCTACACGTAGAAGACACTATACCTAATTAATTTTGTTTAATATTTACTCAAGATTATTTATGAAGGTTGGTAATGTTTTACAATCAAGGCTTTAGTGCTTGTTTAATTTTGGCTAATTCAACATTGGCAATTAATCCATCTTTTAAAACTTTTGTAAAGACATATAACCATGTCAGTTGGGGTTGCTGCCAATCCAAACACATATCGGAAAACGTGTATTCATCATATGGACACTTTTCAACGTCTTAAAGTTATAGCTTTATCCATACAAGCAGTAACATTTCCAAAGAAGGTTGCTCCATAGCTAGGAAGTAAGAACTAAACCCCAGGGCTTGCAACATGTGTACAATTAAGGGTTATTACTTATTTTATTCTATTATAAGGTTTTTAATCAGTTTTATAGGAAATAAATATTCTGTCAAAAAACCTTAGCTTATTCTATCCCTTTCCAAATTGCAAGCAGATGATTGTAGAATATCATCGTCTTCTCTCAGTTTCCTTCTCTCGCAAAATAACCATTGCCTACATCCTGACTTCTTTTTTTCTACTTGATAATTGCCTTACTTTTGGTATGATATGGTAAGTGAGATAACCTAGTACTTTTTAAACAGGTTCAGTCAATGCTTGCACCCATGGCAGTCAGGATTTTCCTATTTTCTATTGGTACTTTGTATTTTGTAAATATTCTTTTGAAATCAAGTAGTTCTATGAATGCTATATCATTTTTGTATGCATATTAGTCGTTTTCACTTTTCAGAGGGATATATTATGTCTCGACACATATTGTTATAGCCTTGCAGCCGAAACTTCTATCTAAAATTCAATTTTCTGTCTTGTTGTACACCTCTTTAATATTGCCATATTAGTTATTTCAAAATAATTTTGCAGAATTGAATTTGTGTTGCTCCAAGATCATATGCATAATTCAGTTATGCAATGGTGGTATTCTTTGCTGACATTGTGGGAGTCTTATTTGGAGGCTACCTTGATCTTGAAAATAGCACCGCAAGAATGAAGTTTGCATTGGATATTAGTCATTTGACTTTAAAAGTTATTTATCACCAAGTTGCCTTTTGGTAGAAAATTTCCTCTATTTTTGATGGCTTTTATAATTTTTTCATCAGGGTAGTGTAAGTCCCTTGCTCTCTCCAGAACGACAACAGCCCACAGGAACAGGCAATGCTTACAACTCAACACAACACATAGAGTCACCTGCTAGTAGCATGCAAGGTGTTGTTTCTCCATTTGTACAGGCGGGAGCCCAGCATTCTGTTGGACAGAGGGAAGCATTCCCAGAAAGACATGGCCAACCAGAATGCCAATATTACATGAAAACAGGAGACTGTAAATTTGGAACTACCTGCAGATATCACCACCCTAAGGAAAGGATTGCACATTCACCGACATGCATGCTTAGTCCAATGGGACTTCCTCTGAGGCCTGTAAGTTTTCAACTGTATCCTTATAAGTGCATATTAGTTCTTTGAAGCCAATGTGTATCTAACAAGTAGAATTCATTGCTGTACTCATCCACGTAAGATGTTTTGCACTTTATATCTTATCTTCAGTTTTCTGCTTCTTGTTTACTTTTTTTTTGGTTTTAAATAGGACCAACCAGCATGCACATTTTACGCTCGGTATGGCATCTGTAAGTTTGGACCCACTTGCAAGTTTGATCATCCATTGGGAGCCCCAGAGCAAATTTACAGTCCATCATCTTCCTCACTTTCTGAACAACCATACGCAAGAGTTGGTTCTCAAACAACTCTTGTTCGTTCCAGTTCTGCAGAAAATTCCCAAGTAGTTTTGACAAGAAAAGATCATCCTTCAAAATCGGAAGAGCCCAAGAGCTTCAAAAATCTTTCCTCTACTAATGGTTCTGTTGATATAAAGGAAGCAGATGCTTCATTGAATTCTGGTTCTGCTGTTTTTTCTGAGTCTGCAGAGAGTTTTTCAAGCTAAACTAGATTTTTTTTGGTTTGCATTGGTTGCGGAGACTGCTAGTTGGAGCTGGAATCTTCAGCTGAGTGTGAAAAAAATTTACAGCTGCAAGGATGTTGCAAACATTTGAGCATCCAAAAATTTTTAAACCCAAATGATTCATGTGTTTCATTAAATCACTCATTGCAAGGTGCAAGCAAATAAAGCCAGAACATAAGCCATGAAGCCTACATGGCTTTGTTAGCATTTTACAGGACTTTGCCTGTAAAACACTATCATGTGGAATAATCATGAGACCAGACGAATGAATTCTCTGACATTTACTTTGGGAAGTATCCATTCACAGGTTAAAGTTTGTTTCTCACTAGATCTGAATTTTTGTCGTCTTTTCTGGAAGCATCACACTTTCCGGGTTGGTAAATGTTTCTTGGGGTGTAGTGCATTTTTTTCGGAGAAATTTTCCCAGGGTGAGCATTTTTGAAGAACAGGAGAAAACAAGTTAGTCGTAGGGTATCAAATAAAATTTGAAGGCATCAAATAAATCTAATGAAGAATGCAGTTCATTAGCAGCTGGTGGGCACTATTTAAGGATGCCTTTTCTTGTTGCAGTGCAGTTTTTTTGTCTATTGTCAGAGATTATCTTCATCATAAGATGATATGTAAGCTGCTCTTTAATGGAATATTGTTGTTTGAATGGTCATATTTTAACATGCATTTTCTGTTTGAAAATGCCCAATAAGCTCTTTAGAATGGAGTTTATCAATCTTTGTATGTGCATTATTTATGAGCAGAATTTAGAAATCTGTTCAAGTTGTCTTGTAATGTGTTCCTGCACTGCTCAAAAGCGTTTCTGTATCTGATCTGAGTGATTTTTTAATCTGCAAATCTTGACTTCATTTCATGTGGGAAGTTAGGAATGATTGTTTCTCAAGTAAGTTTTTTAGTGAACCAAGCACAGTTTATTTTTGCCAAGCGAAGTCATTAAGGCATGTATATGGATATGTGTTGGGATGATTGTTTGTCAAGTTTTTAAAGTCCTTGACTTCATTTCATGTGGGAAGTTAGGATGATTGTTTCTCAAGTAATTTTTTGAGTGAACCAAGCACAGTTTATTTTTTCCAAGTAATGTCATTTAGGCATTTGTATATGGATATGGTGTTAAGATGATTGTTTCTCAAGTTTGTTTTTAAGTCTTCGACTTTATATCATGTGGGAAGTAAGGACGATTGTTTCTCAAGTGAGTGTTTGAGGGAACCAAGCACAGTTTATTTTTGCTAAGGTTGTTCATTTTGGCAATTGTACTTGGATATGTACATATTACTAATTTGTTAATATAGTATATTTTTTAAACAGTTTTAAGCAGAGCTTTGAAGCCAAAGTACAATATGCCCTGAAGGAATTTACACTAATGCATTGCCCTCCGTCATTATGGCCATTCCCCACTACACCACCAGTTGTGTGTATACAGTAGTTGACTTGCTATAATATAGTCATTTCAACTATGAGGAGTTTATGTAGTCAATTCTTTTTTCTTTTTTAATTCCCTTGCTGGTGGCAATTGCATTTATTTACAGACAAGCATGACGAGTACAGAGTTGATCATTTGATTTGGCCATTTAATGTAGTCAACATAACATGATCAGTTAGTCTTTAGTAATAGCATTCAAGCCCTTATCTTAAAGTGCTAGTGCATGTACAAATGTTCTGTTCAAGACTTTGAAAACTTCTGGGTATATTTTTTAGCCCTGTTCGAAACTTTGAAATCTTTTGGGTGTATTTCTAGGCAGCCTGTCAATATAGGAACCCTTACCTTAGTAATTTCAAATTTCTGTTGTAGAGAATGCATAAAGTTATCTGACCAGTTTATTAATTTATTATTTGTTTCAAATATAATCAGTTTTCTTGGTGGCTGGTTTCATTTTTGTGAAAGTATTCAAATCTAATGTATGCATAAAATGAACTCTGATTTCATTTTCCGTGAAATTTGACCTACTTGAAGTGCTTTTAGAATATTAAAACTCTTAAAAGCCTTAGTTAAAAACATTCGATTGACTCAAATATGCAATATGGGTTACTGTTCATATAATATCTATGTATATGTGACATGACATTGCAGGGTGTAAGTTATATATGTGCTCATAAATTAGATCTTCTAGGCAGATGTCGTTATAAATCTGTAACACGTGTAAGCATTATTATAGTTATCAAGTTAACAATCTAAGAATGGGATTGTAGTAATTATTTTTTGTAGAGGTTCTGTTTTCTGTTCAGCTAAAGAAACACTGATTAACCATCGGTGAAACATATGGAGATTCATTAATAGTTTGAAGTGGGATCCTTCTTGCAGCAATTGTTTGCTGGCATCATGTGTGTGGAATGCCTGATGACTGTTTTGTACCTCTATACAAGACGCATACGTACAACATCTTTCAGCCGACCTTATTTATTCTGTTTGGAATTTTAGACCACAATCTTTTGGAATATCATTTACTTTTACAAGCCTTATCTATATAATGGCTTGGACACTCGTATGACTCGGTAGGAAAGAAAAGGTCCTGATGAGGTCAACAATGGCTTGTAGCCTACAATCATTGAGGATCACAAATCTAAACTGAATGGAACCTCGTGCTTCTCATCATAACCAAAATGTATAGCGTGAGATTCATTCACGAAACAGCTGTATTCAACAATAGCAAACTTTTCAGCCAAAAGGATATTTATGGTATGATGTAATAAAAGTCTTTGAAAAAGCTCGTAGTCATATAATTAAACATTCATTGTGGCACTTTCCGTCAGGAAGTTTGTCTACAACAAGGAAGAACATAACTAGAAAAGTAATGATAATTTTCAGTTCGAACCTTGCAAACAGGGGACTGTAATATTGTAATCTCTAACTGCATACAATATAACATTTAGCAGCAGCAATGATATTGCTCTCCGCACATGAACTTTTTTGAACATTATTATTACCTAGTTTCATAATGGAAGCACAAAAGTGTAGGGTGCCAAATTTTGTTAAATAAAATCGTGATAACAGCTAAAAGCCTTTTTTATGACAGTTAAAACGTCATCCAGTGTTCTGAGGCTTAGCAACTGGTTGATATTATGCATACATGAATGATTCTTGGAACTATCGGGAACACAAAATTATGTTGCTTGAAAATTTGTTGATTAATAATTTTTTTTTTTCTGTCAATATTTTGATCATCATGATGAAGTGTGATCTGAAACATTGATGAAGAAAAATATTACATAAATAATCTAATCCAGAAATTTTCAAACTAATCCAGAAATTTTTCAAACTAGATTATATAGTTTTTATGTGCAAACTAATTGATGAAGATCACCAGATTAAAATATTTTATTCATTGCGTAACATTTATTTCTGTATTCTAAGATTGATAAATCATATTCGGTTTTTATGGTCAAACATTTTATACCGACCAAGCCAGGCAATCCTGCCGAAGATCTTTGAAACAACTAGATGCTGTAAACTAATTCCGACTGAAATTATGATTATGGATTGTCATCAGCTAACATCAACGGCAAAATAGAGAAGACAAAATTGATATCTGCAGGGAATACGGCACTGGAATTTTTTATTTTATGGTTAGGGTCAACGTGAAATTTAAGTAAATAATGGATGCTCTGAAACAAAAGAATAGCTACTTTAAGTAAAAAAATCCCCCAAAAGAAACAGTTTGATCATGATGATTGTTCTGAAGCAAAAGTGCTAATTTTTTATGAATGAAAAGAGTTATGAATAACTTGTAAATAAATGAAAGTAAATCATTTTCCATCATCTAGACATGTATTTGGAAAGAGATTAAATCTAAAGATCTCCTTAAAAGGAAGGTCAAGCTTAGTCAGTAGCTTTTCAGAGCCTATAATGTTATTATGATTTCCTTTGGAATTTCCAAATAATAGAAGTATATATATTTTATTTGGAGCTAATTTTCTAAATGATAAAAAAATAGAAAGTAGATGTAATTCATTTTCTTGGATATTCTATTATGTACATTGTGATAAGGATTAGTGTTCACAAATATCTTTAGGAGATCTCTTATATTGTGACGGTTATATTTGCCCTTTTCAAACCCCTAGTTGAACCAATTCAATGATTTGAACGAAAATTGAGGATAACAAACAAGCATGCAATGGATCTAGGATAATGTATGACGATCTATATGTTATGATATTCTCTTAAATATTCTATGACAAGTCCTTGCATAAACACCTAGATGATTTCACAATGAATGAATACATGTCTTTACACAACAACATAACACACAAATTAACACACTTGTTTGCTTCAAAATAACTAATAGAAAAGTTGATAAGGTGTAAATTTCAAATTTGATTTTTAAAAGTTTAATAAGGCTCAAATTTGCGACTATAGAAATGACTTGGGTCAAGTTCACACCCATGATTATGAACCAAGGTGATGAATAGGGGATCTAGGTGAGACAATCATAGTTGAAAGACCCAAATAATGACTAAACAACCATGAAACCAAACACATAAATAGACATTGAAACTCAATTGATGTAACAAATAACTAGTAATATGATCTTTTTATTGGTTCATGATCATGAAATTACATTACAATCTATTATAAAGGGCTACAAAATATGGGGCCTTAGCCTTTGATGTTACGTACAAATAATTCATGTGTAAATTTCAATCTTCTCATACGATATTCCAATCAACCTACTAGCTAGGGTAAGTTATCTACCACCAACTACTAATTAACCCCATAGTTTTAATGGAATTCCTCTTTTGGAGCTAGAACCAAAGCTAATTGCCTTTCAAATGACCATGAGTGATGCTTATGTAGTGGGCCTTAGCATCTAGAATGATCTAAAACTATCATAGGGTGATGCGATGCACAATGAAACATTAACCATGAAGTGTGTAAAAAGAGCCTTTTAGAATGAATGTGGTAAATGATATACAATGAATCTCAACGTGGTTCTGTAATGTCAAAATAATAATGCAAATTTGTGATTCTTAACCTTCCAAAAACACTTATTATTTGGATAACAAAACTATCAGGCCCTAATATTCAATCGAATCTTAGACAACTTAGATTATAATTACTATGTATGCATTAGTAACATCAATACATTTTAAATAGCAAATGCCAAACATAAATTTGATCTTTTTATTAAAATGAATAACAAATAACATGTGCAAATCTCAATCTTTCTTATTACAATATTGATGTTGAATGCACAAGACAATTGAGAGGAGGGGAGGGGGGGCGGACAGGGGGTGAATCAGTTGTACCTTAAAACTTCAAAACCCTCACAAACATTTAGATCTACATTAATCCAATTAACCCTTAATCTTAGAATGTTTACCATGAAAGAAAATAACAAAAACATAACCTAATCAACACCATACACAAAGAAAAACCAAATTTACGTTGAAAACCCAAGATGGGAAAAACCACGGTGAGGATTAACTCACAATATAAAGTAATATCAACACGGAATACAATAGGACTCTTTGCTGAAGGGCTCACTACCAGAATAGAAAAGAAGACAGAGAAGAGTGTTACAATGAGAAATCCATCTCAAAGCAACATAAAATACACCACAACATCACCAACACCTTTGTAGTCTTTCTAAAGAATTGTAGACACCTTCTGCTCACTGCATTAAGTAATCTAACACATGAAAGCTTGCATTGCACTTCTCAAATTCACACTCTACAACTCTGCAATTCACATCACTCACATCATACTCATCTATCTTTTCATCCTTCAACAACTCAAAACCTATTTATATCATCTTCAACCTTGAAAACATTTTCCAAGGTCAGCTATGCACCGCAAATGTGCAAATTCAAAGTAGGCCAGCACCAAAACATTCTTGCGATGGAAAGGAATGAAGGCGGACCACAACCCACCTTAGCTAGGACCTAAATCCACTCATACGCACCACACCATGCTTCCACAAACTTCAAAGCATCTTTGCAATTAGTGTAAACACCCAAGGTCGGCCAAACTTGTGTTAACACCATTAACACTTAAGCACATGCTTCCTCAAATCCAAAGGCGACTCACAAACACCACATAACACTTGAATACGATCTAGAATATTCCACAAACACCCTAAAATCCAACAAGTTCCTTCACAACAAATTTCACTTGGAGAATGCACACACCTAGTACACTCAAATAACTCTGATATACACTGCAACTCAAGAAATTGACTTCCAAAGCACCAAACCATGAAAAACTTGGTTTGAAGAAAGATACACACACTATTAGCACCCATCCAGATCTGCAAGACCTAAAACCACTCTGCGAAGAAATGTGAAGCAAGAACATTTCTCCCAAACACCTCTACAATACACAGTTCACACATTGGTGAACACAACTTCCTCTGTATAGCGATCCAACACACCAAATTTTGAATGCAACACCTCTGAACACCTCTAATCAACATATCTGAACCACACGAGTAGATCTCCAACACATAAGAACTATTGAGCAAAACCAAAACATTACTTTTCAACCCATAACACATTGCAACACATTGTTTCCTCTTTTTATTCAATTTTCTCAAAAGTACTTGGAAACCAAGTACCAAAAACTCATCATCAACATCTTTAGTACTTCCTCATCACCATCAAGCCAACTACAACATAACAACTCAACCATACATCCATAAACAAAAGCTTATCAAAGCAACAATAGAGGTTGACACTAGTAGCTTACTAATGCCAACATAATGCAACCAATCAAAGCATAATGCATAATCAAAGATAACACCAACTACACATCCTTGCAACAAACTCCTTCTCATACAGTTGACATCGATGAAAACACATGCTTGTTGACATCAATGACAACACCAATCCACTCATACTTGCAATCTCCCCTTTTGTCATTGATGGCAACACATGACGTGAAAAACCATCAATCACAAACACAACAACTCTGACTACAACTCTGCTCCATACCTTTTTCCTTTTCTCTTTTCCCCCCTTGCACAACTAACTCATTACACTCTCTCCCCCTTTGATAACTTTCTCTCTAGTAACTTTTCTTTTTCACATGTGACATCAATGACAAAGGACAAAGTATTTGCATCATTCATTCTCCTTTTGACATTAACCAGACTATTCACCACTGCTTTGCAACTTCCTTTCCTTTACTACTTTGCATACTCCTCCTTAGGAGCACACACCAAACTATATCAATTAGCAACCATTGCACAATGACAACACTCATTCATTTGACTGCAACAACCAAAAATGCCACTACCTACTCCCCCTGAGAGGTAGCCACCAACATCAATCCGGGCAAAAGAATGAATCTTGAGATCCATTGGAATGATGCATCCCCTTATGCATCTAGTTCAAGGAAGGAGGGGCAATAAATCCCAACTTCTCTTGGAGATACTCAAAAGTATCCTTAGGAAGAGCCTTAGTAAATATGTTAGCAACCTGATCCTTTGTAGGCACATATTCAAGCTTCACTTCATTCTCTACAACCTTTTGTCTCAAAAAGTGATACTGGATTAAGGTATGTTTTGTCCTTGAATGCATTACTAGATTCTTTGAAATATTGATAACACTTGTATTATTATAGAAGATAGAAATTAGTTCATCTTATACCACCCTAATATCCTTCAATGTTTGCCTCATCCATAAAACATGTGTGAAACAAGATGTTACTACAATATATTCTGCCTCTGTAGTAGATAAAGACACCGAATCTTGTTTCTTACTTAACCATGACACCAATCTGCATCCAAGAAAGAATGCACCACCACTTGTACTTTTTCTGTCATCTAACAACCAGCCCAATCTACATCTGTGTAAGCACTTAGAGTAAAATCAATATCCTTTGGATACCACAAGCCATAATTCAAAGTTCCCTTCAAGTATTTGAATATCCTCTTCACTGCTGCAACATGTGACTCTATAGGATCTTCTTGAAATCTAGCCAGAAGAAAGACTACATGCATGATATCTAGTCTAGTAGTAGTTAGATATAGTAGTCATCCAATCATTGATCTATACTTTCTTTGATCAGCCTTAGGAGATTCATCATTCTTGCTCAGCTTGTAACCAGTAACCATAGGGGTACATACTGGCTTAGAATCTTCCATTCCAAACTTCTTCAAAATTTACTTAACATAATTTGATTGTGAAATGAAAATACCTTTATCTGTTTGATTGATTTGTAGCCCAAGGAAGAAATTCATCTCCCCAAACATTGACATTTTAAATTCCTTCTGCATTTATTTTGCAAACTTCTTACACATAGCTTCATTTCCTCCAAAAATAATGTCATCAACATATACAACCACAATCAAGATTTGATCTTTTTCAACTTTGAAGTAAAGATTGCTATCTGCAATATCTTTATTGAATCCTTGTTGTAACAAGTACCTGCCTAACCTTGCATACCAATTTCTGGGAGCTTGCTTTAATCCATACAATGCCTTCTTCAATTTGCATACCATATCCGGTTTATCTGATAATTGAAATCCTTTCGGTTGTTCTATGTATACCTCTTCTTCCAATTCACGATTCAAGAAAGAAGACTTGACATTCATCTGATAAACTTTGAAATCTTTATGTGCTACAAAATCCAAAAACATCTTGATAGTTTCCACTCTTGCCACTGGAGCAAATGTCTCCTCAAAATATATTCCTTCTATTGTGAGTAACCTTTACATACAAGCCTTGCCTTATTTCTTACCATTTCTCCATTCTCATTCAATTTGTTCCTGAATACCCACTTAGTTCCAATTACATTCTTGTTTGCTAGTCTTGGGAAAAGTTCTCAAGTCTAGTTCTTCTCAATCTGCATTAATTCTTCTTCCATAGCCTTGATCCAATACTCATCCTTGCATGCTTCAATCACTATTTTTGGTTCAACTTCAAAAAGTAAACATAGACTTACTTGTTCTTCAACAACTTTCCTTCTTGTCATTACAACTTTGTTCTTATCACTAATAATCTATTCTTTAGATTGATTCTTCTACACATACGTAGGAGTTTTAGAAATATTTTTCGAAGCTTCTTCCTCTTCAATCTACACTTCTTTTTCCTTAGCTTTTTCTTCTTTGCAAGTAGATTCATTTGATTCATATCCATCAACTACCACTGAATTCTTTTGTAGGTCTTCATCAACCTTGACACTTGCACTCTCAACAATCTTTCTTAGTCTCTTGTTGTAGCATCGGTAAGCTTTGCTTTTAGTAGAATATCCAAGGAAGATACCTTCATTGGACCTTGCATCTAATTTTCCTAAATTTTCTTCATCTCTTCTAATATAACATTTTCTTCCAAACACTTCGAAGTATTTGACAGTAAGAATCCTTCTATATCATAGCGCATAAGGAGTCTTTGTGTTGTTTTCTCTTGCTTGCACTATGTTAAATATGTAAACAATAATATGAATTGTTTCTCTCTAGTAAACTTCTGGTAGATTTTCTTCTTTCATCATTGTTCTTGCAGCTTCTTGAATAGTCCTATTCTTCCTTTCAACCACTCCATTCTGCTAAGGTGTCCTAGGGGAAAATAAATGCCTCTTTATTCCATGATTCTCACAAAATATATTAAACTCATTGGAGGTGAACTCTCCGCCTCTGTCAAATCTCAAACATTTGATTTTTATATCCATTTCATTCTCAACCATAACTTTCAATGCTTTAAACTTATCTAGGGCTTCTGATTTTTCCTTGAGAAAAGTAACCCATGTCATTCTAGAATAATCATCAATCAATAGCATGAAATACCTGTCACCTTGAAGACTTCTTGATGTAGAGCAAAGAACAACAACTCACCCAATTCCACACAAAACTCAGATTACAATAGACTCAGAAAAATGATTTACTCTAAAATTGAAAAATTCTTGTGTCAATTCAAAATTGATATCTGATTGCTCAACCCAATTACACAAATTGAAAAAAAATCAAATTGTTCATCTATTCAACTTTCATTTAAAACAACAGTTACAAGTTTTCAAGCAACTCCATTGCTTTCCAATCCTTCAAATAACATGACCTCTTCCATATTTCCATTCATATGATCTATGCCATTGTAAAATAAGTGCTTCTCCTATCTTCAAATGTGCTAGCCTTGAGTTTCTCAAGTTCCATTATGCTCTTGATCGACTTCAATCAACATCGTGAAATTTTCCACTATGCCTATGCATTCAAAATAAAAACAATGAACCTTTCCTCTACTGTCCTTGTGTCATTTTCTAAGTCTTCTTGGCTTGAGATGCCATTCCTCTCCCTTCGTGGTGGCTCTATTTTTTTTCCATTGGCTGTGCAAAGAGATTTTATTCACCCTTCACCATCCCATGACTTCCCTTTCTCCTCCATTCTACCATTTTCTTCAGCACACAAGATATTCAAATTAAATGTTGCGCCACCTATGACTCATCCCTGCTATGTGGTCGAAACTCATCTCTCCCCCGCACCATATAGTGCATATTCCTTGCATCTCTTTCATTTCTTTGGTTACATGGTCTATTAACTCGGCTCTCTTTTATACCAGTCTCTTGCAATGTTTTCATCCCCTTGCCATGTTGATTCAATTTATAGCTATATGATGCATCCTGCAAACAACATTCTCCCTTGGCATCATTAACGCGCCCCCTCTTGCTTTCTCCTATCATCGATAATATTTTCTTCTCAGGAACTTGTATTCATTTGTGGCGCGGGCAAGGAGGAATTGCCTCTATTTTATTTTGCTTAATTTGTTCCTCCTTCCCACTTTTCGCTTCTGCATCGAATCCTCCTTTTATGTGGTGCGATCTCTTTTTCCATCGTGTTTATCCAGATGTCTTATCTCATTCCAATTCTTCATTACTGAATAGACGTGGCTCTTGGTATTCATAATTTTGCTTTAAAACTGTCTTCATCCCTCGTAGCATGTAGCAGTCAAACTTCCTCTATAGTTTGTATTTGATCTCCTCTTTATGGTGTGACTTAATGATTTGATGTGGTTCCTTGAAATGCGCATTGGAAAATATTTAAACAATTTCCTAGTTGACAACACATTGGTTCATAAGAAAACCAATATGGTGCAGAGAGTAAATATCTCATTTCTTTGATCTAATAGGTCTTCAAGAATTGGATCAACAAATATTATGATATGAAACACACATTATTTCCCAACAATTGATAGCAAAAATGTATTCGATTATGATTCCCAAAAGCTGACCTCAAACTTCAAATTGTAACATGAAATTGAAATCAAATTGAAATGGAAGAAAATCAAACCAGAACATTTTTTGGTGATATTGATTTCCTTGAACCCAGATGCTCTTGCATCATACTCCAAAGAAAAGAAAAGATTCAAGCTCCATTTGAATGGAAGGTAGCAACAAAAGAGTTGTGTTTGAAATCTTTTGCCGGATGTTTTTAAGTCTTTGCACTTTGAACAGTTCCATGCTGCAATCGAACATCGATTCTCACAAAGTTTCATCTCGTCTGCTGTAATCTTCCTTCACACAACACTTTCTTCAAACTACCCTCTCCCAACAAAGATTCTGGATGATGCTTCCTCTACCCACCTTCTCTCGGTGGAGGAACCCTACACCTTCTACCCAACTTCATCTCTATTGGAGGATAGCAGTTACAAAATCTCTTTCACGTTTGCAACAAACTTTCTCTCACAACTCTCTTGTCCTAGTGCATACCTTGCACTCTTAGGATCTTCTAGCTATGATACCAATTTGATGCAGAGCAAAGAACAACAACTCACCCAATTCCACACAAAACTTAGATTACAATAGACTCAGAAAAATGATTTACTTTGAAATTGACAAATTCTTGTTTCAATTCAAAATCGATATCTGATTTCTCAACCCAATTACACAAATTGAAAACAAATCAATTTATTCATCTATTTAGCCTTCATTTAAAACAACAGTTACAAGTTTTCAAGCAACTCCATTGCTTTCCAATCCTTCAAATAACATGACCTCTTCCATATTTCCATTCATATGATCTATGTTAGTGTAAAACAAGTTCTTCTCTTATCTTCAAATGTGCCAGCCTCGAGTTTCTCAAGTTCCATTCTGCACTTGATCGACTTCAATCAACATCGTGAAATCTGCCACTATGCCTATGCATTCAAAATAAAAACAATAAACCTTTCCTCTACTATCCTTGTGTCGTTTTCCAAGTCTTCTTGGCCTAAGATGCCATTCCTCTCCCTTCATGGTGGCTCTATTTTTTTTCCATTGGTTGTGCAAAGAGATTTTATTCACCCTTCACCATCCCGCAACTTCCCTTTCTCCTCCACTCTACCATTTTCTTTAGCAAACAAGGTATTCAAATTAAATGTTGCACCACCTATGACTCATCCCTGCTATGTGGTCGGAACTCATCTCTCTTGTATACCATATAGTGTATCTTCTTTGCACCTCTTTCATTTCTTTGGTTACATGGTATGTTAACTCGGATCTCTTTTATACTAGTCTCCTGCAATGTTTTCATCCCTTTGCCATGTCGATTCAACATATAGCTATATGATGCATCCTGCAAACAACATTCTCCCTTGGCATCATTAAGGCGCCCCCTCTTGCTTTCTCCTATCATCGATAATATTTTCTTCTCGGGAACTTGTATTTATCTGTGGCTCGAGCAAGGAGGAATTACTTCTATTTTCTTTTGCTTAATTCATTCCTCCTTCCCATTGTCCATTTCCACACTGAATCCTCCTTTTATGTGGTGCAATTTCTTTTTCCATCATGTCTATCTAGATTTCTTATCTCATTCCAATTCTTCATTACTGAACAAATGAAACTCTTGGTATTAAAAAATTTGCTTTAAAACTGTCTTCATCCCTCATAGCATGTAGTGGTCAAACTTCCTCTATAGTTTGCATTTGATCTCCTCTTTATGGTGCGACTTAATGATTCGATGTGGTTCCTTGAAATGTGCATTGGAAAATATTTAAAGAACAATTTCCCAATTGATAACACATTGGTTCATAAGAAAACCATTACGGTGCAGAGAGTAAATATCTCATTTCTTTGATCAAATAGGTCTTCAAGAATTGGATCAACAAATATTATGATATGAAACACACATTATTTCCCAACAATTGACAACCAAAATGTATTCGATTCTGATTCCCAAAAGCTGACCTCAAACTTCAAATTGTAACATGACACTGAAATCAAATTGAAATGGAAGAAAATCAAACCAGAACATTTTTTGGTGATGCTGATTGCCTTGAACCCGGATGCTCCTACATCACTTCTTACTCTGGTAGGACCACAAAGATCTATATGCACCAATTCCAACAGTTCAGTAGAAGATTGTTCTTTGACTTTGAAGCTTCTTCTTGCTTGCTTTCCAATTTGACACTCCTTATAGACAACATTGATAGACTTTGTAATCTTTGGCAGATCTCTCACAACTTGAACAAAACTTATCCTCACTAGGCTATCAAAATTGATGTGACACATTCTTCTATGCTATATCTAATTTTCATTGATCTGAGTCATGAAACAATAACCATCAACACCTTTGATCTAATAGAAATTTCCATCTGTCTTTCTTCTAATAGCAATCATAGTTCAGAGCCTTTTTTGATATCACAACCATCATCTTGAAATACAAGATTGTATCCCTTGCTACACATTTTTCCAACACTCAAAAGGTTATGCCTTAATCCCTTAATATAGTAAACATCATCAGTATTCTACTTTCCATCAAAACTTATTGAACCTTTTCCACATATCTTAGCAGTGTATCATCACCAAACCTAACAAGTCCTTCATATTTTTCAAGTTTAAAAAACTTACTCTTATCACTGGTCATATGATTAGAGCATCCACTATCAATGATCCAGTAGTTCTTCTCATGTCTACAATGAAAAGCAGACACCAAAGTGCCTTCAATTTTAACACTTACTTTCGAAGCCCTTTCCTTCACACATCTCTCAAAGTTAGCAGAATTAGTTTAATATTTTAAATCCATGAACAAACATTCATTATGCTCATCATCTCCATAATTATATTCATCATTAGATAAACTTGCATATTCTCAACATAATAAATTTTCTTAATCATCTTACCTTTGTTCTCTCTATTTTTGTTATTCAAAGCTCTATTTGGACATCTAGAAGCACTATGACCTATTTTTCCACAACTGAAACATTTGAAAGGAAAATTACCATTGTACTCCCCAGTACCCTTTTTTATTTTTCTCACAAAGTTAGCTTCCACATCATCAAGATCCTCCTGATTTGATTCCACAATCTTCTTTGATTTTCTAGCCTTAAAAGCAGTCTCAACTTTTGCATTACTTGTTCCAAATTCTCTCATTTTAAAAGCAGTTAAAGAACCATACAAATGATCTTTGGTATATTGATTTAAATTTTGTAATTCTTCAATAGTAGAAACTTTATGACTATAAGCTTTAGGAAGAGTTATAAGTACCTTCTTTACCACTTCTTCTTTCAGTTCTCCACCAAGACCTTTGATACCGTTGACAAATTCATCCACCTTCTGCAAATAGCTTGTGATGTTTTCATCTTCATACATTCGTAGGGGCTCAAACATGATCTTCAAATTCTACATCTTAACTTGCTTGATCTTATCAATCTCCTTCATAAATGCTTTCTAACTTCACCCAAATTTAGCAGTTTTCAGATTCATAAATTCCACCAATTCAAAATTAACAAGACCACTTAAGAGATCATACCTTTCCTAACCATTGATTTCATAGGCCTTGATCTCATCATCAATTCTCAAACCATTTGCAGGAATAGTATATCCTCTTTCAACTAACCTCCAAATCTCAAATGCAAGAGAAAGCTAAAAACCTTCCATCCTTGTCTTCTAGAATGTATAATATGATCCATTAAATATAGGAACATCTTTCTTGTATGCCATCCCATATCTACCTCAAGTGGTTAATCTTTCTTCCAAGGAACCTTTCTTTGATACCAATTGTTGAATGCACAATACAACTGAGAGGGGGGGTGAATCAGTTGTACCTTAAAACATCAAAACACTCACTAAAATTTAGACCCACATTAATCTAGTTAACCCTTAATTTGTTAGAATGATTTATCATGAAAACAAATGATAGAAGCATAACCAAATCAACACCATACACAAAGGAACACCAAATTTATGTGGAAAACCCAAGATGGGGAAAACCACAGTAAAGATAAACTCACAATATAAATTAATATCAACACCAAATACAATAGGGCTCACTACTGAAGGGATCACTGCCCAAAAGAAAGAAAGGCTCACTACTAGAGTAGAAAATAAGATAGAGAAGAGTGTTACAATGAGAAATCCATCTCAAAGCAATAGAAAAATCCACCACAACATCACCAACACCTTCACAGTCTTTCTGAAGAATTGTAGACACCTTCTGCTCACTACATTTAGTTATCTAACACATGAAAGCTCACACTGCACTTTTCAAATTCACACTCTACAACTCTGCAATTCACATCACTCATATCATACTAATCTATCTTTTCATCCTTCAACAACTCAACACTTATTTATATCATCTTCAACCTTGAAAACATTCTCCAAGGTCGGCTATGCACCACAAACATGCAAACTCGAATTAGGTCGGCACCAAAACATTCTTGCAGTGGAAAGGAATGAAGAAAGACCACAAAACACCTTAGCTAGGACCTAAATCCACTCATACATGCCACACCGTGCTTCCACAAACTTCAAATCATCTTCATAATTAGTGTAAACACCCGAGGTCGACCGAACCTATGTTAACACCATTAACACTTAAGCACACACTTCCTCAAATCCAAAGGAAACTTGTAGACACCACATAACACTTGAATATGATCAAGAATATTCCACAAACACCTTAAAATCCAACAAGTTCCCTCACAACAACTTTCAATTGAAGAATGTACACACCCAATACACTCAGATAATTGTGCCATACACTGCAACTCAAGAAATTAACTTCCAAAGCACCAAACCATGAACAACTTTGTCTGAAGAAAGATACACACACTATCAACACCCATCTAGATCTGCAAGACTTGAAACCACTCTGTGGAGAAATGATAAGCAAGAACATTTCTCCTAGACACCTCTACAATACACATTTCACACACTGGTGTACACAACTTCCTCCACACAATTATCCAACACACCAAATTTTGAATGCAACCCCTCTAAACACCTCTAGTTAACATAAAATAAGCACACAAGTAGATATCCAACACATAAGAACTGCGAAGCAAAATAAAAACATTACTCTTCAACCCATAACACATTGCAACACATAGTTTCCTCTTTTTATTCAATTTGAATCTCAAAAGCACTTGGAAACCAAGCACTAGAAAATCATCATCAACATCTTTAGCACTTCCTCATCACCATCAAGCCAAATGCAACATAACAACTCAACTATACATGCATAAACAAAAGCTTATCAAAGCAACACTAGAGGTTGACACTAGTAGCTTACTAATGATAACATAATGCAACCAATCAAAGCATAATGCATAATAAGAGACAACACCAACTCAATACCAACTGCACATCCTTCCAAAAAACTCCTTCTCATATAGTTGACACCAATGACAACGTAGGTTTGTTGACATCAATGACAACACCAATCTGCTCATACTTGCAACAATTGATTGTACTAAATTCAAATGGTTCTATAATATTAGTAGCTATAACAACAATTCATACCAACACCAATGACAACTTGAGTCAATGCAATTCGGTTAGAGTTTGCATTCAATGAAGCTCAAATATGAACTCTGTATTAGATCACCCTTCACAAAATCACTAGGGTTTTCATCCTAAGATTCCCATGCTTTACCATGCTTGAAGACAAGTGCTCAAAATGGATTTTGAAAGGAACTTGGTTAAGTGAAGATGATGATCCCAAATGATTTTTTTTCTCTTTTATATCCTCCACATATAAAATAGGTTGACAACCAAGAACACCCACAACTTCAAATTTGAACAATGATCATCGACATGAAAGATTCCACTTTGAAAGTTTTGGCCCAAAAAACAAATTACTAGAAACAATACATGTGGTGGTAAGTTAAGAGGGGAATGGAAACATAGGTGAAAATATCAGGGATTATGGGTTGACCATACCACAAGACTCAAACTACATGTTGGTGGGGGACAGATGGAAGGCATAATAGGATGGAGAAGTCCAAAATTTTGACAGGAAGAAGGGAAGGGTAGAGTTGGAAGAAAATACATACTCATGAAGGGAAAATACACAAAAGATGAAAACAAGGAAGAAACAAGCACATACCTAATATGTATATACAACTTGATTATAAATGAGGAATGCCAACTCTTTTCCACTCAAAATTGCTTGTCCTCAAATAATTCCAAGTTCAAATGTTTTAATATTTGTGGGCCTTCCCATGTTGCATCCTCCATTAGAAGGTCTTTCCACCAAATTAGATACTCCTTGGTGGTTCTATTTATCAACTTCCTCTCCCTTACATCCATGAATACTTCAAGAATCAAAAATTAGTTTGTCATCCTCATCAATCAGAGGCAACTCATTAAAGGGTTCTATATGTTTTCCTAGTGCCTCTTTGAGCAAGAAACATGAAAAATATTGTGCATCTTGATTCCCTTCAACAACTCCAACTCATAGGCCACTTCACAAATTCTTCTTAAAATTATAGAAGGACTGTAGAAACATGATTTAAGATTTTATAATCCACTTGACTTCAAGAAAAATTGCTTGTGCAGTTGCAATCTCACAAAAACCATGTCCTCAATCTTAAATTCTCTCTTGATCCTATGATGGCTTGCATACATATTTTTTTGGTTATGATCCTACTGGAGATTATTCTTGAGTGACTTCAAAATGTCTTGGCTTTGTTTGATCACTTCACTTGCTCTCAGTACCCTAAAATTTGTTATAATGAGATCAATGAAGATTTGAGCTTCATACCCGTACAAGGCCATGAATGGTATCATCTTGATTGACAAGTGATAGGTGGTTTTATAATAGTGCCCCCCAAGTTAGAGCTATTTGATCCAAGTATGCTGATCAAAAACATAATTTCTCAAATAACCTTCCACCCATTTGCTGACAATTTTGGTCTAGCCATATTGTGGGTGAGCTCAGTTTCCCCCAAAAGGAAGAGCTCTTGCCAAAAAAAACCCATGAAGTGATTGTTCCTATCAATCATGATGCTCTTATATAGTCCATAGAATTTCATTATTTCCTTGAAAAATATACTAGCCACTTGTTGCACCTTAAAATCTAAAGAGATGGCAAAGAACTATTCATACTTCATTAGTCTGCCCACAACAACATATATATAATTCTTACTTGGAATTTAGGAATTCTTGTGATGAAATCCATCGAAAAAAATTCATATTTTTAATTTGGGATGGACAAGGGCTAAAAAAGACGTGTGTAATGTCTATTACATTTTATTCTTTTGAAAAATGATGTATTCTTTGATATGGCTAAGGACATAATCCTTGAGTCCCTTTCATGTAAACCGTTCCTTGATCTATTTGTAGGTCTTGAAGTACCCAGAGTGGCCTACCAAGGGAGTATCACAAATTGTCTACAAAATCATTCCCTTCATCCTTGATTCCAGTACCAAGTAGTATCTTCCCTTGTAGAGAATGAATTCATTGCAAACTATTTACCTATCATCCAACAACTTCCCTTCCAACAAATCAACTACAAACACATTGTTGGCATACTCTATTATGATTTGATTCTTCTAATCGATAAATATAAGAGGCATAAAATATAGATTCACCCTTCTAGACAATGAATCAACAATAATATTCTTCTTCTATTTAACATACTCAATATCAAAGTCATAAGCTTAGAGTTTTCTCACCCACTTTTGCTGCCACTCATTTAAGATCCTTTTGATTGAGGAAATACTCGAGTTGTGATCAATTTTAACCACAAATTGATCACCCACCAAGTAATTTAGGGTAAATTTGACCAATGCATACATGATAGCCAACATTTCCTTATCATAGATGGAGAATTACCTTTCCAGCTCTGTCAGTTTTTGACTCTCAAAAGCAATTGGGTGCTTTTTTTCATTAGCATGAATTTAATTCCTTCTCTCGACGCATCACATTCCAATGTGAAAGGAAGGGTAAAATATAGAATTGATAACATAATACATGATCAAATTGCCTCTTTTAGTTTGTTATATGTGCACTGTGCACCCTTATTCCATGTGAAATGTCCCTTCTTTGTTAGGTCAATTAAATGCATGAATGGTTGAAAGAAACCCTTAATAAAACACCTATAGTACCCAAAAAGGTCGAAGAATCCTTGTAGCCATGTCAAGATCCTTGGAGGAGGCTAGTCCTAAATTGATTTGATCTTCTCCATGTCCACTTGTACTCTTTGTGTTGATGATGTGACCTAGATATAAGATATATATCATAGCAAACTCACACTTTGATTCCTTGGAAAATAATCTTTGCACTCTCAAAATTCCCCACTCATCAATGTGTTGTAGGTAGTCCCCCACATCTTGCTATAGATCAAAATTTTATCAAATAAAAGGATGAAATTTCTTAGTTACTTAAAAAATATAATTCATGCATTATTGGAAGGTTTCTAGAGTGTTTGTCAAACCAAATGATATGATAAAAAATTTAGAGTGCTTGTAGTGACATTGAAAAGTCATCTTGTGAATATCATCCTCTTGGCCTTTGATATGATGGTAGCCCCACTTGAGATCTTTTTTGAGAAGTAGACTACATTGGGAATATATATCAATTCATTGATAATGGGAATGGGGTATTAGTTCTTGATAGTTTTCTTGTTTAGTGCCTTATAGTTTATGCACATCCACATCATGCCATCATTCTTCTTCACCAAAACGATGAAGCAAAGGGACTTGATTTATGATGTGCCCCATTTCTAGTAGTTCCTTAATTCAATTTTTTATTTTATCAGGTTATGTATTCTAGGGTGGTGGTAGAGAGTAGTGATGATGTGCTTAACACTGTCCTTTAGCTCAATGCCATGCTCAAAGCCTCTATCCGATAGTTTCACAAGAGGAATTTTGTTGAATAATTTATCGTGCTTATCCAAGATATTATGCACATCCACATGCTATGTCTTCTTTACTTTGGTAGGTTTTGTGATAGTCACCAAACATTTAGCTTTCCATGCTACTTACTTGTAATGGCGTAAATTTTCACCTAGGAAAATTCCCCATTATTTTACCCTTATCTTAGTCTTACAAGTATAATGATGCAAAAAATTGTCGTCTTCATCTTGATCTTCCGATGTGTCCCCATTGTTTAGTGTTGGTGGAGGAATATTTGTTAGGGATGTGTGCACACCGTGCAAATGTCCGTGCATCACGCTGTTGTCCTGACAGATTCTTGCCTCTAAAATCTACATAAACATTATGCTTCCTGATTTCTCGAGGAAGTAACATTTCTTGTCGACTCTTGATTGATGAAAAATGACTCTTTACCTCCATTTTATCTATTCAAACTTCATTCTTGCAATTATCTCTTCATTCTAACACTCTTGAATTCAAACACATTATTTCACTCTTTGACACTCTCTATTTACTTCTTTCACTCTGAAGCTAATTCTCTCATTCTTGCAACTCTTCTTGATCATTCTTGCTTCCCCATTGCTCTATCTTGCTACTATTAGCTTTCTACTTGGTCTCTATAGTGTCTTCTCACTTCAACACCATCATCGTTGCGGGTTTATGAATCTCTATCTCTTCGACATGGTTGATCGTCTTCTCCTTCCTCTATCTACCTTGAGTTCTTATAGCAAGGAAGGTAAAATTGCATCTTTTCATTTACTTACATCTATCGCCTTGTAGAGTAGCATTTAGGTTATCATTGCTCTTTACTTTATTGTGTCATTTCCATTCTCTCCTTTATCACTTTTTTTTCTATATCGTTGCATATCTAGTTGTTCATGGAGGTGGGAACACCAAAATGGAGGTTTGACTGAGGAAGACCTCAAAATATAGCCCAACACCTTTCCTATTTTTGTGTGTGTAGGTACAGGTTCATCTTCTTGGAGCTATAGCTAGAGAACTGGACTGTGTGTGAGTTCTCTCTCTCTCTCTCTCTCTCTCTTCCTTCACCATTTTATTTTTGGAATAGATTTATAAGTAATTTTCTTGTTGTATTGCTTATTTTTGTATTTTTCCATTAAATTATTAAATTGAAAAACTTTAATATCTAGGTCGTAAGTTGACCTTATGTGTTTTTGACGGTCATCTGACCCTTTGTCCGTACAAGATGTCAACGCGTCCATGAGCCTCCAATGTGATGCATTGAAGTCTAGATCTTGTGCTGCCATCCTTAGATAAAGAGTTGTCTGGTTTGTAGTCCAAGATCCTTGTAGTCTTCTCACCTAGTTTTTGAAAACACTTATCATTAGTAGAAGGGAAACAAAGTTCTGTTTGCCCTTCCTTTTCAACCCGTCTCTTCTTTCTTTACCTTTTGATCAAATCTGAGGTAGTTTAGGGTAGTTCATTCCTCGAGGCTCTCCCATGACTTGGAGCCTTGGGGGTGATGAATTCCCGTACTATACATTACCAACAACAAACAATCTCTCCATTCTCTTAGTCGATATAATTCTTTTCACTTTATTTGTCATTCGTCATAGTATCACTTCTTTTCCCTCTAACTAAAAACTTGGTTCCATGGTTTGGAAGTTTTGCACAATCTTTCCTAATTATTGTAACCACTAGATTCCTAGGACCATAGACATATCTCCTATGTTGACAATATTGAATTCATCCTTCATATGATATCCTCCTAGATTAATATTTAATTGAGAGATATTTCTATTGTATTAGATGGTGAAACCATCAGGCACCATAATGCCAAACCCTTCAAAATCCTCCATATGGAGGCCTCACTTGGCCACCAATCTCTCATCAATTAAGTTAGGAGTGGCACCAATGTCAATGAGTACAATAACCATTTGATGTATCAAAAACCCACATATATAAAATGGGTTGTACCTTGGAGTACTAGAGAGTGTGGAAAGAGTGCCTCCTACCATGTCTCCTTCCTCTTTTATTTGGTATTCTTGTCCTTGAATCTCCTATTTAGGTTCTTCTTCACTATGTAGTTCAATTTCCTTAGGTCCCAATTCATCATCAAAACTTACCTCAATGTAATGCACTTATCCTTTCCTAAGACATCTATGTCTAGGTAATCATACCTCCTTATAACCAAAACATAGCTTCTTCCTCCTCAATTCATTCCTTGCCTCAATGTATAGTCTTGATGGAAAATTATTGGTCTGCTATACAATTTTATGAAAAAGGTTTGTTTGGAATGAAGGTTTTGGTCTAGAACTTATTCTTTGAAATGAAAGTCTCTAGTTCCAAATCCCACTTGACTACCTCTTGTAGGGTAGGTGGTTTAATATCCTTGATCAACCCCTTGAGAGATTCAGTTAACCCTTTGATGAAGAGCATAGTCAATATTCTCTTTGTGATGTTTGACATCCTTATTGATAAATTTTGAAACTTTATTACATGTAGTTATCAACTAAACCACACTATTTCAACTAAATCAAATATTTAAAATAAACTTTAGGACCCTATTGGTCAGACCTCTCAATAAAAAAGTTTTTAGAATTCATCATATGAGGTGATGAATTTGTGACCTTGAGTGATTAGACTATGGTATTGCCAATCATGTGTAGTACTCTCCATTGCAAGGTGACAAACTTGATAACTTCATCTTCAATCATTGGATTTAGGGACATGTATGTATCTAGCTTTTGTGCCCATGCATAAGATAAGCATCTATTGGATCCATCTTAGGGATAGAGTGTAAACTTCCCCAAAGATTGCTGCAAATATCTCTAAAACTATTGTACCCTAGGCTCAAGTTTGTAACCATTATGAGACTTCTTTATGTTCATTTAATTGGTGAGTAAAATTTCACTTCAAATCTTCTTAGGAAGAGCTTTTTATTTTGCATTGAAATCCCTAATATCATAAAAAATGAGTGTTGGGATCTAGAGCCTCCACCCCATTATTAAAAAAGGTAGGTTGAGTGGGTTTTGTAGCTAAAACATGAACAATCCTTTGTGTGTGGCTTTAAATGGCATCCAAATTATTACCCTCAAAGGCACTTGCTTCATGGAATGTTTCAACTATCTATGAATATTCATATTATTTCCTAGGTTGTAAAGAAACTATGCTATCATGTCAATCATCATATACAATTTTCTTTTGGAATGACCCTATTGGAAAGAAGAATAGGGAAGTCTAGTATGAATATCTCTACCCCAGGATCTTCTGTGTAGTCAGTTCATACCCTAGAGGATACAGTAAGAGAAACAAGCATTTGCGGTAGGATTCTAGAAGGAATACTTAATGCTTATCATCAACAATAAAGAAAAATTCATACATTCATTACACATCTATAACCAACTCCTTATATCTTATATTATATTGTATACAAAAGGAAGGCCTTAGTCTCTTCTCATAGACATATTTCTATATCTATCTCTATATATCTATTTATATCTTCCGCATATTATTTATATTGCATATATATGTACATTCCCATGAAGGGACACGTCTCTTGGTTACAACTAATGACATTTTTCCCTCTATGGACTTTTGCTGGTAGCTTTCGATAAGATCTATTCTAGCCCTTGACTTGCTAACATCGTCCCCCTTTTAAAATGATGTCTTGTCCTCAAGACATGATGTTTGTCTAGTAGGAGTCCCTTGTATTGTACCTTGAGTCTCATGAGGGTTGTAGCCCAATGCGACTATGCCTGTAGCAATGTATCCATTTATCCTTGGATGTGAGCTAGTGTGAGTTTTTCCTCTCAGAGATCAATTGGAATTGAAATCTTTTGTCCCATATTCTTTGCTTCCTTCAAAATTGTTTGGAGAAGTCTCAAATGAATACTGACTACCTCCCTCAACTGTTTGATTTGTTCTTTCACTCTTTCAGATTGAGTATGGAGTTGTTGTAGCTAGTTGTGGAGAGAATCAAATTGATCCCTTATAGATCTAGATGGGTCTTGAAGAGGGTCATACACCACTTGTGCTATCTGATCTTCGATCTGAAGTATCTGGGTGCAAAGACCTTTTGTTGTGTTGGTCCATTATAGACAAAACTAATATAGTACCCTAGCCTCTTATATGTTATATCCCAATTTTTTTATCTGTGCTTCTAGTTGGAAGTGTGTGGTGGTGCATCACTTTGTGTACTCCTTTGTTTTTAGATTTTTCAATTCTTGTTGGGCCTCTTTTCTTATGTTGTATTTCTCGGAGGCCAACTATGCCTTAGGCTTTTACTAATTGCTTGAGCTATTGGGACAAGGGAAGGGATGTATCCCGAGAAAAATGTGGAATGGCCCCAAGTGTAATGTATCCACAAACTCTCGTAGTTGCTTCACATACTGTACATGTTCTTGTAGAAGCTCTTCTCGGGTGGTAGCTTGAAAAGTATTCCCTAATTGTATCTTTTGGAGGGGTGAGATGCTAGAAAAGTCAACCTATGACCCCACCATTGGAATTTGCAGCAATTATGGTGATGGTACCATTTGCAGTTGGTGTTGCTGTGCAAGGAAATACTTGATGGATTTGATTGTAAAAGCAGATGTAGATGTTTCGCCAGTGGAAGTATCTATACTCTTGTTGGATTCTTCTCCCCCTGGGTTATTCTTAGGCATATTTTCCTTATGTGGATTAGTCTCAAGGGGATTGGTTTTAGGGGGATTATCCCCTTGTTCCCTGGTATTATAGATCATCTCCTCATATAGCTCTTATTTATGTCTTTGGTCTCCTTCTGAATCTTCTCTATTCCTTTTGGATCTTCTACCTTGAGAATATCTACCCTTTGTTTTGTGCTGAGCTCATGGGCTTGTGCTTGTACTAGTGCTTGCTTCTACTCCTCAGTGAGGTTTGGGATAAGTGTGGAGATGGCTTTCTCCTTTATTTCCTCCTCCTTGCTTAATGATTTTTCCCTTTTCTCCCTTATTTCTAAATGATTTCCTCTAGAAAGTCCTTCATTGCTTCTTCTAGCCCTTTATTGGTTTGGTTGACATATCAAAGGAGGAATTGTATTATTGTGGATTTATTTGGTTCATATAATTCTTCATATATGACTATAATTTGTGGTAGCATCTTGTGGTGGAGGATGGCATTTATAGTTGCCAAGATGTCAATGGTCTCTTACGGTTGCCCCAGAGTTACTTGCAGAGGAAGTGTCAGAGTCTACTGTCCTCTTTTACTCTTCTTAAGAGGTTCCTCACTTCTTCTTCGACTATCTCTTTGACTTCCTCCTCTATTGTATGTTTTTTTTTTTTTTTGGCCATTTGTTTAGGCCTTGCCTACCTAGCCCTCTTCTGTAGGGTGACTTGCAGTGGCTTCCCCATTGTGGATACCATTTGTGTGGATGTTGTGAGCCTTCTAATTCACTCGATGAAGTGTTGCAGAGCCTCCTTGACCTTCTTGTAGAGGAGGGCTCTGACCATGCTACAGTAGTCAAGAATTGTGCAAACCACCCTTCCAATATACCCCATTGCTTGTAGAGTTTTCCTTTGTTCTTCTCCAAGTTCTCTTTAGCCTCCTTGTCGATCGTTTTGTCTATTAATTCTTTATATGTTCCAAACCTCTCTACATTAGGATCATTGGGATGGCTAAGTAATGTAGAATCATACACATCCACTTCTTGTGTGGTGAATTCATATGGTAATTGTGGTATCCTAACTGTGCACGATTCTATCACCTCCATATATGTGTAGTCTTTTTCCACCATGAATGTGATTGTGTTGGTGTATTGGGTAGTTGATGCATAGGGAATCCTTTTGCTTTCCTGCATTTTCTCTTGGAAGGTATTGAAGAACCCCCAATATGTGGCTTTGTATACTTTGGTGTCCGAGAATTGATAAATGTGGTGCTTGATTTGTGCTGCCATGGTTTGGTTAAGTTGCCAAAATTTTCCTTTGAAATTGGGCATTTCCTTCAAAAATAGAACATTAGTCATATAAGTAAAGTACCATATCAGAATTTGTACTTGAAGGTCTTTATCTTTTGAATATTCTCCATTAGTTTCTCCCACATGACCTTGCAAAGGTCAAAATCCTTGCCCTCCACCACCATTTGATATGCTATGTGGATTGCAGTAGCTGTGGCGGAGTCTTCCCAATTGGTATAATAGATTTTATAGGCCTTCCCCATTGCGGCATATTGGACTTTGCCATTTGTTATTGTCTTGATGTTCATGCTTTTTCCATCAAAATTTATTTTGGTCAACTATTTCACCTCACTATTTTTGATGGCTTTCTTAGTGAGGATGCCACCTACCATTCTTAACCCTGTCACCACATGAATGGATTCCTTTGTGATCCAATAGGGTTTGTATAGGTACATGAATTCATCGTGCACCTGGATCAACACGATTTGAACCTAGGCCTCCTTGTCACAAAAATCTAGATAATATTGTATGGGTTCTTCCAGCCAATCTCCATGTATTCTGGCTTATATATCTTGTCATTATCTTCCAGGAGTGTTAGCCGAAGCTCCTCTAAATTAATGTGGTAAATCTTTGTGATTTTCTCATGGATGTAGTTTTGGACATCCTCCAAGTATTCTACATTGCGGGGGATTTGAGAGAATTCCTTGTCCTTATCTATTTTTGGGGCCTTATAGGGGTACTTCTGGTATTTCGGTCTAGGCTTCTCAAAGATCTTTATTCCTGTGGGAGTGGCCATTGTCATAGCAAGGAATTTTACAGAGTGTGGGGAGCTTCTAGGGTTTTGGACTTGAATTTAAATAGCTTAGAGTGTAAAGTGAAAGGGAAGTAAGTGTGTGAATGAGTGTGGTGTGAGCTATTATATAGACATATGGATGAATGTGCATATAATGCTCTTCCCATTAGTGGGTTGTCTTAGCCGTTAAATCCTAAAGTTAATGTTTTTAATTTTTGGATTTTTGAGCTACCTAACTATAGTACATAATATACGAATATTTGATTGTGTGTACTATGCTGTTATGCCATCAAAAAGTGGCAGTGATTAAGGTGCGCACCATTAACATGCCCTGTCATGAGAGTGACATCTATCTATTTCAGATTTATTACTCCAAATTAAATGATTCCATGAATGTAATATGACCCTAACCATCTAACATTCAACTTCCCTTATTTCTTGAACTTGCTGTCATATTGATGAAGATGAGATAACAACTCTCCCAAAATTTCACCAAATTTGTAATAAATAGATTACATAGAATCCATAGACAATTAACTTCCAAAAATAAAAAATTACTTGTGTTGATTTGATCAATTTACGATTACACTCAAAATACCCAAATTAGAAATCAAAACAAATAACTTTCTTTATTCCCAATTTCATGAAAATTTACATACGTTGTCCAAGAAAAAAATCATTGCCCTTTGCACCACTTTCTACCTCTATTTCTCTTCTCACTATCCCCTATCTTTTCAATGTGATCTCTCCCTATCTTGGCGCAATTTCTCTCTACTCTTCCGAGCTGCCTTTACCCAAGTTGTTGCTGCCTTTTCTTTTCTTGCATTTTGAGTTTTACTATCTTTTACTTGACACATCTTTCTTCTGCCAATCTCGACTCTGCCCCAAATTTCCTTGTCCCTCTTTCCACCTTCATTTCATTTGGCAACACAACTCTTTATGTTTCATTCGGTTTGCATAGTTTATGGGATCAATCCTTGAACTTCCATTCTCACCATTTCCACGGGCTGCTCTGTATCCTCTGTGCCATATTTCACGTTCTTCCTAGACTTGCAAATCATTTTTTCTTTACTCATATTCCCCATGTCTCTTTTCTAATGCTCGATTTATTTCATGTGATTTTGCACTCAATTGTGACACCTCTCAAAGGATTGGAATCTGCCATTTTAAGGATAGCAATATATTCCTTCTCATTCCCCTTTATACCATGTATGCTTCAGTAACAAAATCTGCACTTACATTAATTCTCTTCTTATTTTCCCAATGTTGCCTTTAATGTTCTGTGCCTTCTTTTGTTCCTTCACCTCGGTTTATTATCTCTCCATGTGTCCATTGAAATTCATCATACTTCACACATACTCCAGTCTACTCTAAACCCAACCCATTCATTGGCATGGATGCTTAAAGTTTTATTCAAACATGGCATTCCTTCACTGCCTCCTCTATCTTCATTGTAAAGTATCTTTAATATGCAACTACTTATCAACTTGCCCCATTGATGAGTAAGACCTCTTCATATTCCACCTCCACTACTCAGGCAATCTTCTCTAAGTTTGGATTTTGATTTTGCTATCAATTTCATCTTCCTTCACCTATGCCCTTCTTTATTGCAATCTAAATCAAGCTTGGCACCTTCCTTTATTTGCATACCCATCTGAATTTCTCATGGGTGACTAATGAGGCTTCTTCAGATTTTACTTTCCACTCAACCCCATTCTCTTACAGTTGCCTCCTTCCCCTCCTTTCTTCCCCTCCTCTTCATGGTGTCTACCTTTGAGTATTTTGTTTGCTCTACTTTGCTTCATATTCCTGTCTGATGAACTTCTCATAACTATTGGTTTCTTTCCACACCCTTTCCTTTATCGCATCTTTCTTCTTTTCATACAAAACCATGAATATCAATAATATCCTTCAACAATTATGAAGATATTACAAAGTCACCATTACTCAAGTTTGGAAGGATTCAAAATAATATTCCAAGATGCATCAAAACATATTAATTTTAGTTTGTAAAAGTGTTTTTCATGAAATCTTACTGAATCACGAAAATAATATTTTTTTTTGGTGATGCAGGATTACGCATGGACCCGGATGCTCCTGCATCAAACACTGGGTAAGAGATTTGTGAGCATAGGATCACAAAGGTGGAGCTAAGTGATAGAATGACTCTTTGAGACTGCAAAAAACCTCCAGTGAACTCCATCGCTGACAACCCAACCTCCTCCACCAATAGCACAATCTCCTCCATCAAATTCTTCATCTTCTCTTCATGCCCTCCTCTGGCATATCTCTACAACAACTCTACAAATCTCCCTTGCAACCATCATGATACAATCATAACTCGATTATCACAAAGATTCCACTTCATTTGTTATAATTTTCCATCACACAACACTTTCCTCTGTGCTTTCCACTCAACCATTTAGAACTCCACTCACCTACAACGATGCTCTTGAGATTCTCACTCACACTTCCAACTCTTCACCTTCTATCCCTCAAGTGTCAAGAATCTCTACACATGCAACAATACTTTTGGACTTCACTCGTGCTTCTACCATCTCTAGGTTTCATCACAAGTTGCCTCAAGTTTGACAATCTGCTTGTGCCCTAAAACCTCTACTCACTTCCCTCTTCACCTGCAGGTCCTAGTACGAACCACCTCTCTCTCGACGCTCCATTCACATGCTCAAAACCTTTGGATTTGATACCAATTGATGAAGACGAGACAACAACTCTCCCAAAATTTCAACAAATTTGTAATAAACAGATTGTATAGACTACATAGACAATTAACTTCCAAAAATCAACAATTAATTGTGTTGATTTGATCAATTTACGATTACACTCAAAATACCCAAATTAGAAAACAAAACAAATAACTTTCTTTATTCCCAATTTCATGAAAATTTACATACGTTGTATAAGCAAAAAATTATTGCCCTTTGAACCACTTTCTACCTCTGTTTCTCTTCTCACCATCCCCTATATTTTCAATGTGATCTCTCCCTATCTTGGCGCAATTTCTCTCTACTCTTCTAAGCTACCTTTACCCAAGTTTTTGCCGCCTTTTCTTTTCTTGGATTATGAGTTTTACTATCTTTTACTTGACACATCTTTCTTCTGCCAATCTCGACTCTGCCCCTAATTTCCTTGTCCCTCTTTCCACCTTCATTTCGTTTGGCAACACAACTCTTTATGTTTCATTTAGTTTGCACAGTTTATGGGCTCAATACTTCAACTTCCATTCTCACCATTTCCACGGGCTGCTCTATCTCCTCTCTGCCATATTCCACATTCTTCCTAGACTTGAAAATCATTTTGGCTTTACTCATCTTCCCCATGTCTCTTTGCTAATACTCGATCCCTTTCATGCGATTTTGCACTTAATTGTGATGCCTCTCAAAGAATTGGAATCTACCATTTTAAGGATAACGATATATTCCTTCTCATTCACCTTTATACCATGTATGCTTCAGTAACAAAATATGCACTTACATTCATTCTCTTCCTATTTTAGTAGTGCTACCTTTAATGTTTCGTGCCTTCTTTTGTTCCTCTTCCTTGGTCTATTATCTCTCCATGCATCCTTTGCAATTCATCATACTTCGCACATATTCTAGTCTACTCTAAACCTGAACCATTTATTGGCATGGATGCTAAATTTTTTATTCAAACATGGAATTCCTTCATTGCCTCCTCTATCTTCCTTGTGAAGGATCTCTAATATGCAAATAATTATCAATTCTCCCCACTGATGAGTAAGACCTCTTCATATTCCACCTCCACTACTCAAGTGATCTGCTCTAAGTTTGGCTTTCAATTTTGCTATCGATTTCATCTTCCTTCACTCGTGCCCTTCTTTATTGCAATTTGAATCAAGCTTGGCACCTTCCTTTATTTGCATACCCATATTAATTTCTCATGTGTGACTAATGAGGCTTCTTCAGATTTTTACATTCCACTAAGCCCCATTCTCTTATAATCGCCTCCTTCTCCTCCTTTCTTATCCTCTTCTTCATGGAATCTACCTTTGAGCATTTTATTTTCTCTACTTTGCTTCATATTCCTATCCGATGAACTTCTCATAACGATTGGTTTCTTTCCACACCCTTTCCTTTATCTCATCTTTCTTGTTTTCATATAAAACCATGAATATCAATAATATTCTTCAACAATTATGAAGATATAACAAAGTCTCCATCACTCAAGTTTGGAAGGATTCAAAATAATATGCCAAGGACACATCAAAATATATTAATTTTAGTTTGTAAAAGTGTTTTTCATGAAATCTTACTAAATCACAAAACTAATTTTTTTTTGGTGACACAGGTTTACACATGAACCCGGATGCTCCTGCATCACATATAAGAACACCAAGTCCCCTGTTTTGAATGTTTTCAACAAGAAGTTTCTATCATGCCATGCTTTCTGTCTTTGTCACCCAAGTTGGTGACTATATAATGCAATTTTATTGAACTCATCTAATTTATCAAAATATTCTATCCATTGTGCCAAAGATTGATTATCCTCCAACTACAAAGTGAGTGTGGTGCGTATATTAGGGAATATGAAGTTCATAGTTACTATTGTGTCTATTCCATACACTAATTGAAATGGATTGAACTTAATTGTATTTTTATATGAGTTGCGATATTCCTAGAGTACAGTAAATACCTTTACATCCCAATTTGTTTTGTTCCCATCACACATCTTGGTTAATGCATTAACAATTATCTTGTTTAGTGCTTTACTTGCCCCGTTTTCTTGCGAATAATAGGGGGAACTCTTATTGTGTGTTATCATGAAATTTTGAAGTAGTTCCTCTATCATCTTATCCATAAAGTGTTTTCCTTGGTCACTCACTATACTTAGTGTACATCCATATCTTGTGATTATATTTTCATAAAGAAACCTCATGACAATCTTTGTGGTACAATCCTTTGTAGGTATTGCTTCCAACCATTTTGTAAGGTATTCTACTCCAGTTATAATGAACCTTGCCTTATAATGTTTTACCGGTGGGTCAATAGGTCCAATAAAATCTATGGTCCATTTTTCAAAAGGATTTTGTGTTAGTACCAGTCTTAATGGAATTTCATCTCCTGTAGTAGGTTTCCCTACTCTTTGGAAAGTATCACACCATTTTGTGTATTCCCTAACATCTTTATGAAGAGTTGGCTGCCATAGGCCTGCAAGTTGTATCCTTCTAGTTGTTCTCCAAAGTTATGCCCCCTACAAATTCTTCATGTGCTTATTATAAAATTGACTTCCTCTCATGTCTATAAATTACTCTCCTCAATATTTCATCTTTACCTGAATGATGTAGTTATCCTTCAACTAAGGTGTATGGGGAAACCCTCTGCATAAGTGATTGTTTCTCTTGTGGTGAGGTATCTTTGCAAAATTCTCTTGTAGACAGTAAGATGAAAATATCTTCTATCTCCTTTGGTACTACAGTGATGTATAATAGGTGTGCATCAGGTAAATCTCCCCCCCTGGGAATTCAATTCTTCTCTGGTTTCAATTCCTGACAAATAATCTGGTCCTTGATTATTCTTCTTGAGTTTTACCATAATTTTAAAATAAAACTCTTGTAATAAGAATAACCATCCACATATGCACCAATGTGTTACTAGTTTATTAAGCAAATATTTTAGTGGTTCATGGTTTGTAAATAATGTAAATGTTGTGGAGAGCAAGTAGTGTATGTATTTCTGTAACGCATACACCATAGCTAGTGCTTCCCTTTTTGTAGTGGTATAATTTCTTTCTATGAAAAACAAATTTCTACTAGAAAAAGCTATGGGATGGTCTTTATTTCCTTTAGGTTGGGTAAGCATTGCTCCTATGGTGATACCGAAAGCATCTACATGCACATGGGAAGGGTTGTTCCAATTCAAAAATATGAGGATTGGTGCTTCCACAATCTTTTACTTTAATTTATCAAATACTTTTTTAGACTCTTTATTCCATTGAATATTCCTACCAATTTTCTTCTTCAATAGATCTTCTGATGCTGTAGTAATACCAACATATCCATTTATAAACTTTCTATGGTATTTTGTACAACCAAAAAATGTCTTAACTTTTGGTGCATTCTTAGGTGGCGATAAATTTAGTATTAGTGCAACTTTCATAGGGTCCACCATTAATCCTCTTTGCATATGATATGGCCTAAAAGGATCCCAAAGGATACCACAAAGGTATATTTCTTCAAATTCAGTGATATTTGCATGCTTCTACATCTATTTAACATCATGCAGAGTACCTGCACATGATCTTTCACTAGCCCATAAATAGTCCAATAATCCAAGTAGACTTCTAGAAAATAATGTATGAAATTTTTAAAGGTGTTAATCATTATTCTACTAAATATCGTAGGGGAATTCTTCAACCTAAAAGGCCTAGTGTACATATATGATCCCTATTCTGTGGAAAAAGTAATTTTAGGCTAATCTTTCTCTTTTATCTTAACTTGATGATATCTGGAGAAGCCATTAATAAATGAGTAAATATCTCTTCCAACAATTGATTCTAAAACTTCCTTAGTGAATGGGGTTGGGAAGGGATCATGTATGTAAGCTTTGTTCAACTCCTTGAAATCTACACATATCCTTATCTCCAGTT
The DNA here is from genome assembly GCA_007258455.2 of Sequoia sempervirens. Taxonomy (NCBI): domain Eukaryota; kingdom Viridiplantae; phylum Streptophyta; class Pinopsida; order Cupressales; family Cupressaceae; genus Sequoia; species Sequoia sempervirens. Next base: position 291,067,070 of record VDFB02271358.1, read on the forward strand.
TTCTTGTTTTGGACCACCATAAGACTTATCCAATCAACATCCTCTACTAGTTTAATGATTCCAACAGATAACAAATTTTGTCTATCTATGTTTTGACCTTTCTCTTCATGTTTGGATTTAGTTTATAAGGCCTCTTCTAGACTGGTTTAATGCCTTCCTTGAACTAGATTTTCATTACTCCTAATTCTTATTTGATTCCATTCATTTCTGTGAAGGTTTAGGGAATAAAACTTGGAATTTTGAGAGGGCTTCTATTGTATGAGCTTCTACCTTTTCATCCTATTAGTCCCTTATTCTTGCTATCTTGGGATCCCCTTCTGCCACAATATTTTCCTCCAATTTGAGGGGGTCATTATAGTATTTTTCTTAGGTTTGGTGGATTCTTCTATTTCTCTTTCTCCTTGGTCTATTTTTATTTTGGGATCTACTCTTCTTCATCATTTTGTACTGCATACTAGTGTTTCTCTATAATGGTTGCTTCCTATTCCAACCAATTAATGTACTAATTTATACCTTTTTCTTTGGGTGGTGTGGAAGGAGGTTGGGGTACCACTATTTTTTGATCTTCTTCTAGATTGAATATGATTTGCTTCATTCATAGTAATGTGGTATGTATGTAAGGATTTTCACTAGAAAATGAAAAGGTATGGAGGAAATCTATTGTTACTTTGTCCCATGTTTTAGTTTTTGCATGTCTCTCCTAGTAAATGTACCAAGTTTTGGTTACTGGGTTAAGTTTCTAGTAGAACAATTAGATGTATAAGCTATCATCATACTCATGTCTTTCTTCCCATAAGTATATACTCTTGCAAGATGGTGTGTCCCTTGTTATTCCTTGTCCAAAACAATGCTTGTGTTTGTGACATGGTTTAACCGCCTCTTGTGGATCTTATCTGAAGCTTGTATCAGGCATTGACAAGTCAACCTTTTGGTGCAATGACAAGGCCAAAAATTGGTATCAGAGCGGAGGTCACAGGTTCAAACCCCTTGCTTGTGCTGGGGGGGATTGTTACAAGATGGTGTGTCCCTTGGTCTTCCTTTTCCAACACAACACTTGGGTTTGTGACATGGTTTAACCGCTTCCTATGGATCTTATTTGAAGCTTGTATCGGGTATTGATAGGTCGACCTTTTGGTGCAACGTCAAGGCCAACATATACATATATCTAAATGATGTTGCGATAGGATATCTCCCTCATATGTGGATATTGATGGGATTTATAATTGGCTAGTTTCCCATTACTATTTCATACTTTTTTTATCATTTTTTTTACTAAGATTTAAGACATTGCTAAGACATTTTATGCCTTTCATATACTTTTAACAAATTTTAAGCATTTGAAAATGGAAACATGTTATGCTAATATGTGTATGTATGAATTCATGAATGTCTATGAAGTTTAGTAGGATTTTATGTTTAATTTATGATTGTTGATAATGATAATGCCTTAGAAGATAAGACTAACATTTGTATTAAGGAGATATGTAAACTCGTAGAAATTGGATTCTCAACCCGCAACATAAGGATGATAGTTCATTGCAAAGAAGTCAACTGAATACAACACGACACTTGCAAAGAAAGATGAAGGTGATCATTTATTGATCAATCTATGAGTCACCTAGTAGTACTCTTACTTACTAATAAGACAACTAGGATGAAAATAAGTCTATTTTCAATAGGACTAAATAATGAAAGAGTTATTTTGATGAGCACATTTTTGTTGTAAACGGTTAAGTTTATTGGGCATAGAATCCTTGTTTGATTTCTATAATCCTTTTTTAATAATTACTATTTTTTGTTTTAAAACTCAACCATCTTCCTATCCTTGAAGAAGAGTTGAAATTTGTTTTATAGTTTGTTTTTAGTTCATGAATAATGGGATTCCCTCACAAACCCTATATGGTAGGATCCTCTATCGAGGAGGAGATATGGTAGCACTAGTAGTGGAAACAATATTATGAGAATATAGAATGTGCGTTATTGATCAAAGATCCTCAACAATTTTTTTGTTATATTTTGTGTAACAATTTTGTGTTTTTAATGCAATAAAAGAGAATTGATTTGGTAAATTTTTTTTGTTATATGCATAGGACAACTAAGAGGGGGGGTGAATTATTTGTACATTAAAACATTCAATCCCTCATTAAATTTCAAACCCTTATCAAAATTTAAACCCCCATTAAGCATTAGAAGAATGTAAACATGTGAAACAACAATGCAACACACAACCATACACAAGAGAACACCATATTTACACGGAAAACCTTAAGTAGGGAAAAACCATGGTAAGGATTAGCTCACATATATATGAATAACAATACCAAATACAATTAGGAACACTTCCAAGGGCTCACTACCTAGGAAAGAAGAAGGGCTCACTATCGGGTGGCTCACTGCCTAGAAGAAAGAAGAATAAAATAAACTATTACAAAGAGATTCACTATCTTAGAGCAATAAGAAAATCTACCACTTCAACTCTGCATCATCCGCAACCTTTGGCTCACTGCCTCCAATAAATTCAAGCACACTGAAAATGTAGACACCTTCTACTCACTACATCCAGAGTCATGTGAATTTAAGATCACACCCAGATCACCATACTTGATCAAATTTACATCATTCACACACCTTGCAACATCTGCAACAACCCACCTTGCATTTATACCATCCACAACATAAACAATCTCAATTAGGTCAGCCTCAATGAAATGTATGCACCTCAAACTTGCAACACCAAATAGGTTAGCACCAAACACCTCCATGGTGGAAATAAGTGAAGGAAGACCACACCAAGGGTTAACCAAGACCCAAATATACATCGACACACTTCACCATACTTCCAAAAACAACAAAAAACATCAACACTAATAGGCGACCACATACATGCCTGTCCAGGTCTAGAAACACTACATGGACCACATAGAAACACTCCAAATCATTCTAGAATATTACACATCATTAGAATATCCAAAACCACTGCTTCAACCACCTAAAACTGAACAACACATTCATTTTTTGTAACCAAACACATTACCACAGAACACAACTTATGAATCTATACTTGCAAAATAACTAAACACCAAAAACTTCAAGGAAAGGTAGATACAAACAATATAAGCATGTTCCCAAATCCACAATATAGGAAACACCAATGTGGAGAAATGCAAATAAATTCCATTTCTCCTAAAAAACCTTCTTCATAGGCAAACAAAATGTCAAACACATTTTCCATTGTTGCACGATCTAGAACCTGAAACTCTAGATATAACACCTTTGAACACCTTTGATCATTAAATCCAAACCAAACAAGCATATCTTCAACCATGCAAAAATGTGGAGCACAACACTAAACACACCTTTGTCACACTGCACTCTTTAATTCAAATTTTATCAAAAGCACTTGGAAACCAAGTGAACTAGCTACATAAACAACACCAACACAACACTAAACACCTTCTCATCATGATTATAATATTTCCAATACCAAAAGTCTCCACACCAGGGGTTGACATCAATGTGACATCAAACCACAACATATCCACAATCAGCACCAGTACTGATAACACTAATGAAAACACCACTAACAACTCCAACACTATAAATATTCAACAATATTCATACCATTGACGTCAATGACCAATTTTTCACATCAATGACAATGCCTGCAACATACTTGCAACAATCTCCCCCTTTTCATTGATGGCAACACCAACTCTAAAAACCATCAACAATAAAAGAAAAAATAACACCCGCCTTATTGGGGCATCTCTTACGATTCTTTTCCTTGTGTCTTTAGATACCATTCTCTCCCCCTTTCTTGAGGACTTCTTCAAATATTACTCTCCCCTTGTGTTTTTCAGATCATACTCTTCCCCTTTGATATCAATGGCAAAGGGCAACATCTTTCCCTTTGACAACACTTGCATAGAATTTTTTATTTTCTTCTCTCCCCCTTTGACATCTGCATACATCACTTTGACACCACTTGGACACTTATCTTTAGGAAACACCAACAAGAAACTACTCTCTCTCCACTTCTCTTCTCCATACAACTCACACTACTATATATTCTGCATTACTCATTCTTCATTTCTCCCTCTATTGCTTGCTCTTTTCTGCACACTCCCGTTAGGGACACAAGATATGTTCCACTTGACTATACTAATAAAAACCACTAATACCTACTCCCCATGAGAGGTAGCCTTCAACATCAATCTAGGACCAAGAATATGTCTTGAAATGCTTCCTGGATAGATTCACCAAATTATGCATCAAGTTCAAAGGAGGAGAGACAGTAACTCCTAAATTTTTTCGGAGATACTCAAATGTATCTTGAGGAAGAGCCTTTGTAAAAATATCCGCAAATAGATATTTTGTAGGCACATGCTCCAACCTCACCTTATTCTTTGCAAATTTTTCTCTTAGAATGTGATACCAAATAGAGATATGTTTTGTTCTTGAATGCATTACCAAGTCCTTTGAAATATTGATAGCACTTGTATTATCACACATGATAGAAATAGGTTCATCATATGATAGTTTGATATCCTTTAATGTATGCTTCATCCATAACACTTGAGTACAAAATGATTCTATTGCAATATATTCTGACTTTGCAGTAGATAATGAAATTGAATTCTACTTCTTACTTAGCCAAGAAACCAACCTACTTCTAAGAAAGAAAGAACCTCCACTTGTACTTATTTTTTCATCTGTACCACTTACCCAATCTGCATCTGTATATGCACTCAAAGAGAAATAAGTATCCTTGGGATACCATAAACCAAATTCTAGAGTTCCCTTCAAGTATCTAAATATCCTTTTAACTGTTGCAACATGTGACTCTCTGGAATCTTCTTGAAATATTTCCAAAAGACATATTTCATGCATGATATCCAATCTAGTAGCAATTAAGTATAGCAGTCCACCAAACATTGAACTATACTTGCTCTAATAATCCTTAGGAGATTCATAATTTTTTCACAACTTACAACTAGTAACCATAGGAGTACACACTAGTTTAGAATCCTCCATTCCAAACTTCTTCAACATTTCCTTGACATACTTTGATTGTGAAATGAAAATACCTTTTTTTGATTGATTGATTTATAATCCAAGGAAGAAATTCATCTCCCCACACATTGACATTGAAAACTCTTTCTACATATCTTCTAAAAACTTATTACACATACCTTGATTTCCTCCAAAGATTATATCATCAACATACACTACCACAATTAGGATTTGTTCTCCCTCAACCTTGAAGTAAAGGTTGTTATCTACAGTACAATTTTTGGATCCTTCCTACAAGTACTTATCCAACCTTTCATACCAAGCTCTAGGAGCTTGTTTGAGTCCATATAATGCATTCTTTAACCTATAAACCATATCAAAATCATCTGATAATTGAAAACCTTCTGGTTGTTCAATGTGCACCTCTTCTTCTAACTCACCATTCAAGAATACAGACTTGACACCCATATGATATATCTTGAAGTCTTTATGTGCTATAAAATTCAAAAAAATTCTAATGGCTTTCATCCTTACCACCAGAGCAAAAATATCTTCAAAATATATTCCTTCCAATTGTGAGTAGCACTTATACACAAGTCTAGCCTTATTTCTGACAAATTTTCCACCTTCATTCAACTTGTTCCTAAAAACCCACTTACTTCCTATCATAGTTTTATTCGCTGGTCTTGGGACCAATTTCCAAGTCTGATTCTTGTCAATTGGTTCCAACTCTTCTTTCATAGCCTTGACCCAATTCTCATCTTTGCATGCCTTAGTTACAGTTTTAGGTTCTACCTTTGAAAGTAAACAAAAGTTTAATTGTTCCTCTGTCAAAGCAATTCTTCTTCTCATCAACACACCTTTGCTCTTATCTCCAATAATCTAATCTTTAGAATAATTCTTTTGCTCTTATGATCTTTTTCAGAGCTTCTTCTTCTTCAACTATCATCTATTTTTCCTATTCTTCATCCTTTTCTTCTTCACTACAAGGGTGTTCATCAAATTCATATCCTTATATCAACACTAAAATCTACAGTGCTTCTTCATCCACCTTGAAACTTGCACTCTCAACAATTTTCTTTAGTCTTTTATTGTAGCACCGGTAAGATTTTCTTCTTGTAGAGTATCCAAGGAAGATTCCTTCATCATTTATTGCATCAAAATTTTCTAAGTTTTCTTCATCTCTTCCAATATATCATTTAATTCCAAACAATCTAAAATATTTTATAATAGGAGGTTTACCATACCATAAATCATAGGGAGTCCTTGAACTGTTCACTCTTGCTTGACCTCTATTAAGAATGTAGACTGTAGTATGAATTACTTCTCTCCAATGTACATCCAGTAGATTTGCTTCTTTCATCATAGTCCTTGCTGCTTCTTGAACTTTCTTGTTCTTCCTCTCCACATCTCCATTCTGTTGAGGAGTCCTAAGAGTTGAAAAATATCTCTTTATTCCATGATATTCACAAAAAATATTAAACTCATTGGAGGTGAACTCACCACCTCTGTTAGACCTTAAGCACTTGATTTTCATATTCATTTCATTCTCAACCATAGATTTAAATTCTTTAAACTTATCTAGAAATTCTAATTTTTCTTTGAGAAATGTCACCTAATTCATTCTATAATAATCATCAATCAATAACATAGAATTGTTGAACATGACAATTGAAAAGGGGGGTGAATCAATTGTCACAAATTAAGCTTTTAAAACTTTCACCGAAAATTAGATCAATAAAAAATCCTTTACTCTGTTATTATGATTAATCATTAAGTGTAAAAGTAGAAACTAAATAAGATCACACACAACATAACACTAGATTTACGTGGAAAACCCAATAAGTAAAAAAAAATGGTGAGGATTAGCTCACAATATAGAGAATATGAAAACTGATTACAAAGGCTCACTTCTAGAGAAGGCTCATTTCCAAAATAGGACTTAGTGTCCAGATTAGGACTCACTGTCCAACAAGGGTTAACCACCTAGAGGGCTCACTACCACATAGACACAAATAAGATAGAATAGATTCATTACAGAGAGAAAACAATCTCAATACAGTAGAGATTTCCACCACAACTAGCTCAACCACTTGCAAATATGCATGAATGATAAAGTACACCTTTAGCTCACTGCATCTAGAAAATCAACAATTAGATTTCACTCTGATCTTTATTTACTTTGATCAACCTTAGGTGAATCATCATCTTTAATCAATTTGCAACCAGTCACCATAGGAGTGCATACTGATTTGGAACCATCCATCCCAAACTTCTTCAACATTTCTCTTACATACTTTGACTGTGAAATAAAAATACCTTTTTTTGTTTGATTAATTTGTAGCCCAAGAAAGAAATTCATCTCACCAAACATAGAAATCTCAAATTAGTTTTGCATCTCTTCAACAAACATCTTGCACATAGTTTCATTTCCTCCAAAGATAATGTCATCAACATACACAACCACTATCAAGATCTTGTCATTTTCAATTTTAAAATAAAAATTACTATGTGTCGTACCTTTATTGAAACCTTGTTGAATCAAATATCTATCTAACCTTGCATACCAAGCTCTAGGAGCTTACTTTAATCCATATAGATCCTTCTTCAATCTACAAACCATATTAAGTTGATCTAACAACTGAAATCCTTCCAGTTGTTCAATTTAGACCTCCTCTTCTAACTCACCATTCAAGAATGTAGATTTAACATCCATTTGATAGACCTTGAAATACTTAACAATAGGAATTCTTCCACACCATAGCTCATAGGGGGTCTTAGTACTATTAGCTCTTGCTTGAACTCAATTGAACACATAAAAAGCAATGTGCATAGCTTCTCTCCAATAAAATTTTAGTAGACTAGCTTCAATAATTATTGATCTAGTAGCTTCTTGAATCGTTTTGTTCTTTCTTTCAACAACTCCATTTTGTTGAGGAGTTCTAGGAGCAGATAGCTATCTTTTTATTCCATGAAATTCACAAGACATATTAAACTCATGGGAGGTGAATGCACCACCTCTATTAGACCTTAAGAATTTTATTCTCAAATTGACTTCATTCTCTACCATAGCTTTTAATGTCTTGAATCTATCTAATGTATCAGATTTCTCTTTAAGAAAATTAACCCATGTATACCTAGAGTAATCATCAATCAAAAGTATAAAGTACCTTTCACCTTGTAGACTTCTAAATCTTGTAGGACCACAAAGATCCGTATGATTCAAATCCTGGAGTCCAGTAGTAGATTGTTCCTTTGACCTAAAGTTGTTTCTCACTTGTTTTCCAAGCTGACAATTCCTACAAATAGCATTATCAAGCTTCCTAATCCTTGGTAAGTCTCTTACGACTTGTTCTACACTGATACTCACCAAGTCATCCAAATTCATATGAAATATTCTCTGATGCCATAGCCAATTGTCATTAATCTAAGTCAGAAAGGAACGTCCATCAACACCCTTAAGTTGATATATATTTCCTTCAAAATTATTTCCTGCAACAATCACCGTTCTGGATCCTTTCTTGATTTCACATATCTGATCCTCAAACACAAGATTATATCCTTTACTACACATCTGTCCAAAACTCAAGAGATTATTCCTTAAACCCTTAACATATTAGACGTCATTAGTATTATGCTTGCCATTAAAACTTAGTGAACCTATCCCACAAATCTTAGCACCAGTATCATCTCCAAACATAATTAAGTCTCCATCATATTTTTCAAGTTTAACAAACTTACTCTTATCACTGATCATGTGATGTGAACAACCATTGTCAACAAACCAATAGTTCTTTTCTTGTTTAGCATGCAGGGTAGAAATCATAGTATTTTTATCTTTGTTTGGAGGACATTCCTTCACTTGTATTTTAGAGTTAGCAGAAATAGGTTCATCTTTTATAGCCAAGAACAAGAATTCATTGTCATCAAAATATCCATAATCAGATTCTTCATCAGAAATACTAGCATCCTCTTTCACATAATATGCTTTGTTGATTTTCTTACCTTTGTTTTCTTTACTAAATCTTTGTTTGTTTCTCTTAGCTCTTTCCAGAAATTTCGAAGCATAATGACCTATTCATCCACAACTAAAGCATTTAAAAGGTAACTTACCTTCATACTTACCAGATCCTTTCTTCATCCTTGTCACAAAGTTAGATTCTACTTCATCAAGGTTTTCTTCATCCGGATCTTCAAATCTTGTAGCCTTAAAGTAGTTTCTGGTTTGGATTTATTTCTTAAATTTGGTTTTCTCATCTCATAAGATGTTAGAGTTCCCAATAGCTGATCTTTAGTATATGTCTTGTAATCCACATATTCTTCAATAGTAGGTACCTTTTCATTGTATGCATCAAGAAGGGTTCTAAGAATATTCTTTATAATCCTGGATTCATCTACTGTAGCACCAAGTCCTCACATTCCACCTACCAACTCATCCACTCTCTATACATAGGATTTAAAGTTCTCATCTTTAGAAATATGTAGGACCTCAAACTATGCCTCCAAATTTTGCAACTTTTCTTCTTTGAAATTTTAATCTCCTTCATGCATCTTTTCTAAAGCATCCTAGACTTCTTTATCAGTCTTCAGATTCTGAACTTTAATCAACTCAGAATGTGAAAGACTATACTTTAGAATAAACTTCACCTTATTGTTTGCTTCATGCATCTTGATTTTATCAGTTATACTTAGACCATTAGTAGGAGGAGTGTAAGTAGTCTTATAAGCTTTCTCAACATCATATCCACAGTATTCTAGATATCCTTCCATGTGTATTTTCTAGATAGCATAAATAATTCTATCAAACCTAGGACACTCAAAATTGATCTTACTTGCCATCCTAGATCTTCCTTAAATGGTTAAGCTCCTCTCCAAGGAACCAAGCTATGATACCAATTTTTGAACAAGATAACTAAGAGGGGGGTCAATAAGTTGTCACAAATTAAGTCTTTAAGACTTTCATAAAAAAATAGATCAATCAAAAATCCTTTACTTTGTTATTATGATTAATCATTAAGTGAAAAAGCAAAAACTAAAAAACATCACACACACCATAACACTAGATTTATTTGGAAAATCCAATAAGGGAAAAACCACAGTGAGGATTAGCTCACAATATAGAGAATATCAAAACCGATTACAAAGGCTCATTTCCAAAACAAGACTTATTGTTCGAATCAGGACTCACTGTCCAACAAGGGTTAACTACCTAGAGGGCTCACCGCCACATAGATACAAAGAAGATAGAAGAGATTCGTTACAAAGAGAAAACAATCTCAATGTGACTGCGATTTCCACCACAACTAGATCAACCACTTGTAGATATGCATGAATGATAGAGTACACCTTCAACTATTGCATCCAGAAACTCAACAATTAGATTTTGTACTGATCTACCAAACTTGTATCACATACACACTATTTTGCATCTATTTCACATCTATCTTGCTCTATTTCTTTGTACTCTCTTTTTCCCTTTTCACCAATATCTAATCCTGTATTTATACCATCTTCAACTTTGAAACTTATCCAAATTCGGCCACACACCACTTACAAATTCAAATTAGGTCAGCGCCAAAACATTCTAAGGTGGAATAAGAATGAGGGTGACCCAAACACACACTTAATGAGGACTCAAATAAGTCCCAACATTCTTCATGAACTTCGCAAGTAATGTTTAACACAAGGTCAACCAAACTAGTGTAAAATACATAAAATAATTAAGCACACACAACCTTATCATGGTCCAATCCTTCTAGATAACAAAATTAACTTGAACATGATCATATCAGACTATCTCTAGAACCACAAGTCATAAGACTCGAACAATAAGAAATATGGAGCAACTAAATTTCTCCCAGACCTCAGCCAGATACACTGAAAAAACATAGTTCACAACTGGTGAACATAACTCGCACTGTACAACAATCAAAAAACCCAAAATTTGGATATAGCAACTTCCAATAGCCATGATCAATATATTTGAACCACATGAACATAAGAGAAAATTCTAGAGAAAAACCCAAAGAAAAAACTAAACACCTGTAACCTTTCTTCATTACAATTTTCTCAATATCCTCAACATATACAACTAATAGCCTTTATTCATGACATCAATGACAACAACAACTAGTTGAGAACTAGTTAACCGGTTGACATCAATGACAACACTTTCATACTTGCAACAATAATACCTATCACCATGATAGCTTCTTATTTTGGTAGGTCCACATAGTTATGTATGCACCAACTCCAAAGGGCTCGTGGTAGAATATTCCTTAGTCTTGAACCTCTTCTTTTCTTGCTTTCCAAACTAACATTCCTTGAAAATTGTATTTATAGGCTTTGTAATTCTTGGAAAATCTCTCACAAAATTAGTAGAAATAATCTTCCTAGGCTATCAAAATTGATGTGACCCATTCTTCTATGCCATAGACAACTTTCATTGATTTTAGAAATAAAGAACTTAGCACCACTACCTTTGAGATGATAAAAATTACCTTATGTCCTTGTCCCTACAACAACCAAAGTTCTAGACCTTCCTTTTTTGATTTCACAACCACCATCTTGAAACACAATATTGTATCCTCTGCTACATATTTGTCCTACACTAAGAAGATTATGTTGGAGACCCTTGACATAAAAAAAACCATTTGTTTTATGCTTTCCATCAAAACTAATTGAACCTTTTCCAAAAATCCTAGTAGATGTATCATCACCAAACTTAACAAGACCACCATCATAATTCTAAAGTTTAACAAACTTACTGTTATCACCTGTCATATGATTGGAGCATCCAATATCAATAATCTAGTATTTACTCTCCTCTCTTGCATGAAAAGCATTCACCATAGTTCCTTCAATGTTGTGCCCTATTTTTGGAGCACTTTCCTTCATACATCTTTCAGAAATAGTAGAATTAGTTCCAAAATTTAGAGCCATGAACAAGCATTCATCAAAATATTCATCAGGATAGTCTTATTCCTCATCATGAGATACACCATTGTCTTTTTCAATATAATAACTCTTCTCGACAAATTTTCCTTTATGATCCTTATGTTTGTCATTTGCAACTTTGATTGGAAATTTAGAAGCATAATGACCTATCTTTCCACAATTGAAACATTTAAAGGGTAACTTACCTTTGTGTTTTCCAGTGCCCTTTTTCAATCTCCTTACAAAATTTTCTTCCACCTCATCAAGATCATCTGAATATGATTCATCATCCTTCTCTGCTTTGTTGACTTTACAAGTAGTTTCTTTCTTTGTAGCATCTTGACCAAACTCTCTTAATTCATAAGAAATTAAAGCAAAAACATCTGATCTCTAGAATGTTGATCTAAATTCTGAGCTTCCTCAATAGAAGAAACTTAAGAACTATAACTTTTAGGAAGAGTTCTTAGTACCTTTTTCACAACTTCGCTTTCTTCTAGCTTACCACCAAGACCATTGATGTCATTAAAACTTTCATCCACTTTGAGCATGTAGGCTATAATGCCTTCATCCTTAGACATCCTCAGGGTTTCAAAATTGGCTCTGTATTTTTGCATCTTTGCTTTCTTGACTTTATCATCTCCTTCATAAATACTCTCCAAATTTGTCCAGATCTCTTTTGCAATTTTCAGACTTATCACTTTTCCAAGTTCAAAATCATAAAGACCACTTATGATAACATTCCTTGCTTTTCCATTATTCTCATATTCCTTGATCTTATCATCACTTGCTAGACCATTAGCAGGCAAGGTATATCCTTTTTCAAATGATTTCTAGACTCCAAATCTAAGAGAGACCAAAAAGGATTCCATCTTGGCTTTCCAGTAAGTATAATTCATTTCATTAAACATAGGAGCTTTAATACCCTTCCTGTGTGCCATCCGGGTCTACCTCAAGCGGTGAAGCTTTCTCCAAGGAATCACAACTTTGATACCAATTGTTAGATGCACATGACAACTAAGAGGAGGGGTGAATTAGTTGTACATTAAAACATTCAATCGTGCATTAAATTTCAAACCCTTATTAGACTTTAAACCCTCATTAAGCATTAGTAGAATGTAAACATGTGAAACAACAATGCAAATACAACCACACACAAGAGAACTCCAAATTTTCATGGAAAACCCTAAGTAGGGAAAAACGACGATGAGGATTAGCTATCATATATGAAGAATAACATTGAATACAATTAGGATCAATATACCCAAAAAAGAAGGCTCAATACTGGATGGAACTTCCTAGAAGAAAGAAGAATAGAAGAAAATGTTATATAGAGATTCACTATCTTAGAGAAACAAGAAAATCCACCACTACAACTCTGCACCATCTGCAACCTTTGGCTCACTGCCTCCAGGAACTTCAAGCACACTGAAAATGTAGACACCTTCTACCACTACATCCAGAGTCATAGGAATTTAAGTTTGCACTCAAATCACCACACTTGATCACATTTACATCATTCACACACCTTACAACATCTCCAACAACTCACCTTGCATTTATACCATCTGTGACCTAAACAATATCAATTAGGTCAACCTCAATGAAATGTAGGCACCTCAAACATGATACAACAAATAGGTTGACACCAAAGACCTCTGTGGTAGAATGAAGTGAAGGAAGACCACACCAAGGGTTAACTAGGACCCAAATCTACATTAACACGCTTCACCACACTTCCACAAACAACAAACAACCTCTACAATTAGTGCTAGCACCCAAGACGGTCAAACCTTCACTAACACTAATAAGTGACCACATACATGCGTCTCTAGGTTTGGAAACACCAAATGGACCACATAAAAACACTTCAAAACATTTTAGAATATTCCTCATCATCAGAATATCCAACACCACTATCGTAACCACCTGAAATTGAAGAATACATTCATTTTGTGCAACCAAACACATTGCCATAGAGCACAATTTATGAATCTAGAATTTTAGAACAACTGAACACTAAAAAATTAAAGGGAAGATAGATACAAAATATATAAGCATGTTCCAAAATCTACAAGATAAGAAACACCAATGTGGATAAATGCGGAGCAATTCCATTTCTCTCAGAAAACCTTCTTCACAGGTAAACACACTATCAAACACATCTTCCATTGCTACACAATACAAAACCTAAAGCTATGGATATAACACCTTTGAACACCTCTGTTTATCATATCCAAATTGCACAAGAACATCTTCAACCGTGAAGAAATGCAGAGCACAACACTGAACACACCTTTGTCACACTGAGCTCTTTTATTCAAAATTTTCTCAAAAGCACTTGGAAACCAATTGTTGCATAATACAAAACCTAAAATTTTGGATATAACACCTTTGAACACCTCTAACTATCATATCCAAATTGCAAAATAATATCTTCAACCATGAAGAAATGTGGAGCACAACACTGAACACACCTTTGTCACATTGCACTCTTTTTTTCAAATTTTCTCAAAAGTACTTGGAAACCAATTGAACTAGCTACATCGACAACACCAACACAATAATACAACACCTTCTCATCATGACTACAATATCTACAATACCAAAAATCTCCACACTAGGGGTTGAAATCAATGTGAAATAAAACCAAAACATATCCACACTTAGCACCAATACTGAAAACACTAACATGACAACACCACCAACAACTCCAACACTAGAATTCTTCAAAAAATTTCATACTTTTGACATCAATGAAAACACCTACAACATACTAGCAATAGTTTTGAGTAAGTGTTTGACAAAATCCCGTGGAAACAACAATTCAAGCAAGGGCCACTTGAGGTACTACTGAACCACTTTAATTTCAGTTGTTAGATTAGATGATACATTGTGAATTCAATTGGTAGTTTTCAGTTATATGAATATGAATGAATGCGTTAAAATTCATGAATTATATTTTGTATCTTAATGTTCTATTTCATACTCTAGAGGTTAGTTAAGTTAGGGCACTACAATTTAATGATTAATAGTTACAATATTAAGCATTAGGTACTCATAGCATAAGGTAGTTATTTATATTCCTTTACCCTATTTTATGAATTAGTAGTTTATTATGATTTCAAGTTTTTACTGCATTTGCAAATGTTAATTTTTCTATACTCAGTCGATGTAAGATGTCCAAAATGTATGAATGCATATATTTTTCTAGCACTATCTAAAGTTTTACGACTCCCTGGTTGATAATTTAATGCAACCCTCTTATGAATGATGAACTACTTAGTTAGGGATCCTTAGGTCCTTTGATCCGTGTGCATACCTCGTATCACCAAGTTAATTAGGAATTAGAGTTGGTTCCATATTTTTGGCACCATTGCCGAGGATGGTGATAAGTTCAAGATTATTTTGTGTGTTCTTTTTAAGCTCATAGTATAGCAACTTTATTTTAGCATTAAGGTAAAGAGGTATTTAGGCATAAAAAAAAAAGGATTTACTAACAATGTGGAGGAACTGCTGATATAAATAGCTAGAACCATTGCATGTGGATGCAATGAGACACTCTAGGAAGATTCCTCCCATCAACACATGAAGCATTAGAAGATACTAGTGGACAAAGCGAACATATAGAGGGAATCAACAAGGAAGAATTATCCCTTACATCGATAGCTACACCAATTACTAAGGAGACTTCTAGAATACACTTAGATATCATGGCTAAAGAAGCTGTGGATAACCTAGGAGAGCATGTGACATTTGAATTCCCAATAACCAACTAGGAAAGGACTACTTATCTTAAAAATATACCTTCTTCAACACTACCCATTTTTCCATGGACTAGTTACAAAGGATCTAGAAACCTTTTTCTTTGAGTTTGATGTATTATGCCAGAGCTATGAATACACTTTAGATGCTCACTAGCTTAAATTATTCCCAACCACACTAAAGGATGCTACTTTACGTTGGTTTAGGGGATTGGGAAGGAATTTTGTTCCCAACTAGCATACAATGAAGATAAAATTATAGGAAAAATATCAGGATTATGTAGAGGTATAGATAGAAAGAGGTAGGACATCTTCAGGATGTCACAACGAGAGGATGATCCATTGGGAGATTATTTTGAGATATTTTAGTTTTGTCTCAAGAAATATCATCAAAATATACTCTCCCCTAAATCCTTTAAAATTGGTATTTTTAAGGGGAGTCCATGAAGACTATACATACACTCTAAATATCATAGGAGCAGGGGACATCTCTCAATTTCTATTTAATGAGATTTCTAAAGTGTGCAAAAATTACTCTAGGTCATTCATCAAGAAGACCAGGGGTGACATGACCTCTTCTTTCAACAAGACATCTACTAGAGTTTCAAGGGTAGAGCTTAGCAATCTTCTATCCACTATGAAGGAAGATATCATTAGCCACTTGGATACCTAACTAGATACTCTTCATATTAGGAAGAAGATGAAATAAGTATAGGTAACCATCACAAAATTTTGTCCACACTTCCACCATAGGAATATCAATTGTAAATACAAAAAGCTAGCTAGTATATCTGAAGACAAGCAAGGGAAGCCAAAGTTTCACGCACTAGAAGATGAAGAAGGCCAAGTTTTTTACATCACTCAATGTAAGCCATGGAAACCAAGATAAGGTATTCCCAAAGATCCCTTGACCTATAACATGTCATTTCGAGTTAGTAATTCAAACTTCTCAAGTTGGAACCCTTAGCCCTATACTAATGTACAAAATCCACCATGGCCAATGACCCAAGCCTCTAATTGGACTCAACAAGGCATATGACCACCACAAAATTAATAGGTACCAAATTCTTAGTGGCCACCCAAACAAAACCAATGGCCATCATAGTGGCACAAAGGTCAAGAATGGAAAAATGAAAACCTAAATTAACTGCAACCACAACAACCCTTGCAACCATAGTAGCCTGCTATAATGCCAAATCCAACCATTGTTGCACCATCACCACTAAGAGCACCTCAGGTGCTAGCACAACCTACACCTAACACCAGCAATAATTTTGTCCAACATGCTTATGTTAATGAAACCATCCAATACCCTACCTATGGGGTTGAGGTGAGTGATATCCATCTCAGATCAAGGAAAATTTTAGTTGGGCTTTCATCTCCTCACATCATAGAGTTGAGTGATGAGGAACTCCCTATAGAAACTATGGACAAATGACCCAAGGAAATTGAACCAAATCAAGTTAAACTAACCAACATAAGTCTAGAACCACCATTCTCTATGAGACTAACTATACAAAGCATCATTCCGAAGCTAAATATGATCTATTAGGACAACTTAGAGATGTTTGCATCAAGATACCTCTCATATAGGAAATGAAGAAAGTGAAAATATATAACAAGATAGTAAGAGAGTTATGCCTTAAGAAGTCAGACACAAAATGGAAGGACCCTCTGACTATGCATGTTTTATGACAACTTTCAAATATTATGTTAGGAAATATAGTTGTCCCTAAATATACAGGCCCTAGGAGTCTTGTTGTAGATGTCAAAATCAATGGAACTCTCTTCAAGAATACCTTAATTGACCTAGGAGAAATAATCAATGTGATGACAAAGGAAACAAATAAGTAATTTTAATTAATAGAGCTCTAACCTACACCTATTGTGTTACAATTAGCAAACAAGTCTATAGTAAAAACATAGGGAATTATAGAAGACTTAGTTATCACATTGGACTCATGGGAATACCTTGCAAAATTTATGGTGTTACAACCTAAAGAAAAACATGCAGGTTACCCTCTAATTCTAGGGAGACCTTGGTTAGCTACTATAGATTCAGTCATAGGTTATAGGTCTAGTAATGTGATCATTTCCAATGGAAATGTGACCAAAAAGCTAGCCCTTTACCCACCTGCACAACCACATATAGATTTCTAGCAAATTGTATGGTCTGCCTTAGAAGAGGATGATCAGTACTCATTAAAAACATTAAATACTATTGAATGTAATCCTATGTTGGAAACCAAAGATGAGGATAAACTACTTGCAAAAATTATACAAAACACTTATGGTAGGGACCCATAGCAATATAATTGTTTAACAAGCTTTCTTGACCCTTTGCAAAAACATGATCCCTGCCAATGCATCCAAGTCCATCTCTAAATTTTTTAATACATTACTTCCCCATAATTGTAGTCCAAATATAGAAAGATTTTTAACCATAGAGATTATTGCTTGGTGACACAAACAACTTCCTAGGCACAATACTCACTCCTTTTTCTTTTACATTGAAAACACTTCACCAATCCTTTCAACAGTTTGAAATAAGAAAAGAGGCTTGCTAAAACAAAACTATATCAACCATCATTATGTCAAATCATGTGAATTTAATTCATTCTCTTGAAAATAACACCCCTTAATGGAAAGGAGTATGAACAACTCATCATGCCATCTTTTTGGGAGCTTCAACATGCATGTGGTGTTAAAAGGAAACCTGACTACTTTTTGCATTAAATTCAGCTCCAATGGGGACGTTGAGGGAAATATATGAAGATACGCTTAGAAGGAATGCCAGGGAAAATGAGACACTTGGAAAGGAGACTGAAAAGCATGTGTGAACAACACTATTGAAAGGAAAGCACAAGAATAAAGAAAACTAACTTATTTACAAAGGAAGTCCCATGAGAGACTAATGATTATTAAAAATCCTGTAAATAGATTTTGTTTACCAAAATCTCTAAAGTGTTTTCCTCCAAATCCTCAAGATTGAAAGTGTTTCTCTCTTTGCATCTGATGATATGAAAAGGACCCTTCCATTGTGAGTCAAACTTAGCATGTTCACTCAGCCTTGAGGCTCTCTCATCATACTTTAGGACTAGATCCCCTTCTTGAAAGCTGGGGTTCAAACTTTCCAATCAAACCACTTCTTCACTACTCCTTGTTGATATATCATGGCCTCATGAGCCTTTTCTCAAGCTTCTTGCACCTTGAGAAACTCGACCATCCTTACTTCCATGACTCTATTGTATTTTATTTTGATGGATTTGAACAATTGTAATGTAAGGATTTCCATGGAGATTGGTAGAATAA
This sequence comes from Sequoia sempervirens, assembly GCA_007258455.2. Taxonomy (NCBI): domain Eukaryota; kingdom Viridiplantae; phylum Streptophyta; class Pinopsida; order Cupressales; family Cupressaceae; genus Sequoia; species Sequoia sempervirens. Next base: position 291,086,092 of record VDFB02271358.1, read on the forward strand.
TCTCCTTTTCGTAAACCAATTCATATGGCGATGTATTTAGGATTTTCTTTGGGGTGATCCTATTAGCCCAAAGCACCATTCTTAGATTCTTATTCCATTCTCTTTGATGGTATACACCAATTTTCTTGATCAACCTGATAAAATTATTATTTTTGGACTCTACTAGTCCATTATGTTGGAGATAATAATTAGAGGAAGTCTTTCGAAACATTCCATGTTTCAATGTGAATTCAAACATCTTTTCCCCAAGGAAGACTCTTGCATTGTTTGATATTATGGTTTTCGAGGGACCAAAACTTGTTACTAATTCTTCTAAGAAGCCAAGGATCTCATTCTCTATAGCACCTTTTAAAGGGACCACCCCTGACCATATGGTGAAGTAATCCATGGAAGTGATGATCCATTTGTGACTTGCACTTGGCATTGATTTGATTGTTCTGATGAAATGTAGACCCTTTTATGTAAAATTTTCATCAACCACAGTCGAACTTAGAGGAATGACTAAATTTTTTATGTTTACCAACAAAAAATTGGCACTACAAAATTTTTCTAACTAGATCATAGAAATATGTGAATAGAGTTGGCCAATAGTATCTCGCATGCATGATTTTCGTCACAGTTGTTTGAGTTGAGAAGTGACCACTTGTAGGGGTGTTATGGAATTCTTACAAGATTTTGTTGGCCTAATACTTTTCCACACATCTAAGAAGTACTCCATCAAATTTTATTTTGAAAAGAATCCCTCCAACTAGCCCATATAATTTTTCCCCTTGCAATCTATAAAACCTTCTTTTATGAGGTTGGAGGCTTATCAGGTATTTTCTAGTTACCATGAATCAGGTTCTGTCATCAACCCAAGATTCTACAACTTCAAACTAATTCATTAGAATTCCTTCGAGACCTTCTTCCTCAATTTGGGATTCAACTTCTTTAGCTAAATATTCACATAGTCCTCTTCTTCTAATTATTTTTGTTGGCCCGACCTTGACATCATATTCTAGAATTTTGGTGATCCAATTTTCTATTTTGTCTGTAATCTCACCCTATATGATGTATTCCCTTATACTAGAATGAGCCACATAAACCATTATTTTGCTTCTTGCCACCAAGTGCCTGAATTTCTTGAGGCCTTTCACAATGGAAAATGCCTACTTTTCAACAAATTTATACTTGGTTTCATACCCCCGCAGGGTCCATAAATGGAAAGCGATTGGGTGTTCACTCTTGAATTCTTCATCCTTTTGTGTAAGAACCGCCATGATACTATGCTCACCCCCATAGACATACATGATGAAGTCCTTGGATAAGTTAGGGTTAACTAGCACTGGGGTAGTAGAAATTACTTCTTTTATCTTTTTAAATGCGACTCTTCCCTTAGGGGTCCATTTGAAAGCTAAGTCCTTTAGCATAAGAGTGATAGGCCTGACTAACTTGATAAATTCAACAATAAATATACTGATGAAATTAATTTTACCCAAGAAGGATTAGAATCCTTTATTATTCATTGGCAGGGGTAGTTCCTTGATGGCCTTCACCCTTTCAAGGTCTATGGAAATCCCTTCTTCAGAGACCACATATCTAAGCAATTTTCCTTGCAGGACTCCAAAAACACATTTCTTGGGGTTCAAAGACACCTTGAACTCTTGGAACCTCTGGGAAACCTTCTCCAAATGGTTGAAATGGTCCTCAGACTTGGAGAACAATGTAAGGTCATCCAAATATATAAGGATGATCAAATTGATCAAATCCTTAAAAGCAATATTCATTTCCCATTGAAAAGTCACCCTCCCATTTGAAAGAATGAAAGGAATCTTGGCATATGAAAATGCTACCAATTTTGTAGTAAATATAGTTTTTATGATGGTTTTCCTCCTTCACCCATACTTGATTGTATCTAGAGAAACCATCTAGTAGAGAAAACATTTCTAATCTTACCATAGTTTGTAGGATTTTCTCCATGGAAGGAAGGGGATAGTGAACTTTTAAATATGCTCTATTCAGGTCTCTGAAATCTACACAAACTCTAATATCAACACTTTTTTTAGATAGGAACCAAATTAGATACCCAGGTAGAATATTTAATTGTATATATGATCTTAGAATCTATAAGCTTCCTCAATTACTAGGCCATAAGAGCCTATATTTTTGGGTTGATCAACCTTTTATTTTGGAAGGTTGGTTTAGCTCCTTCAATTAGGTCTATAGTGTGTCAGATCACATGGGGATCATAACCTTTTACGTCATCATATGTCCATGCGATGAATTTATCATACTTGCTACATAAGGATATCAACCTTTCCTTATCTCTTTGAGGAACATTTTTCCCAACTTTTAGCTTCCTACCTCCTCCAAAATCTAGATAATAATAGTTGCCTTTGTTTTCCATATAATTTATCTTATCACTTTTGGCATTCATAATTAAAAAGATTCTCTAGAGTGATCAAACCCTTCAGAATATTGTTGGTTCCGAGTTGGATAATTTGATCTTCATAAGCCTCTTCAATCTTTGGTTGTAATTATTCTACAAAGTCACCAATGTTGGATAAATACGACAATCTGGGCATCACTCTCAAAGAATTTCCAATTTTGATCACTATTAGGGATGGATGGCCTTACAATCACCTACACCGCATGCTTGTTTGATAGCAGGTCCATTACCAGGTCAAACTTAGAATCAATTGTTTCCATTCTATCCATTGAAACATTATGAGATCTCAAAATCAGTTGGATGTTGAAGGATTCAAATCCTTTACTTAGAACCCACACTTTGTGGTGGTAGGATCACATTCACACATTTTTTTTAGATGATGGCCCTCTTATCTATTTTACCACTAGCTCTAAATCTCTAAACACCTTTAACCGTTTAATTCCCATTCTCTTCACGAGGCCGAAACCTCAAACTAGGCTCTCATACTCAAATTCGTTATGTGTACAAGAAAATTGGAATCAAAAGGCTTTTAGAGTTTCAACCTTTGTAGGGGATACTAGGTGGATGCCAGCTCCTGAACCTTCCTTACATCTTGCACCATCAAAGTGTAGGGTTCACAGGCTTGATTCCTCATTTAGGTTTCCATGCTGGCTTCCTTCAATTTTAGTCACCTGAGGGATGACTTGATCTTTGTCATAAATCACATATGTTCTAAGGTTGGTAACATCATAATTTCTGAATGGATCACTCCTCATGAATTCATTTATCAAGACTTCTTATGATGCTCCCCTATCTCTAGTTGTTTCTTCATCTTCTAACATCTCTACACAATACATTTTAGTTTTTGAAAAAGATGTGTGTGTGGCCTCAAAGTTCATCACATCATTATCTGCTATATGCTCTATGTGTAAAGGATTTGATAATACTTTCATTTTTGCACCATGCTTAGTCCTTAGGATTAGATGAGACTAATTTAGAGATAAATATCCCCCAATCTTAGCAGTGAAATCTCTAGATAGACATAATCCAAAAATGGGGGGAATTTCTATTATTAACACCTCTTAGGAAGTTGTAAAGCTAGGACATAAATACAAGGTTAAGGAGAGACTTTTGACTAGACCTATGGACTAAACCCTTTTTCCATCTAATTACATGATTTCTCTATCAAGAAGCTCATATTCTAGTTTTAATGAATCTACAATTAATTTAGGCATAACTGTGGTGCTGGCACCAAAGTCAATCATAGATTTGTGTAGCAACTTATCCCCTATAATGAGAGTTAAGATTAATGGGGTAGGTTTTGGCTTATTTACCTCCTCCTTCACCCCCTTTTCTTTTGTGTTTATGAATGCCATGACTCCTATGGCCCATGAATCTTTAATTGGCTCTTTGCATTTCTCCTAATTACATTCTGGGAGTGCATTGGCCCATGAAAGTCCTTTATCATCTCCCAAAACCTCTCACAACAAGGATTTATACTTTGGGATAGCCAAAATATCCCATAAAGAGACATGGGTGAGAGATTTCTTCAATTTCTCTACCACATTGAACAACCCAGATATTTGGGACTTTAGCTCTTTTGTTTTACTCAAGATTTTCTCACTCTACTTCTAGAAAACTAGAGCCACCATTAGTGGTCTCAAGATTTTCTCAAAGATGGGCTTGGGTTGCTACATGTTGTGCAGTTTTGCACACACGCCCCACTTGGAGTAGGGACCCTCTTTTGGTGATGTCTTTTGGCCTTTGGTTTTATTGGATTTACCTTTTTAAGGTCTTGAGATATTGGTCTTACTGGTTTTGGTCTTGCCTTGAGGCTTGAATGCTTTAAATTTGGCTTTTGGTGAAAATCCGGGTTTCTGCCTGAATCCGGGATTTTCCAGCTCCGGCGGATTTTCCCGGGCTTTGGTTCATTGTCTGTCCACTGCGGAATTTTCTGAATCTGGGTTTCTGCTTGACTCCAGGATTTTTCGGTTCTGGCGGATTTTCCCGGACTGTGCTAAATTCCCAAACTTCATTAAAATCCCGGTTTTTGCCATATCCGCAGAATTCGTGTTCATCCAGATTTTTCGCGTATCTTGGGATTTTCCAAAATTCCATCTTGGGCTCGGGTTTCCAGATTTTTCAGACACATCTTGTCGCTCATTAATGCTTGCAGTACCTTTGCTCAGACACATAAATGGGTGGATTTAAAACCTTTTAAGCATCATTTCGATTTCACTATTCACTTGTTTGCAGCTTTGGCGTCTGAGTGCATACCTTCCTCGAGCTTTGATTATTGATTCTGAGCCGCTTGCGTGTGGATTGTTTGGAGCATTGATTAAGGTTTTCGTTGCTTGGGCGTGGTCACTTCTTTGAATTTGAATTTTGTCTGGGATAATCCATGGTAGGTTATCGGTGGCCCTTCCATTTTTTTACGCAATGATTGAGTTTTTTCTGAGGTGATTGGTGGTCTTTTCGGGTTGGCCCATGTTTAGTCACAATTTCCTTCTTATCGGGTTAGGATTTGACCCATCTCTTCGTGAAACCTCATCACCCGTGCCATGTGAGTTTGTATTTATCCATTGGATGATGGGTGCATCCGTTTGGAAGGTATTCTCGGTCAGATTGTTTGCCCTCTTAGTGCGTAATTTGCCATATTGTGCAAGGTTAGGGTTTTCTTGGTGCTCGGCCCAGAATAATGAATTCGTTATGATTTTTCAATCTTGCATTTGTATTAAACTGACCCCTGCCTTGTGAGGATTCGGAGCACTCTAGACTGATCTTCATAGATGGTATTTTAAACCTTGAGCTTACCCTGGTTTTCATGGCGGGAGGTTGTTCATCGAAATTAGGGCATCGCTGTTTCGCCATGAGGTTTAGACATTTTGAGGTCCTTGAGAACTTAAATTCCTTTACATTTTGAATCCTGATCAGTTAGCATTGATTTTGAGACCATTAGAATCCAGGTAGAAAAGATTGCATGATCGTTTGATTAATGGTTCGCGTGTCGTCGTTCATCGGGTTTCTGAGGTATCCGCAGAATTCCTGCGCACTCAGATTTTCCCGGTTTCGGCTGATTCCGTTGGGCGTAATGATTTCCAGAGTTCCTCAAACTGTCCGCGAAAATCTGTCCCATCTGGTTTTCCTGTCCGGTTGCACTTCTTCTGATTTTCTGAGGATAGGATTAATGGAGTAAATGCTAAATGCTTATTTCTTGTTGCTAATGAACGAATTTCATGATTATCTCATAATCTTTTGTACTAATGATTTATTTGACTAATGATGTTTCAGCAACAGGAATCCGTCTGGGTCGGATTTCTCTGAAAATCTGCCCCAACTGGATTTTCTCGGTTTACACTGTTTTCCCGGATTCCTTTATTTTTCCGAATTTTTGAGGACTGATGATTTGTGATAGTTTTTAATTGCTTTATATGATTTTATGCTAATCCTGTGGTCAGAATATGCATGATGATTGGAATACTTATGACGATCTTTTGTGAGTGCAGGCTGAGTCAAGCAAGGCCGCTGCAGGAAAACCTAAGGGTGACACGGAGGGGTCCTCCATTTCAGAGGCAGAAAGGTTAAGACTGGACACCAAGAGTCAGTTTCTAGAAAGCAAGATATCTTCTGTGTGGTCCGAGGTGTCTGACACCAATGTGGGAGCCTGGAGGTACGAGGAGTTCAAGGAGAGGACAACTCAGAAGGATTTGTCAGTCCTAAGATAGGGAATGATGAAGTTCGGACTTGTCCATGTGGCAGGGTTCCCTCCAGCAATCCAGTGCTATGAGCTGGTACTCGAGTGTGCCCGGCAATATGACTTCGACACCCAAAGGGTTGTCAGCACTGAAGGGAGAGTCTTGGCCAATTTCAGTCCTGTCTCTATTGCCCAAGCCTTTGACATGCCAGACTTGACTTCTGTGTGTGCTTTGAACATGGACATGGCCAGGACATATTATGAGAATGAGCCAACCAAAGCTCAACAGATGATCAATTCTTGGTTGGAAAAGCCAAAGTCACACTACTCCAAACTGCCCAAGCAGTTGCACAGGGTTAAATTTAGGTCAGACATTTATGATGCCATAACATTTTTGAGCAGAGTGGTAGGTTTGAAGACTGCTGGAGTGTTAGAGAGTTGGATGGTCCATGTGATCACCAAAATTGAACAAGGAACCAACTACCATTGGGCAGGGCTTATCAGCACTATAATTGACAAACAGCTGAGGGATGTCCTAGAGACCAAGAGGTTCACCATGTCCTCTTATGTGGTGTATGTGTTGGCAAGATTCTACCCATACAGGGGTTTGAATCCACAGGGGACATTCGGACAAGACATAGTCTATGAGATTTATCCAGAGTTGCACCTAGGACACGGGGATTATAGAAGGGCCAATGACGCATTCACTATGCATATCACTTGGATGCTTCAAAATGTCGAACATGTCAGGCTGTCAGATGGAGTGAAGGGGTTGATAAGGAGATATGGGGCCTGGTTCATTTAGTTTCCCACCTTTACTTATATTAGAATTGATGGATGCCTGGCTGCTCCATACAGGCTACCTAGGTACCCGACGGATCATATTGTGTTATTAGAATTGGTGAGACAAATATGTGAGTTTGATGCAATTGTCAAGAAGGAAAAGCATAAAACAGGTTTTGGTGGGGATTTCCCTCTTGGAATTGGTGTAGCAAAGGTGTGCCCTTCTATCCAATCTACACATGCAGCAGGTGATGAGTTGGCAGCTCATGGTTTCTCCTTCCATTCCAAAAGAACAAACTTTGATATCACTGGGGAAGCACAAAAGAAGGCTACCAAGGAGTACCATCATAAGGACGACCTAGAAGACTATTGGGCCAACATCAAGGATGATTTTGAAGCAAGAAAGAAGAGGTACTCTAGGCTTCCTGTTGATGCAATTAGACAATACAATGTCAAGTTGATCCCTGACCAACTGGAGGATGATGGAAACTTGGTACAAGATCATGCCTATGAGGCCATTAAGGATAGGTCAATCAGGGAAATCAACTGGAATGAAGATGAGGTCACAGAGTTGGAAGACCTAATGGCCCTAGTTATGAAACTCACCACTTATTGGTTGAAGCATAAGGTTTGGGAGCTTGAGAGTGAGAAGGTACCCTGTACCTTTAATTTGATGGGAAACCTTAATCCCATGTCTACTTCAGAGGAATCCGGGGAAGATGACCCCAAAGGGAAAACTCAAAAGAGCTCACCGTTCAAAATAAAGATCAGAGGCCCTAAGGGAAGTGAGCCAGAACCAAAAAGAAAACCAAAAGGAAAGAAAAGAAGTAGAGCTTTGAAGATTGGCAGGTCCTCTGATGAGGAAGAGTTGGAAAAGGTAGAAGAAGAGGATGTTCCTCCACCACCAAAGAAGGCTAGGACAACTAGAGGTTCAAAGAAGAAGGGTCGAGATACTTCTAGGGAGGAGCCTCCAATTGTTGATGTGGAGAGTTCAGGAGAGAAGACCAAAGTTTATATGAGGAGATCCAGGACTCCTTCTCCTAAGGAAATAGTGCAAAAGATAGATCCTCTGCCAAAATCACCAGCTGTGGATCCATCTAAGGCTGCTTCTCCTCCACCAAGCGTGCATGAGCAAGAGACTCTTTAGGAGCATGAGACCAGTGGGGAAGCAGAGCCATTCAAGGAAGGAGCACTCTTTGGTGAGGCAGTTGAGCTTGAGGTAGAAGAGGTGGGAAAGCTTCCTTCTCCTCTAGTGCAATATGAAGATCCTCTGGCAAGTAGCAAGGGCCATGAATCACCCGAGAAGGATAATATATCAATTAGAACCCCATTGCCGGTGTAGGAGGTAGAGCCAGAAGAAGGTGATCAAGGTGAGCAGCTCCCTGAAAAAAGAAGAAGAAAAAACAACAGAACAACATGAAGAGGCAAAAACAGAAGAAATCCGGGTAGAACCTATTGTCTCGGATTGGCTTGAAAAGGAGATCACAAGAAAGAAACAGGTAGTTGTTGAAGATACTCCCTTGGATTGGGATGAAATGCTATCCAAGATTGGTAAGGGAAAGAAGAAGAAGATAGCTAAGGTGGTTTCAAAAATAGAAAGGGATGAGGTAAATAACAGAGTTATCCACATTGCCACCCCTGCTGCAGACAAGACAAGAGAAGATGTCACTGGTGAAGATTACAATGTGCAAACTATTAACCTTGGACCAACATCTATGGAGCAGGATATAGAGGAGTATGAAGGGTCTAGCACTGTGATCATTGGCAGATTGAGAAAGGAAACTCAGACCAAGCATGAGCTAAGAAAAGAAAATGAGAGACTTAAGAAATGCTTGGAGGATGTAATGAAGCCTCTGCAATCTCTCCACCCATCTTCCTCTGCTACTCCTAGTTTCTTACCCAAGGAAACTATTTCTGAGATTGAGAAAATGAAAGCCTCTGCTCAAACTACAATAGATTGGTTGAAGGATGTGCGATTAAAAGGAGACGATGCCATCAGGGAGATCCTGTCAGTTGGGAAGGATGCAGTCCGAGCCAAGGAATTATTGGAGCATGTGCTATCCCAGGATAAGGAGGACATCGACCTTCTACTGTAGAAATCCAAAGTTATCATGGAATATGGTAAAGATCAGTTGGTTATGGATGGGATCCTTCCTTCCTCTAGATTAAATGAACCTAGGGAATGGTTTGAGGCTCTGCAGATTCGGCAGAAGGCCATGAGGAAGATTCAGAAATGGAAGAAGCTGATAGATGGTGACCTGACTGGTGTCTATGAGGGCTGCATTGCATTTTTTGAGGTTATGACTGGCAGGAGATTGCTCCTAAGTACCTGAGTCTGGAACAACTAAGGGAATGGTGGCATGATGTTTATGCTCCAAACTCCGAGAATGTCATAACAGGGCACCAGTTGGATGATGCAGCAACCTATTTGGCGGTAATGGATAAGTATCAATCTTACAAGGGTGATTGGAATAAGACTGTTGAGCAGTCAAAAGAGGAGATTGACTTCATTAAATGCAGATATAAGATCTTTCCCTTGCCACCTGTCACTGAGCTGGATGGGGTGTTTTTGAGGGTTCAAGGATCGTTGGACCAGAACAAGGATAAGGGAGGCGGTATTTAATGCCATTTTGAGATTTGTGCTTCCCTATTATTATGGGGCATGTATTGAACTGAGCTACATTGGGGATTGTGTCTGGGCTGACCTTGATGATATATCGGCATTTAATGTATGCCTTATTTTGAAATTCCTAAGGCCGACTTGTTTTGGCAGTTGGTTTTATTTTGTAAATGTTTGGCTAGGCCGACATGTCTTGAGAATTTGCTATAAAGGGCATTCCTGCCTCATTGTAAAGGGATTATTAGAGATTAGACATTAGAAATTAGAAAGAGATAATAGACCTAAGTTAGAAAAGGAGTTAGAGCAATTTTGTGAATTTCTTGAAGCAAGTGTTATAAACAAAACAGTGGAATTGTTGTAGCATTTTGATGATCTAATACAATTGAAGACATTGTGGTTTTCCTAGTGAAATCTCTTGTGTTATTTTATCTTGCATGGTTCCTATTGTTTCATCTTTCAAATTTCTTAAAGATTTAGGGTTTAGTGTTGAGAATTGGATTAGTTTGGTGAATGATGTTCATGATTTCATATTTGGAATGTTTGTAGCAATCTCTGGTCTATACTCCCAGTAACTATCTAATTGTAGTAGGCTGTGAAGTCAACCTGGACCATATATTTATATGTGCTTAAGTTCGATTGTGGATGAATGCCTATGATTTGAAAATCTATACACCTTAGAAGATTGCACCGTTCTTGTGATATTGCATTGTGGGTTAAGCAAGAATTGGTTATTTGAGATTGGTCCATTCTAGATATCTGTCATTTGCATTGCTCATTCTAGGAGTAGTTTAGATTTTATCATATCCTTGCACCCGTATCTTTTGCTATTTCTTTATCATTCGGTTAGATTTAGGATTTGAGATAATTATATTGCACAATCTAATAAATTGGAAAGGTACAGTTTGCTTGTAGTAAGGTCCGATTGTGATTACCAGCATTTTCACATATTATCTGAGTTTATGCATCGTCATGACTTGACACCTGAGAGACCTTGGGGTGATTTTCAGTGATTTATTGTTGGAAATAACCTTTCAAGAGAGATAGAATATCGTATTCTGTCTGAGTTGTTGCTGTGCAGAAAACACCATCAACACTACATAAGGGGTATATGCTCTCCGATCAATCTCCTTTTGGACTAGGTATAATAATCTGACTAAACCTAAGGGGTCTTTGACATTGATGCCTCATTGGCGAAAACATCTTCTCCTTCCATCCAAGAAAATAACACATGGTATAAAGTGATTTCTCTTTATTGTTTGAGGGACATGCCTTGCACTTGCACCATTAGGATGGAATTTTTGACTCCAAGGGATTAATAGACATATGCACTTGTATTAGCAGTGATTCCTAGGTTCTATTGTTCTGTGATATTTTGTTGAAGATTACCATTAGTGCAGTTCGGGGGCATGTGTGTGTCATTACATGGGAAGCATCATGAATTAGTGTCATCCACCAAATTATTTTTCCCTACCATCAAATCTTTGTTATGATTGGGCATTGTGGATTGTAGTGAGGTTGAGGCTAGGGCTATTTGATTCTAAGGTTGAGCCTAGTTATTTGTTTGCACTCCTCCATTGTATTGGTTATGTTGGAAGGGGGGTCTATTACCTTGAAAGTTTTGGTAAGGGAACATAGTAGAGGTACCGGGGGAATCTTCTAGGGGTGGAAGTGGTATTTCATGGAATACAAGAATAAATAGCTGGGGAGGGAGCTTTCTAACATCTGTAAGGTTATTCTTGGCTCTAATAGCCAAGTCGTATGCATCTAGAAGGGTCCAAACTCCTATAGAATAGATCGTTACAACTATGCCAAAATTAAATGCCTTCAGGTAGAAAACAATATCCATACCTTCCAGAGATCTAGTTGTCATAGGGATCCTTTTCCAAGTTTTGTGAAACCTGGTGTTGAAATCCATGATAGCTTCTTGGGGAGCTCTTTTGATGGTTATCAATTATTAGGGTAAGGAAGACCGTTCGCCTTTCTTTGTAAACTAGTCGAAGAAGCTATCTCTAAGTTGATCCCAAGTACCGATTGAATTAAGGGTAAGGATCTATACCAGTCCTAGGATTTCCATTTGAAAGAAGCAATGAGAAAAATTAATGCTATATTTTTTTTTATTACATGATGCACCATACACATGTCAGTGACATCTTGTAAATGTTACACTTATTTCTTAAAATATTCTCCCCTGAACTTAGGGAGTGCGTTTAGAGCATTGGTGGGGATTGGATCCCACATAACTAGAGGGATTGGAGGAATGAGTGGGCTTCCACTATTCCATGCTATGAAATTTTTGACAACCATTAGTGGTTGCACTTGTTGTACTTGAGCCTATGCTTTCACTTGTGTTGATTTTCTTCTTATAGCTCTCTATCAATTGACAAATACCAAAGGGGGCAAGAGTAACACAAAATTACACACTATAGATGATCTTGTGATGGGTCTCTGGCTCATAAACCCGTTTCTAATCTAGCTTGATGTATTTTCGGTCCTATTGGGCATTCTATAAAAGGAACTGTTGACCTCAAAATATGACACTTAGGAGATTCAATACTTGGGAAGTTCTGAGAATGTGGGACCATATTGCTATCCATAGAATGAACTCCAAGATTTTAGAAGATGGCTCTTCATTTTAACTAATGGGGCCTAGGAAAAGGGGAAGAAAATGAATATAATTTATATAAGTAACTATTATAAGGCAATGCACCGGAACATGTTAATGGTGTTGCCTATCATACCATATATCATAATCTTAGTCTTATGGTAATTTAATGAAGTTTGAAAGACTGCTAACATGATCCAAAATTCTACATATGTGAAACTAAAACTATAAAATCTTACTATAATAATCAACAACTACAATCTCTCAATGAAAACATAGATCATAATTATATTTAGATAGAGGAAATAAAACACATAATAGAGGCCAGTAGAGCACAAAATTACACATTCAATTTTTCTCATACAAAGCTAATTGATAAGGTATGAGAAATTACAAAAATAACTATTATCTTCTAAGTCTTTTTTGGTGGTAAAATGATGAACAACCTTCAATACATCGCCACTCCAGGCTTAAATAGAAAAAAATCCCCATCAAAATGGAAACTGTAGAAATGAAAAACATTCCCCACTTTCATGCATACAAGTCTCACCATCATGGAAATAGTGATATGGATTGACTGGGCAATCATAAGCAGCTCCCCATAAGGGGCGATCATGCCATCTATTCCTCCACAATCCTCTATTGCAACCGCATTCACTCCTCATAATTAAGATTGTTGATGATGGACATTCATTCCTAGAATGCATGCATCGACTTGAACCATTTGTTCATGGTGAACTCACCAAAAGTCCAAGCTAATCGCACATCATATAATACTTGAGATGCTTTGAAATCCCTTCAAGTTATGCCAAATCGACATGTGGATCGAGTGGGAGTGGGAACTTGATAAAACAAAAACACCATTTACTCTTCTTCAGGTGGCATGAAAATCTTCCATGTGTCATTCCATCACATTACGCTATAAGAATAATCCTTGGATTTGGTAGTAGTTGTGCAACTTTGACATGTGGCTTTCCTTCATGCAAAAATAAAACTTAAGCACAAAACCATGACAACTCAAAAGAAAAGGAATTATTTCTAATAATTCCTTGGAAAATAATCCTTCACAAAATAAGGGTGCAGTAGAAAAAGTCTACAATAGCATTTTGAATCCACTTTCTCCCCTTTTGACATTAATGGAAAAGGTCAAAACTGTCCCCTTTTGTATTTTCGATACTCTGCACAATCTGAAAACTTGTTTCTTGGATAGACTCCCCTTGAGTCCATGCATCATTGCTTCTAAAAGTATTCTATAAATCCACCCAACCTTTTTGTAGTAGGGATATGGAGCTCCCCCTTAACCTGTGCTTCCTCTTGATTCAAGAGGAGGGAGCAATAACTTCCAACTTCTCCTAGAGAAACCCAAATGTCTTCTTAGGAAGTGGTTTTGTGAATATATCTACTACTTACTAATTGGTCTCAACATACTCCAAATTCACCTCCTTTTTTGAAACCTTTTCCCTTATAAAATGATACTTGATTGCAATGTGTTTTGTCATTGAATGCATTAGTGGATTCTTTGAGATATTTATAGCACTAGTGTTATAAAAAAGAATATAATTAGGTTCATCAAACTCAATATTCATCTCCTCCAGGTTTTTTTCATCCATAATACCTGAGTGCAACATGAAGCTACAACAATGTATTCCACTACTACTACAAATAAAGAAACCAAGGCTTGCTTCTTGCTCAACTAAGACAAAAAACTATAACCAAGAAAGAATGCTCCACCACTTGTGCTTTTCTGGTCATGTATGCTTCTTGCCCAATTTGCATCTATGTATGTAGTCAAAGTGAAGTTTTCAATCTTTGGATACCATAGGAAAAAATCCACTGTAGCTTTTAGATATTTGAATATCCTCTTTACTACTTTGACTTGAGTTTACTTAGGTGCTACTTGAAATCTAGATACCATTCCAACTACTTGCATTATATTCGGTCTAGATGCTATCACCTACAATAAAACTACCAATCATAGATTTATAGAAGGTTTGGTCTACTCGAGTAGATTCATCATCTTTACTCAACTTGCATCAAAAAACATAGGTGTACCCACTAGTTTGTAATCTTCCATCTTGAACTTACTTAGCATTTTCTTTATGTACTTGTTCCAAGAAATGAATATGTCTTTGTCTGATTATGCAATCTACAACCCAAGAAAGAAGGATAATTCACCTAGCATAGACATTTCAAACTGATTCTACATTTCCTTCTAAAACATATTGCACATGTCATCATTGCTGCCACAAAAAATGATATCATCTACATAGACCACAACTATCACCAGTTGATCACCTTTTATTTTAATGTGCAAATCATTATCTGCACTTCCTCTCCGAAACCATTGCTACTATAAGTATCTGTCCAATCTTGAATACCAAGCTCTGGGAGCTTGTTTGAGTCTATACAAAGCCTTCTTCAGTTTGCACACATAATCCAAATTTTCAAAACATTGAAACCCTTTCAATTGTTCAATGTAGACCTCTTCTTTTAGCTTTCCATTCAAAAATGCTAACTTCAAATCCATCTGGTATACATTGAAATTATTGAATGTTGAAAGAGCTAGAAAAATCTTGATTGCTTCCAGTCTTTCTTCCAAAGCAAATATATCTTCAAAATATATTCCTTCAACTTGAGCATATCCTTTGCACACAAGTCTAGCCTTGTTCTGAATCACCTTACCTTCTTTATTTAGCTTGTTTTTGAAAACCCACTTGGTTCCAATCACTTTCTTTCCTTTAGATCTTGGGACTAGTTCCCAAGTTTCATTCTTCTTGATTTGATGCAACTCTTCCTCCATAACTTCTATCCAACCTTTCTCTTTGCATGCATCTTTATAAGACTTAGGCTCTATCTTTGATAGTAATACAAAGTGTACTCATTCATTTTCCTTCTCAAGTCTCTTCCGGGTTTGAACCCGATTGTCTTTATCTCCTATAATATATTCTTTAGAGTGATTCTTCTGAACATACTTTGCTGGAGTGTTTGTAACAACTTATGAATCTTCATTACTACTTCGGATTGGTTCTTCATCATCTTCTACTTCCGGAGTACTAGTAGACTGAAATGATTCATCAAATCTCACATTTTCATTTTCCACAATCCTCTTCAGCCTTTTTTTGTAACATCTATATGCTTTAATTTTTAAAGAATAAGCAAGAAAAATACCTTCATCAGATCTAGAATCAACTTACCCAAATTTTCTTCATCCCTTTTGATGTAGCACTTGCTTCCAAATATCTTGAGATGTCTGATTGAAGCTGATCTTCCTCTCCACAACTCATATGGTGTTTTATCAGTCTTGCATCTAATCTAAACTCTATTTAGAATATATACTATAGCTTGAACTGCTTCTCTCCAATACATATCTAGTATATTTACTTGAAAAAACATTGTTCTTTCCATATCATGTATAGTCTAGTTCTTCCTTTCAGTAACTCCATTTTGCTACGGAGTCCTAGGAGCATAAAATTTCCTTTGGATCCCATGCTCTTCACAGAATTTTTCATACTTGTTAGAAGTGAATTCTCCACCTCTGATTGATCTCAAAACCTTGATTTTTCTTTTAGTTTCATTCTCTACTAGTGCCTTGAATGCCTCAAAATTCTTAAAATCTTTTTACTTCTCATTTAGAAATGTAATCTAAGTCATTCTAGTGTACTCATCAATGATAATCATGAAATACTTGTCTCCTTGTAGAATTTTTTTCTTCATAGGTCCGCACAAATGTGTATGGATCAAATGCAATGGTTTTGATGTAAAATACTCCTTAACAGGAAATACAATTTTTATTTGTTTTCCTTCATGACATGGTTTGTAGTTGGTAGAATGGGGCTTCTTAATCTATGGCATATCTTGGACCATTCCTCCTAAGCTAATCTTCACAATGTCATCAAAATTAATATGTCCCAACCTTTTGTGCGAAAGCCAATTTTCTTCTTTTTGCACAATAAGAGATTTTTTTCCATTCAACTCACTGAGATGATATATGTCACTATATGTCTTGCTTTCTTCTGCAATTAGTTGTCTAGTACTTGATTTCCTAATTTCACAACCTTCAACAGTAAAGGATAGCTTATAAAATTTATCACACATTTGACTTACACTTAAGAGATTATGTTTTAGTCCAACATACAAAACATCATGTGTCTTTTTCCTACCACCATCAAGACTCAAAGTTCCCTTACCAAAGATTTTGGTGATAGAATTATTTCCAAGAGTCACTAAACCTCCTTCAATTTTTTTGAAATTCATGAACTTAATTTTGTCTCCAGTCATGTGGCTTAAGTAACTGTTGTCTATGATCCACAAATTCTTCTCTTTTTGAGCATGTAGTGCAATTTGAGCAATCATTGAGTTATTTGAATTTTTCTCTTTTAGAATCTTCTTCTAGACTTTATCTGATTCATGAATTCTACATTATGATTCTTTCCTTCATATTTATGGCAGAGGAGGGCTTACAAACTTGCTTCTACAATTCATAGCAATGTAATTTTTTTACATTTGTAGCAAATGATATTGAAATTGAATAGAGGTGCAAATGAATTATTGTTGACAAAATTATTTCTTCTTACCACACCTTTTCTATAGTCCACAACCTTATGACCAAAATTATTGCAATTAAAACAATAACTAGATAAAGAATGATTGAACCTAGTGTTGTATCACTGCCTTTCGAATGTTCATCTCTTCTTCTAAAATTGAATAAAGTCATTATTATCTGTCTTACTTTCATAATTTTTAGCAATTATTTCAAACTTTATACTTTTAGAACTAGTCACTTTCAGATATGCTTTAGTAGGCTTCACAAATTGTTGTCACCTTGTTCTTTTGATCATCAAAACCAATTCTAGTTTTTTCATACGTGTTGGAACACGTTTTCCATTACACCAAAATATCAACCTATTAATTCCTGATACAAACGCTAGAGATAAGTGGATCCACAAGAGATGGTTAGTCCATGTCTCATATCCAAATGAAGATTCTAGTGATTAGTCCAACAATCCCCCCTCAACATCACTTGGGGGGATTTGAACCCACAACCTAGACCTAATACCATTTTTTGGAACATGTTTTCAATTGCACCAAAATATCAACTTGTTAACACCCAATACAAATGCCAGAGATAATTAGATCCATGAGAGGCGATTAGTCCATGTACCAAATATAAAGGGAGACACTGGTGATTAGTCCAACAATGTGGAAATCTCTGACATACCAATATTTGATCTAGAGTTTCAGTACTCTTTCTAAACTTCATCTACAACTGCGGATTCAATTTCTCAAGCTCTTTTCTTATAGTCACAATTTCTTCTTCAATATTCTCATACTCCTTGTCTCTTGACAAATTTTTTGTCATAAATTCTTCAATCCTTTTTGCTTCTTATGTCTAGGTCTTCAGATCAACAATCATCTTTTTTGATTTATCTAAATCCTGAGATACCTTTTTTCGCTTTCACTTCTTCTATAATTCTCTTCTTCAGTCTCTTAGTCTCTTTTCCAACACATAAATTCTTCCACAAGATCTACTTCATCTTTATTTTTTCTGGAATCTATTTATGCATCTTCTTCAATAGTTTCAAAAGCCATGAATACATACCAATATTTGATCTAGAGTTTCTGAAGATATTATCATCTTCTTCATCAGTAGAGTAGTCTTCTTCCTCAATAGTGTAGAAACTCTTTTGTTTCCTCAAACCTTTATTCCTTATCTGAAATGATTTATTTCCATACTTTTTCTCGACATTGTTAGAATATTATGGGGAAACTTAGCCATAAAATTTCCTACTTCACCATAATTAAAACACTTAAAAGATAACTAGCCTTTGTACTTACCATAACATCTTTGTAGATTCCTGAAAAAAATTACTTCCTCTAGATCAGATCCAAGATTAAAATCTTGATCAACTTGCTTCTTAGCTACTCTAAACACAACCTCTTTTGTTATAGAATTCTCACTTTCAAATCTCATTTTAAAAGCAGATAGAATTCCATGCAATTCAATCATCTTAAAAACATTCAAATCCTTAGCTTCTTCAATTGTGAAAACTTTAGAATCAAACCTTCTAGGAAGATATCTGAGTACCTTTTTCACAACATTCTTTTCTTTTAATTCCTCACCAAGGCCTTAAATAGAGTTGAAAAATTCATCAACCTAAAGAAGGAATGTGGCAATATTTTCATCTCTCCCATCTTTAGGATTTCAAACTAAGATCTATGAATTTACAAATTTTCCTCTTTGACTTTGTCATCACCCTCATAGATGGTATGCAAATTTTCCCATAATTCCTTCACTTTTTTGCACTACACCACTTTCAAAAATTTAGAGTTAGTGAGTTTGCATAAAATAGAATTCCTTGACTTAGAAATAATTTCAAAAGACCTCTTTTTGGCTTGATCCCTAGGAGGGTTTACAAGAATCTCATATCCCTCTATAACATACATCTAAATATCAAGTCCTAGAGCCATCAAGTAGGAATCCATCCTAGCTTTCCAAAATTCAAAATTGGATCCATAAAAGAGTGGTGATTTATTTTCAAAGAATCCTTCCCAAGCAACTATGTGTGCCATCCGGATCTACCTTAAACTATTAGGCTTCTTCAAAGGAACTTGGATTTGATACCAATTGAAGGGCACACAATCTACTGAGAGGGGGTGAATCAATATATCTAATCGATTCAAAATTCTGAACATAGCCACAGTTATTAGAATATATGATTGTTCACAACTAACCCCAACACAAGTAACTAAACATAAAACATGAATCTTCAATACTAGTAAGCAACATCAAGAACACACATACACACAAGAGAACACTAGATATATGTGGAAACCCAAGATAGGAAAAACCATGGTGAGAATAGCTACTTGGAACTACTATCCAAATGCAACCTCACAAAGAAGAAATATACAAGTGAATTTTACAATCTAAAGTAGGCACCAACATACCAAAGACACCAATCCCCTATTGTGTTTGTAGGCACTAACCTACTAGAGACACCAATCTCCAATTGAAATAGGACAACAGGTAGAACACCAGACCTACTGAAATACATAGATAATGCTTATGGATCTTCCATGTATCTCATATACATTCCAGAGTTACAAATAATAGTCTTCCTCACTGTATATGATCTTCTAATACTAGAACACATGCTGAAATGCAACTCTCCCTTTTATATTCACCACCTTTTCTTCAATTTACACTTGTACCCAACTTCTCTTCACACTAATGTAATTCTACTTGAAATCATTCACACAATGCATCTACACATCTTTATAAATATATAAATGATATTATATTAACACTTTTATGTTGGCTAAGGATCTACAAATGGCCAAGATGACATAAGGTGGACCTAAATTCAAATTACATGAAACATGTAATACATTGGTCCAAAATCAATTTTTTTCTGCCAAAAGAGCATGATGCCATGTGCTACCATAGGGACCTTAATTAGGTCCTATCTTGACACTACACAAAAGATTTGAATACACACACTAGCCATTACCACACTGTCCTTGAACACCAACTGGTATAGAGAGCCTTTTGACACTTCAAACTTTCTACATGCTGACAATATCGTCTGAAAACTCTAGAATATGAAAGAACAAGTGTAGGCATACTCTCCTCTGAAACCATAGAGCCTACATCATCTCTAGAAGGGAGACTTGAGAAACACTAAACTTGATAAATACTGAACTGAAAAATTTGGGTATAGTCTTCTAGACCACTATTGTCATAGTGAATAGATACATGCATGATATTACTAATATACAACAATAACACCAACTTCCAAAAGGAAGAAACTCCTCGATAAAACTAATAATGTATGTTTCTTGATTTAGTGACATGATTGATATGATAATACAATTACCAACACATATAGATATGCAACCATATTGAACTTTTGACACACACCATACTACCATAAATATAACATATATTTATGTAATATCTACTCAAAATGATAATTCAAGGGGAATATAATGATAGTTTAAGTACTCCTTGGCATAAAGACAACATTTGACATCAATCCTCTTCATTAATGACAACCTTTGATATCAATAACAACCTTTGTTCAATAGTTGCAATGGTGTGATCAAAGGGATATAGGCATAATTTCTCAAATTTGAAGGACTTCTTAGCATTCCTCACTTGCAAGTCCTTAAGTGAAGTTTTCATGTCCTCTAATTCTTGATTAGGCATTGTGGATGAGGGATGAACTACTATATTGGAACTCAATTGATTGGTATATGGATTATGTAGAGGTGGAAGATGATGAGGTTGATTGAGAGGTGGATTATTATATGATGGTGGTTATTGTTTGGTATTGAAGTATGACAGTTGTTGTGATAATTGAGATGGATAAGTTTGTTATTGTAATTGATTGTGATATGGTTATTTTTTGAAGGATGGGAATATGATGATTCCTAAAGAGGGTTGTTAGGATCTTGATGAGGTGGTTGAGATTGATAGTGAGGAGGGCATTGAAGTGAATTACCATAGGATTGTGTGGGAGGTTGTGATGGATGTAACTAATAATTATGTGAGGCATTTAGTGGTTGATGAGATGGTTGAGAGGGGTATTATTGTTATAGATATTGGAATGGACTAGTAGGAGGTGGTTGAGGTTGAAAATATTGTTGTAATGGTTGTTGAGATTGATATGAATAATATGGAGGTTGTTGAGGTAGATATTATTGATGCATAGGATCTTGTGGGATGTAGGGGGTTGAGCATGGTGTGGAGTAAAAGGAGAATGATAATAGTAAGGATCATTTTGGATAGGTGGATCCATATGAGATGCAAAATTAGGGTATTGGTGGTATCATGGAGAGAAATATGAAGGTGGAGGATTGGGATGAGATTAAGGTGGAGGATTGGGATAAGATTGATATGGAGGTTTGGGATAGGATTGTGGGACATGAGGAGCAGGTGGAGCATGTAAAGAAGATGGCATGGGAGCATAAGAAGTATGATATATTGCTTGGAACAATACAAGAGCAACAATGGGATGCCGATGTAGGTGTATTGGTCATGGGAACCTCATATTCCCTTGGGGTAGGGGATGAATTAGTACTCGAGATATGGGATTTTGGGTATTCTAGGGGATTGGACCTTGAAGTTATATGGATGATTTAGGATCATGGCTATGAATAGGACTAAGGCATAAACTAGATCATAATGTAGGAATTTAGACGGGGGATGGAGAAACCTGGATCACTACATCATTCCCAAACTATGGTATGGCCCAAGGATTTTTAGGAGGATCATGAGGGGTTGATGATTGAACTATGTATAAATATTAGGCTACATCAAAACCTAATGGGAACTTGGTTCCTTGCATAAGGAGCTTGGAAAGGATAGCTTCGGTACACACATTTATAAGATGACCAGTCATATACATGTTGCTAGGATTATTATAGTGCTCTTGAAGACTAAAGGTGAGTTCTGGTTGAAAAAAAATTTCATCCTCGATGGATACAAGGTCATGGGGATAAGTTGGATTCGAGGGTGCCCCTTGCATGTTGGTATGTTGAGATTCTCTACAACTAGGCAAGTTGGTAGAGTAAGAATATTGATGAGGCTTCTATTGTTGTTCCATGAGTTTCTTAAGCTATAACCAAGTAGTGAAAGGCATGAAAGATGCAAGGATGACTTGATTTGAAGGGTGGTGACTCTAAGCCCAAGGACAAGACTAAAGAAGAGTGATTAGATGATTAATTTGATAATTTATTTAGTACTTTGATTTTATTTGAGAACTTAGATTGATGATGATTGATTTTATTGATACTTGAGATAGGCTATCTTCTCAAGCACAATGGATGGGGATGATGGGATTATACTCGAGATAGGAAATATTCTCAAGAATAGTTGATTTTGGCACAAACTATGTCTCTTGCTCGAGGCAAGTTTATTCAGTTGAGAAAGATTACTAATTTAGGATAGGCAATGTTCCTAAGAAAGTATGATGATGATGATTGGATTATGATTTTAAAAGTTTGTAAATAAGCACTAGGGGGATAGATTTGCAAATAGGATGATGAGGATATTGATGATGTATGTTTAGGTATATCCTTGTATCGATAGAGTGATGACTCAATGGATTTTGGAAAGGGGTTTATGAAAAAAATGATTAATATGAGTTATGGATGGGTGTAAAAGATATTTTGATAATAGATTTGGCCTTGGAAATGCACAAGCTACCTTTGACTAGAAGGATTCACTCTTTGGATTTTATATGGGTAATATATTTCCCCAAGAATAGTGTGGTACCATGCTTTTAGAAATGCATCCGCCCAAGAATGCAATTGCCTATCCACAAAGTAGAACCTTCTAAGTGTATGTGGAGCTACCCAAGAATAGGACTTCCTATGAACAAGATGTATCCACCTATGATTAAAATACCCTCGGTATAGGATGGATCTTCCTAAGTGTGTTTGTTGGATTCAGTGACTTGATTTAGTGGAATTACCCATGAAAAAAGTGGAATTACCCATTAACAAAGTGGATCTAGCTAAGGATAATATGACCACCTAAGTACAAAGTGCATCCACTTGAAAAGGATTAGATAGGTGAGTAACAAATCCGCCTAAGAAGAATGGAGCTACCCATGCACATGGTGGAATTCCCCAAGTATGATTGACTAAGGCTAAGAGTAGAATCACCCAAGAAAAGAGTCGATCCACCCAAGTAGAGACATAATTTCCCAAGAATAGGGTAGAATTTATTGACTAAGGATGACACCCAAATGAAAAAGGATAGAGAAAAAGACATCTACATGGACTGTATAGACTAATAGACATGCACTAGTAATATCAAGAAGACACACCAAATTGCACAAACCTAGATTAGTCAATTTGGTGTGTTAACCTAACATAGGCCCACTAGCCCAAGGGATAGTATCTCAAGATCAATGCAAGGCACCTCTCTTTCAAGATTCAATAGATAAGGATCTAATAGAAAAAGGGCTCACCTTTTCCCTTTCTTTTTTTGTCTTGAGACTTTTCCCAAAGAGATCCTATCTCTATTTAGGGAGATACATGGTGAGTAGCTTTGGGGATGATACTATACCCTATACACTATATTAGGTCAAAAGGTCCTATACTAGGCTAAAACAAGTAGTCTAATATATCTTCTAAATACTAGGAGGGTACATGAGGCATGTTCATGAACACTAGTTGTTCATAAGCATGTGTCAAGAATGTTAGTCAATCCATTCGAACCAACCCTGCAAACTGATGGTACCCCTAAAATGTTTTATGTTCCATCTAAAAATTCTACAAAATATGGTTAATTTTCATTTCCTGGGATTTAGGGTTTTGTTCATCATCATGCCTTAGGGTTTGTATTGCTAAAAATCTTCTTGAAAATCCTTAAGTCTGATGCCCTTTACAATGTTATAATTTTTCGTTGACCTGCTATGCCCGTTTTTGGTCATGTCAAAAATAATGAGTCTTGGAAGTTTGTTGAATGACCGGCCCCTTGTGGTTAGGATCTCCCATTACATGTCTCTAAATTGTTTCATGTGCCTAGGTCCTTGAAGTTACTTTATTTTATAGGGTTGATTAATCAACCTTGTTTGGCCTTTGCATCCTTTACTGAAAGTGTTATTAATCTGTTGAGGCCCTATCATACATTGTCCTAGGTAGTCCCCTTTATTAAGACAACTTAGTGAGCGTGCTTTTTTCCAGACCTTTGAATCATCACTCATCGCCGAAGTCATTTTTATCACTAGGTTCATTACTGCGATGAGCGATATGCTCTTGGGTCCCTCTCATATCGGTTGTCACTGAAATAGTTTTGCTGCTCAGTCCTGTTATCATGATGAGCGATGGACCATTATATTTTCCTTAATATCTCATCGTCGTTGAAGTATTCCATTGCATTTTTCAGTTACTGCAACGAGTGATGGAAATCTATTAAAAGGAGTAGTGTGGTCTTGCCACATGTCAGATTTTATTATTGTTGCTGGGTTTTTCCCATCACAGAAAAGCACTCTCTACTCCAAGTCAGTTACTGTAATGTGAAATGGATTGTGGATATGTTGTGGCATCGATGGAAAGTCCTCCTCACCGAAATACAAATACAACCTTGTCACATTTCCACGACAAGTGATAAGGGATATGCCAATGAATATTCTCTCTAGTGGGGTGTTGTTGCTCATTGCCAAAGTTTGGAGATGGCTTAAGGGCATTACTGCGATGAGCTACAAAGTTTAGAAGATATGGTGAATACGTGGAAGCTTGCTAAGGTGTCATCATTGTTTCCAAGTATGGATGTAAAGGCAAGTGGAAATGCTTGAGGAATGTCATTAATTGTGTTTTAAATCAAAATGGATCTACGACTGAGATTCAAAGTTGATTGGCTTATTGCCAGCTCGCACGCACAAGCTTTCCTTGAGCATTAATGGTCGACACACTCCAATTGCTTGATTTAATGAGGATTTTTAGCTATTTTACTTCATAATTTGTAACAATCGAGAGCTAAGGAGTTGGTTTATAACCAAAAAAAAAGTGTGTGGGTATTAGGAATTCAATTGCAAAGATATTAAAGATAGTTTTTCCTGGGTAAGTAGATGTTTATACTTGCTTTGTTTCAATTATGCATATGTTGGCTTGTGAGTTTTGAATTCTTGGAGTTGGTAGGGGTTTAATTGCCTGCAATTTTCATTTGGTTTGATGAGAATTGTGTGGGTCTAGGGGTTTTTTTCTACAAATTCAATTTGAGAACAAACCGGTGAAACTTTTCTTGCAATTGAGAGTTTTCTAGCTCTTTTTTTGTTTTCTGTGAGAATGAGTAAGCCTAGTGAGTCCACCCAGCTAGTAAGGAGGTCTAAGTGGATCAGTATTCTAGAACCCCAAGATGATACACCTAAAATTAAGCAAGACAGACTAGGAGCTCCTACAAGGCCAAAAGACGAGAAAAGAGCTTGTGATAGGGTCATGAAGAGTGAAGCTAGGAACACTTACAACCTGAGGAGTAGGGTTGTTGTTCATAACTGAAATGAGCCTGGTGTTGTGCCCTTAAGGGAACAATTTTTTGAGGAGGAAACTAAGTCTGGGAAATTGGCTAAGTTTTAGAGGAAGAAGGAGAATAAGTACCACAAGGCTTATGATTCTTATATGGGGAAGCATGATACACCCATGGAAGGTGGGGCTGGTTGTTCAGAAGATGAGACAAATACTGACCCATATTACGCCAAGTGCCTTCTCACACTGGTAGGTTGAGAGGATTCTGATGATTGAGAGATAGATTCTCCAATTTCAGCAAAATCATGAAGGGGACATGCATATTCTGATTCTGAAGAATTACAGAGGTAGTGTCCTGGTTCGTTGTTTTTTTTTTTGATGACACCACTACCACGAGGAAAGGTGTGCCTTCTTCAACGAGTGAATGAATTTTTATTTTGGATGCTGATGGGGATAACTTCTTTGGTCGACGTGGATGAGATATTTTGGTGTTGATATGATGATAAATGTGCCTTTTGGAAGGCAGGTGAATCTTCTGCGATTGACATAATTTTGTTTTTTGCTTTCCCCCCACTTTGCAATATGAAAATATATCTGTCTAGGGAATCTTCAAAATTGAGATGAAATTGAATGTCAAATGTAAATGTGATTAAAATTGTAATTCGGCCTGAGGCTTGTTTTCTCCCATGTTTTTATAAATGAGAATTCAATGTTGGTTACAAGGGGTTTGTTGTTTTGTAATTGATCACAAAAGGGAATGTAAAGAATATACTATGAGTTTTAGAGTTAAGTCTTAGGTTCGAGTCTGCTAATACATAACTTGGAAAACAACACTAGCAATATAGTATAGAATGATGCAAATTCAAAGCCATTTTCTCTACTATTGAATCGTTTAATGAGCTATAAATAATATAATCAAAGGTTGTTTTATTTGTCTCTAGTGTTTCTCATTGGATGTGTGGTTTTTTTCTTGCTTGTTAATTCAAATAATTAATGTAAATGCTTGAATGAGGCTACTATTTTATGCTAATTTGATTGCTAGGATACAGGTAAGAAGTAATTGTTGAGATATAATGTTGAATACTATAATATAGTATCTTCAAAGCTTAATTGATGTCACGTAAGAAGTTTTTATCAAGTTGTGTAGGTGTTAGAATTTACTTCGTTCAAAGGATGAGGCACTGATTTAAGTGAAGTATTCATGTTGTGTCTGGTTGGTCAATTCAACAACAAATCATTTATTAAATCAAATTCTACAAAATGGGTTACAATTGTATTGAGTTATACCTTTCTCATACTTTGAATTTAAAATGTTGTTAAGAAGCAGCCAACTTCTTTGATACATTCTGTTTGTAGAGAGATTATATGAGGATTATCTATTTGTTTCAATCTTCGTGATAAAATGGCACTGGAAAATTATCTAAACATTTTCAGGATCACCCTCCTGGGTTTCATAGATCTTGAAGAGTAGAAGTAAGGGCCTCATCATCCTTTACTTGTTTTTTGTCCAATCCTTACCTATGTTAATTATTGAACTATGGAAAATTCATAGGAATATGGTGAGATCAAGTTTGGTTCTAAAAAAATAACCAACAGATTGGCGACTCCACTGGGGAAAAGCCATATAATGTCTCTAGTTCCAGATCAAAAGTGTTAGAGTCAAGTACTTTGAAAATACAAGTTTGTCTTTCACTCTAGCTTTTGCGTTAGTGGGTTAAGTTTCAAAAATGGTATTTAGGGTTTGTTGTGTATTATTGAACTTGCAAATTATGTCAAAATATGATCATTTCCATAAATATTTTATTAATTCCCATTAACTATGGGTGGCGACTCTGAGGTCTTTCTACCAGTGTGCATTATTTCAAGAAATCAAGAAAAAATAAGAATGAGTTTGTGTATAAGAGAGGAAGTAGATCTAAGCACATACAATGAAGAACCCTGATGAGAAGATAAGGATGAGAATTTTAGAAGGCTCGAGTACTGTTTGGAAGGAGTCAGGCATTGAGTGAATCCAAATGTTTGGTTCAATATATTTTAGACCTGGAAAGGGGTTGTCTTGCAGTGAACACAAACCACCTTATGTGTGACTCTATTGTGGAAGAAAGCCTAGATTGAAATTAACTTCTGAAGGGAACTTCATATTCTTGAAGTTCAATCCTCTATGAAGAGAGGTGGTGACTCTATGCAAAGATCCTAATGAAATTGTGAAGGTGGTTTTAGATCTACAAGGATTTCTAGTCTAAAAGATTATTTACAACAGTTGCAACATATTTAGGTATTTCCTCTATTTTTGGTTTTTAGGAACATAAATATTTCATGAAAACCCTAGAGAAAAATCTGGAAGAATTTTGGTTCCCTATTAAGTGAAAATAAGCACTATGAAAGGGAATAGTAGTGGTAATTTTACATACTTCTAAGGTCTAGTTTGAAGTCTCTGTATTGTGTTGTTGAAGTATGCTTGTTCTTGAAATATTCCAATTAGAAAGATCTTAGGCACAAATGTATTGCATTATGCATTTTAAGGTCATGATTAAATCAAGGAATAAGGAAGTGAATGATCAACTGTAGGGTTGACGTTTGGGGTTTGTAAAATGGTTTAAGGATGTATCATTCCCTTGTACATCCCTGTGGGGTGTCAGATCCAAGCATGAAGAATGTGCAGCCCATGTCATGCCCTCAAAGACATTTCTCTATTGAGAGATACATACCATTAAATTTTAATGGTATTCATGGTTTCCCAAACCCTGTTCCTAAAGATATCAGGGAACATTTGACAATTTTCAAAGGGAAAAGTTTTGAATCAACATATAAACATCTAAATTTTTTGTTTGATTTGATGGGAGATTATGAAGTGATACACGAAGATGTTGTCATGAAATTATTTGTTCAATCATTGAAGGAGGATGCCAGAGATTGGTTTTCATACTTACCAGTATGTTCTATCTCTTCATGGAATGAATTTATGGCAGCTTTTGTAGAACAATTTGGTGAAAGAATTAATCCAAGTTCAGTAAGGAAAAGACTCATGGAAATTCAAAAGGATGAAAAACAGTTAGTCTCAGCTTTTAACTTCAAATTTGTAAAGGCGATAAGGGATATTCCTGAAAATATGAGACCAAGTGATGTGGAGTGCTTGATTGTGCATCTAGGTGCATTTGAGGAAGAAATGAGCTATTTTTTGAGAGACAAGGAGCCTACAACATTGCATCGTGCATATCAAATTTCCATATAGAAAAAAGTTTGATATACTCAATGATGAAGGGATATATGGCTGCAAGTGTCGGTTATTTCAGTACACCTCATGTAAATAAATCTGACAATAGAGATGGGTGTCATGGTGATGAAACTTCTATTGTTCTGGTTTGTCCATCATTACCTGATGCAACTAGTGGTGAATTGCAAATTGAACATCAACAAATTTTAAGCAATGCTAATCAAACATCTTATGTCTGAGGATTGTCCAATATGAAAAGACACAAAGGAGAATCACCATATGACCTGTTTGCAAGGTTTTTGGATGCCTTGTTGGAAATTCCCAAGAATTTCAAACCCGAGGATTCAATATGCATTGACTTGTTTTGTGAAAATTTTGAGCCAGGGATAAGTACCTTGCTAAAAGAGTTGAAGCCTCATGGTTTTGATCAAGTAATTGATTGGATAAGGATTTTCGAGGAAACCAAGTGTGATTATGCACAAATTATAATGTCCCAAGGTGTTAGTAATGGTTGTCATGTTGAAGGAAATTAGATGACAATACAAACAAGTGAAGAGGGTATACCACAAAATAAATATCCATCTTGTAGGATGGATGAGGATAGTGGTTGTGATCAATTTACAAACAACCTATGTGAAAATCAGTACACCAATGATGAAGATAAGGATACATTTGCAAATATTGTCTATTTCTCATCATAGATCAGTGGCCAAGATATTAAAGATAAAATTTAGGTCTTCATTTTGAAAGCTTTGAGCATGCAAGAGGGAAGTTTCAAGTCATGTAGGGAAGTTTCATTGTGAGCATTATTGTGAGAATGATCTGGAACTACTTCCTCCACCTAAATAATGTGATGAAAAGACTTGTTCACAAGTGAATGGATAACTTTCATTCGATCAACTCCAGGAATGTAACTAAGGTTTATCATCAATAAAGTATGTTAACTTGGTGAGTGATGATGAGTTTGAAGATAGGAATGTGTGTGTTCAATATCCGAACCCTTAACATAGTGTCATAAGTGATGAAAATGTTAACAATGATAACTATGACGTTAGTGAGCATGATCATATCCTTACAACTCCTAATTGTCTATGTGAAGTAGAGATGGAATATGCAAGTTTTTTCACAAAAATGAACATGATTGTTTTTGATAAAAAGTGTATTGATGAGAGAAGGGATGAAGAGACTTGTTTAGTGGCTAATGAACAACAGTCAAATTATAATGAACCTTTCACATTTGGGTTAGCATACTTATCAGTTGGTGATGCACATGCGTGCCTTGCTATTGAACCTATTAATTCTGAGTTATTTGAGCCATCCTTTGAAACATTCTGCATCGAGCTTGATAATGATATGAAGAATGAACTAAACTATATTGTTGAGCTTGAAATGGAGATATTTTTTGATGCATGGGATGTTCTTGATAATGATGTTTGTAGTGATGACCCTGAGCTGAATAAGAGCCAATATATTATGAATTTTGATAGATCATATTTCCAAAATGAATGTTTGTCTGATGTGGGACATAAATCGACAAATGACTCTATGGATTCATATAAGTTTTCTATTCTTTCTGATTCTTGTGATCTGGGGCTACATTTTGACTCCAACAAGCCAGGATTTATTCTCCCAGATGGAAATGTTACACACAGTGTTTATGAATGTCATTTAATAGTTGGAATATGATCCATATTTAGTTTCATGTTTTATATGGTTTATACAATTGTTGAGATACCATGATCACATTTATTTAAATAACAATTGACAACTCAAGTATGAATTACTCATTTAACTCCAATCATCCCCTACAATAGGTAACTCATGCTTCTTGAAGATATATGAGTGCATCAAGTAGAATTTCTTCTAAAATGGATATAAGTGGGATTATAAATATTTTGTGACTATTGAAATGAGATTGCTCTCAAATTAAAAATCTGTCATTCATATTGCTCAACAAACTATTACAAAGTAATGGCATTATAAAGCCATTATTCCCTTTTAAAACTATTTATGGGAATATAACTACCCAAAATAAATTTATTTATTAAATTAACAATAGTATGTTAATTAATTAATTTATTTAACTATTAACTATTTTATGTCATGTACTAAATTCTAACACCCCCCCCTTAGTACTGACATTGAGGAAAACTAGAAATTAGTACACATATTCTTCATCACTTTGATGTGGAATTTCTTCATCACTTGAATTGTGGTCCTTTCCTTCAATTATCAAAGCGTTATCTTGTAACTTTCCATCAAGAAGATCCTGTGCTCTTTGTTTGCAATTCAGTACTACATGTCATCTTTTTTTATAATAGAAACATGTGCCACTTGCATGTTTGAGTTTCTGAAATGCACAAGAAAACTGAGAGGGGGGGTGAATCAGTTGTCACCAATCACATTCAAAAATCTCAAACAATTATTGATCTTCACATCCACTTTAATTTTTTATTAAGTATGAGCATGAAGTACAAATAATAGAAAGCACTATTAACAAAAGAAACACCATATTTACGTGGAGAACCCAATAAGGGAAAAACCATGGTGAGTATTAACTCACAATATAAAGTAATAACAAAATCGATTACAAAGAGACTCACTGCCAAAGGGATCACTGCCCAAGAAGGAGGCTCACTACCTACAAATAGGACTCACTATCCAACAAGGAGGCTCATTGCCTATAGATACAAAAAGATAACAAAAAATCCACCACAACAAATTACACACATCCATAGCCTTAATCAGAGAATTGCAGACACCATTAGCTCATTTCTTTCCAAAGTCTAACACATTAAAGTACTCCTGCATCAATCCACTTTCACACACTTTTCGCTTCTCAGACTTGTGGCTTACAAACTTTAATATCTTGCCTCGAATTTATACCATCTTCAACCTTATAAAATTTCTCCAAGGTTGGCTACACACGCTTCATTTTACAAATTCAAATTAGGTTAGTGACTCAACATTCTCGTAGTGGTAGAGATTGAGAGTGGACCAAAGCAACACTTAACAAAGACCCAAAACAACATCTTAGATCAATCACATGCTTCCTCAATTGATACTTATCATTCACATGACGTGTAAACACCAGATCGACCAAACCTAATATTAATGAAAACACCAATGAAATTTGAAGTACACGCTTCCACAACAAGAAGATAGCATGCATACCATAGAACACGCGTCATCATACACTAGAACACATCTTAGATGCCTTCAAATTCATCCACAGCTAAAGCAACAAAATTCATACACAAAACACTTTCCATCAGTCCATCCTGACTGTACAGACACATACAGTAACTCTGAAACTCATCTTTCGAAGCAACAAACCATGAACACCTTTGATAGAATATAGATAACACCATTACAAGCCTTCTTCTAGATCTGTAAGACATGAAACAGTTCTCCTAGTCCACAGACAAACAACTTTTCTAGACTAGTTCACAAACTAGTGAATACAACTTCCACTCTTTGTCAAACCAAAAGCTATATTCTAGGATATATCAATCAATCATTCCCATAAACAATAATTCAAATACACACAAGCATAGGATCAACAAAGAAGAAATGCAGAGCACAAACCAGAGCACATTATGAACACACATACAATCTTGACTTCACTTTATTAATTTTCTCAAAAGCACTTGGTAACTCATCGTATCAACACACTTGCAACACCATAAAGATAACTCCATGTACTCACAACATCTCAACAATATCTCAACTATACATGCACAAATTGTAATCACTTTTTTCCTTTCTCTGCAACAACCTATACTGTGTCAACATCAATGACAACATTAATGAAAACACCACCATACTCGCTCATACTTGCAAGAATCTTCCCCTTTGTCATTGATGGAAACACACAACTCTCTCTCCCCCTTTGAAATGAATGGAAAAGATCAAAAATATGATTACCCCCCCTTAGGAGTGCACCCATATATCTCATACTTCAACAATGATACTTCCTACTCCCCTTGAGGAGTAGACCCCAGTCATCAGTGTAGACAAATGAAGAATCTGTAGATCCATTGGACTGATACACCTCCATGTGCACCTAGTTCAAAGAAGGAGGGGAAGTAACCCCAAAATTTTCCTTGAGATACTCAGAAGTATCCTTCAGAAGAGCCTTAGTAAATATATTAGCAATTTGATCCTTTGTAGGCACATATTTCATCCCGACTTCATTCTCTAATACCTTCTCTCTCAAGAAATGATATCTGATAGATATATGATTTGTCCTTGAATGCATTACCAAATTATTTGAAATATTTATTGCACTTGTATTATCACAAAAGATAGGGATAGGCTTATCACACATCAGGGTAAGTGCATGGATCTATGACACAATTTTGGCTCTTAAGATGCCACTTTTTTTTAAAATCAGCAAAATCTTATTTGCACAAGAAAATGAAGATAGTTAAGCTCAAAATTTCAAGATGTAGCAAGAATAAAAGTTGAAGTCCTCTGAGTCTAGTTTCTAAGCTACTAATTCTTTTTGAAAATAATGAAGATTAAGGGTCTCAAAAAGGGGAGGGCCCAAAATAGGTCCTGTTTTTATTAAAAAAAACAACATAACGCCTGAGGGCTCCCCCCTTTTTGATTATTTTTTTTTTAAATTTCAAAAATCCCAATGGTGATAAAATATCTAACAAAATGTAGTTTATCCTCCTTCTTTTGGATATTTTTTTAATGAATATATAATATTTTATGAATTTTCAAAGTGGACATATCCTAAAAAGCTGAAATTTGAGCGTGCTCCCCCCTAATTTTTTTGAAAACTAAGCGAAAATTGATTTTTTTTCATTATGTGTAGAATGGAGTCTAGTTTCAAAAAATGTAATTTATTTCGTGTTTTGATGAACGAGTAAAAATCTATCCTAAAACTAGCACATGTTGGTTTTTGACCAAAAACGGAGGCATTTATAATAGAAGCTATGGATCAAAACCTTAACTAAATAAAAATGAAAAAATAATTATATATTTAGATAGCTGAGAGAGGTTAACGCTATCACAATTTTTTTATAAACTTGCATTGAAAGACGTGCAAATGAGATGGGGAGCATAGACAAAAATATGAGGAAATTTGGCACCCTTTTAGAAAATCACGTCTTTTGCATGAAAGGGTTGTCCAAACCTTTGGGTTGGATGTCCAATGCAAAATCCAACCCATTGGGTTGGTACTTCCCAATGCAACCTATTTGACGCCCACCAAATTTGGCGTGCACTAAATTGGTCGCTTCATTTGGCTAGCACCAAATTTGGTGCTTGCCAAATGTAACTCATGACTTTTGGAATGCATTTCTCTAAAATCTTTGATTTTCTCTTTCTCTACTAGGGAAACTATATACATGAAATAAACATTTAAGTATAAGTTGACATTTACATATGAAAATTTACTTTCTTATACTTTAAGTTATATTTCATGTATATAGGAAGGATGTTTGAGAGTAGTTTCAGATCTGTAGGAGTTATAATGCAAATTTTAGATTTTGGAAGATTTTAAAAAATTTCAGACTTAGTCAAATTTCAGTAATCAACATGTCAAATTTTAGTAATCAGGAGGTCAAATTTCGTCTTTCTCTCTCTAGCTCACTCATTTTCATCTCTTATTCTCTAGAACTCTCTCTCTCTCTCTCACTATCTCCATCCCTTTATCAAACACTCTTTCCCTTGAGCTCAAGAACTATGTCTCTACATGTCCATCTCTCTCTCCTTCCCTCTCTAATATCTATCTCCCTCCCTCCCTCCTTCCCTCTCTACATTTCTCTATCTCCCCTCCCTCTCCTTTTATCTCTATATATCTCTCTCTACTCTCTGTATCACCTCTTTCTATACCTACCTATCCCTCTCTCCCTCTCTCTCCCCTCTTTCTTTCTCACTCTTTACTTCCCTCTCTACTCTCTATCTCACCACTCTCTCTCTCTCCTTCCATCTCTAGTTCTCTCTATCTCACCTCTCTCTCCTTCCCTCCCCCTCTCTAATTTTCTCTATCTCCCCCTCTCTCTCCCTCTCTCTCTCTTTTCCTTTGAAACCTTTTCTCTCTACTTCTCACTATCTAATCTATCCCTATATACCTCTTTCTCTCTCCCCCCTCCTTCCCTCTCAATCTGTCCACCTTCCTCCTTACCTCTATACTTCTCTCTCCATCACACATCTCTAACACCTATCTCACTTCTCTCTCTCCCCTTCCCTCTCTACTCTCTTTCTTTCTATCTCACCTCTCTTTGCCTTCCTATCCCTCCCTCCTCTCTTTTATCTCTCTCACCTATCTCTCTCTCCTTCCCTACCTCTTCCTCCCTCTTTCCTTCCCTCTATAATTCTCTTTATCTCATCCTCCTCCTATCTGCCTAGGAGACTTCTATTTTTTGTCTCACCTCTCTCTCCATCCTACCTCTCCCTCTATCCTCCTTTCATATCTTCTCTTTATCTCCCTCCACTCTGCCCACCTGCACTCTCTCTGTGCTCTCTTTAGCTTCTCTCTCTACATTCTGTCTCTCCCTCCATCCCTACCTCTCTATCCATCTCTCCTTCCCTCTTTTTTTTCTTATATCTCCCCTCCCTCTCTCTACCTACCTCTCTCTCTCTCCATCCCTACCTCTCCCTCCTCCTCTCCTTCCCTCTCTACTTCTCTCTACCTATCTATCCCTCTATATCTCATTCTCTCTCTACCCTTAACCCTTAACCCTCTACCCTCTACCCTCTATCCTCTATCTCTCTCCCACTCCCTCCCTCTCTCTCCCCTCTACCCTTAACCCTAAACCCTAAACCCTTAAACCCTAAACCCTTAAGCCCTCTACCCTCTTCCCTCTCTCTCTCTCAAGTCTCTCCCTCCTACCCCCTCTCCCTCTCCCAGGTCTCTCTCTCCCTCTCTCTCTCCTCTGCCATTGTGTAACCCTATAAACCCTAAACCATTGGCCTTAAACCCTCTGCCTCTGCCGTGTTAACCCTATGCCCTCTATCTCTCTCCCCTCCCTCTCTCTCTCTCAGCTATCTCCTCCCTACCCCTCTCCTTTCTAAGGTCTCTCTCTTAGTCCGCTCCTCTATCTCTCCCCTCTGCCTAAACTAGGCTAAGCCACAAACCCATAGCCACTCTAGCCTCTATATATAGTCTCTCCCTCATGCCCTTCTCCCTCTTGGGTCTCTCACTCCTCCTCGGCTACATCTCTTCCTCTCATACAGCCTTGATCCTCTGCCCTCTGCCCTCTCTCTCTCCTCCATCCTCTCTCCTCTCTCTCCTCCTCATCTCTCCACATCCTTGGCCTAACCTAGAGCCCATGGCCAGCCAAGAGCCATCTGCTCTGCCATCAGTCCTCTCTCTCTCTCCTCAGAGTCTCTCCTCCTACCTGACCTCTCTCCATCTCTCAAGTATCTCCTCCTGCATGACCTCTCCATCTCTCCAGAGTCTCTCTGCTCACTCACTCACTCCTTGCCTCACTCACTCAGCTACAATAATCTCCCTTTTCCATAGCTCTACCCTTAACCCTTAAACCCTCTCTTAGGTCTCTCTCTCACTTACTCCCTCTATCTCTCTCCCCTCTACCCTTAAACCTAAACCCTAAACCCTTAAACCCTAAACCCTAAACCCTTAACCCTTAAACCCTCAACCCAAATCCCTCAACCCTATACCCTTAATCCAATACCCTAAACCGTCAACCCTATAGGTCCTCAACCCTCATCTATCTGTGTCCTCCCTCTTCTCCTGCTTGTCTCTATCTCCTAGCTTCTCCCTCCATCTCCCTCTCTCCATCCTCATAGCACCTAATCCCTCAACCCTATACCCTCAACCCTTAAACCCTTAAACACTCAACCCTAAACCCTCAACCCTTAAATCCTAAATAATTAAACCCTCTACCCTCTACCCTCTACCCTCAACCCTAATCCCTAAACCCTTAAACCCTTATGTAGATAGGATAAAATAATCAATAGGTTTAAATGCATTGAAGACAATAAACAAATTAAATCTTATCAAGCACCATGAAGTACAAACTAGAATGAAAATAAAAATAATAAACAAAGAACATGCAAACTAATTTTCAAACTAGTGTTGATTGATGTCCATGGCTCTTCTCCACCTGCACAAGGATGCAAGATTTCGAAGGTTGATTGTAGAGGAGGAATGTTGGTTGCTTAATTCTGTAGAATAACAACCTGATGAAGATGATAGATGGTGATTGAAGAATTATTTTGATAGAGTGAAGATGCTAGAAGAAGATTCGATCCAAATGGCTTGTGAATGGTTTGATTTATAGATTTTTTATTTGAACAGAGATAAGTTTTGACAAGATTCGATAAGGATTTGATTTTTGACAAAAGAGGAAATATGAGGAGATGAGATAAGATTTTAAAAAGATATAAAGATTTTGATTTATTGTTTTAAAGGAATTAAAACAAGATAAGATAAGATGTGAAAAGATAGAAAGATTTTGATTCTCTTTTAAAGGAAATAAATCCTGAAAAAGATGAGAAGGATAATTGATGAATTATCTAATTAAAT
>VDFB02271358.1:291124174-291171977 GCA_007258455.2 Sequoia sempervirens
ACAAAAAGAAGGGGAAGGAGGGTGAGGTCGAGAGAGGGAGGGAGAGGAGAGATAGAGAGAAGTAGAGAGGGAAGGAGGGAGGGAGGGAGTGTTAGTGAGGGAGGTAGAGGTTTGTGTGTGAGAGAGATAGAGAGTGGTGAGAGGGAGGGAGAGATAATTATGAGCTAGAGAGGAGAGAGCTAGAGAGAAAGAGGGGGAGAGAGGATAGAGAGGAGAGAGAGATGGTGGTAGAGGGAGGAGAGGAGAGATAGAGAGAGAGAGGAAAGAGGGAAGGAGACATAGGTGAGATACAAAGTGATGGAGGGAGAGCTAGGTAAAGAGAGAGAGAGAGGGGAGATAAAGATAAGTATAGAGGGAATGAGATGTAGAGAGAGAAGAGATAGAGAGAAGTAGAGAGGGGAGGGAGGGAGGCAGATGTAGGGAGGAGATAGAGGGGTGTGTATGAGAGAGAGAGGGGAGAGAGGGATGAAGGGAGAGAGGGGGAGTGGAGAGATAGAGAGTAGAAAGGAGAGAGTGAGAGAGAAAGATGATACAACTTGTGGACTACTAAAATTTGACCTCCTGATTATTGAAATTTGAATTGTTGATTACTGAAATTTGACTAAGTCTAAATTTTTTAAGATCTTCCAAAAACTAAAATTTGCATTAGAACTCCTAGAGATTTGAAACCACTCTCAAACATCCTAAAACTATATGCATGAAATATAACTTAAAGTATAAGTAAATTTCCATATGTAAATGTCAACTGATACTTAAATGTTTATTTCATGTATATAGTTTCCCTGGCAGAGAAAGAGAAAATGAAAGAGTTTAGAAAAATGCATTCCAAAATTCATTGCAAAAGGAAAGAGTTCACAAGTTCATTCATTGAAAAATTAAAGCCATTTGGATAGCACCAAATTTGGTGCTCGCCAAATTTGGCACTCTCCAAATTTGGCAAGCGTAATATGGCCTATTATGGGTTTTTCTGCAAATTGACACCAAAATTGTGTCACAAGTCCATGCACTTACCCATCACTCCTATATCCTTCAATGTTTTCTTCATCCATAGTACCTATGTGAAACAAGATGCTACTGCAATATACTCAGCCTCTATAGTGGATAAAGAAACTTAATCATGTTTATTGCTTAGCCATGAAACCAACCTGCATCTAAGAAAGAATGCACCACCAATTGTAATCTTTCGATCATCCACACAACCAACCCAATCTGCATTAGTGTAAGAATTCAAAGGGAAATCAATATCCTTAGGATACCACAAGCCATAATCTAGAGTGCCTTTTAGATATTTGAATATCCTTTTCATAGCTATAACATGTGCTTCTTTAGGTTCTTGAAATCTATCAACCAAATATATTGCATGCATGTTATCCAGTCTAGTAGTAGTAAGATATAACAGTCCACCAATCATAGATCTGTACATGCTCTAATCAATTTTAGGTGATTCATCATCCTTACTTAGTTTGCATCTAGTCACCATAGGGGTATAGACCGGTTTGGAATCATCCATTCCAAACTTCTTCAACAATTATTTAACATACTTTGATTGTGAAATGAATGTTCCCTTATCAGTTTGATTTACTTGAAGTCCAAGAAATAAATTCAACTCACCAATCATAGACATCTCAAACTCTTTTTGTATCTCCTCTAAAAATTTCTTGCACATACCCTCATTTCCTCCGAAGATAATATCATCAACATACACAACCACTATCAAAATTTTGTTCCCTTCAACATTGAAATAAAGATTACTGTCTACAGAGCCTTTGTTGTGTCAAATATTTGTCCAACCTTGCATACCATGCTCCGGGAGCCTGTTTAATTCCATACAATTCCTTTTTCAACTTATAGACCATGTTTGATTGATCTATTAACTAAAATCCCTCTGGTTGTTCCATGTAAACCTTGTCTTCCAATTCTCCATTCAAGAATGTAGACTTGACATCCATCTAGTATACCTTGAAATCTTTGTGTGTAGAAAATTCCAAAAGCATCTGAATAGCCTCCATTCTTGCCACCGGGGAAAATGTCTCCTCAAAGTCTATTCCTTCTAACTGTGAATAACCTTTGCACACAAGCCTTTCTTTTTTTCTTACAAATTCACTAGTCCCATTTAGCTTATTCCTAAATAACCATTTTGTACCAATTACATTCTTGTTTACCGGTCTAGTAACCAGTTCCCATGTTTGATTTTTCTCTATCTGTTGCAAATCCTCTTTCATTGCTCTAACCCAATTTTTATCCTTGCATGATTCACACACTGTTTTAGGTTCTATCTTGGAAAGTAAACACAAATTTACCTCAACTGCTACCACTTTAATTCTTGTCTTTACACCTTCACTTTTGTCTCCAATTATCTATTCTTCAGGATGATTCTTTTGTACATATTTTGGAGTCTTAGGAGCAGGTTCCGAAGCTTCTTCTTCAATATTTTCATCTTATTCCTTATTCTCTTCTTGTATTTGTCTGTAGATAGGTTCATCTGGTTCAACTTCACTTATTTCAACTGATCTATACATATCTTCATCAACCTTCACATTTGCACTCTCAACAATTTTTCTTGATATTTTATTGAAGCATCTATAAGATTTTCTATTAGTTGAATACCCAAGGAAAATACCTTCATCACATCTTGCTTCAAAATTTCCAAGGTTCTCATAATTTCTTTTAATATAACATTTGCTTCCAAACACCTTAAAGTACTTCACAGTAGGAATTTTTCCAGTCCATAGTTCATAAGGGGTCTTCATGATGTTACCTCTAATCTGAACTCTATTAAGAATATAAACAACAGTGTGAATTTCCTCTCTCCAGTATACATCAAGTAAATTTTCCTCTTTCATCATAGTCCTTGTAGCCTCTTGAACTGCTTGGTTCTTCCTCTCAATAACTCCATTTTGCTGAGGAGTTCTAGGAGCAAAAAAATGTCTCTTTATACCATGCTCTTCACAAAACATATTAAAATCACTAGAGGTGAATTCTCCACCTCTATCAAACCTTAAACATTTGATTTTTAGGTTCACTTCATTCTCTACCATATCCTTGAACACTTTGAATCTATCCATGAACACTTTGAATCTATCCAGAGTTGAGCTTTCTCCCTAAGAAAAGTAACCCATGTCATTCTAGAGTAATCATCAATTAGAAGCATGAAATACCTATCACCATTAAGAATTCCTATTCTTGTGTGGACCACATAGGTCTATATGAATCAATTCTAGCATTCCAGTAGTTGATTTTTATTTTCTTTTAAATCTACATCTTGTTTGTTTTCCCAATTGACAACTTCTGCAAACAATATTGGTAGGCTTTGTGATTTTAGGAAAATCCCAGACAACTTCTCTTGAACTAATCCTTATCAGATTGTCAAAGTTTACATGTCCCATCCTCTGATGCCATAGCCAACTTTCATTAACTTGAGATACAAAACACTGACCATCAACACCCTTAAGCTGATAAATGTTTCCATATGTTCTTCCTGCACTACCACAATTTTGGACCCTTTTTTGATCTCACAAGTATTATCCTAAAGCACAAGCTTAAATCCTTTGCTACACATTTTTACAACACTCAAAATATTATGCCTTAATCCCTTAACATAATAGACATCATCAATACCGTGTTTTCCATCAAAGCTAATGTTCCTTTTGCAACAATCTTTGCACTAGAATCATCTCCAAACATGACTAATCCTCCATCATACTTTTCAAGTTTTGTAAACTTACTTTTGTCTTCAGTCATGTGATTTGAGCAGCCATTGTCAATCACCCAATAGTATTCATCTTGTCTAGTATGAAAGGAAGTAACCAGAGTAACTTCCATCTCTTCCTTCTTGTTTTCTGGACCACTTTCCCTTGCACATCTTCTAGAGTTAGTAGATACTGATTTACTCTCTAAGGCTAGAAACAAGCATTCATCATTATCACCCTCAAAATTAGATTCATCATCATAAATTCCAACATCTTCTCTAACATAGTACAATTTCTTGAAATTCTTGTCCTTTTTGTCTTTATTGTCTGTGCTCTTCTTGTGAATGGCTCTATTTGGACATCTTGAAGCATAGTGACCAATATTTGCACAACTGAAACATTTTAAAGGTAACATACCTTTGTACTTACCGGTGCCTTTCTTCAACTTCCTTGTAAGATTTGCTTCCAAATCCTTTGAACTATCACCATCTGAATCATCCTCTATCTTAGTAGCTTTGAAGGATGTTTCTGTTTTCTCCTTTTCTTTTCCAAATTTCCTCATATCAAATGTAGTGAAGGTACCAAATAGCTATTCTTTAGTGAACTTCTTAGGATCATAAACTTCCTTAATAGCTGAGACCTTATCACTGTAACTCTCTAGTAGAGTCATCAAAATATTCCCCATTACATCTTCATCTATCAGAGTACCTCCTTGATTTTTGACATCATTTACTGCAATATCAACCCTCTAAAAATAGCTTGCAATGTCTTCACCTTCTTCCATTTTCAAGTTCTCACATCTATGCTTAGCTGTTAGCTTCTTTGACAAATTGACGCTATCATTTCCTTCATAGATATCTTTCAAATTTTCCAAAACTTCATAAGCAATGCCCAAAGAAATAACTTTTGTTAGCTCAGGCTTAGATAAAGCACTATAGATTGCATACCTTGCTTTCTCATTTTCTTCATAGGAAAAAATCTCATCTGCAGAAGAAGGACCACTTGATAGCGGAACATATTTTGTCTGAACAACTTTCCATGTCTTGTAACCAAGAGAGATTAGGTAACCTCTCATCTGAACTTTCTAGAAATTGTAATCAAATCCATCAAACACATGGATTACCAATTTGTTCACCATCAAATCTACCTCAAGCAGTTAAGCTCTTCTCCGAGGAACCAAAGATCTGATACCAATTGTTGAAATGCACAAGACAACTAAGAGGGGGGGTGAATTAGTTGTCACCAATCAAATTAAAAAATATCAAACAATTATTGATCTTCACATCAAATTTGATTTGTTATTAAGTATGAGCATGAAGTGCAAATAACAAAAAGTGGTATCAACACAAGAAACACCAGACTTACGTGGAAAACCCAATAAGGGAAAAACCACGATGAGGATTAACTCAAAATATAAAGTAATAGAAAAATTGATTACAAAGAGGCTCATTGCCTAAGAAGGAGGATCACTACCTACAGATAGGACTCATTGTCCAACGGGGAGGCTCACTACCTACAAATACAAAAAGATAACAAAAAATCTACCACAAAAAATTACACACATCCACAACCTTAATTAGAGAATTGCAAACACCATTAGCTCACTGCTTTTTAGAGTCTAACACATTAAAGTACTGCTTCCTCAATTCACTTTCACACACTTTTCACTTCTCAAACTTATGGCTTACAAACCTTAATATCTCACCTTGTATTTATACCATCTTCAACCTTAGAAACTTTATCCAAGTCGGCTACACACGCTTCATTTGAAAAATTAAAA
Source organism: Sequoia sempervirens (assembly GCA_007258455.2). NCBI lineage: Eukaryota > Viridiplantae > Streptophyta > Pinopsida > Cupressales > Cupressaceae > Sequoia > Sequoia sempervirens. The sequence goes on from VDFB02271358.1 coordinate 291,129,644, forward strand.
TTAGGTCGGCAACTCAATATAATTCCCATGGTGGAAAAGAATGAGAGTGGACCAAAGCAACACTTAACCAAGGCCCAAAACAACATCTCAGATCAATCACATGCTTCCTCAATTGATACTTATCCTTCACATGACATGTAAACACCAGGTTGGCTAAACATAATGAAAACACCAATGAAATTTGAAGTACACGCTTCCACAACAACAAGATAACATGAAGACCATATAACACACTTCATCATACACTGAAACACATCTTAGATTCCTTCAGATTCATCCACAGCTAATGTAACAACCTTCATATACAAAACACTTTCCATCAGTCCATCCTGATTGTATAGACACATACAGTAACTCTGAAACTCATCTTTTGGAGCACCAAACCATGAACACCTTTGATAGAACATAGAGAAAAACATTACAAGCCTTCTTCCAGATCCGCAAGACCTGAAACAAACCAGTGAAGGACTGTGGAGAAGAAACATTTCTCCCAGTCCATAGACAAATAACTCTGCTAGACCAGTTCACAAACCGGTGAATACAACTTTCACTCTTTGTCAAACCAGAAGCTATATTATAGGATATATCACCCAATGATTCCCATAAACAACATTTCAGATCTGCACAAGCATAGGATCAACACAAAAGAAATGTGGAGCACAAACTGAAGCACATTCTAAACACACATACAATCCTGACTTCACTTTATTAATTTTCTCAAAAGCACTTGGTAACTCATCGTATCAACACACTTGCAACACCATAAAGATAGCTCCATGTACTCACAACATCTCAATAGTATCTCAACTATACATTCATAGCTTGTAATCACTTGTTTCCTTTCTCTGCAACAACCTATACTGTGTTGACATCAATGACAACATTAATGAAAACACCACCATACTCACTCATACTTGCAACATGAACTTCGTCATATGTTTGGATTTTTGTAAGAAGAACTAGACTTGTTTTGTGCAATCAGTGCACCTTCTTCTTCTGAAACATGTTTCTTTCTCTCATCAAGCAAAGTGGATATAATACTTTCTAGACTTGGATTGATTTTGCTTAAGATGAATACCTTGTGAGACATACTATTTGGAATACTATTTAAAAGTATGGTTTTAGCATCATTTTCCTTTATTTCTTCATTTATACCAACCAACTGATTTATCAACGAACAAAATTTACTAATATGAGACACTATATCTTCACCTTCTTTCATTTTCAAACCATACAACTTTTGTTTTATAGTTATTTCTGCACTATTAGATTTTGATCCAAACAAAGTACTCAATGTTTCCTAGATGTCCTTAGAAGATTTTTTTAAATCTACATGATGTAAATAAGGTTTAGATAAACCTAGAGAAATTATAGCCAATGCTTTCCTATCTTTTACCTTCCATTTTTGAAGTTCATCTATATTTATTGATTTTGGCACTGTACCATCAACAATTTCCTAGAGATCTCTTTTAATTAACAATAACTTTCTGTATTTTCCAACTATGAAAATAATTTCCATCAAAATTTTCATAAAGGCTTAATTTGTGCATTTTGTATTGAATAAATGTGTCCTTAAATCTTCAGAAATGAAAGAAAAAAAACTTGTAAAGAAATAAATTCTTCCTTTTGTGCCCTAAACGCCTCTTTTCAACACAAAAATTTCACCTTATTCGCTTTCAACTCAACTTGGGCATTAGTGTATATTGTTTCCTTTCCTTTACAACTTCCATTGCACACTTTGATATCTGCCTTTATTCTATTCACCTATGGCCAACCAACATATAAAAATAATAGAGTAAAGATAGAAATAATGAACAGTATTTCAATATGGCTATATAGAGTTCAACGCAATATGTCTAAGTGTTTGTTTCATTCAAATCCCACTTGCCCAAGTTCATCGTAGCCTATCATGGGCTATGGTTCATAGCCATTTCAAATCTATGAACAACAATTAAATAAAGGTACCTCACAGACCGATACACATCTTCCAACCGCTAATATACAGAGACAACACTTCTAATGATTACTGCGCCCAAAAAGGAATATGGAGAAGCATCAATTTCAATGCCAAGTTTGAACATACGCTTGTAGCAGATTGGGTATTTTTTTAAATTTTGGGATGATAACAATGAACATAATGAAGTGTCAAACAATGGCAAGAATGAACACAGTGGAGAGAAAGAGAAGAAATGCAGATGAATGATGGAGTCAAAATGGTTTTGCACATGGTCTACATTGCTCACATGTTGACAAAATGCAAGAATGGTGAACAAACATCAATGGTTGTTACATGTGGTCTGCACTGCTTGGCCCTTGAATGAACCACTTTGGATGAAGACAAATGAATGGAAGGAAAACAAAGAGGTCAAGCAAACCTACTTTGATACTATATTGAAATGAGAGTGAAAATGAGATTACTCTCAAATTAAAAAAAATTCATTCATATTGCTCAACAAACTATTACAAAGTATTGGCATTATAAAGACATTATTCCCATATAAAACTATTTACGGGAATATAACTACCCGAACTAAATTTATTTATTAAATTAACAATAGTAAGATTATTTATTTATTTATTTAACTATTAACTATTTTATGTCATGTACTAAATTCTAACAGTGACTGAGTGTGAACTACATTGACACAACAAAGGGGAGATTCAAACTATTAGGATCACTACAATCCCGTCATATTTCAAACATTGCTTGGCTATAAATATTTTTATGGATTTCATTATCAGGCTTCCTAGTCTAGTTGTAAGTAGGTCAATTTAGTGACTGTTGACCATTTGAATTTAAGTATGCTCATTTTTTGTTAGAAGTGAAAAACCACAAAAACAAGAACCACAAGATCAAACAACGAACGAAGACACCTTCCACACAAGAGATCTACAAACAATACATGCAATATTCCTCAACAAGAAAAAACTATAGATGAACCTTAAGAATATTCAAGGAGACAAAAGTCCTCAAAGGTTGAGATTTCGAGAGAAAAAAAGAGTAATCTCCAGAGTGTAAATAATATAATGAGGGCTGAGTGTTATATAGGAGCAACCCTAGTAATTGCTCACTTCAGTTAACAAAAAAAAAACTAGTTAACTGAATAAGGAACTCATAATTTTAGCTTAAGTGCATGAGAATAAACACTAGTACACAAACAACAATATATGACTAAATAGACTACTAAAAATTGCATATAAATGACTAATTTTAGTCACGTGACTATTAGTAGTTTATTTGTAGTCATTTATAACGTGACCAAATTTATGACTAAACTATTTTAGTCATTTATTTAGTCATTGATTTGGTCATTGATTTGGTCATTGATTTGGTCATTGATTTAGTCATTGATTTAGTCATTGATTTAGTCATTGATTTAGTCATATATTTATTCATTAATTTAGTCATTGATTGTTGTTAACTGGTCATTTATTTAGTCATGGTAGTCATTTATTTAGTCATTACTTTAGTCATTAATTTTTTCATTACTTTAGTCATATATTTAGTCATTAATTTAAACATAAAAGAGGGGTAAAAATTTATTAAAACAAGAGAAAGTACAAAGCAAGGCTATTACATAGCCCTATCAAGCTCCACCAAGTGGTCCAAATGTTGAGACAAATCTAGGGGTAACTAACCATGATCCACCAAGTTCCAATCATGAATATGCTCAGAAGCCCATTTAGCCAAACAATCAACAACACTATTCCACTCTCTAGGAATATGAGTGAAAGTAACAAACTCCAGAGAAGCACAAAGGTGGAGAATCTATTCAACAATCAAAGCCAAATTCCAACTAACATCATCTAAATGCTGCTTAATCAACAAGTTCACCACCACCTGGGAATAGGATTCACATATGATCCCGCTCCACCCCAATTGGATTCCACACTCCATAGCTGATAAAATAGCTTGAGCCTCCATTAAATTATTAGTATGAAGACCCTTATAAACAAAGAAGATAAAGTAAACATCTCCAGAGCTATCACAACCAACACCACCAATACTAGCATGACCAGGGTTTCCATGAGAAGAGCCATCCGTGTTAATTTTTAGGACTCCCTGAGGAGGAGGGGACCATCTTCCTACCCTATTCACCTTCGGGGTAGGATGTCTACATCTGTTGCACATAAGCTATCATTGTGGAGGAGGAAGATGAAGGTGGTTAAAACAACCAACATCACAAGGAGCCACCGATTCATTCAAATCACACTTAGCCGCAATGGTTTCTCCCAGAGAATGCAAAATTTTCCAACACAAGCAAGGGGCCATCAATAACACCTCCTAAAAAATTTGACGATTCCTCTCCAACCAAAGATTCTAGATAATGAAGGATGGGCGAATAGCCCAAGCAGCTTGAAGAAAGGAAGTAGAAACAGGGGCCCTACCCCACCGATCCATAAACTTAGTCAATGAGGAAACATGCCCACAAGGCGTATTCCACACCCTCCACCAAGAATGCCAAATATCCCTAGCATAAGAACATTGGAAGAAGAGATGAGAGACACTTTCCTCAGAATCACGACACAACACACATATTGAGGGGCCTTGGAAACCACACTTGCATAAATTATCCCAAGTAAGACACCAGTTTTGAGCCACTAACCACATGAAGAAATTGCACTTGGGCCATGACAACTTGTGCCAAACTTGCTTCCACCAAGGGACCTCAATATCCCCAAACAAATGCCTACCCAACTGCTTATAACCACTAGACACATAATAATTCCTAGACATATCAGAACCATCCCAAGCCAAAATATCTAGTCCCCTTAAAGAATTACAAGCACGGGAAGCCAAAAGCTGAGCAAGCTCACACCTATCCCCCTTAGACTCCCCATGTGGCCACTCAGAAGGGTGCTTCTAGTGAAAGGTAACAACAAAGCCACAATGCTCAACAATGTTGTAATGCTCAATGATGTCTCAACCAACTGTAGAAAAAACATCACAAAGGGGCTAAAGATGAGGAAAATCAGAGAGAATAGGTGGGTGACCATCCCAAGAATCTAACCAAAAAAGAGCCTGTGACCTCGAGTGACCGATCCAGAAAAGCACACGCTTTATAAATTGAGCCCCCACTTTAAAAGTATGCCAAATCATAGAACCACTCCCCTCCAAAGGATAGTGAGGAACCTCAAAAGAAGCAACACCTCTAAGATATTTATGGTTGAGAATACAGGCCCATAACTAGTGCTGATTGGAACACTAAAGCCAGTAAAGCTTAGCAACAAGAACTTTCCCATTTAGAATAGTAGAGCATAAACCAAGACCACCCTCCTACTTTGGTCTACACACAGATTCCCACTTAACAAGGCTCCACTTAGAAGACAACAAATTACCGCTCAAAATAAATTGACAAGAAAGAGCATCAAATTCCCTAAGGAAATACATAGGGGCCGATTGAACAAAGCACCTATAGATGGGGAGGGCTTGGATAACAGACTTTAGGAGAGTAACTCTAGCAACTGTAGACAACCACTTATGAGTCCAATGAGTAACCTTCTTCCTCAACTTATCAAGCAACATCTTCCAGGAGGACCTAGGCTGATGACCAACAATAAGAGGAATACCCAAATAGACAAAGGGTAGATACCCAATTTGAAACTGCAAAATAGCTGCAATCCTTAGTTGGATAGCTTGAGGAGTATTAAAGAAGAAAATATAAGACTTTTTCTCATTGAATTTCTGACCCGAAGCAACAAGGTAGATATCCAAAGGTTCCTAAAGGATTCAACTTCCCTAATACGATCCAACCCCATAAGAGAGGTGTCATCCACAAACTAGAAATGAGAAAGTGTTGGCAGACCCAACCCCCACTGCCAACCATGAATCAAGCCTTGAGAGACCCAAAATTTAAGAAAGCAACCTAGCCCCTCCGCAATAATAGTAAATAGATACAGAGAGAGCGGATCCCCCTGACAAAGGCCCTTGGTAGCACTGAACAACTCTGAAGGTTCACTATTCACAATAACCAAAAATGAGGAATAAGTCACACAACTCATAGTCCAACTCACCCAATCAGGAGAAAACCCAAAGGCCAACAGAATCTTCTGGAGAAAACTCCATTTAACTCTGTTGTATGCTTTGGCCATATCCAGCTTGATGAACATAGAACTATCCTTAGAGGTCACCATAGAATGAATGACCTCAGAGGCAACCACCACCCCATCCAAAATTTGACAACTCGCCACAAAGTCTCCTTGCTCCTTTGAAATGACCATAGGAAAACAAGATTTAAGCCTCTCAACAATCAACTTCATAATAATCTTATACACCACATTACATAGCATAATAGGTCTAAAGAATTCAAGCCTATTAGCATCTTCCTTCTTAGGAATGAGAACCAAAAAAGTAGCATTCAGGGCACGAAGCATCTGCTTATTATGAAGAGACTCACGAACAACCTCCAACAAATCCTACTTCACAATATCCCAAAACTCCTGGAAAAATTCAATTGGGAAACCATCAGGGCCAAGAGCTTTCCCCTTATTCATCCCAAACACAACCTCCTCCATTTCGGACAGAGTAATCAGATGAATAAGAGAAGCATTCAAATCATTAGAGATCAAAGAAGGAATACAAGCAAGAACCATATACTCATCAGCCTCAGCAGGAAGTGAATATAAGGTTTCAAAACTTGTGCATCAAAAAATCAGAAAAGTCAAATAATACAAAGGATAAAATTCAAACATTTTCTTTTCCTTTTCCAACTATGGCACCCTAAACTTAGGCACTAGATATAATGTTTCCTAGTTATCTCTTACAATTTTTAAAAAGATGAATTCATGCAAGACAACAATCAAATAGACAATATTCAATTAGTGATATACAACTTCCTTATTCCTGAACAACTGATCAATAGTTTGATTATTGATTGTAAATTTGTAATTGATTATTGATTGTAAATTTGTAAGTGTCCTTCTTTCCTGTGTGTGAATTGGAGCTTTGGATGAGGATATGAACATCCATCAAAATCATATTTGGAAGTATATTTTTATCAGATATTGTAGTTGCAAGTTCCACTAATTATAATAAAGATAAATAGTTTTACTTTTCTGCATCAACTAATGCAATTTTGATAACTTTTAGAGGATCGGCAATGCTAGCCTTTATCATATCAACATACTCACCTGCAAGTTGCAACACACCATTAAAATTATTAATTAGATTCAACATCTAAGAAAGAAAAATAAACTTCAAACATTATCAATTTAGTAAAAAAATCATCAATTTCAAAGATCAAAGTAGCCAATTCTTCACTCTCTACATCCTTTGCTACAATCAAAAGAGGCCTTTGTTTATGTGATAAATGCAACAAGAAATGATATTATCTATCAAAACTTATCACTATGTACTTATGAACTCAAGATCATTCAAATTGTCAAACTAATCGACATGACTACCTAATTTATTTCTATCACATACACTTTGGGTATACAAGATCATTGAGAATCCCAATTATTGAACTATGAAATTCAACAACGCAACAAAATTATATCTTAAGTGCAATGTAAATCAAATCAATATTACATGTCTCAGCTTATCAATTCTTCTCAAATTGTATATACACCTTTGTCATATAGCTTAAGGACATCTACAATAGATATGCACAAAATGAATTTGGTGGAAAGACTTTAAAAACTTTCAAGCGAATACAATTCACAGGTGTAAAGCCAAATTCCACAACCTTTTCCAACATACTCCTTGCCTGTGCCAAAATGGGAGCTTTGAAACAAGATATGAATATCCATCAATGCATTCACAATACACAACAATATCCCTATAAGAAATGTGGTCTATGGATTGCAATATTGTAGGATATGCACAAAATGGATTTGTTGAAAAGGCTTTAGAAACTTTCAAGCAAATGCAATTGGAAGGTGTAAAATGGGAGCTTTGGACAAGGTATGTACATCCATCAAAGCATAACAAAAGATTCCACAACCTTTTCCAGCATACTCCTTGCCTGTAATAAAATGAGAGCTTTGGACAGGGTATGTACATCCATCAAAGTATAACAGAAGGTGGATTTATGTCAGATATTATGGTTGGAAATGCTCTGGTAAATATGCATGCAAAATGTGGAAGCATAGGCAAGGCAGGTGAACTATTTGAAAAAATGCCTCAAAGAGATGTCATCTCATGGAATGCAATGATTGTAGGTTTTGCAAAAAAATATTTGTTGAAAAGGCTTTCGAAACTTTCAAACAAATGCAATTGGCAGGTATAAAGCCAATTTTTTTGCTAGAGTCCTCCCTGCTTGTGCCAAAATGGGAGCTTTGGGATGGGCTATGAACATGCACCAAAGCATAATGGTAGGGGAATTTTTTTTAGATGTTATAGTTGGATATGCTCTGGTAGGCATATATGCAAGATGTGGAATCATAGACAAAACACCTAAATTGTTTGATAGAATGCCTTAAAGAGATGTCATCTCATGGAATGAAATGATTGATTGTAGAATGTGCACAAAATGGATTTTGCAAGGAACCTCTCAAAATATTTGAATTAATGAAGCACTCTAGAACACATCCTAAAAATTTAAGCTTTTCTTGGGTTCTAGGTGCATGTATTCATGTAGGTTTAGTGGATGAGGGCTGCACATACTTCACACGTCAGTAACCCTTATTGCATTACAATATACATATATAGTTGATCATTAGGTGTGCATGGTTTACCTTCGTGCCCGTGCTGGCTATATTGAGTACACCCTAAACATTATTACTAAGATGAAATGTCTTGACAAAATCTATACACTTTTTTCACAACAATACACTTTTTTCACAACATTCTTATTATATCTATACATAGAATATGGGTTCCCAATTTGGAGCTCTTATTCTTTGATATAGCTTTGTGAGAGCAACCCATTCATCATCATCTCTTTACAGGTTTCATTGATGCCCACTTTTTTCTTTTCTTCTTTTAAAAAGTCATTTGATAAGAGATGATAATTTATTGGGTTACTTTTGTGTGCAATATGAAATTGGTCCATGTAATTGTTGAATTTGTAAAGCTAGATCTGTGTAGTTAATGGGCCATGGTGGCATTTGAATGGTAATGAAGTGGATTTACTTTATTTATTTATGTTATTGCAATTAGAACATGATTTTGGGGTGGTGTGTTACAGTTTTTGGGAATAATAATATACTTTTCAAGATTCATCTCCATTCTTTTGAAAGGAATCATATGGTCTAGTAGTCATATTGTATCTTTTGAGAAAATCTCTGAGAAATTCACTTATTTACAGTAACTTTGTTTGACTAGATTTTGGTTACATTGCACTATATTGAGACTGCATCAAATTTCATCTGGTACATGGTTGCATTTTCCAATATTAACCACTTATGGAAATTATCTCAACCATAAAAGATATGGGGTTAAAATGCTTGTTATGTATTTTCCATCTTTGAGCTCAAATTAGTAAACCTTGTATCACTCTTTTCTTAGTATAATTTTTGTTTTTGGTTAATTATGTATTCTAGCAATGATCTGAGTGTTATGGTTATAGGTAGTAACCCGGCCTAATTCATTACAATTTTGAAATGCTATTATACTATGCATTTAATCTGATATGATGTAATTCACATTTGACTATCCTGAGTTGTACAATTAATGATTTAGACAAGACTCAACATAAATGACTATCAAAATCATGTCACAAAATCACCTTTAATAGGCATATCAAACAAGTTTTTGCATGTTACTTATGAATGTTCAAGGATACATAAGGTTTGTCAAGTATGGAAATGGTTCTTTTGAACTTAGCCTAATTAGGAAATTTTCTTTTACCCAAATTTTCTTGCTTCACAAGTTTGTGTTATGGTATTTATTTTCTCATTTAAGTCTGTTTATTTTAACTTCCAATGATAAGCTACTTAGAGCCTAGAGGTAATTGCAATTAGGTTATGTGTAGGGGGCGAAGAATCACAACTATTTTTCATTCACATTCTCCATCTTTATGGTTTCTGATTTGCATCATAAAGGATAGTCATGTTTGATGAAATTCAAACCCAAAATCTGACTAAATTTAAATTATGTGCTCTAGCCATCCGAGAACACAATTAGCATTTCTCCAAAACCAAATAGAGGACATGCTAAGAAGTGAATTAGTTTCATTTTTTTTAGACTAATTTATTCACTCTAGATTTTAGTTTTTCACAATGTAATATGTGTATTTTCTTTCTTTTTCCCCAATTTTTTAATAATAAATTGAGTTCCAAAGGTTAAAGCATTTATATATTTGAGTTTCTTAGGCTAACTCTTTTTCTTTGTATACTCCAGAGAAGTTTCCTCAATTTTCTATAATTCACTAGAATTCATTGATCTGTGTTTGATTTGAGAGCAAACATGACCAATGAACTTCTAAGTGTTTAGCCAGAGGAGCTCAAGTTTGCATGTAAGTAGAAACCATGTATGTTGTCTGGACATTTTCATCTATATGAAGTTCACATTTGAAATCAGACCATGGCTTATCTACCTATGGAAAAATTCTCAGTTTGGTTAGTTAAAGTAAATATGCTTAAGTTGGGTGAGGATGCTATATGTTAGTTTGGTTAATTAATAGGAATATATTTAAATGGTCAAGTTACATTGTAAATTTAACTGTAGCTTCTCTAAAGATGGGCCTAAATGACCAATCTGAATACTAGTCTAAATCCTCTTTAGTTAAGACACAAATCAAAGGAATAGTGAAAAACTTCAAAAAGGATGCTTAAAAAATATAACAAACCAGTAGGAAGAACAACCAACATACCATACACACTTGAACATGGCAATTAAAAGATCAAATATATAGTCAAAAAGATGACTCTGTGCATTGAAAACTTGTTGGTTAAGATGAAACATGTCACTCTAAAGTCCCAAAATAACCTAATGTAACCAAATCCTAAGACTCTTTTGTCATTACTTATGCATATCTGGATCAATTCGAGTTGAGTCATCGAAAGTCTTTCTATCTTCTCCTCCCGTGCTTTTACACTATTTATTATTTCTTTGAATTTTGTGGCTAATAACTAAGCTATTACATCAATCCTCTTAATCCATTACACAAAAACAATTATGAATTCCTGAATCACTTCTAGGTCCTTGTGCTAGAGCTACTTTACCTATGCTACACAGAACACTGTTAACAATGCATCTAGCTTATTAAATTCATCTTGTGATAATAGCTTAACTGTTGCATTGGTAACTTGAGAAAATCCAAGTTTGATGATAAGAAGATGGGTGGCTCTAAGATGAGCACAACTTCACCAACTATTTCAATTGTCAAAGATGAATTTGAAAGAAACTCAAACAACCAACATAAGGTAAAGTACATTACCCATCTTCTCATCATCAAACAGGGGGGTTCAAAGATGAGCACATCTTCACCAACTATTTCAATTGTCAAAGATGACTTGGAATTGTTTTTGCTTTGGTTCCCACTCGACGCTTCAAGGATATATTTTGGGGTTTTTGAACAATGACTTCAATATTGGTAGCTTGATTTTCAAGGACACAATGTTGCAACCAACCTTTGGTAGAATGAAATATTTAATAAACACTTCCTGCTAGATGACGTTTCTATGCTACTTTATGATGAAAGTGTTAGAGTAATAAGTTATTATGCTTAATTAATTACATCACATTGATTAATTAATTAAGTCACTTATTCCTCTTTATTACTTAAGCTAAACTTAGGCACATTAATAATTAATTAATTATTAATTATTAAGTGTGCACACTAGGGTTTCTTTTAGGGTTTCTTGATCTCCTTCATAAGGATTGATCACTTTGTAATAATTCGATTCTCTTAATGCATTTTTACGAGAGGTTTACAGAACATCATTTTTGGTTCTTCATGTCTTTTGCATGTGATAGGTGATTGCACGTAGGTGATCTTGGATTCTAACATGGTATCAGAGCTCCAGACCTGCAGCTGCTTGTTCGTGATTTGAAGATATGGCCTCTCTGTGAGTTTCAAGTGCAAGGGTTTCCACAGGCATCTTTTCTGCAAGATCTAGGGGTAGCCATTTTTTTGGGACACAATGGGCTCAAACGGACATCGCCATCGCGTTCGCAGCGTCCCAAAACCCTAGAAATGCCTGTCAAATTGTCCATTTTGGTGCAATTGATCCGGAGGCAATTTTTGTCCGAGGGTCAGACGCCTCCCCAAAGACAATAGACGAGGCTTGAAAATTAAAAAATAAAAAATGTGGTTTTTCGATTCGCCACCGCAGCGGTAAAAGATTTCGGGGCCTCGGCTGCCACTGCCCGCCACCGCCACCTGCCTCCACCCGCTTCCACGGGATTTCAAATCCAGTTCGGTCATATGAAGGTCAGTTTCCGCCAGTTCTTCGCTAAGCCGGGCTAGCACTCCTGGCTCATGGCAACCACCGCCCACAAATACCAATGTCAACGGAATATTCCAGCCGATTTTAGCGAATATATCAAGGCATCAAATTTTTTGTAGGGGGAATTTTTAGGAGACGGCCAGATGGCTATCAATTTTAACTCTCGTAAGGATGTCAGATGACATCACTCAACAACCCTTCTTTGCCCTCCTAACCCTAGTTTTTTCTAAAAGAGCAGTTTTTTTCTTTTGGCCATAACTTGGGCATATGGTATCGAAATCGGGCAAACGAGATATCACCGGAAAGATGGTTCCGAGCCCTTTCATTTGGTGCAGTTTATTTTACAGTATTTTACTATTTTCCTACATTTATTTCTGTTTGAAATCAGATGTTGTTTTTGGACTTCCGAGCTCATAACTTTTTGCCACGATGTCCAATTTTTGCCTCATTTGCGGCATTGGAAAGGTATTGAGGAGCTCTATGTTGTTGTCCATGCACTTTTTCTGTATCTATCCCAGGTTTATCAGTTAGTCCATATTTGGCCTGATGGGTTGTTTGGCGATTACTTGGATGTTTTGGCAGTTGGGAGAGTGCATCTTGCATCTTTACACTTCATTTTCAGTAATACATCATTCAATAATTGCTTGTTGCTTCATAGATTCCAGGGTTGTTCCCGTTTGGAGTTTTTGAGTGTTTCGTGGCATCGGTCTGCTGTCACATTATTTTGATTCCGGTTTGGTTTCAGTTGTAGACAGAGATATCTTTCCTTGCTTGTCAGATTGCGGTTCAGTGTTACTCTACAGAGTTCTTCCAGTGCTTCTTTGCAGCATGTCATCACATTGTAGGGGGTTTTGTCCCACTGGGTTTTTCCTTCTCTACCTCATATTGCATTTGTAAATGGGTACCTGATCAGGCCTAGTTGCCGGGACCCATCTTTGCTTTCATGCATCTTATTCTAGTGTTTTAGCTTCTTCCTAAGTTCATCTTAAGGGTGTTAGAGTAATAAGTTATTATGCTTAATTAATTACATCACATTGATTAATTAATTAAGTCACTTATTCCTCTTTATTACTTAAGCTAAACTTAGGCACATTAATAATTAATTAATTATTAATTATTAAGTGTGCACACTAGGGTTTCATTTAGGGTTTCCCTTTTAGGGTTTCTTAATCTCCTTCATAAGGATTGATCACTTTGTAATAATCGATTCTCTTAATGCATTTTTACTGAGAGGTTTACAGAACATCATTTTTGGTTCTTCATGTCTTTTGCATGTGATAGGTGATTGCACGCAGGTGATCTTGGATTCTAACAGAAAGTAGTTTACTCTGTCTATATTCACCATATCACAATGTCCTATTTTGTATTCAATCTTAGTATGGTGCACTGTAAGGGAGAATAGTAGTTATTGATTACTACAAAAACTTTGTTGTTGTACCCCTTATCCATTATTCATATTATTATATCTTAATTGAAATCATAGAACATTAGAAACTTTGTGCACATAACCCTAAATTGAGTCAATTGAGTTAAATTTTTGGTATGTTCATAGGAAGTTGAGTCATCTTAGTGCTACTAGGCTATGGAATTAGTCTAGCAAAGTCTTATTAAGCTAAAAATATTTACAACAGTCCCATGTGATATCATTATCATTTTCTAGGGTGCTTGTATTTCCCTAATGATAACCATGGAGTTAATCCCTGAAAGATGGTTGAACGGTGAAACCCTACCCAATGGTGACATTACTATTTCTCCTTTAAAATCTCATAATAGATTAATGGACAATTATCTTCTATTCTTCTATTGTGCTTCTATATTTTTGCTATGGGCTAAGGTATTATTAGATACATATTGTATTTCAGTCTATTTTGACATTTTGAGTTCATAACATTGATATCAAAATAGTTTTTGAACTTCAAATATTTGTTAGATCTTGAATAAAATGAAATTTAATTAATCATTTATAGATCTTCATTGAAATAATGGAAAGCTAAATATATATACCAGACTTATTTTATTTGCACACATGGCTATGTTGAAAGGAATAGTTAGTCAACATAGTTACATGAGCACAAACTAATTCTCAAACATTGATTTCTCAATTCTTACCAACATCAAATTTTCTTGTTGACCACCATAACTACTTTTATTACTGCAATTTAACTGCTATGTTTTACTTCATTAGTTTCACGGGAAATAGATATATAAGCACCATCTACTAGTTCAGTTGGAATTGTTTTTTATTTGGCTCCCACTAAACACTTCAAGGATATCTTTTGGGGTTTTGGAACAACCACTTCAGTATTGGTAGCCTAATTTTCAAGGACACAATGCTGCAACTAGCCTTTGGTAGAATGAAATATTTAATAAACACTTCCTATTGGATGAAGTTTCCATGCTGCTCTATGATGAAAGTGGTGCAGGAGCACCTTGGCCAAATCCAAACTTAGTGTGCATAATTTTGGCTTGTACCTGATCTTGGCCAAATCAGGACTTCTTTATCTTTGTTTTGGACTTTGTTGGTCTTGCATTTGTGGGTGAATATTTGATCATTAGGACTAATATCTTCAATAGTTCATCATTTAGCATTAAATCTTGTTTTATCAAATTTAGGACAGCATAGTTTAAATTCTATGAATGTGTTAATGTCACTTCCTCCATGTTTGGAGTTGCTAAAGGTTAGTTAAGGGTTGTTAGCTTAGACTCAAGAAGTTAATAATCCTAAAATGATGGATAAGGGCGGAGTTGCAACTTTGCATGGTGAACTTAGTTATTTGCATGCACCTTACTTGGTGAGGAATCCCTTGAAATCAGGGAATACACCAGCAACTGCCCTTGGAATGTGGTAATAGCACTCAAAATAAGGGGAATGACTCGTAGTAGAAAAGAAGAAATCATTGTAATCAGTATGTGTGGAGAAATAGAGAACGGTTAGCAGATTTTAATAATTTTCTGTGTTTTCTGGAAAACACAGTGTGTTTTTGCGCAGTGAATATTTAGGTGTTGTAAATTTGATATAGCACTTTGTTTTGTAATTACAGAGCTGTGTTAACATTTTTCTTTGTAAATAACCTTCATTTTGAGTGCTGATAGTGCTTGGTGTCCATGGTTCAGGCGGTGAAAGGAATATAGCCCTGTTTTGGCATAAATCTTCAATTTCTAAATCTGCCCGTGCTCTTTGAGAACAGTGAACTAAAAGGCATTGAGCATATTAATTTTCTACTGTATAAATGCTTAGTAGATAGGACAGGGTGATTTTCATTTGGTCTTTAGGTTGTTTTGAATAGAATAGTAGTTTAAACTTCATAAAATATAGTTTGGGAAGCATTTCTTTTCAGTTTTGGAACAGTCACTTTTAGAATGCCTTCCCCATAATCATTGTCCGTGAGGTCCTCCTGAGACTGATGAAATATGGGAGAAGAGACAATTAATTGTATATATTTGATAGTAGGTAGCATAGAAAGTAGAGCATAAAGTATGACACCCAAACCCTAGGCGAGATACATGACCCGGTTAGGAGTTTGGAAAAGAGGAGTAAAGAATTTATGCAAGGGAAAGTGCCACTGTACGGAGTCCGTACTATACTAGGTTGGGTAAGGTGAGGCTTTGTATGCAAAAGGATTTTGGGACTTCAATTTGTCCACTGGAAACAGTTTAAAAGAAAAGGCACAGAAACCCTACAATTAGGTCAATTAGCCCTATTGTCCAAGAAGGTAGGAATGCCCTGTACGACAGTGACAGAGATCTGAAAGTTAGCAGGAGATTTAAAACTCTAAAATGGGTGCTTGAAAGTGTCTTTTGTGTGACAGGTTGTTTGGAAAATAATAGAGAAAAAGCCAAAATATTGACTGGTAAAGGCTACAAGGGAAGGCCTCTTCCAAAGACAATCTTTTGAAATCGGTAAGTAGGGTCTTTGTGGAACTTCCAAGAGGGCTTCAAATGTTTATGAAATGTATCAGAGCAATGTCCCTAACTCCCCTACAGGTAGCCAAAGCATGTTATTGAAGAACACATCTAGACTCTTCTAGGTGTTGAAAGGAGGCAGTAATTTCCAAGAAGGTGTTGAACCCTCCAAAGTGAAAGCACAAGTAGAAACTCTTAGGACAGAGTTGTAGCAAGGTTCAATTGTTGAACCAAGTCAGAACAGAGCTTAGATCATTGCTAGGTTCTTGGTGAAGGCAATGTAGTGTCTTCTTGAGGTTTGGTGCAAGCAAACTTTGGAGGATTTTGTATTACACCAGAAAGTAGTTTACTTTCTGTCTATATTCACCATATCACAATGTCCTATTTTGTATTCAATCTTAGTATGGTGCACTGTAAGGGACAATAGTAGTTATTGATTACTACATAAAGTCTGTTGTTGTACCCCTTGTCTATCATTCATATTATTATATCTTAATTGAAATCATAGAACATTAGAAACTTTGTGCACATAACCCTAAATTGGGTCAATTGAGTTACATTTTTGGTATGTTCATAAGAAGTTGAGTCATCTTAGTGCTACTAGGCTATGGACTTAGTCTAGCAAAGTCTTATTAAGCTAAAACTATTTACAACAGTCCCATGTGATATCATTATCATTTTGTGGGGCACTTGTATTTCCCTAATGGTAACCATGGAGTTAATCCCTCAATTACAGGCTATGATGTTAGTCTCATTTAAGTTCCATTCATCTTCTTCTTGATTTTTGTTCATAGACATTGCATCACTAATCAATTTTGTTTTTTATTTTTATTATGGCAATGACTTGATAAATTTTAGACTCTCAATGCATTGTGCATCAATCAAAATCCTGGTTAAAGACAAATAGTCTCTTATGGTACAAAATGCAACTATCATAACTTCGAGGCTTTTTATTGCATTTTTATCAAGTTGGCACATGTATTTTGTGTTGATTACTTTGCTTGTTCTGATAGTGTTGCAATCATGGGGAAAACTCAAGATGGTAAAGAAATTCAGTGCCAAATCCCAGTAAAAAGAAGTGGTTGCGCATATTCTTTGATTGGGTTTGACCTTTTGTGGGAGTTGTGGAAATCGTTGAAGTTGATGGTGAAGCCTCTGTAG
Organism: Sequoia sempervirens; assembly: GCA_007258455.2. Lineage (NCBI taxonomy): Eukaryota > Viridiplantae > Streptophyta > Pinopsida > Cupressales > Cupressaceae > Sequoia > Sequoia sempervirens. The sequence goes on from VDFB02271358.1 coordinate 291,147,044, forward strand.
TGTTAAACCATGAACTTTGAGATGCATTTCTTAACAGATCAGCCGTAGCTAGATTGTCAGAACATATATTGCATTCACTTCTCCAATTTGGCGACCCAGGGTTTTAGAGTATGTTTTTAAAATGAAAATTACGACCAAGATCCTAATACTGAGCACATTTAGGTTTTAACATGCATCCTTGAAAATTACAGAAGATCCTAATACTGAGCAAATTTAGGTTTTAATATTAGGGCATCCTTTACCTGCAGATTTTGCCACTTTCCCTGCTGCTATTGGTTTCGGCTCCTCCAAACTCTTCCTCGCTGGTTTTGACTTTTCACTTCCCCGATTTGGTGAGCTGTAGCCTGAAAATAAGGTTTCGACAGGAGTTTAGAGTATGTTTATTAAAATAAAAATTACTAGCGGTAAACTAAAAATTATGGCGCCCATTATGCAAAAAACATTTGAAATGGAATATTAATAATATAATATTATAATATTATATAATATTTAATGTAATATTATATTATATTATAATATAAATATTATTAATATAATATAATATAAATATTATTAATATAATATAATATAAAAATTATATTATAAATGACCCGCTTAGGTAGGGGTCCCATGAGGGGGGCTTAAGCTCTATGGATTATGATCAAATTCGAATGAAAAGAGAATAGAGGAGTAATAGTCATTTATTTAATCATTTTTATTTGTCTGATATTAGTCATTTATTTAGTCATTTTTATTTTTCTGATATTAGTCATTTTACCCGATGACCAAATTAGTCACTTATAAATGACCAAATTAGTCATTTATTTGCCAAATTCTACTAGTGTTAGTCACATGACTAAAAGTTTTAGTTTTAGTCACGTAGTCATTTATTTTCTAAATTCTACTAGTGAAATTAGACTAATATTTAATTAAAGATTAATTATTAACTAATGCATGGTTAATCTAACACCCCCCCTTAAGATGAACTTAAAGGGAGTAGCTAAAAACCCTAAAAATGAGTGCAAGATGGGTCCTAGAAAATAAGGCCTAGTGAGGTACCCATGTACAAACAAAAGATCTCTCACAACTGGGGAAAAGGAGAAAACCATAGTGGGAGAAAAATCCTCTCCAAAAGAGAGAAAGACAAATGAAGGACTGAGAAATCCTCCAAATCAAGGTGTGAAGAACTAAGAAGCCTCCAACCAAAACAATGTCCCAAAAATAGAGAAACATGTAGAACATCGCTGAAGAAAAAAAAAGGTTGTAGACTGCTATCAAAAGATGACTGATATGGTGTTGAAATGAAAAACCTCCAGAAATAGGAATGCAAGAGTTTCCATATGATAAATGATCCATCTCACTAAATACATGTAACTAGCCACTGATATACGTTATGTAAGGAAGCTAAGGTAGCGGAACAAATTCCTACACTAATATTGAGAGGAGAATAATGCAGAACTTTACAAATATTCAACGGTTACAAAAACTTAAACATAAATAAACATAGATATCATGCATACCACAACACAATTATTTATGTGGGGAAAACCCTTCGGGAGAAAAATCCCACACTCCAAAAGTTGCCCAATATATTATTCAGAAATCAGAAAGATTACAATATACTTGCAGAGCAAGCTTCTCACAAGAGACTCACCATCAAAGATATAGAGACAACATAACTGTTATCAGACTCTTAAAATACATTGCCATCTACAATCGTAGTACAAATCCCTCATAAAATAGGGTTACCTTCTAGGGCAAGATAGGCCAACAAAATATCCATCATTAGATCTAAAACCTAATAGTTAATAGTCTAGATTTACAATATATCATTTATTTAATGTATGTCAGCCATTTAGGAGGTTTTTCAAAAAGTTAACAATTTTTTTTTTACACGCATCCCACTCCTCCCATCCACCCAGTGCTCCCATTGTATATTACACCTATCGATGTAACTAGGATATATATATATATCTTATCAATAATAAAATTTATATAATTTCAAGGTTGAGACACATTTTCCCAACAAATCTCCCACTTGTTGAACACCTTGCAAGAGCAATGGGAGGGAGTAAACATTGTCTCCTAATTGCTAGGGGATGAAAGACCCATAGTCTTTGAACACCATTTGAACTTCTCTATGCTCATAGGCTTAGTTAAAGAATCAACAACATTCATCAAAGTCTCTACCTTAACTAGCTTCACCTTGCCATCTTTGACCATATCTCCAACAAAATGATATTGTACATCAATGTGCTTGGTCCTGGCATGAAATGTTGGGTTCTTGGCTAGACATATCACACTATGATTGTCGCAATAAATTGTCAATGCACCTTGTTTTATTCCAATATCTAAACACAGTCTCTTAACCCAAATGGACTCTTTAACAAACATAAGTAACTACCATATACTCTTCTTCAATAGTGGACAAAGCAACCACAACCTGTTGCTTACTCATCCAACTAATTGCAACACCAAATAAAGTAAACATATAATCATTGGTGGATCATCTATTATCAATCACTTGCCTAGCCTGAATCCACATAACCATGAATATCAAGGGAAATATTATCTTCAATAAAATTACTATGATAACACAAGGAATACTCTGATTTGCCGTGCAAATATCTGAAGACTCTTTTAACTACATCCCAATGAACTCTACCAGGATTAGACATATATCTAGAAAGAACTCCTACTACTTGGGAAATGTCTGGTCTAGTACAAACCATAACATACATCAAACTTCCAACTGCACTTTGGTAAGGTACTCAACCTATGTCTTCCATCTATGATGGAGATGTTGGACAATTTGAAATAGTTAACTTTGTTCTAGCAAAAAGGGGAACACACAATGGTCTACAATTATGCATGTAAAATCTCTATAAAATTAAATTGACATACTTACTTTGGCCAAGCCACATATTTCTATTCACTCTATCTCTTTTAATTTCCATCCCAAGAATGTGTCTAGTTGCACCAAGGTATTTCATTTCAAATTTAGCAGCAAGTTGAGATTTTAGTTATGAAATCATACATTTCCCTTTGCCAATAAATAAAAAATCATCAACATATAATGCAATAAATAGGAAATGATCACCATCAGTTTTATAGTAAAAACAATGATCTGATTTAGAATGCTCAAATCCTAAACTCAACACATATGTATCAAATTTTTGGTACCACATCTTATACTCTATTTTAGGCCATACAAATATTTCTTCAATTTACAAACCAACTTACTTTTACCTTTCATCACGTAGTGCTCTAGCTGTCATATAAATATCCTCCTCCAAGTCACCTTGAAGGAAAGTAGTTTTCACATCCATTTTCTCAACCTCTAGATCATAAGAAATAACAATAGAATGAAAAAATCTAATGGATGTCATTTTTACAACATGAGAAAACATCTCACCATAATCAACACCCTCAACTTGAGAGTAACCTTTCACAACCAACTTTTCTTTGTACTTCTCAATACCTCCATTTGAACTAATAGTTTTGTTGAACACCCATTTGCATCCAATAGGTTTTTGTCCTTCAAGAAATAGTACAAGATCCCATCTATCATTCATTTTCAAAGCTTCCATTTCATCATCCATAGTAATCTTCCAGGATTCTGCATCATTCATAACTAATGCCTCTTCTATAGATATCAGTTCATTCATGTTAGTATTCAAAGAAAAAATACATCTCCAATCATTAGGTGAATACCTTTCAGGTGGTTGTCTATTCCTTGTAGACCTACAAACAAGTTGAGTTGGAGGTTCTTCCTCCTCTTTTGAAGATTCAGAGCTAGATAAGCTCTCCTCAACTTCTTTTCTATCCATGGGCCTCAATTCAAATTTCTCAGCTGTAGAAGGAAATTGAATTGAACATCTTCCATTTTACTTTGTTTTGGTTGCAATGTAACATAAGAAGGCTTAGTTTCCCTAAAAATAACACTTCTATAATATATTAACTTCTGTGCAACAAGATCCCAAAGCTTGTATCCTTTCACACCATAACTATATCCATTGAAGATACATTTCACATCCTTGTTCTCCAACTTTGTCTACTTCTCATTTGGCACATGTGCATATGCCTCAAAACCAAAAACTCTAAGATGTCTTAATGAAGGCTTGTGACCCAACCATGCTTCTATAGGTATCTTATCAACAAGAGCTGATGTAGGAGACCTGTTAATCAAGTTATAGGCATGGGAAACATTCATTCTAGACCAGCACCACTCAACATACTCCTAGCCTTCTCCATCAGTGTCATGTTCATTCTTTCTGCAACTCCATTCTATTGTGGAGAATACAAAGTTGTCTTTTGTCTATGAATACCACAATATTTACAAAATATATCAAAATCATTAGAGAAAAATTCACCGCCATTATCAGTCCTCAAATATTTTATTTTCTTTCTAGTCTACAACTCAACCATTGCTTTAATTTTTTTAAATCGACTAAAAACTTTAGATTTACTCTTTAAAAAATATATCCATGTCCTACTATAATCATCAATAAATGAAACATAATATGTGGATTTACCAACCGAAGGAACATCTACAAGACCAAACATATCAAAATGAATAAGATCCAATACACCACAAGATTTATGAGAACTCGAGTAAAATTGAACGCAATTTTGTTTTCCATAATTGCAATGCTCACAGAAATCAAATTCAAGATTACAATAAGAGAAACCTTCAACAAGGTTTTTATTTTTCAAGGTCCTTAGACCCTTTTCTCCAATGTGGCCAAGTCTCTAGTGCCATAACATAGTTTTCTTTGCTGGTAACTTTGATTCAGAAGAAAGAGCACCTTTGAGTACCCAAAAGCCATGACCATCTGCTGAAGGTGAAACCCTCACCTCTTCCACAGACTTGTTTTTTCTAGAAGTATTATTGCACTTAATAGTGCATGCATCAAGCTTATACAATGTGCCATATCTAACACCTCTAGCAATCACCATAACACCTATAACCATCTTACATCCTGCATCATAAAATACTACCTACACACCCACATCTATTAGTTTTCTCATAGATAATAGATTTCGTGCTAATATAGGGATATGCAAGACAACATTAATCTTTTTATTCTACCACCAGGAAACTTGATTCTAAATTTATCACGAACAACAATATTTAAATAAGAATCATCACCCAAGTACAACTTACCTCCATCAAATTCTTCATATTCAGAAAAACAATCTCTATTAAAGGTCATATGAAAAGATGCACATGAGTCAATCAACCATGTATCATTACTTGCACAAGTTTCCAAAGTTGCAATGAATGTGTCACCATCTTCCTTCTCAGACTCAGAATAAGAATCAAATCTCTTCTTTTTCTTCTTCTTTTCTTCTTTACATTCCTTGCAAAACTCTCCAAGCTTACCACAACTCCAATTATAAATAACTTTGGACTTTTCAAGAGATTTAGATCTCCCCTTGGACTTGGATTTGTCATGCTTCTCATTCTTCTTGCCTTTTTCTTTGGGTCTTCCACAAATATTTAGGGCCTCCTTGGCAGTGATGGATACCTTCCTCCTCATTTCTTCATAAAGCAAAGAGCCCACCACATCTTCAGTCTTTAAAATAGCAAAAGTACTCCCAATAGCCATAACAAGAGAATCCTATGAATCAGGCAAAGAACAAAGCAAGATTTGGCATTTCTCCTCCTCATCCATTTTGACATCAATTGATGCCAATTGATCCATCAACATATTGAATGATTTTAGGTGGTCTTTGATTTGTCCACCCTCTTCCATTCTCAAGGAATACAAATTTTTCCTCAAGAAAATCTTATTCACTAAAGATTTGGCTTGATACATCTCACAAGCTTCTTCCATAGTTTCTATGTAGAGGTCTCCTCATGGACATTGATTAAAATAGTCTTCCAAGAACAATATAATTAGACCCTTGGCTTTACATTCCATAACATCATATTGAGTAGCTTGAGTAGGATCTGCAGGCCTTGAAACATTCTCATCATAGCATCCCACAAATCTCAATCTATCAATAGATCCTCCATCTTCAACTTCCACATTTCATAATTATTTCTAGAAAATTTATCCACCTCTATTCTCCCTGATGAACTTGCCATCTGAAAATTCCTACAACAAGATCACAAAGTATCTTCTACACAAGATCCCACTCAAATCTGGATTAGTTCAAAAACCTCAACAACCCACAACTGAAACCAAAGGTGATTAGGTTCTAATACCACTTGTAAGGAAGCTAAGGTAACAAAAAAACTTCCTACACTAATCTTGAGAGGAGAATAATGCAAAACTTTACAAATATTTAACAGCTACAAAAACTTAAACAAAAATAAACATATATATCATGCATACCACAACATAGTTATTTACATGGGGAAAACCCTTTCAGGAGAAAAAATCCACACTCCAAAAGCCGCCCAATATATTATTTAGAAATCACATGTTGTAAGATGGTGTGTCCCTTGGTCTTCCTTGTCCAACACAATGCTTGGGTTTGAACCTATGACCTTGGCTCTGATACCAATTGTTACATTGGTGGTTGCCATTACACCAAAAGATCGACCTGTCAATGCCTGATACAACCGCCAGATTTATGTAAGATCCATAGGAGGCAGTTAAGCCATGTCACAAACCCAAGTGTCATGCTGGAAGATCCATAGGAGGCAGTTAAGCCATGTCACAAACCCAAGTGTCATGCTGGAAAAGGAAGACCAAGGGACACACCATCTTGCAACAATCCCCCCAGCACAAGTGAGGGGTTTGAACCTGTGACCTTGGCTTTGATACCAATTGTTACATTGGTAGTTGTATCGGGCATTGATAGGTCGATCTTTTGGTGTAACGACAACCACCAATGTAACAATTGGTATCAGAGCCAAGGTCACAGGTTCAAACCCCTTACTTGTGCTGGGGGGATTGTTCAAGATGGTGTGTCCCTTGGTCTTTCTTTTCTAGCATGGCGCTTGGGTTTGTGACATGGCTTAACCACCTCGTATGGATCTTACATGAATCTGGCGATTGTATCAGGCATTGACAGGTTGATCTTTTGGTGCAATGACAACCACCAATGTAACATCACAAAGATTACAATATACTTGCAAAGCAAGCTTCTCATAGGAGTATCACCACTAGAGATCCAAAGACAACACAACCACTATTGGAATCTCATAATACATTGTCATCTACAATCATAGTACAATGCTCTCATAAAATAGGATTACCTTCTAGGGTAAGATAGACCAATAAAATATCCACCATTAGATATAAAACCTAATAATTAACTGTCTAGATTTACAATATATCATTTATTTAATGTATGTCAGTCATTTATGAGTTTTTTGAAAAGGAACAAAAAATTATTTACACACATCTCATTCCTCCCGTCCACCCCATGCTCCCATTATATATTACACCTATCGGTGTAACTAGAAAAAAAATATATATATATATATATATATATATATATATCCTATCAACAATAAACTTTATATAATTGGAAGGTTGAGACACATTTTACCAACATGCTACATTTGAAAGTACATAGGAACAAGAACTAGATACGTAGATCACTCCAATGTGAAACCATGGAATCATTGGCACCAACATTAGAACCCCCCCTGCCATAATGCTAAGAAAGGGAGAGCCATGACATGTACACTAAAACTATGTGAATCCAAGAAGTGTATGTAGGAGAAACAACCTGCAAATAAAAGGGTGTGCAAACTAAGGCACACACGCATGAGGCAAGAATCACTAAGATTCACTAATTTCGTGGAAGGGACACTCACTTGAAAAATGTGTGATGGCAAACCAAAGGAAAACATCAACCCCCCCATGGCACTTTATATCATAGTGTGAATACAAAAGGCACAACAAGATGTACAAAATCCCCAAAAAATATACACCAGAATGACACTTTATCTCAATGCGTCTACAAAAGAGAATGTGCATGAAAACAATGTCTAAAATGTCCAAATAGGATAGAATACTGGAAATACATATAGAACATAAAAAAAAGTCATCCCATGCAAAAAAAAAGTTTACAGGAGCTAAGACGTCCAAGTAATTCACCAAAGTGTGCAAACACAAAACTCTAAATAAAATATACCTGAAAAGAAATCTGGAAAAAGTGCATGGATAGTCAAGAGCTTTGAAAGACAGTTCCAAATCGCTATAATCACGAAAAACAAAGAAATTGGTCAAAAGTTATGAGCTCGAGACTAAAAATAGCACCTATGACTTCAACAGGCTATAGAATGCACTTGCAAAAAAGAAACTAAAAAAACATAGCACCATTGGATAGTGCTCAGAACCATCTTTCTGACAATACCTTGTTTGCCTAATTTTGATACCCGTTTGAAAATTTATGCCCATTTTCCCAGTTCTGCCTATTTTGTAAAAAAAAAAAAACAATTTTTTTTAAAGCCCCCCAAAGGGCTGGGCACTAGTTGCTCATATGACCCTAGGGTGGCAGATTTTTGGCTTTAAAAAGGAAAAAAGAAAAAAAAAGCAAAAAAACAAAAAGAAACAAAAACAACAAAGAAGATTTCAAATTTTCTATTGTAACCCTAGTTGCAAAAAAAACCCTCATAAATCGAGAAGGGGTTCGCTGAATCAAGGCTCTGATACCATGTTAGAATTGTGAAAACCACAAAATCATGAGCCACAGGATCAAACAATGAACAAAGACGCCTTCCACGCAAGAGATCTACAAACAATATATACAATATTCCTCAACAAGAAAAAGCTACAAATGAACATCAAGAATCTTTAAGGAAAACAAAAGTCCTCAAAGGTTGAGAGTTCGAGAGAACAAAATAGTAATCTCCAAAGTGTAAATAATACAATGAGGGTAGAGTGCTATATAGGAGCAACCCTAGTAATTGCTCACTTCAGTTAATAGAAAAGCACTTAGTTAATTGAATACACAACTCCTAAGTTTAGCTAAAGTGCATGAGAATAAATTAGACTAATAATCAATTAAAGATTAATTATTAGCTAATGCATGATTACTCTTTCCCCTACTAGGCCCTTACATCATAATAGTCATGTAACAACACTTCTTGAACATAGTCTTTAAGTTTTTTGGTATGCCATGCTCCATCATAAGTAATCACAATCTAACCTTCATGAGCAATTTTGGGTAGCTATTTAAGTTTTAGGGTGCTTAGTTGAACATAAGTACAACTTATTATCTTTAGACCGATGGCCAAATAGAGGTTTAAATTAATAAATTCTTAGAAACTTCCTAAGATGCAAATTTATGTTAGATTAGCAAGGGTAGTGGTAATTTGAGTCGTTTCCACAAGCATAATGGTGATAAAAAACCACTTATCATAATGATTCTAAGATGACTTTGTACAAGGTTCTTTATGTTTAGTCTCCAACTTCTTTGGCTTCCTAAGTTTTTCATTCTTCTAGGAGTCCAAGCCATTGATAGCTCCATTTCCCAATGGAAAGTATTTTTAGGGCCCTTAAGGAAAATTTATAAAAAGCATATAGATGTAAGAAGTAGCAAGTATATTGACACATATTAGAGAATAGTTTTAAAGTAGGCAACTGGGTCCTTCTATGACTACAACCTTGCAAGCAATCCTCCTTGTGCAACAAGGTGAGTCATAGGTTAGGTCCAAAGTTTTATAGTCCTTATTACATGGTGCAACACATTGGGGAAGTGACACATAAGATCACACTCCCTCCTTTTCAATAATCCACTTGATTTCCACGTCTCTTGTCTCAATAGAGTAAATAGGCAAGCCACACAAATGCCAACAAAGATTCCAACATGAGATGAGGAGTCTATTTTTTGGAACTAGAGGTAGTTGTAAGAAGTGCATAGAGCAACTTTATCATCATAATGTTAATGATCTTTCAACATAATGAAAATGAATACATCTTGAAGATGCCATATGGAAGCCTACTAGCATTTTATCCTAGTTTTGTCATGTCAAAATTTAAGGATAAATATGTTTGTAAGGGGAAGTCAATGTTAGGAACCCTTGTTCTTCTATATGGATTGGTATTGATTAGTATTGATTTGGGCATATATGATTTGTAAGTTGCCTTATATACTAAATTTGAATAAATGTATATATATTTCATAAGTATGGGTTAGTAGTTACAATTGTGTATTTACCCCACATGTATGGGGTAGTGGTAGTGGCGTTTAGCTAGACTCTATATGTATAGTAATGACTTAGCAAGTTTAAGGCATCTTGAATATATAATATTTCAATCTTCTATTCTATTGAAGGATGCCCCCTTGAAGTGGTGTGACAAACATTAATATATTCTAATTTAAGTTATATTTGTGTATTATTTTTTAATTGAGATATATTATTGCATAATATATTTAATAAGATCTTATGTATAATTACAGGTTTCTTGCATAATTGATGATGCTAAATGATAAAAAAAAAAAAAAACATTTATAAGTACAAGCCTTAGACACGCAACTCGAGACATTTAACATGCAAATTGACTAGTAACAATTATATTCGAAAGACCAATAGAGTTGGTATTAGTGTGTTCTCAAATAGTGTGGTTGCAAGAGTGTTGGTACCATTACTGTGAAGAAGTGGGTTTATATCCATGTTGTGATAGTTGAGTGTGTGTTAGAATTGGGCTTGGAGTTGAGGTTTGTTGTAAATGGTATGTCTCCTTAGGTCAGCCCCAATATGACAACTTTGCTTTAAAGGAAGTGAATATAATATTAAAATAGTCTTGTAACAATCAGAATACTCTTCTTCCCTTTATATTTGAAAAAAAAAAAGATCATCTTAAATTTTTAAGGAAAAAACTGATCCTATTCAAAATAATAAACTAAATAAATCACTTTAAATACTAAATACTCCACATTTATGCTATTTATGCAAAATAATGTCAAATACAAGATATCACTTTTATACCTTATAATTACATTTATTCTACAGATTGATATCTTAAGTAAGCTACTACTTTTTATGAACAAACTTTACTCTTTCATGAAATCTAAGACTTTTGGGTTTTTCCAAGATACGTCAATGTGTTGTTTCCTCAAATCCTATAGTGCAGTCTCATAAACTCAATGCACTATGAATGGTTTGCCATTGAGTATATGCCAATTACCGGATCACACGTGTGCGCTTACAATGTAAGCTGCACAAGTTTGTGTAGTCATTCAAGAACATATTCTTCCCTCTAATCATGGCTATGTTTCACCATAAGAGATTGGTTGTATACCAAAACATGGGCGTTGTGCTTATGTTTTAGTGGTTCAATTTGGTTGTTGTTCAAAAGTTAATTGTTTATTATACCCATCTCCATTATGGGTTTCTCCAAAACTATGCACCCACATCAGACAAATTCAACTTTTGAACAGTGCCACAGAAACTTGTCAAAGTGAAGTTCTCAAGTTTGTAATGATGTGAAGACGGTACCGTCTAGAGATAATGATTCAATGGCTCAAGATAGCCATAGTTATTATGCTAGGATGTATAGTCAAGCTCAACATCAGATTTCAACAAGCAAACAACGAAGAAATCATTGAATTGCCATGGCCTAAGAAATTCTACCAATCCCCACTCTGCAAGTATATCCTGACAAGCCTATTCCTTAGATATTTCATTGCTCTGAATACATGGTTTTGTCTGAGAGGCTACCAGTTGTATAGAGTATCTGAAAAGAGTGTTCAAGTCAGGCCCCAATCTCCTTCAAATACCCCACCCATACCCAATTATATCCCCAGAATTTGGTTTTCCATTGGGGGAAAAATGGGTCAGGTTTCATCATGTGGGTTTCTGGTCTGCCTGCTCTGTTTGCTTACCACCTTACTTCTGCATGGAGGTTCATCAGCACAATTTGGTAATAGCAATAAAGCTCTCCGTTCTTGCTCTTCATTAACAATTTTAGTAATTTTTTTTTATTTTTTTTGGTAGTTTTAAAGATTATTGATAAGCTTTTGGATTCAATTGAGCATGTTTTTGTGTCAACGTTTCGGATCACATTATTCATTCATTTCGGTGTGAGGAGGTCATGACTGTTAATAAAGTAAATGTTTACTATTTGGGGAGGATTATCTGTCAACTTAGATTTGTTTTGCAATCTTGTAAGTTTACTTTGTTGAGGAGTGATTTGGTGGATTGACTGATATGCATTGATGAAGGTAGTATAATGGTATTTGATGCACTTTTTGATCCTATGCATATTTACATGCTTTCTGACAATTACAATGGGTTTAACAGGTGGATCTTTGCCAGAGGATGGAGCAGTGATTATGCCAGAGGCTGAAAATGGAAAATTTTCAGAGGTGGTCATTGAAAACTCTTCACACAATACCACTTGGGTGTTTATCAATTTTTATTTATTTTTAACTGGGATGCTGTTGCTTTCTTTCTTATTGGTTTAGTCTCTTGCACTTGATTTCAACGCTGCTTGTGTTGTTTAAGAATTATCATAATGGCATGTATTGCCAGCTTATCCAAAAGCTGGTCAACACTGTATATATTTATAAAACACTCCAAGAGATGGTGCTTGTGCCTAAACCTAAGTATTTATGTGCATAAAGGGAAGTATTTATTTATAAAAGAAGCTCCAACTTAAATGTTATATTATAGGCATATAGTTAGATCAAGATTAGAAAAATACAAAGCAAGTTGGATTTAGGAGACTGTTGGTATGAGTTTTTCACAGTTCATTTAGTATTTAAAAGATTGTTTCTAGAATCTTATGTATGTTTTTTATCGATAGTTTTGATTGCATTTAGCGATCTATCATCAGAAAGAGGAAAGTCATACTAAAACATATACAACTATTTATAGAAACAATCTTTTAAAAATCTGAGACTGCTATGACTGTTACAATTTTTTTCTTTTTGCTTATATCTTTTGATATAGCAGGTGGAAGGGAAGAGTATTAACATGAAAGAGGAGGTTGAGATAAATGGTGGTGGTCTAGAAAAGAAGATGCATGAAATGATAGAAAGAGGGAGAGAGCTGATTTTCAACATAGATTACCATGGACCAACTACTCATCCTCCTGCTACTCCAGAGAAGAGGCCCCCTGGAACTGGACCTCATTAGACACCAGGACTTATCTAAAGTATACTTATTCTTAGCTTCCAGCATGTTTCAGAAAAAGCTTATAGTTATTGCTAGCCAAAGTCTTATGACTGATATAAGATTATATCTGCACATATTTTAAGGTTGAATTATGTAACGATAATCATGGAGGCTCTACTAGGCCAGCTTAGTAGTTGTAAAAGTTTGTAGTTCCATGGACATATCTATGTATTTGTCATGGTGTTGATTACCATGTTTATTTTGTACTTGTTTTTTCTTGTTTTGGTTTCAACGATGCTCATCCCATCACCCTTGCCTTTTGCAGACATTTTGTCTGCTTAAGATGCAAAACTACAAGAACACAGAAAACATTGTGAACACAAAAGAAAATATATCAAATCAGGAAAAGCCATATAAAGAATCTAAATGTTGCAAAAACTAGGTTTTTCTATTAGTTTGGACTACTTGAAGTCTTTTCAAGCGTCATCTATAGCAATACAAAAGTGATTGAATTATTGAAATAATTGCAATTTTAACATTGAAAACATAAAGAAAATCAAGATTTACAATAATACAATGGCTCACTATACATGCGCCGAAAGCATTGATGTGATGAATTTGTACAAACCATGAGCAGCATTATTTGAAAATTGTAAAGTGGTGGAGCTCACTATGGTCTTGGAACCTCTTACTACAAGTTGCTCTAGTGAAGACCATTTGTTATACACAAATCTGGATTACCCAAATACTATTGTACTAGCTAGCTCGTGGCTGAAACCTTATTAACAACATGGACATGACAAGTAATTCTCCAGCATGAGTTATTGTAATAAATATTCAAATTTTTCATTAATTTTTTTTTTTTTTTTATAAAGATGAATAAATCAGATTACATCAGCGAGAAAACAAAATTAAAGGCATAAGTGTCAAACAGGTCACCATTAGAGTATACAAAAATAGCAATACATGCTGCTACAACAGCAATAAAACAGCTCCAGGTCATCATTACATTGTATAAATAAAAACAAAACATGCTGCTACAGCAGCAATAATAACAGCAGATCTACAATATTTAGTTTTAAATAAAATATTTAGCTTTTAGTTTGGTGTAGAAATAGACTTTGTTAGATGTGTTGAATTGATTATTTCATGGTTTTGAGAGCCTTTCCCGACTTTTAGGATGATTTACTATTCTCCCTCATCCCGATAAATTTGCATTTAGTAGGGATAATTCTTCCTTTATGTCAACCTCGTAAAAATGGTAATAGTCGTGCAGTATACTTGAATGTTGATGCAATGTTGAAGTCAATAGACAATTATTTTTAATCTCTTTGATGTGTGTAAGAAGTGAATATTCCATAAATTTGCTAGAATTTCTAAATGAATTAGGGTTAGTTCTTAAATATAACTTCAAAGGTACTAGAAAAATATTTTGCACTTAACGTTCGTACACAATGACTAAGTGGTAGGAAAACAAGTGAACCCATTATTTGAATTTAAATTTGAAAGTCTAGCAATCATTTACACAATTATGTAAATGACCTAGATCACTATCACAAATTATAGATCTAACCTACGGTAGCTAATGGTTGAAATTGAAGGATGTAACAATTTCCTACCAATGAATGCAAATGGAGGTTGGTATGGATTTGATTATGCGTCAACTCTTAGCAGAAATCATGCCACTTTTACACTTGTCATTACATAAAGGATAACTTAACCAAAAGTGTTAGGATTAGGGGTGTTATTCACCTTGCTATCTTAAGGTCTAATGTAACTTATCATTCATAGATTGCTAATTATGTGTACATATCTTCAAGAATCGTGAAGTAGGAAAAATAGGGCACCCATGTGAGGTTTGAGGACACATGTAATTATTTATTTGTTCTTTGGGGGCTCAATATATTGTTGTAATGCAACATAAATGAGGGGGTTAAGTAGTGGACTTGTGAGAGCATCTTCCATTGTTAGTGGATGTAAGATGTAACAAGTACTTGGGAATTACATATGTCCACTTAAGTTGTGGAAGTCAAGGATGCTTGTGTGAGAGATATTTTGTATTCTAGGATGGCTTCACATATTTGAAGGTCACAAAAATTCGTACTAGTATTTTGGGACCTTTTTTAGAACCTTGGTATTATTTTTGGTGATTTTTGGAGGCATGGGTAGAGAAGTAAAGATTGTATTTTGTTTGTTTATGTTTTCAATTTCCACTCAAGGAGCAAGAGTGTTAATATTCATTGAATTATTGTATGGAGAATATCTAAATTGATGCAGGAGCATCCACAGTTGCCAACAATCTTGCATCAACAAAAAAAATCCAAATTTTGGAATTTGCATTTTTATTTCATGTTATTGGATTAACTTGAATAAATTTGGCATAATTTAATTTAATAAAACAAATGCCACCTTTGTTATACAAGTTGGTAAGTGGGGTAGTGGA
The DNA here is from genome assembly GCA_007258455.2 of Sequoia sempervirens. NCBI lineage: Eukaryota > Viridiplantae > Streptophyta > Pinopsida > Cupressales > Cupressaceae > Sequoia > Sequoia sempervirens. The sequence continues at coordinate 291,162,496 of VDFB02271358.1, forward strand.
GGTGTAGTTGCACTTTTTTGAAAAAACTAAAAAAACAAACTTGAGCATTGGGTTTGTGGGAGTTACTAAATGAAATTAAAAATTATTTATTGATTTTCCATCTTGGAAACCATACATTCCATGGAGGTGGTTGTGACTTTTCCACTTGGAGGGAAAAAATTAGACTTTTATTTTTGGAGGGGGCTTTGTTGCAGGGTTTTGGGGCATTCATTTGTTGTTGCAGGTTTGGGGAAAAGGCTAGTAGAAGCCATATGCTATTGTAATTCACCATTGTTGCAAGTCTATGATCAGACCCATATCAGATTGGGATGTTTTAATGAGGAGCCAATAGGCTTGGCAAGTTGTTTTGCAAAGTTCACAATTTCAGTGATAATTTCTATGAGTTTGCTTGCATAAATTTGGTGTTTGAATCAATCTTATTTTTTTGTCATAAATCAGATTGCTTGAGTGTTATGAAGTGTGTTTCAGATGGTTATTGAGGGGGTTTTCATTTCATTGCATGTTGTTAGAAGCCATTGTTGAAGACATACAAGTCATGTTGCAGATTTGTAGGTTGGAGAGTTGAGATTACTAGTGAGGAGAGCTTGTTTGGAGAAGAAATTTGTAGAAGTTATTTCTCCATTCTTTTAAATGTATTGGGACTGATTGTAAATCATATTTTATATATTTTTATCAACCCATGAGGATGCTATATTGGAGAACTTAATTTGAAAAGGATATTGTATGATCTGTATGAGTTTTTTGAATGAACAAACTAGTGTTCATGTTACATATTTATTTTAATCTATTTGGAAGTATTTCTTGATGAATGTCATTGCATGTTGAAAGGGAGTTTGTTTATAGCTTCATGGCCAGATTTTACCATCTGGGCCAAGCTAGAAATGGTTGGTTTGTTCATTTTAAATTTATGTTGCAATAACACATTGTGTTATGCAAATAGTGAATTTTCGTGGATTTCAACATATTTTCTTTGGTGTTTGATGTTCATTTTTAGTTTGGTTAAAGGGAGAGTATCCCTTGGAATCTTTGATATCAGAGCATGTGTGTTTTCTCTTGAGAGGTTGAGTTTTTATTTGCATCAGTGGTATCAGAGCGAGAGTTCTTGAGTGTGCAAGAAGAAGCATCGATGTAAGGCAATTTGCACCAGGACCTATGGTGGTGGTGTGTGTGTGATTTGTATGTAGACATATTGTGATGAGGGCTACACCACCCAAAACCCACAAAAAACATAACAGATACCAACACAGAAGATGCGAGACAAAAAAATGACTCACTTTCAATTATTTTTAGAAAATGAAATTACAGATTCAAAGCTTACATGCTACAACCTCATGGGCTTAATTCATTACAATAAAATCAACTCTGAAAAGAAAATATACTATTCAGAGCCACAATCTGCACTATTAGGGCCACCTCCTACAACCCCCAATTAACCCTTTTTATTTTCCCCAATAACCGCCCTAGAATGTTCTAGAAAGTACAAATTTCCTCCTTTTTTTTTGACACCAAAAGTCTTGCCATTTGATTTCTAGCCTAGGAAGATTTTTTTATGAAATTCACTTTTTAGAGGACCAACTTCGCGGGGCCATAACTTTTGATCCAGGTGTCTGATTTGCTATTATTGTATATCGTTGGAAAGCTCTCGATGAGCTCTACAATGTGTGAGCCATTTGTAGGTCAGTTCAACCACCTTTTGAGTTGTTCCAAGGCCTCTAAAGTTTTATATCTGAATTTGAAGCTACATTGGAGAAATTTCTCTAGAAGAAAACTTTAATTTCTCCCAAATTGTGCAGGGTATTGAGGTGATTCTTTTGTGACTAGAAATGTTTTTCAGCTTTGCTCCTTGGGGTAAATTTTCATGTCCATATGAGCCCGTTTAGACCGACTTACTAAAACTAATAAGTGCTCATTTTTCACTATTTTTTATGCCTGACAGTCTTATATCCCCTAAGTGCCATCATGGGACTCAAAACAATTGAAGAAAATAAAGAAAACAAATTTTTTGGGTGATGCAAGATTTCCCTACACCATTGGATGCTCCTACATCAAACACCCAAGGTAATTTGAAAAGTGACCCTGTCACTTCTCAGGAGTTAGAGGGAAACCAAGACGGTTAACCTCAGCCTCAAATAACCATGATGAATCTTCAGCAGGCCTTCCTCTCCATTTCACCAATTACTCTACATATTGTATGTTTCTTGTGCTTCTACCCACACAATTATCCAATATTTCTTCTATCTCTTCCTTCTCTGAAGTAGGTGTTGGAATTTTCAACTGTTCATTTTTCTGCCCCTCCTCTATATCACCTTCATGATACTTTGTCAAATCAACAATGTTGATTGAACACAGGAGAAATATTTATTTCACTAAGCAACTCTACCTCATAAGCATTTCCTGAATCATGCTTAGATTCAAGATCTTGCATGGTCCAAACTTCTTCATCTTTAACTTGTTTTATGTACCAACTAGAAGCCTTTCCTTTCACAAATGAACCCTAAATTCATCTCCTACCTAGAACTCCTTATACCTCCTTTTCTGATCTGCCTGACCCTTATATTGTGAGTTCATCTTATTGATATGTTTCTTCACCTCTTCGTGCAAATTCTTTGGGTGCTTTAAAAGAAATCTTCAACCTCAACCTCTCTTCTCCCTTATCCATCTTTCTCAGTTCAGAAGCAGTTCTTGGACTACTCCCATATACAATCTAGAATGATGATTTAGCAATGCTCCTATTGAAAAAATTATTATAAGAAAATTCTTCCTGTGGTACAATCAAATCCCATCCCTTAGGCTTATCTCCTACTAAGCATCTTAATAGGTTTCCCAAACTCCCTTCACCACCTCTATTTGCCTTCGATGCATTAGATGATGTGTAGAATAAACTTCAAATCTATCTTCAACTTCTTCCCATAATGTCCTCTAGAAATAGCCAATAGAATTTGGTATCTCTATCTGGAAAACTATACTCTTTGGTAGACCATGTAGTCTCACCACCTCTCTGAAAAACAAATTTGCAATATGAACATCATTGGTCTTATGACATGGAATGAAATGTGCCATCTTCAAAAATATGCCCACCACCACAAATATGGATTCATGCCCTCTTTGTGTCCTTGGAAAGCCAAGAACAAAATACATGCTAATATCCTCCCATGGCCTCTTAGGTACAGGTAATGCCTGATACAATCCAGTATTTTGACTTGTTCCTTTCACCATTTGACATACTCTACAGCTTTGTACAAACTTCTTCACATCTTGTTGTAATTGTGGCCAATAATAGTCTCATTGATGAGAGAGAAATGGTCCCATCTCAACCAAAATGTCTAGCCAATACTCCTTTATGCTTCTCCTTGATTATATTCTCTCATAGAACTCCTTGGAATGCACAATTGGTTTCCTCTAAACAACATCCCATCTTGGATTAAGAAATCCAACCATCTCGTCCTATCCAATGTATTGGGTTCTAAACAAGATTTCCAAGCTTCTGCAAAGTCTTGATCTTCAGGATACAAAATCTTGAGTTCATTGAACCCAACAACATCTATATTCATTTCTATCAACAATTTCTTCCTTCTACTCAAGGCATTTGTAACTCTGTTTGACCTTCCACTCCTATGCTTCAAAACAAAAGTATAACTCTACAAAAACTCAACCCATTTTAAGTGCCTTTGATTCAACTTTCCTTGACTATTGAGATACTACAAAGCCTGGTGATCAGTATATAAAACAAATTCTTTTGGCAACAAATAGTGTCTCCATTTCTTCAAAGCTTGAACTATAGCATAAAACTCTTGATCATAGACATAATATTTCTTCTTAGCATCATTTAACTTCTCACTAAAATAGGCAACAGGCTTACCTTCTTGACTCAAAACAGCTCCTATGGCATTGCCACTAGCATCACAATCTACCTAAAAGACCGTATTGAAATATGGAAGGGCCAAAACAGGTTGCTCTGTAACTTTCTTCTTCAACATATCAAAACTTTTGGCTGCTCTTGTAGTCCACTTAAACTCTTTTCTATCCCATCTCATTGCTTCAATTAGAGGTGCACAAATACTACTAAAACTCTTAATAAACTTTTTGTAAAAACTTGCTAGACCATGAAATGATCTTAGCTCTATAACACTCCTTGGAGTAGGCCATTCAATGATAGCTCTCACCTTCTCTGGATCCATTTTGAGACCCTCTACGGAGACAACAAATCCCAGATACACCAACTCTTTCTTCACAAAACTACATTTCTTCAAATTAATCATCAGCTTCTCCTCCCTTAGCTTCTCAAAAACTTTTTGGATATGCATCAGGTGCTCCTCCAATTTCTTATTGAAAATCAGAATATTATCCAAATAAACAATAACAAATTTTCCTAAAATTTCTTTCAATACGCCATTCATAAGCCGCATAAATGTGCTCAGTGCATTGGTTAGCCCAAAAGGCATGACTAACCACTCGTACAAGCCCTCCTTAGTTTTAAAGGTTGTCTTCCATCCATCTCCTTCTCTAATTCAGATTTGGTGATATCTTCTCTTCAAATCTATCTTTGTGAAGTACTCAAATCCACTCAAACAATCCATAATGTCATCCATTCTCAGAAAGGGAAATCTATACTTGATGGTGATCTTGTTGATGGCTCTAGAATCTGTACACATCCACCATTATCCGTCCTTCTTTGGTGCTAGTATTGTAGGTACTGCACATGGACTCAAACTCTCTCTGATCAATCCCTTCTGCAACAACTCTTGCACTTGTCTGTTCAACTCTTCACTCTCTGTTGGAGTCATATGATGAACTACCTTATTTGGCAAACTGGCTCTAGGAATCAGGTCCATTTGATGACTAATCTTTCTTATGGGAAGAAAACCTTCAAGTTTGTTATAAAAAATAATAGTTCAAAACTCATCCAATAAATCTAAAACCTCTACAGGTACCTCAGAAGTATCTTCTTTATCAACTCTAGGGATCAATGCAAAAAACATATGCTCATGCTTCATACCTTCTAGGAACTTTCTTCCATCAACCAAACAAATTCTTGCATTACTACATACCTTTTCCTCTGCCTCTTTCAAGGGCTTCAACTTATGACGAACTTCATCCTTTGTCAAAGAATAGGTGTTGGAATGTCCATCATGTATTTCTCATCAATCAAACTGCCATGGTCTGCCTAACAACATATGACAAACATCCATAGGAATAATATCACATAATACCTCATCATGGTAATTTCCAATCTTGAACTTTACTAGACATTGTTCATTTACTAAGGCTTTATGGTCCTTCTACAATCAAGCAATCTAGTATGAGTTAGGATTCCTTCTTCTCTCCAACCGCAACTTACTAACCATTTCTTTTGAAACAGGGTTATCAGTACTACCTCCATCAATAATAACATTGCAAACTTTACCTTCACACTTACATCTGGTGCAAAACAAAATCTTCCTTTGAGTTGGCTCATTCTCCTCATTCAACAAGGCTTTTCTAGTAATAAGAACCTCTCCTCTTTCTACATCCTCAGAATGTGAAGACTCAACATCTTCATTAACATGTGCAACTCATGCATTACCATCAGGTCTTCTATTTTTCTTTCCTTGATGTTAAGGGAACTCATAGGCTCTATGTCCTTCTTCTCCACACTAGAAACAGGTTCCACGAAAGCCTCCTCTTCCTAGTCCTCATCTAGATCTTCCCCTTCCTCTTTGGTCTCCATTATTCTGAACACGAGGATGGTAGGTGTTATCTCCTTTCTGGTTCTGGTTGCTACTAGAGCCTTCACCCTTCTTTTGATCTTCATTTTGACCTCCATATGACTGTCCATCGGTCTTTCCTCCATGGCCTCCACCTTGTTGTTTGTTCTCAAACCTCTTGTTCAGTCGTTCTTCAATCTTTAGAGAAAAATGATAACCGTCTTCAATGGTGGTCATTCTTACCAGTGTCAATTCTTCTTGTATGCTTGGTTTAAACCTATTAATATAATGAGAAAATTTCTCCGTATTCACCTCAGAATGTCCTATCTGAATCAAGACCTTGTGAAATTCCTCTGTGTATTCATTCATCATCCTTGTCCCTTGCCTCAAGCTCTGCATCTTCTTGAGCAACTCTAATTCGTAATCAACTAGAATAAATTGGTTCTTCAATTTTGACACCATCCTATCCCATATGGAAATTTTATCTTTCCCTTATCTTCCTCTTTCTAACTAAACCTCTTTCTACCATATACTGGCATGACCTTTCAATTTTACCTTTGCAAACCTCACTCTATCAGGATCATCAATATCCTCAAACTCAAAAAACTCCTCCATGTCATTGATCCAATCAATCAATTTTTCAGGATTCATATTTCCACTAAAAGTTGAAACCTCCATTTTAGGTCTCTTCCCAATGCTTGAGATCTCTCACAGTAATCTTCTTTCTCCAGGATCCATTAGATCTTGCTCTTCCTCTTCCATTTCATCTTCACTATCATTTATGTCTCGTTTCACATCTATTCTTCGAACCTCTTGTTGCAAGGTTTCTAATTTCCTTCTAAGGGATCTAATTTCATCTCTAGGTGGATCTCTTCCTCCACCTCGGCCTCTACCTCTATCATACTGAGCAAGTCTTGGAGGCATCTTGAACTCAACCCACATTCATAGGTCCTACTACAATTGCCTCATGTTTGGCACAATGTTACAAGCTCAGGAACTCTTGCTTTGATACCACTTGATAAGGGCTACACCGCCCAAAACCCAAAAAAATCACAACAACAGATACTAACACAGAAGATACGAGATAGAAAAATGACTCACTTTCAATTATTTTCAGAAAATGAAATTACAAATTCGAAGCTTACATGCTACAGCCTCATGGGCTTGATTCATTACAACAAAATCAACTCTAAAAATAAAATCTACTATTCGGAGCCACAATCTACACTATCAAGGCCACCTCCTACAACCCCCATTTAACCCTTTTTATTTTCCCCAATAACTGCCCTAGAATGTTCTAGAAAGTAAAAATTTCCCCTTTTTGTTTTGGCACCAAAAGTCCCGCCGTTTGATTTCTGGCCTAGGAAGATTTTTTTATGAAATTCACTTTTTAGAGGACCAACTTTGCGGGGCCATAACTTTTGATCAGGTGTCTGATTTAATATTATTTCATATCTTTGGAAAGCTCTCAACAATCTCTACAATGTGTGAACCATCCGTAGGTTGGTTCAACTACCTTTTGAGTTGTTTCGAGGCCTCTAAAGTTTTATATCTAAATTTGAAGTTGCATTGGAGAAATTTCTTAAGACATAAACTTTAATTTTTCCCAAACCGTGTAGGGTATTGAGGTGATTCTTTCGCGACCAAAAATGTTTTTCAGCTCAACTCCTTGGGGTAAATTTTTACGTCCATACGAGCCCATTTAGGCTAGCTTACTAAAAATAGTAAGTGTTCATTTTTCACTATTTTTGATGCCTAACAATCTTATATCCCCTAAGTGCCTTCATGGGACTCAAAACAACTGAAGAAAATAAATAAAACATTTTTTTTGGGTGATGCAAGATTTCCCTACACCGTTGGATGCTCTTGCATCAGATTGTCGAGTGTGAGTAAGTCTATAACTGAGAGGTTGAAAATTGAGAGTGTGTGGAAAGTGTTGATGAAATGCCAAAGAAGAAAGGAAAAAAGTTGATCATAATTGTGTATGCAGATGAAGAGGAAGGAGAAAATATTGCAGAAGTATGCTTTGAGGAAGACATACAGAAAGAGAGAGAGAAAGAGGAGAAAAGTGTAGCAAAGGTTGAGAGGAAAAAAAAAAGGTGTAACAATTGAGGATAAAAATGATGTTGCAATAGTAGATGAGTGTCCTTTGGAGGATTTAAAAGTATTGAAAAATGAAATTGCAAGTGAGAGTGAAGGTGAAGAAGATATGGCAACAAATAGTGGCAAGGAAAAAGAGGTAATGCATAATATTTTTCATTTTTATGATGAAGATGAAAGTGGATTTTGTGTAGATGAAAGGTTTGCAGCAGTGGAAGAAGGGGGTGATGCATTGGTCATAGGACAAGGAAGTGATACAGTTGCGTGTCTTATAAAAGGCATGAAAGAAGAGAATAAAATTGAAGTTGCAACAAGTGATGAGAAGGTGAAATATTTTCTTAATGAATTTAAGAAATATTATTTTTATGTTGAGATGGATGAGTTAGCGAATGTAGATGACATGGTTTAATTAGAGTTTGTTAGAGATGATTGGTATGCAAAGAAGGGTTTGTATGGTGTTGCAGAGTTAAGTGCAGGTGCAATTTGGTGAAGGTGGATAGACTTTGGTGGGTTGAATCCCACAAGATTGGAGGAGAATATGAGATAGACTTTGAGGAGGTGGTCAGGTTACGGTGGAGTTAATTCCACATAGAGGAAGAGGAGTAAAGAGAAAAGTTGTCAGAGGAGGAGGTTACTTGTTCCAGCTAAGTGTTGGAAGAGGAGAAAGAAGAAATGATCATAGGTACGAATTCCAACAATGGAGTATGTTGCAATTTTCTTGCAACTTGAAAAAGTATTTCCACTACTCAACTCCATTTTGTGAGCCTATGCTTGTTGTACCAAAACCAAATTTTTGCTTCATCAAGGCATTTTTGCATAAAATAGTATATAAACCTTGCTAAAATGATGTAAAATACAGTTTTTGGGGCAATATTAAGCATGGAGTTTTTGTCAATATTTTGTCAGTCAAAGGCGTTTCATTGATCGGAACTGATTGAGACTCAGAACGAGCATTTCATGATGGAGGCGTTTTTCGCGACAGCATTTCACGTTGCACATGGTCATTTCAGTGGTCAAGACGGAGTTTTTAGTGATTAAATTATGAAGATTTCTCAGAGAAAAGCAAGAAAGCGCACCTGTAGCCCAGGGGCGCCCTTCTTTTTGAAGGCCTAAATTCTGTGATAAATGTTCATAACTACAGTCAAACTCTTCAGAATCAGTCTGCCTATCCGATGAGCTATCCTGTGAGGCTTTCCGAGACCCGTAACTCCGGCAACTGGCGACAGAAGTTGAAGTTTCCAAAGTTCCAGATTGCAGAAGCTTGTCCTTTTCCAGCTTTTAGCGCCCTGTAGCTTGAGGGCGCCCTTCTTAAAGGGGTGTTGGATCTTGGTATTTCTGGTGGATGATGCAGTCAATCTCTTCGCGACTAGTTTGCTTATCCGATGAGCTATCAAACGCAGTCATCCAAGTCCTAGAGCTCCGGTAGTCGACGTTTGAAGATGAGCTTATAATGGAGATTTCACATCCTTGAGCTTTTTTGTTGCATTTCCAGTGCAACTATAGCTCAGGGGTGCTTGTCAAAATGACCCTTAAGATGGTCCAGTTTGCTGATGAGGGCTTCCTGACATCAATACTACTCTAGTCCAGCTTCGCGTTGCACCAAGTTGCCTGTTAATCCAACATTCTGAAAGATCGTGGCAAAGATTCTACCAAGCACGTAATTTCACGGGCGGACTGGCATAAAATTTTCATTATATT
>VDFB02271358.1:291172077-291225322 GCA_007258455.2 Sequoia sempervirens
AAACTATATTGTAATTGAAATTTTGTCATCTATCAGCATCTAGTTATTAGTTATGCAATGTGAAGCAATGCTTTGAGTTTGAAAGATGTGCAATGCAATGTAATCAACGCTATGAATATAAACTACAAAATTATAAATTAAAGTTCAAAACATAAAAATGTCAAGTGTTTACAATCAGCCATTATTGATCATTGATCAATCTGAAAAGTGTGAACATTTTTCTGTGTGGAAGGCAAACAAGAAAACAGTGGTTCAAAAATGAGGAATTTGTCTTCTACACCAAATGAGAAATATTCACAATATATGCTAGGAAGGAATAAGATCGAGTATGCAAGAACCGAGAATTGCAAAATTGGCTTAGATTTGACTTCCAAACACAAATTTTCACACTTTTTGATGTTCCAACGTAAGTCAAAAAGTATACATGTGCGTAAGTTGTAAAGTATACACTTGAATACATGTAACTCATATCTATTGAACCATGAATTTATAATGCAAATAAGGACACCATCGATAAAAAAGATTTGTATTAATCAAATAGCCATGTACACATGTACATCAATATATGTCAATATAAGTATAAAATATAATTACAAAAAAGCCATATAGGCTTACGAGAATGCCATATAGGCATACAATGTCAAATATATCGAATACAAAATATGTACAAAATTGCCATGTAGGCATACAACAAAGGGCTCTTACATTCAAAATTCATTTTCCATGCTCAGTTCAAATACAATTTTTCCTTTCCCTACACCGATGGCTTATAAATCATTACCTACTGCTGAGGAGTGCTCCCACGCTCCTCCTAGGGTTTAGCTCCTCGGTCAAGTTTCAACTGTTACAATAAGAAGTAAAGACATTAATATATAGAAATTACATTATAAAAAATTAATATATTTAACAAAATTTAATCACTTCATGTACCTATCCTGACCATCACTCTCCTCGAGGGAAATATTTGTGACGATGCTCAAGCTGCTCGGTTCTCAGATAAACCATCCAAATAGGAATTAAACTACGAATCATTAATGGTTTGATTTTTCACTAGAACTAGTTCATTTATAACAATGAATGTAAATTGAAATTTAGTAATTTGCCTCATACCTCCCCTATCAGAGCCATCGAGGATTGTATTGTAGTAGAAACATCGATATCCATTGCCCTTGTTACGTTTGGCGGTGTTTCTGTCACCAACATTTGAAAATAAAACAACAAATTATTCAATCACAAAATAGTTATCAAATTTGAAGTAATGCTTTGATTTTGAATGATGTGTAATGCAACATAACCAACAATATGATTATCAATTTTTTTAAAAGCAATAACCTGGGACAATCACATTGAAAAAAAAAAGACCCTTTAGGACAAATTTTAAGTGAAAAAGCATCAAAACACAATGTAAAATATGACAACCAATATGAGAAGAAGAGATGATCTAGTCAAAAGGAGCTTTGATAGTAGCCAACTGAGTTAAGTATGACAAATCCAAGTATCACTGCTGCAAGGAATGGAGTAAGAGCTAAATAAAGATATAGCAACAATAAAAAATGATGGAGCTAACTTGTCAAGGCCTATTCTTCAAAACCCTTATTAAACGCTTGCCATAGTTTAAGATATGCAATAAATGTTTGACAATGGAATTAACCTTTTGAGGATGACAGCGATTAAATTGAGGTCTCCTTTTACCATGAAAAGATTGAATATTCTTTCTTTGGCCTATCATTATGATTTTTAAGATTCCTCAATTGAGTTCAATATAATAGTCAAGTGTTTATACCAAAGATGATAGAGAAAATAATCATGAAAAGGAGAATATGATGGTGATCAATGACAAGGCAATGGCACATTTGATAGTCAAAAGAGTAGAGGAATGCATAGTGAACATCATGGTACAAATTATGATATAAATTAAGCCACATGGTTGATGTGCTTTGGAATCCTGCACTAAAGGAAATTTTCAACATAAATATCGCTAGGGAATTTCAATGTTGCCATTGTAGTTGGCATTAAAGCTGGTACCTGTAACATTGAAAATTATCCTTATATAAGAATTCCCTCCATCTTGTTGATTGGCTTGTAACACTCTTGATGGTGGCTGTATGAAATCTAATTATGATTCCTCTTCTACATTAGAGGGTTCATATCCTTGATCTGACTCTTCTGAATTATCAGAATCAAAATCACTAGCTTCCATATTCAAAAATTCCCAACCAACATCTTCAATAAATTTATCTAGATTATCAGTAATAGTCTTACAAATTGGTTGCTAGTTCAAGTTCATTCTACTTTCATAATACTTTTATATCCATGGAGTTCATCCATTCCTTGATGCCATCAAGTGAAGATTCAGGAATGGCGTACATATGGAGTACATCTCGCTTTAATTATTTGAAAACAATAGCCATATCAAATCCCTTTTTCCCAAGTCCTACTCTCTCGAGGTTAACAATCTCAATCTCACTAATAGTGATTACTAAGAAAGGTAATTCCACCAACTCTACCAAAAAAATTACCATAGGAACAATAAAAGCAGAGGATTTGAAAGGAACTCCATGAAAACCAAGCTCTCTAAATGCTATATAAAACTCTAGTTCAAAATATTTTAGATGAGGTTGCTCCCATAGCTCTCTTACTCGCTTGACAAATCCTTGAAACTATGTATTGATTTTATTTTTCATGTTCCTCTCTTATTGTTCTTCCTTAATTTCATCAAGATCATACATTGACCTTCTTGCCCCTCCTAAAGTTTGGACCACATCCATTACCTCCACATAAAATTGGACATCCTTGGTCTTCATGGTTCCCACTGCGATATGGTTATGCAAATGAAAAATGAAGAAAGTAATCATCCTCTTATCCATTGGTCGGAAGAATGCATGCTTAATGTTTTGATACATGATATCAGCTCTCTTCTGCTCTCATGGTTGAATATCAAAACTAGTGATGTATGGTCTCCGTGAGTTCTAGTCATCTTTCTTCCTCTTCCACCAAATGTTGTCCCCGTCCACATGTCCGCCATAGCCTAATTGGCTTTGTTTTTGAAAGCTGAAGTTTCTCCCGAGTCACCGTAGCTCTCTACCTTTTCAAACTCTTTCATTGCTACAGATCGCCTTTTTGGGATTTAGTCATTTTGTACCCACATGGTTGATGTGCTTTTGAATCCAGCATCTAAGGGGCTTAAACCCAAAATTTTAGATGAGAAAAAGAAGTAATGTTTTTCTTTTCTTTTATGTGAGGACCTAGTAGTGAGATAAAAGAGGACTGTATAGAAAAATGAAAAAAGAAGACATAAAAATTCATGGACCATACTATATCACCTACATGCTAGCTAACAAGGACATGAATGTAGTAGATTTAGGTATGATAGGGGTATTGCAAGGTATACTTGAGGAATATATAAGAATGAAGAAGAATTCAATGGATCAAATTAGTGTCAAATGTTTTCCTAAAAGATCTCCCACACCCTATTAGGGAATTTAATCATTTCTAAGCATTTTCCACGTCCTATGGGAAAGTTTGAGGAGGCTCCAATAGTTGAGAGTTTAATGAGTACTTATAACTTCTTTCCATGCAATCATGATTAGTTAGAGAACATATAGGGAAAGTTGATGAGCTATTCAACAAATGAAGAGAATATAGGGTATTTTGACCTAGTCTTAAGCATCTCCAAGCATCTAGGAGATATTGAAGGAGTTAAGTGGCTGATAGATAGGGTCGAGGATAGAAGTTTTATTTTTGGTTACATTGACATCATGTAGGACATCCATAGTCTTATTCTTGGTTACATTGAAATCACAAAAAATTATATAGGATGGAGTAGAATGTAGCTCTACCTTTGTCAATTCCATGTTAAATTTTTATTATATATAGCTTACTAGTGTAGGAATTCTAAGACAAACAATCATAGTAGGACGATTCTTAAAAGCTTGAATAATAACCTAGTGAACCCATATACTCTTATGACTATATATACACAAATCTAGATTAAAATTAGAATTCATTAGTTAAGTTCTCTTTATTCTATATTACCTCCGTGAATGTTTGAGTAAATCTACTCGCACTCAGAGGTGTTCCCTTGAATCCTTCGACAGTACCCTGTTCAACATCCAAAATCACATATTAAAATACCATTCGTAAAACAATGCTATTAACACATGTGTACTAAATTTAGAATTGTTTACTAATTTTACATACCCCACTGATAGGTGTACTGCAAAAATAAACAAGCTGATGACTAGTATATCCAGGCTCAATGCTATGACCCTGCAATTTTATTAAAATAATAAAACTAAATTAGTTAATCTTGCATTTCAGAATCGAAATTTAATAAACTAAATTCAATGAACATGTTGAATTTTACCTGACTGTCAATACCATATGCATCATGCAGAATGTCAGCCGCCCTCTCCATCCCCGTAGATGCATATGGATTTGGCTGCGTAGAAGCATATGGATCCTGCATAGCACCCTCCTGAGGGTCGGTAGGGTCATACGAACAAGTGGCTCCGCAAGATCGACACACATGGCCTCAAGGCCACCACCAAGACTCCCCTAGATTGCGCAATGGGGCTAGTGTGGTGGATGACACCGAGTCAAGGATGTGATCGCCTGCAGTCTCTACATCAGCACTCTCCTTTGCAATTGCAAGCATCACAATTTGCTCATGAGGGTGCCTAGCGAGATGTCATCTCCCCTGTCATGTAGGATCCGACTGTGCACCGGGCCTATCCTGTGCTGACCCCCCACCTCTCCCCTAAAACTCCCTCATATCAAAATAATTCCGGATTTGGTTCAACACAAACTCACAGTATAATTTCCTAAGAAAATATTGGGGGACTTCACAGTTATTGCACGGTGGGTAATCAAAGACCATATACCATATGTCATAAAAATGGTTTCTAATCTCTTGGTGGTGGCACCAATGAATAGGAAACCTCTTTGCATTGAGGGTGATATTTTGATTTGTTTTAGGGTCAGTGAATAGAGAGCACAAATCGCCTTTAGTAATCTTTAAATCTTTTACTTGTTTATATGATAATTTGTCTGCATAATATGCCCTCGATGTTTCCCTCCTATTTTTCCACCCAGATATTTGTTGGGTAATTCCATCTACATTTTTTAACAAATCCTTCAATGAATCTGCTAGATGTATTCTTTCTATGGTTGAAGAATTTTGATCACTCAACCTACTAATAAGATCCTCAACTTCTTTTCTATTGTTTTCAATTTCACTCCTCAAATTTTCTTGAGTGCCAGGAGGGTATTGAGAGAATGGTGGGGGAGGTTGATTTTGTTGAGGTTGATTTTGTTGAGGCTGATTTGGTTGAGGATTTTCCTCCTCTTGTTGAGGATTTCCTACAAATTAAAAAAAAATCATTCATTTCTAAACTAAAACAAACAAAATCAATTTAAAACAAAAAAATTCATAACAAATACCAAACAAAACTTACCTCTTGCATCTCTTTGTCCTCATGGCACCATATTTGTGAAGAAAATACAACTGAGGTTGATGAAATGTGAAGAAATCACCTCTCCAACAACGTGAGCACGTAAAGTAGGGTTTTTGGCCGCGGGCGGAGATGAAAAATAGTAAAAAGCAAATGACAAATGATATTTGGATTCACTTTTTTTTTTGCTTTTAAAAAGACATAACGCGTTCCCGTTATAACGCGTTCTCGTTATAACGCGTTCTCGTTATAACGTGTTCGCGTTATGGCGCATTTTTTTCTTGTTTGGCCACAAAAGTGCGACCATCTTGGTGCACTTACCCTAGCGATGTTGTTCATGTTGCAAAGTTGTTTTTCAGAGAGGTGGTGAGACTACATGGTCTACCAAAGAGTATAGTTTTAGATAGAGATACCAAATTTGTTGGTTATTTCTAGAGGACATTATGGAAGAAGTTGAAGATAGATTTGAAGTTTAGTTCTACACATCATCCACAGACTAATGGACAAATAGAGGTGGTGAATAGGAGTTTGGGAAACCTGTTAAGATGCTTAGTTGGAGATAAGCCCAAGGGATGGGATTTGATTATACCATAGGAAAAATTTGTTTACAACAATTCTATCAATAGGAGCACTGGTAAATCACCATTCCATGTTGTAAATGGGAGTAGTCCAAGAACTGCTTCTAAACTGAAAAACATGGATAAGGGGGAGAAGAGTAGTGTTGAGGTTGAAGATTTTTTTGAGCACCTGAAGAATTTGCACGAAGAGGTGAAGAAACATATCAATAAGATGAACTCACAATATAAGGGTCAGGCAGATCAGAAAAGGAGGTATAAGGAGTTCTAGGTAGGAGATGAATTTAGGGTTCATTTGTGAAAGGAAAGGCTTCTAGTTGGTACATAAAACAAGTTAAAGATGAAGAAGTTTGGACCATGCAAGATCTTGAATCTAAGCATGATTCAGGAAATGCTTATGAGGTAGAGTTGCTTAGTGAAATAAATATTTCTCCTGTGTTCAATCAACATTGTTGATTTGACAAAGTATCATGAAGGTGATATAGAGGAGGGGCAGAAAAATGAACAGTTGAAAATTCCAACACCTACTTCAGAGAAGGAAGAGATAGAAGAAATATTGGATAATTGTGTGGGTAGAAGCACAAGAAACATACAATATGTAGAGTAATTGGTGAAATGGAGAGGAAGGCCTGCTGAAGATTCATCATGGTTATTTGAGGCTGAGGTTAACCGTCTTGGTTTCCCTCTAACTCCTGAGAAGTGACAGGGTCACTTTTCAAATTACCTTGGGTGTTTGATGTAGGAGCATCCAATGGTGTAGGGAAATCTTGCATCACCCAAAAAATTTGTTTTCTTTATTTTCTTCAATTGTTTTGAGTCCCATGATGGCACTTAGGGGATATAAGACTGTCAGGCATAAAAAATAGTGAAAAATGAGCACTTATTAGTTTTAGTAAGTCGGTCTAAACGGGCTCATATGGACATGAAAATTTACCCCAAGGAGCAAAGCTGAAAAACATTTCTAGTCACAAAAGAATCACCTCAATACCCTGCACAATTTGGGAGAAATTAAAGTTTTCTTCTAGAGAAATTTCTCCAATGTAGCTTCAAATTCAGATATAAAACTTTAGAGGCCTTGGAACAACTCAAAAGGTGGTTGAACTGACCTACAAATGGCTCACACATTGTAGAGCTCATCGAGAGCTTTCCAACGATATACAATAATAGCAAATCAGACACCTGGATCAAAAGTTATGGCCCCGCGAAGTTGGTCCTCTAAAAAGTGAATTTCATAAAAAAATCTTCCTAGGCTAGAAATCAAATGGCAAGACTTTTGGTGTCAAAAAAAAAGGAGGAAATTTGTACTTTCTAGAACATTCTAGGGCGGTTATTGGGGAAAATAAAAAGGGTTAATTGGGGGTTGTAGGAGGTGGCCCTAATAGTGCAGATTGTGGCTCTGAATAGTATATTTTCTTTTCAGAGTTGATTTTATTGTAATGAATTAAGCCCATGAGGTTGTAGCATGTAAGCTTTGAATCTGTAATTTCATTTTCTAAAAATAATTGAAAGTGAGTCATTTTTTTGTCTCGCATCTTCTGTGTTGGTATCTGTTATGTTTTTTGTGGGTTTTGGGTGGTGTAGCCCTCATCACAATATGTCTACATACAAATCACACACACACCACCACCATAGGTCCTGGTGCAAATTGCCTTACATCGATGCTTCTTCTTGCACACTCAAGAACTCTCGCTCTGATACCACTGATGCAAATAAAAACTCAACCTCTCAAGAGAAAACACACATGCTCTGATATCAAAGATTCCAAGGGATACTCTCCCTTTAACCAAACTAAAAATGAACATCAAACACCAAAGAAAATATGTTGAAATCCACGAAAATTCACTATTTGCATAACACAATGTGTTATTGCAACATAAATTTAAAATGAACAAACCAACCATTTCTAGCTTGGCCCAGATGGTAAAATCTGGCCATGAAGCTATAAACAAACTCCCTTTCAACATGCAATGACATTCATCAAGAAATACTTCCAAATAGATTAAAATAAATATGTAACATGAACACTAGTTTGTTCATTCAAAAAACTCATACAGATCATACAATATCCTTTTCAAATTAAGTTCTCCAATATAGCATCCTCATGGGTTGATAAAAATATATAAAATATGATTTACAATCAGTCCCAATACATTTAAAAGAATGGAGAAATAACTTCTACAAATTTCTTCTCCAAACAAGCTCTCCTCACTAGTAATCTCAACTCTCCAACCTACAAATCTGCAACATGACTTGTATGTCTTCAACAATGGCTTCTAACAACATGCAATGAAATGAAAACCCCCTCAATAACCATCTGAAACACACTTCATAACACTCAAGCAATCTGATTTATGACAAAAAAATAAGATTGATTCAAACACCAAATTTATGCAAGCAAACTCATAGAAATTATCACTGAAATTGTGAACTTTGCAAAACAACTTGCCAAGCCTATTGGCTCCTCATTAAAACATCCCAATCTGATATGGGTCTGATCATAGACTTGCAACAATGGTGAATTACAATAGCATATGGCTTCTACTAGCCTTTTCCCCAAACCTGCAACAACAAATGAATGCCCCAAAACCCTGCAACAAAGCCCCCTCCAAAAATAAAAGTCTAATTTTTTCCCTCCAAGTGGAAAAGTCACAACCACCTCCATGGAATGTATGGTTTCCAAGATGGAAAATCAATAAATAATTTTTAATTTCATTTAGTAACTCCCACAAACCCAATGCTCAAGTTTGTTTTTTTAGTTTTTTCAAAAAAGTGCAACTACACCTCCACTACCCCACTTACCAACTTGTATAACAAAGGTGGCATTTGTTTTATTAAATTAAATTATGCCAAATTTATTCAAGTTAATCCAATAACATGAAATAAAAATGCAAATTCCAAAATTTGGATTTTTTTTGTTGATGCAAGATTGTTGGCAACTGTGGATGCTCCTGCATCAATTTAGATATTCTCCATACAATAATTCAATGAATATTAACACTCTTGCTCCTTGAGTGGAAATTGAAAACATAAACAAACAAAATACAATCTTTACTTCTCTACCCATGCCTCCAAAAATCACCAAAAATAATACCAAGGTTCTAAAAAAGGTCCCAAAATACTAGTACGAATTTTTGTGACCTTCAAATATGTGAAGCCATCCTAGAATACAAAATATCTCTCACACAAGCATCCTTGACTTCCACAACTTAAGTGGACATATGTAATTCCCAAGTACTTGTTACATCTTACATCCACTAACAATGGAAGATGCTCTCACAAGTCCACTACTTAACCCCCTCATTTATGTTGCATTACAACAATATATTGAGCCCCCAAAGAACAAATAAATAATTACATGTGTCCTCAAACCTCACATGGGTGCCCTATTTTTCCTACTTCACGATTCTTGAAGATATGTACACATAATTAGCAATCTATGAATGATAAGTTACATTAGACCTTAAGATAGCAAGGTGAATAACACCCCTAATCCTAACACTTTTGGTTAAGTTATCCTTTATGTAATGACAAGTGTAAAAGTGGCATGATTTCTACTAAGAGTTGACGCATAATCAAATCCATACCAACCTCCATGTGCATTCATTGGTAGGAAATTGTTACATCCTTCAATTTCAACCATTATCTACCGTAGGTTAGATCTATAATTTGTGATAGTGATCTAAGACATTTACATAATTGTGTAAATGATTGCTAGACTTTCAAATTTAAATTCAAATAATGGGTTCACTTGTTTTCCTACCACTTAGTCATTGTGTACGAACGTTAAGTGCAAAATATTTTTCTAGTACCTTTGAAGTTATATTTAAGAACTAACCCTAATTCATTTAGAAATTCTAGCAAATTTATGGAATGTTCACTTCTTACACACATCAAAGAGATTAAAAATAATTGTCTATTGACTTCAACATTTCATCAACATTCAAGTATACTGCACGACTATTACCATTTTTACGAGGTTGACATAAAGGAAGAATTATCCCTACTACATGCAAATTTATTAGGATGAGGGAGAATAGAAAATCATCCGAAAAGTTGGGAAAGGCTCTCAAAACTATGAAATAATCAATTCAACACATCTAACAAAGTCTATTTCTACACCAAACTAAAAGCTAAATATTTTATTTAAAGCTAAATATTGTAGATCTGCTGTTATTATTGCTGCTGTAGCAGCATGTTTTGTTTTATTTATACGATGTAATGATGACCTGGAGCTGTTTTATTGCTGGTGTAGCAGCATGTATTGCTATTTTTGTATACTCTAATGGTGGCCTGTTTGACACTTATGCCTTTAGTTTTGTTTTCTCGCTGATGTAATCTGATTTATTCATCTTTATCAAAAAAAATAAAAAATATATTAATGAAAAATTTGAATATTTATTACAATAACTCATGCTGGAGAATTACTTGTCATGTCCATGTTGTTAATAACGTTTCAGCCACGAGCTAGCTAGTACAATAGTATTTGGGTAATCCAGATTTGTGTATAACAAATGGTCTTCACTAGAGCAACTTGTAGTAAGAGGTTCCAAGACCATAGTGAGCTCCACCACTTTACAATTTTCAAATAATGCTGCTCATGGTTTGTACAAATTCATCACATCAATGCTTTCGGCGCATGTATAGTGAGCCATTGTATTATTGTAAATCTTGATTTTCTTTATGTTTTCAATGTTAAAATTGCAATTATTTCAATAATTCAATCACTTTTGTATTGCTATAGATGACGCTTGAAAAGACTTCAAGTAGTCCAAACTAATAGAAAAACCTAGTTTTTGCAACATTTAGATTCTTTATATGGCTTTTCCTGATTTGATATATTTTCTTTTGTGTTCACAATGTTTTCTGTGTTCTTGTAGTTTTGCATCTTAAGCAGACAAAATGTCTGCAAAAGGCAAGGGTGATGGGATGAGCATCGTTGAAACCAAAACAAGAAAAAACAAGTAAAAAATAAACATGGTAATCAACACCATGACAAATACATAGATATGTCCATGGAACTACAAACTTTTACAACTACTAAGCTGGCCTAGTGGAGCCTCCATGATTATCGTTACATAATTCAACCTTAAAATATGTGCAGATATAATCTTATATCAGTCATAAGACTTTGGCTAGCAATAACTATAAGCTTTTTCTGAAACATGCTGGAAGCTAAGAATAAGTATACTTTAGATAAGTCCTGGTGTCTAATGAGGTCCAGTTCCAGGGGGCCTCTTCTCTGGAGTAGCAGGAGGATGAGTAGTTGGTCCATGATAATCTATATTGAAAATCAGCTCTCTCCCTCTTTCTATCATTTCATGCATCTTCTTTTCTAGACCACCACCATTTATCTCAACCTCCTCTTTCATGTTAATACTCTTTCCTTTCACCTGCTATAACAAAAGATATAAGCGAAAAGAAAAAAATTGTAACAGTCATAGCAGTCTCAGATTTTTAAAAGATTGTTTCTGTAAATAGTTGTATATGTTTTAGTATGACTTTCCTCTTTCTGATGATAGATCGCTGAATGCAATCAAAACTATCGATACAAAAACATACATAAGATTTTAGAAACAATCTTTTAAATACTAAATGAACCGTGAAAAACTCATACCAACAGTCTCCTAAATCCAACTTGCTTTGTATTTTTCTGATCTTGTTCTAACTATATGCCTATAATATAACATTTAAGTTAGAGCTTCTTTTATAAATAAATACTTCCCTTTATGCACATAAATACTTAGGTTTAGGCACAAGCACCATCTCTTGGAGTGTTTTATAAATATATAAAGTGTTGACCAGCTTTTGGATAAGCTGGCAATACATGCCATTATGATAATTCTTAAACAACACAAGCAGCGTTGAAATCAAGTGCAAGAGACTAAACCAATAAGAAAGAAAGCAACAGCATCCCAGTTAAAAATAAATAAAAATTGATAAACACCCAAGTGGTATTGTGTGCAGAGTTTTCAATGACCACCTCTGAAAATTTTCCATTTTCAGCCTCTGACATAATCACTGCTCCATCCTCTGGCAAAGATCCACCTGTTAAACCCATTGTAATTGTCAGAAAGCATATAAATATACATAGGATCAAAAAGTGCATCAAATACCATTATACTACCTTCATCAATGCATATCATTCAATCCACCAAATCACTCCTAAACAAATCAAACTTAGAAGATTGCAAAACAAATCTAAGTTGACAGATAATCCTCCCCAAATAGTAAACATTTATTTTATTAACATAGTCATGACCTCTTCACACTAAAATGAATGAACCATGTTTTTTTTCATTTGGTTCTTCTTCTTGATGATGGATCATTGAGTGTGATCGGAAACGTCGACACAAAAACATATACAGTTGAATCTAAAAGCTTACCAACAATCTTCAAAACTAAAAAAAAGAAACATTTACTAAAACTGTTAATGAAGAGCAAGAACAGAAAGTTTTATTGCTATTACCAAATTGTGCTGATGAACCTCCATGCAGAAATAGTAAACACTTATTTTATTAACATAGTCATGACCTCCTCACACTAAAATGAATGAACCATGTTTTTTTTTCATTTGGTGAACTTCTTCTTGATGATGGATCATTGAGTGTGATCCGAAACGTCGACACAAAAACATACACAGTTGAATCTAAAAGCTTACCAACAATCTTCAAAACTAAAAAAAAGAAACATTTACTAAAACTGTTAATGAAGAGAAATAACAGAGAGTTTTATTGCTATTACCAAATTGTGCTGATGAACCTCCATGCAGAAATAAGGTGGTAAGCAAACAGAGCAGGCAGACCAGAAACCCACATGATGAAACCTGACCCATTTTTCCCCAATGGAAAACCAAAGACTGGGGATATAATTGGGTATGGGTGGGGTATTTGAAGGAGATTGGGGCCTGACTTGAACACTCTTTTCAGATACTCTATACAATTGGTAGCCTCTCAGACAAAACCATGTATTCAGAGCAATGAAATATCTAAGGAATAGGCTTGTCAGGATATACTTGCAGAGTGGGGATTGGTAGAATTTCTTAGGCCATGGCAATTCAATGATTTCTTCGTTGTTTGCTTGTTGAAATCTGATGTTGAGCTTGACTATACATCCTAGCATAATAACTATGGCTATCTTGAGCCATTGAATCATTATCTCTAGACGGTACCGTCTTCACATCATTACAAACTTGAGAACTTCACTTTGACAAGTTTCTGTGGCACTGTTCAAAAGTTGAATTTGTCTGATGTGGGTGCATAGTTTTGGAGAAACCCATAATGGAGATGGGTATAATAAACAATTTACTTTTGAACAACGACCAGATTGAACCACTAAAACATAAGCACAACACCCATGTTATGGTATACAACCAATCTCTTATGGTGAAACATAAGCCATGATTAGAGGGAAGAATATGTTCTTGAATGACTACACAAACTTGTGCAGCTTACATTGTAAGCGCACACGTGTGATCCAGTAATTAGCGTATACTAAATGGCAAACCATTTATAGTGCATTGAGTTTATGAGACTGCACTATAGGATTTGAGGAAACAACACATTGACGTATCTTGGAAAAACCCAAAAGTCTTAGATTTCATGAAAGAGTAAAGGTTGTTCATAAAAGGTAGTAGCTTACTTAAGATATCAATCTGTAGAATAAATGTAATTATAAGGTATAAAAGTGATATCTTGTATTTGACATTATTTTGCATAAATAGCATAAATGTGGAGTATTTAGTATTTAAAGTGATTTATTTAGTTTATTATTTCATTTAAATTATTATTTTGAATAGGATCAGTTTTTTTTTCTTCAAAATTTTAAGATGATCTTATTTCTTTTTAATATAAAGGGAAGGAGAGTATTCTGATTATTACAAGAGCATTTTAACATTATATTCACTTCCTTCAAATTAAAGTTGTCATATTGGGGCTGACCTAAGGAGACATACCATTTACAACAAACCTCAACTCCAAGCCTAGTTCTAACACACACTCAACCATCACATGGATATAAACCCACTTCTTCACAGTAATGGTACCAACACTCTTGCAACCACACTATTTGAGAATACACTAATACCAACTCTACTGGTCTTTCGAATATAATTGTTACTAGTCAATTTGCATGTTAAATGTCTTGAGTTGTGTGTCTAAGGCTTGTACTTATAAATGTTTTTTTTTTTTTTTTTTTATCATTTAGCATCATCAATTATGCAAGAAACCTGTAATTATACATAAGATCTTACTAAATATATTATGCAATAATATATCTCAATTAAAAAATAATACACAAATATAACTTAAATTAGAATATATTAATGTTTGTCACACCACTTCAAAGGGGCATCCTTCAATAGAATAGAAGATTGAAATATTATATATTCAAGATGCCTTAAACTTGCTAAGTCATTACTATACATAGAGTCTGGCTAAACGCCATTACCACTACCCCATACATGTGGGGTAAATACACAATTGTAACTACTAACCCATACTTATGAAATATATATATACATTTATTCAAATTTAGTATACGAGGCAACTTACAAATCATATATGCCCAAATCAATACTAACCGATACCAATCCATATAGAAGAACAAGGGTTCCTAACATTGACTTCCCCTTAAAAAAATATTTATCCTCAAATTTTGACATGACGAAACTAGGATAAAATGCTAGTAGGCTTCCATATGGCATCTTCAAGATGTATTCATTTCCATTATGTTGAAAGATCATTAACATTATGATTATAAAGTTGCTCTATGCACTTCTTACAACTACCTCTAGTTCCAAAAAATAGACTCCTCATCCAATGCTGGAATCTTTGTTGGCATTTGTGTGGCTTGCCTACTTACTCTATTGAGACAAGAGGCATGGAAATCAAGTGGATTATTGAAAAGGAGGGAGTGTGATCTTATGTGTCACTTCCCCAATGTGTTGCACCATGTAATAAAGACTATAAAACTTTGGACCCAACCTATGACTCACCTTGTTGCACAAGGAGAATTGCTTGCAAGGTTGTAGTCATAGAAAGACCTAGTTGCCTACTTTAAAACTATTCTCTAATATGTGTCAATATACTTGCTACTTCTTACATCTATATGCTTTTTATAAAATTTCCTTAAGAGCCCTAAAAATACTTTCCATTGGGAAATGGAGCTATCAATGGCTTGGACTCCTAGAAGAATGGAAAACTTAGGAAGCCAAAGACGCTGGAGACTGAACATAAAGAACCTTGTACAAAGTCATCTTAGAATCATTATGATAAGTAGTTTTTTACTACCATTATGCTTGTGGAAATGACTCGAATTGGCACGACCCTTGCTAATCTAACACAAATTTACATCTTAGGTAAGTTTCTAAGAATTTATTAAAAACCTCTATTTGGCCATCAATCTAAAGATAATAAATTGTACTCATGTTCAACTAAGCACCCTAAAACTTAAATAGCTACCCAAAATTGCTCAAGAAGGTTAAATTGTGATCACTTACGATGGAGCATGGCATACCGAAAGTCTTAAAGACTATGTTCAAGAAGTGTTGTTACATGACTGTTGTGATGTAAGAGCCTAGTAGGGGAAAGATGTTAGAGTGAGTAATCATGCATTAGCTAATAATTAATCTTTAATTGATTATTAGTCTAATTTATTCGTATGCACTTAAGCTAAACTTAGGAGTTGTTTATTCAGTTAACTAAGTGTTTTTCTATTAATTGAAGTGAGCAATTACTAGGGTTGCTCCTATATAGCACTCAACCCTCATTGTATTATTTACACTCCAAAGATTACTATTTTGTTCTCTCAAACTCTCAACCTTTGAGGACTTTTGTTTTCCTTAAAGAATCTTGATGTTCATTTGTAGCTTTTTCTTGTTGAGGAATATTGTATATATTGTTTGCAGATCTCTTGCGTGGAAGGTGTCTTTGTTCATTGTTTGATCTTGTGGCTTGTGGTTTTGTGGTTTTTCACAATTCTAACATGGTAGTAGAGCCTTGATTCAGCGAACCCCTTCTCGATTTATGAGGTTTTTTTTCTTCAACTAGGGTTACAAGAACAAATTTGAAATCTTCTTTGTTGTTTTTGTTGTTTTTGTTTTTGTTTTTTTTTTTCCTTTTTAAAGCCCAAAACAAATCTGCCACCACAGGGTCATATGGGCAACTAGTGCCCAGCCCCAGCCCCTAGGGGGGCTATAAAATTTTATTTTATTTTTTTGCAAAATAGGCAAAATCGGGAAAATGGGCATAACTTTTTGAACGGGTATTGAAATTAGGCAAACAAGATATTGTCAGGAAGATGGTTCCGAGCACTATCCAATGGTGTTATATTTTTTCAGTTTTTTTTTTTATGGGTGCATTCTATAGCCTGTTGAAGTCAGAGGTGCTATTTTTAGTCTCGAGCTCATAACTTTTGACCAATTTCTTTGTTTTTTCGTGATTCTAGCGATGTTGGAATTATCTTTAAAAGCTCTTCATATAGCCATCCATGCATTTTTTCTAGATTTCTTTTCAGGTATATTTTATTCAGGTTTTTGTATTTTCACACTTTGGTGAATTACTTGGATGTCTTAGCTCCTATAAACTTTTCGTCTGCATAGGATGACTTGTTTTTTGTTGTTCTATATGTATTTCCAGTATTCTATCATATTTGGACATTTTAGACATTGCTTTCATGCACATTCTCTTTTGTAGACACATTCTTTGGTGTATAGTTTTTGGGGATTTTGCACATCCTGTTGTGCCTTTTGTATTTGCACTAAGATATAAAGTACCATGGGGGGGTTGATGTTTTCCTTTGTTTTTCCATCACACCTTTGTCAAGTGGGTGTCCCTTCCACAAAATTAATGAATCCTAGTGATTCTTGCCTCATGTGTGTGTGTCTTAGTTTGCACACCCTTTTATTTGCAAGTTGTTTGGAGGTGGGAGGGAGTTTCTAATGTTGGTGCTAATGATTCCATGGTTTCACGTTGGAGTGATCTACGTATCTAGTTCTTGTTCCTATGTACTTTCTGATGTAGCATGTCGATAAAATATGTTTCAACCTTCCAATTATATAAAGTTTATTGTTGATAGGATATATATATATATTTTCTGGAGGTTACACCAATAGGTGTAATATATAATGGGAGCATGGGGTGGTGGGGAGGAGTAAGATGCATGTAAATAATTTTTTGTTCCTTTTTAGAAAACTCCTAAATGAGTGGCATACATTAAATAAATGATATATTGTAAATCTAGACGGTTAATTATTAGGTTTTAGATCTAATGGTGGATATTTTATTGGTCTACCTTACCCTATAAGGTAATCCTATTTTATGAGGGTGTTGTACTATGATTGTAGATGATGATGTATTATGAGAGTCTGATAGTGGTTGTGTTGTCTCTAGATCTTTGGTGGTGATACTCCTGTGAGAAGCTTTCTCTTCAAGTATATTGTAATCTTTGTGATGTTACATTGGTGGTTGTCCTTGCACCAAAAGATCGACCTGTCAATGCCCGATACAACTGCTAGATTTATGTAAGATCCATAGGAGGTGGTTAAGCCATGTCACAAAACCAAGCATCTTGTTGGAAAAGGAAGACCAAGGGACACACCATCTTGCAACAATCCCCCCAATGCAAGCAAGGGGTTTGAACCTATGACCTCGGCTCTGATACCAATTGTTACATTGGTGATTGTCGTTGCACCAAAAGATCGACCTATCAATGCTCGATACAACCGCCAATGTAACAATTGGTACCAGAGTCGAGGTCATAGGTTCAAACCCCTCGCTTGCACTGGGGGGATTGTTGCAAGATGGTGTGTCCCTCGGTCTTCCTTGTCTAGCACAACTCTTGGGTTTGTGAAATGGCTTAACTGCGTCCTGTGGATCTTACATAAATCTGGCAGTTGTATTGAGCATTGACAAATCAATCTTTTGGTGCAACAACAACCACCAATGTAACAATTAGTATCAGAGCCAAGGTCACAGGTTCAAATCCAAGCGTTGTGTTGGAAAAGGAAGACCAAGGGACACACCATCTTGTAACATGTGATTTCTAAATAATATATTGGGCGGCTTTTTGAGTGGGGTTTTTCTCTCGAAAGGGTTTTCCACACGTAAATCACTATGTTGTGGTATGCATGATATCTAAGCTTATTTTTGTTTAAGTTTTTGTAACTGCTGAAGATTTGTAAAGTTTTTCTTTATTCTCCTCTCAAGATTAGTGTAGGAATTTTTTCTACTACCTTAGCTTCCTTACAAGTGGTATCAGAGCTTGATCACCTTTGGTTTCAGTTGTGGGTTGTTGGGGTTTTTGAACTAATCCAGATTTGAGTGGGATCTTGTGTAGAAGATACTTTGTGATCTTGTTGTAGGAATTTTCAGATGGCAAGTTCATTAGGGAGAATAGAGGTGGATAAATTTTCTAAAAATAATTTTGAAATGTGGAAGCTAAAGATGGAGGATCTATTGATAGATTGGGATTTGTGGGATGCTATGATGAGAATGTTTCAAGGCCTACAAATCCTACTCAAGCTACTCAATATGATGTTATGTACCATAAATCCAAGGGTCTAATTAGATTGTGCTTGGCAGACTCTGTTTTAATCAATGTCCATGAGGAGACCTCTGCATAGAAACTATGGAAGAAGCTTGGTGAGATGTATCAAGCCAATTTTTTGGTGAATAAGATTTTCTTGAGGAAAAAATTGTATTCCTTGAGAATGGAAGAGGGTGGACAAATCACAGACAACATAGAAGCATTCAATATGTTGATGGCTCAATTGGCATCAATTGGTGTCAAAATGGATGAGGAGGAGAAATGTCAAATTTTGCTTTGTTCTTTTCTTGATTCGTGGGATTCTCTTGTTATGGATATTGGGAGTACTTTTGTTATTTCAAAGATTGAAGATGTGGTGGGATCTTTGTTTTCTAAAGAAATGAGGAGGAAGGTATCCATCACTACCAAGGAGGCCCTAAATGTTTGTGGAAGACCTAAAGAAAAAGGCAAGAAGAATGAGAAGCATGACAAATCCAAGTCCAAGGGGAGATCTAAATCTCCTGGAAAGTCCAAAGTTATTTGTAATTGGAGCTGCAGTAAGATTGGATAGGTTTGTAAGGAATGTAAAGAAGGAAGATGGTGACACATTCATTGCAACTTTGGAAACTCGTGCTAGTAATGATACATGGTTAATTGACTCAGGTGCATCTTTTCATATGACTTTTAATAGAGATTGGTTTTCTAAATATGAAGAATTTGATGGAGGTAAGTTATACTTGGGTGATGATTCTTATTTAAATATTGTTGGCTGTGGTAAAGTTAGAATTAGGTTTCCTGATGGTAGAATAAAAATGATTAATGTTTTGTTGCATATCCCTAGATTAGCACGAAATCTATTATCTGTGAGCAAACTAATAGATGTGGTGTGTAGGTAGTATTTTCTAATGTAGGATGTAAGATGGTTAGAGGTGCTATGGTGATTGCTACAGGTGTTAGATATGGCACATTATATAAGCTTGATACATGCACTATTAAGTGCAATAATACTTCTATAAAAAACAAGTTTGTGGAAGAGGTGAGGGTTTCACCTTCAACAGATGGTCATGGCTTTTGGGTACCCAAGGGTGCTCTTTCTTCTGAATCAAAGTTACCTTCAAAGAAAGTTGTGTTATGGCACTAGAGACTTGGCCACATTGGAGAAAAGGGTCTAAGGACCTTGAAAAATAAAAACCTTATTGAAGGTTTGTCTGATTGTAATCTAGAATTTGATTTATGTGAGCATTGCAATTATGGAAAACAAAACTGTGTTCAATTTTACTTGAGTTCTCATAAATCTTGTGGTGTATTGGATCTTATTCATTTTGATGTGTTTGGTCATGTAGATGTTCCTTCGGTTGGTAAATCCACATATTATGTTTCATTTATTGATGATTATATAGGACATGGGTATATTTTTTAAAGAGTAAATCTAAATTTTTTAGTCAAT
This sequence comes from Sequoia sempervirens, assembly GCA_007258455.2. Taxonomy (NCBI): domain Eukaryota; kingdom Viridiplantae; phylum Streptophyta; class Pinopsida; order Cupressales; family Cupressaceae; genus Sequoia; species Sequoia sempervirens. Next base: position 291,192,075 of record VDFB02271358.1, read on the forward strand.
TTAAAAAATTTAAAGAAATGGTTGAGTTGCAGACTGGAAAGAAAATAAAATGTTTGAGGACTGATAATGGTGGTAAATTTTTCTCTAATTATTTTGATATATTTTGTAAATATTGTGGTATTCATAGACAAAAGACAACTTTGTATTCTCCACAACAGAATGGAGTTGTAGAAAGAATGAACATGACATTGATGGAGAAGGCTAGGAGTATGTTGAGTGGTGTTGGTCTAGAACAAATGTTTTAGGCTGAAGTTGTTTCCATTTCCTGTTACTTGATTAATAGGTCTCCTACATCAGCTCTTGTTGATGAGATGCCTATAGAGGCATGGTTGGGTCGCAAGCCTTCATTAAGACATCTTAGAGTTTTTGGTTGCAAGGCATATGCACATGTGCCAAATAAGAAGCGGACAAAGTTGGAGAACAAGGATGTGAAATGTATCTTCAATGAATATAGTTATGGTGTGAAAGGATACAAGCTTTGGGATTCTATTGCACAGAAGTTAATATATGATAGAAGTGTTATTTTTAGGGAAACTAAGCCTTCTTTTGTTACATTGCAATCAGAACAAATTAAACTGGAAGATGTTCAATTCAATTTCCTTCTACACCTGAGGAATTTGAATTGAGGCCCATTGGATAGACAAGAAGTTGAGAAGAGATTATCTAGCTTTGAATCTTCAAAAGAGTTGGAAGAACCTCCAACTCAACTTGTTTGTAGGTTTACAAGGCATAGACAACCACCTAAAAGGTATTCACCTAATGATTGGAGATGTATTTTTTCTTTGAATACTAACATGAATGAATTGAGATCTATAGAAGAGGCATTAGGTATGAATGACACAAAATCCTGGAAGATTTCTATGGATAATGAAATGGAACCTTTGAAAATGAATGATACATGGGATCTTGTACCATTTCTTGAAGGACGAAAACTTGTTGGATGCATATGGGTGTTCAAGAAAATGATTGGTTCAAATGGAGGTATTGAGAAGTACAAAGAAAGGTTGGTTGTGAAAGATTACTCTCAAGTTGAGGGTGTTGATTATGGTGAGATATTTTCTCATGTTGTAAAAATGACATCCATTAGATTTTTTATTTCTATTGTTGTTTCTTATGATCTAGACGTTGATAAAATGGATGTGAAAACTGCTTTCCTTCATGGTGACTTGAAGGGGGATATTTATGTAACATAGCTAGAGCACTATGTGGTGATAGGTAAAAGTAAGTTGGTTTGTAAATTGAAGAAATATTTGTATGGCCTAAAATAGAGTCCTAGGATGTGGTACCAAAAATTTGATGCATATGTGTTGAGTTTGGGATTTGAGCATTCTAAATCAAATCATTGTGTTTACTATAAAACTGATGGTGATCATTTCCTATTTATTGCATTATATGTTGATGATATGTTATTTATTGGCAAAGGGAAAGCTATGATTTCAGAACTAAAATCTCAACTTGCTTCTAAATTTGAAATGAAAGACCTTGGTGCAGCTAGACACATTCTTGGGATGGAAATTAAAAGAGATAGAGTGAACAGAAAGCTATGGCTTGGAAAAAGTACTTGTATGTCAATTTAATTTTACTGAGATTTTAAATGCATGATTGTAGACCATTGTGTGTTCCCCTTTCTATTGGAACAAAAAGTTATCTATTTTAGATTTTCCAACATCTCCATCAGAGATGGAAGACATGGGTTGAGTGCCTTATCAGAGTGCAGTTGGAAGTTTGATGTATGTTATGGTTTGTACTAGACCAGACATTTCCCAAGCCGTGGGAGTTCTTTCCAGATATATGTCTAATCCTGGTAGAGTTCATTGGGATGTAGTTAAAAGAGTCTTCAAATATTTGCACAGTACCTCAAAGTATTCCTTGTGTTATCATAGTAATTTAATTCAATACAATATTTCCCTTGATATTCATGGTTATGTGGATTCGGGTTGGGCAAGTGATATTGATAGCAGATGATCCGCCAATGATTATTTGTTTACTTTATTTGGTGGTACAATTAGTTGGATGAGTAAGTGACATGTTGTGGTTGCTTTTTCCACTACTGAAGAAGAGTATATGGTAGTTACTCATGCTTGTAAAGAAGCCATTTGGCTTAAGAGACTGTGTTCATATATTAGAATAAAACAAGGTGCAGTGATAATTTATTGCGACAATCGGAGTGCCATATGTCTAGCCAAGAACCCAACATTTCATGCCAGGACCAAGCACATTGATGTACACTATCATTTTATTCGAGATATGGTGTGTTCAAAGACTATGGGCCTTTCATCCCCTAGCAATTAGGAGACAATGTTTACTCCCTCTCGTTGCTCCTGCAAGGTGTTCAACAAGTGGGAGATTTGTTGGGAAAATGTGTCTCAACCTTGCAATTATATAAATTTTACTATTGATAAGATATATATATATATATAAATCCTAGTTACATCAATAGGTGTAATATATAATGGGAGCACAGGGTGGAGGGGAGGAGTGGGATGCGTGTAAACAATTTTTTGTTAACTTTTTCAAAAAAATCTAAATGGTTGACATGCATTAAATAAATGATATATTGTAAATCTAGATCATTAACTATTAGGTTTTAGATCTAATGATGGATATTTTGTTGGCCTATCTTTCCCTAGAAAGTAACCCTATTTTATGAGGGATTTGTACTATGATTATAGATGGAAATGTATTATGAGAGTCTAATAGCAGTTGTGTTGTCTCTAGATCTTTGATGGTGAGTCTCCTGTGAGAAGCTTTCTTTTCAAGTATATTGTAATCTTTGTGATTTTTGAATAATTTATTGGGTGGCTTTTGGAGTGTGGGGTTTTTCTCCTGAAGAGTTTTCCCCACATAAATCATTGTGTTGTGGTATGCATGATATCTATGTTTATTTATGTTTAAGTTTTTGTAACTGTTGAAGATTTATAAAGTTTTACATTATTCTCCTCTCAATATTAGAGTAGGAATTTGTTCTGCTACCTTAGCTTCCTTACATAACGTACATCAGTGGTTGGACATTGCATGCATTCCAGTGAGATGTATCATTTACCATATGGAAACTCTTGCATTCCTATTTCTAGAGGTTTTTCATTTCAACACCATATCAGTCATCTTTTGATATCAGTCTACAACTTTTTTGTGCTTCAACGATGTTCTATGTGTTTCTCTATTTTTGGGACATTATTTTGGTTGGAGGCTTTCTCAGTCCTTCATTCGCCTTTCTCTCTTTTGGAGAGGATTTTTCTCCCACTATGGTTTTCTCCTTTTCTCCAATTGTGAGAGATCTTTTGTTTGTACATGGGTACCTCACTAGGCCTTGTTTTCTAGGACCCATCATGCATTCTCATTTTTAGGGTTTTTAGCTACTCCCTAAGTTCATCTTAAGGGGGGGGTGTTAGAGTAACCATGCATTAGTTAATAATTAATATTTAATTAATTATTAGTCTAATTTATTCTCATGCACTTAAGCTAAAATTAGGAGTTCTTTATTCAGTTAACTAATTTTTTTCTATTAATTGAAGTGAGCAATTACTAGGGTTGCTCCTATATAACACTCAGCCCTCATTGTATTATTTACATTCTAGATATTACTCTTTTGTTCTCTCGAACTCTCAACCTTTGAGGAATTTTTTTTCCTTGGAGATTCTAAAGGTTCATCTATAGCTTTTTCTTGTTGAGGAATATTGTATGTATTGTTTGTAGATCTCTTGTGTGGAAGGTGTCTTTGTTCGTTGTTTGATCCTGTGGCTTGTGTTTTTGTGGTTTTTCACAATTCTAACAAAAAAATGAGCATACTAAACTTCAAATGGTCAACATTCACTAAATTGACCTACTTACAACTAGACTAGGAAGCCTCATAATGAAATCCATAAAAATATTTGCACCCAAGCAATGTTTGAAATATGAAGGGGTCGTAGTGATCCTAATAGTTTGACTCTCCCCTTTGTTTTGTCAATGCAGTTCAAACTCAATCACTCTTATAATTTAGTACATAACATTAAATAATTAATAGTTAAATAAATTAGCATACTATTGTTAATTTAATAAATAAATTTAGTTCAGGTAGTTATAATCCTGTAAATAGTTTTATACAGGAATAATGGCTTTATAATGTCAATACTTTGTAATAGTTTGTTGAGCAAGATGAATGACAGATTTTAATTTGAGAGAAATCTCATTTTCACTCTCATTTCAATATAGTATCAAAGTAGGTTTGCTTGACCTCTGTGTTTTCCTTCCATTCATTTGTCTTCATCCAAAGTGGTTCATTTAAGGGCCAAGTAGTGCAAACCGCATGTAACAACCATTGATGTTTGTCCACCATTCTTGTATTTTGTCAACAATTGAGCAATGTAGACCATGTGCAAAAATTCGACTCCATCATTCATCTGCATTTCTTCTCTTTCTCTCCACTGTGTTCATTCTTGCCATTGTTTGACACTTCATTATTTCCATTGTTATCATCCCAAAATTTTAAAAAAATACCCAATCTCCTGCAAGCGTATGTTCAAACTTGGCATTGAAATTGATGCTTCTCCATATTATTTTTTGGGCATAGTAATCATTAGAAGTGTTGTCTTTGTATATTAGCAACTGGAAGATGTGTATCGGTCCATGAGGGACCTATATTTAATTGTTGCTCACAAATTTGAAATGGCTATGAACCATAGCCCATGATAGGTTGTGATGAGCTTGGGCAGGTGGGATTCGAATGAAACAAAGACTTAGACATATTGTGTTGAACTCTATATAGCCATATTGAAATATTATTCATTATTGTTGTCTTTACTCTATTCTTTTTATATGTTGGTCAGCCATAGACGAATAGAATAAAGGAGGATATCAAAGTGTGTAGTGGAAGTTGTAAAGGAAAGGCAGTGATATACACTAATACCCAGGTTGCGCTGAAAGCAAATAAGGTGAAATTTTTGTGCTAAAAAGAGGTGTTTAGGGCACAAAATGAAGAATTTATTTCTTTACAATTTTTTGTTCTTTTATTTTTGAACATTTAAGGACACATTTATTCAACACAAAATGGATAAATTAAGCCTTTATGAAAAGTTTGATGGAAATTATTTTCATAGTTGGAAAATACAAATACAATTATTGTTAATTGAAAGAGATCTTTGGGAAATTGTTGATGGCATAGTGACAAAGCCAACAAATACAGATGAACTTCAAAAATGGAAGGTAAAAGATAGGAAATCATTGGCTATAATTGGTCTAGGTTTATCTAAACCTTATTTACATCATGTAGATTTTAAAAAATCTTCTAAGGACATTTGGGAAGCATTGAGTACTTTGTTTGGATCAAAAGTTGATAGTGTAGAAATAACTATAAAACAAAAGTTGTATGGTTTGAAAATGGAAGAAGGTGAAGATATAGTATCTCATATCAATAAATTTCATTCCTTGATAAATCAATTGATTGGTATAAATGAAGAAATAAAGTAAAATGATGCTAAAGCCATACTTTTAAATAGTATGCTAAATACTATGTCTCAAAAGGTATTCACCTTAAGAAAAATCAATCCAATTCTAGAAAGTATTATATCCACTTTGCTTGATGAGAGAAACAAACATGTTTCAGAAGAAGAAGGTGCATTGACTGCACACAAAAAATCTAGTACTGCTTACAAAAAATCCAAACATATGACAAAGTTCAAACATGTATGTGTTGTTGATGATGTTTTCTCCACAACAACAACTCAGACAAAATATAATATCCTATCTCTCTTGAAAGTTAAATCTCTATCAGCAAGCCTCAAGAGATAACCCCAAGGTCTCTAATTTCAGGTCTTGACAATGCATAAACAACTTAGTGATAAATGTGAAAATGTTGGTAATCACAAAGGGACCTTACTACAAGCAAATATTGAATCCTTTAATTTATCCGATCTAGCAATATGATGATACTTCAATCCTAAATCTAGCTTGAATGATAACGAAATAACAAGAGATAAGGTTTCAAGAGACTTCTAAATTTAACACTAACCCTAAGATTAACAATGCAAATGATTAACACTTGAAATGGACCAATCCCTCAGAAACTAATCCCTGCTTGACCCAGATAAATATGCAATCTCACAGAAATAGTGTAATCTTCTATGGTATTAAAGATTTTTAGATCGTGAACATTCATCCAAAACAACCCTATTGCAATTGAAATGAATAAACCTTCACAATTGAACTAAGCATAGTAAATATAAGGCTTAGGCTAACTTTACAAAGCAGCCAACAATCAGCTAGCTACACAAAGTATGGACCATGGATTGTTGCAAACATTTCAAGTATCACACTATAAACACCATTGAATCATATCTAATTCTAAATCTAACATATATCAAATAACCTTGAGCAGTTTCAAAAGATAGAATCATAAGAACCATGCAAGATAAGTCAACACAAAGAGATCACCAGAAATCACAATGTCTTCAATTGTATTAAATCATCCAATGACAACAACAATTCCAATGTGTTGTGTCACAACATTTGCTCCAAATTAGACTAACTCCTAGCTCTAATTCTTGCTTTTCTACCCTGTTTTCTTCTAAACCTCCTTCTTCTAATCTTCTGACTTCTACCCCCTTTTTAAAATGAGAAGGCATTGGCCTTTTATGAATTTTACATTTTTGAATCAATAGCCATGATCGGATCAAATCAAGGGCTCACATTGCAATTCCAGAAGCATTTGACAGTTACATTAGGGTTTTGGCATCCAGATACATCATCATCCAATGAAATCAAATCAGCTATGAATTTGGAGCAATGAGAAAATAAGACTCTACCACCTTGACATCAACAAAAATCTTGATTGGATGAAAGAAACAAGTCCACATGTGATCTTGAATCTCCAGAAAATTCCTCCAGTTGGCATACGGTTGGGCACAGACTCTTATGCAAGTGCTCCTCAAAATAGTTTGAAAACTCCTCCCTTTACATGCTTCCATATTTGTGGCATGAGAACAATTTGAAATCCCTTCCTTGCACATTTTCTTATGCAAGAATACCTTCTCATCCCCCTTTATCCTGCACAATAAATTAAGACATAACACCCATCAAGTTTGAATACAAGGATTAAATGTTCACAATTATAAACATTATTACTTAGGATATTAATCCTTCAAAATCTCTCCATTTAAAACTTTGGATGTTAGTCAATCAAATTCCAATTTTTAAAGGTTTTATGCCCTGTCATGTGTGCATTTGCAAATCACGAGATTAATAAGAGATCCCGGTAAACTCCTTATAAAAGAACCCAACACAGGAAATCATCCCCTCTGCAATTGGATAATTAATATTGCAATCATGTGTTGGCATCAAAGACCATCCTCGGGAGACCAAATCTGCTAGCAATCACCTACTATAATCGATCGGCATACTACAATAGCCCACCATCCTCATGATTTATACTCTACGTGCCATTTCCACATTCCTTTTCAAGAATCCCCCCACTTGTAACTTGTGCTCTTTTTTTTTGTAAATGCCTGAGTCACTTCCAGTACTAAAATAACAACCCGATGCCATGAAACAATTTATATGTTCCATGTATGGCTTACATTGCTTTGAGTTCATCATTCTGGCCAGACTGCATGCTTATTCCATCACCCATTCTCCATATAAATCCTATCTTTCTCACTACTACTAATGCTCGTGGACAACAAGGGGAGGGGAATCAATGTAAATTTTGATATAATGCCTGTCAAATACATTGATCTTTTAAAGAACTTGCAGAGTTTATCTTCCCATTGTTCTGTTTGATTTCATACTCTACCAGAGAATTATGACGCTCGAGTCTCCACTGTTGATACCATCTTTGACAAATTTGATATTCTTTATTCGCAATCAGCAAAGGAAACTCCATCGCCCCAACATTTTCATGAATCGAGCTCACTATCATATTTCACTGCCGCCAACTATTGCAATGTTCTAGATGACTCACTACCTGTGATCCTAAATTGCGTCACAGCAGACTGAGTCCTCTGTATTGAAGATGACGACCCCAAAACTGGTTATCTTGTTCATTGATCGCGATGAGTTCGTCTTTCGTCTACTTGTCAATTCAAATTTTATGCACAGACACTAGATACCTTTCATTTGTCATCTTCATTAGGATTGCAATATATAATCTTCTCATTATCAATGGCTCATACATGATCGCCATCCCTATGTATTTGAATTCCTGAAGAGACCAGGCTTTATTATGAATTCGCGCTGATGTTAAATAATTTTCAAGATCACAAAGCTTCGACCGTTCATTGAAAATCTATTTCATCATTTTATCATCTTCGCGGATTTAAGTCTATCATGGATTTGAGAGTTCTGGGTAACAACAACCTTTGTGGATTTCAACAATCCAGAGAATCCTAGGACCTTGGGAATTTTCATAGTTCGGGGAATTTTGTCATGACAAGATTTTTCCGAACTTCTATTCCCTCGCGAAAATCCTTTGTTAACGGATTTTTCTGAACTTCTCAACATCTCATAGATTCCAAAAGCGGCCAAATTTCTTGGAATATTGCTATCACCACCATGATCCCTACATGCATTCATAGATTGAAAGACATATTTGATGGCCACAAACGTTCGCACTTGTCCCTTCTCCATTCAAATGCCCCAAGCAAACGGTCGATGATGACGTACCGTTCTTGTTGCCCGACACCCTCGAATGGTGACTCCTGCTTATCACATATCCTCACCCTATTACACAAAGCTTCAATCCATCTCTGCCATTCCTACAAACTCAACCTCCAACCATGATGTGGTTCCTTACTGTCCCAGAGATTTGTGGTTTTCGGGAATTTATGACCTTCGAGGAATTAGACCTCTCAGGGAATTTCGTCATGGTAGGATTTTTCTGAACTTTGTTCTTTTTACTACAATGAGTCTACTGCTAACTTGCAAGGATCCATGACCTCAACAATTCAATCATTCAGTATCTCGTATATTTCTCCCTTCTAAGGGATTCCATGATATCGATTGCTGTTAAATCGGCCTCATCACGAGTTCCCAGGTCCTCCCAACTTCCTTCTCCCGTGCACTCCAGGTTCCATGTGTCATAAGTCAATCCTCCATATTTTTTGTGTGTTGCGTTTCTTTGTCTATCTTGATTTGTCACTAACTTGTGATCTCACCATGATCTTCTTCCTTCACATTATTGCTATGTGATCTAGTCATTGTAAATATTCATGATGTCCTCAAGCAAGGGCCTCTCCACCAATATAATCCCTGTTCTATGATCCCACTCCACTTTGAACTTATATCAGCATATAAATATATCTTGCAAATTCTTCCCTAGCCTCGTATTAATCTTATTTCGACTGGAAAAAATGCACTTCCTTCATTTATCTTCGAGCTGGGAAGATTGATGAGCTATACTTTAATCCCATTCTGATCAAGACACAAGTAATCATTCATGGGGAACCGAACCAATGTGCAATGTAATGCAAGAGATTAGGATGGAAATAACTGATGAAGCATTACGTTATATAACTCATAGTTTGTAGCAAGGTACATTGAATCAAATTCATCCAGAGGAAAGAGAATATGGAGGTTAAAGAAGTGAAAAGTAGATGCATGTGTATCCATATATAAATCAGCTTTCTCTCACAGTCATGCAAAACCAAGGTTGTCATAGTGACTGAAAATTCCATTTGCTAAGATAGCATTAACACCATTAGGGAAATAAATTAATCTCAAGAACCTTAGAATTTGCATGACGAATCAAATTAAGCACACAGATTCCAGACAGACTTCGGGAATCCGAGGAGGTAAAGGAATTTTAGAAAAAAATCTAATGGACACGGAATTCCATGAAGGACCGAAATCTCCGAAGTGTAGTGTAAAGTCCTCCTTGTCAAGTTTTAAGAAAACTAGGGAATTCTGCTCAGGGAGGAAATTCCCGAAAACAATAAAAAACCCGAACTTTGTATGGAAACCTAGGATATTCAATAAGAAATTCAGGGGATCATTCGCATGAGCAGAATAAACATTCAAGCACATCTAAAAGTGACCAAGTTCAGCAATCAAAGGACCAAAAGGCATCAAAAACTAGAGTCAAGAGGGTCCCTGCTTTCAGCAGGGCATGTGTGTGAAAACTGCACAACAAGTAGCACATGTTTCTATTGTAAAAAGACATGACATGTAATACTGAATTGCAAACAGAGAGCATGAGATCTTCTTGATGGAAATTTGCAAGATAAAGCTTTGATAATTGAAGCAAAGGACCACACTTCAAGTGATGAAGAAATTCCACATCAAAGTGACGAAGAATATGTGTACTAATTTCTAGTTTTCCTCAATGTCAATACTAGGGGGGTGTTAGAATTTAGTACATGACATAAAATAGTTAATAGTTGAATAAATTAATTAATTAACATACTACTTTTAATTTAATAAATAAATTTAGTTTGGGTAGTTATATTCCTGTAAATAGTTTTATACGGGAATAATGGATTTATAATGCCAATACTTTGTATTAATTAACATACTACTTTTAATTTAATAAATAAATTTAGTTTGGGTAGTTATATTCCTGTAAATAGTTTTATACGGGAATAATGGATTTATAATGAATAAACTATAATGGATTTATAGTTTGTTGAGCAATATGAATGACAGATTTTTAATTTGAGAGAAATCTCATTTTCACTCTCATTTCAATAGTCACAAAATATTTAGAATCCCACTTATATCCATTTTAGAAGAAATTCTACTTGATGCACTCATATATCTTCAAGAAGCATGAGTTACCTATTGTGGGGGATGATTGGAGTTATATGAGTAATTCATACTTGAGTTGTTAGGTGTTATTTAAATAAATGTGATCATGGTATCTCAACAATTGTATCAACCATATACAACATGAAACTAAATATGGATCATATTCCAACTATTAAATAGAATTTGTAGACACTGAAATTTGGTCTAAGCCTCTGACTTTAATATTCTTCATAATTCATATTCTTCATGGTCATGATTAAATAATGTCAATTATTTAATTATTCTCTATAGTCTTCATTTCTTCTATTAATTAAATAATCTTAATTATTTAATTAATTCATCTTAACATTAATTCTTCTATTAATTAAATAATCTTAATTATTTAATTAATTCACCTTAACATTAATTCATCTATTGATTAAATAATCTTAATTATTTAATTAATTCATCTTAACATTAATTCTTCTATTGATTAAATAATCTTAATTATTTAATTAATTCATCTTCATATTCTTCTATTAATTAAAATAATCTTAATTATTTTAATTAATCACACTTTTCTTTATTCTATCCTAATTAAATAAACGCTTTTTATTTAATTATGTTATTAATTAACCTTATCCTTCTTGTCAAATTAAATTAAATTCTTATTTAATTTACCTTTATCATACTTCAACTATAATTAAATAAATTTTATTTATTTAATTATTCATTTAAATCTTCATCACTTAATTAAATAAATCTTATTTATTTAATTATTCTTCAAATATCAAATCTTGAATTAAATGAATTATTTAATTCATTAATTCTATTTTAACGCATTCCTCTATATTTAGATAATTGTGTGAGTTATCTAAGTATTCACTTTTAACTAACTACATCTATTTCAAATCTCCAGTTAACTCTTTCTTTAATGTCTGAGTGGCATTCTCGAGTAATCTCTTCGTCAAATCATTCATCATCTAGTGCTAACTGAATTGCATGTACATGCATATTAATTAAATATTCTTATTTAATTAATTAAACCGTGTGCGTGCATTCGAACAAGAGTTGCTTTAATCAATCTTTATCTTTGTCATGCAAAGATAATTCTTTTGTTTTCGAATACCAAACTTGAAGATTAAATCATTTATTTAATCTTTAATTCTATTTCTAATTTGTATCACTCATGTCACTACTGATAGTTATCAAAATGCATGACTAATCAACTATCAATCTCAACCGTTTGTTGATCTTTCAATCCTGGCCTGTCGTTCGAATAATCAATTTTTTATAAATTGATTTGTCATTCTTCATTCCAATCTCTCTCACGAAATCTTATGACTTTTGAGAGCACTTAATCCTGAATCTTTGATGTTTTGCTAATCACTATCTTAGGCTATACTTGCACGAACTTTGAAAATCTGAGGGAAATTATACTACAACAGCAAAATGGAGAAGGGCAATCAAGATGAATCATGGAAATACGTTTGAAATTGGTGAGATTGTTTCAGTTTGTTCAAATTATTACTTTCCTTTGTTCTTTGTTGCTTAGCATTAGATTTGCATTTGAATTTAGCATCGCATGTTTTCTCTTAATCTTTTCTTGTGCACTTTCTTAGCGTTACATTTGGTGAACCCGACGTGAAGACACCATCTTCACGTATCCGTAGACTTTTATTTTGATTTTTGCAAGTTTTTCGTACGAAACAACGCATCAGCTTGACGAAACGCCACAATTGAGATTAAACGACGCATCAGTTTGACAAAGCGACACAATTGATTTCCTGAACCGCATCTGACACCCAAAATGCCGCATCTGAAAAACCATGACGCATCTGAAGAATCCTGAATCGCAATTGACTGGTGAATACCGAGACATAATTGAAGAGAATATCAACGCATCTGACTGGTAACACAACGACACAATTGACTGGTACCCTTAATGTCTGTTTTCAAAAATTTGAAATTGTTAATTAATTTGTGTGTTACTAATATCTGATTTTCAGCATGTGGCCTTTTGGAAGTTAACAAGTTTTGCAGGACGATTGACGAAGATGATATTGAAAACTACTAACAAATTTTTCTGCAGGACTCTTGTCGAAGACCCTAGTTAATTTTTGAAACAGATTGTTTGGTAGCGTAGCAAATCTTTCGTTTGGTTTAAAATTAACAAGTGTCTAATATGTTTGGTGCGAAAGCACAGCTGTGTAATTACCCTCACGATTTGGTACATCAAAGTATCCTCTCCCCTTGCACATCTGTGCGATCCTAGGTGTAAGAGAAACGGTTACCAACTCTAGAACTTGGGCCTATTCTGGTGGGAAAAAGTACTCACCCCAGGACGACTCAGACCAGTAGCACCCTGAACCCGAGGGACTTCCAGCCGGTATATAAAAGTGGGTTCTTGGGGAAACCCCAAGAATCACCAGTGTGGTTCCGCGAGATGGATCCGAAAGGGGACTCTCACCGTATGGATCATGCCCCACGAACAAAATGCATGTACTAAACACCTTTTGTTTTAGAGACCAACCGTTCTATTGGCCATTGCTTGGTATAGTGCAGGGTACAGTATCATGCCCGAAGATTACTCACTATTGATCCCCTTGAGTAGAGATAGCAGTTCTTGGGAGGTCATTGCCCAAAGAATTCAAAATTGGTGTGCTCGAAAGACGTTAATGAGCCATGGAGGGGAGCCAATGCCACCAAATTTCTAAGCTATCCGCTCTCGAGAAGGAAAGGTGTTTATCACCGATCTAGGGTATTTGGGTGGGCTATACCAAGTACACAAACCCTAGGCCTTTGGCCTATTAGGATGTGCTTGTCTGTTGTCAACTTAAATGTTCTTTGAGTCCAGAATCAAACTGAAAACACTTTGTCTTATGATTGTTCTTGTTTGCCAAAATTTGATCACGAAAAAACGGAGTCAGTTTTCAATCTTATGTCACTAAAAATTTACAAAGAGTCGCAACTGTTCACCAGAAGGTCGCAATTGATTTTTTAGAGTCGCATCTGTTATTATGAGTCGCATTTGTTAAAATTTGAGTCGCATCTATTATTATGAGTCGCATCTGTTAAACTTCGAGTCACATCTGTTTAACTTCGAGTCGCATATGTCAGTTAGAGTCGCATCTGTCATAAGGTTAACCGCATCTGTGAGAGTCACACATTCAACTTTACTAGAGAAACACAATTGATCATTGGAAAACCACAACTGGTAAACTTGACCGCATCTGTGAGATCCTGCGACGCATCTGTCTACTTATCAGAAAACCAAAATTCACAGTCACTGTCCAGTCAACACGATTATACCAGTTTCAGTTGTCTTTCCACAAACAGTCCTTGAACAGAAACCTGAAACGATTTGCTCAATTTTGCATCCTTTATGTTCATTTAGTCATTATCATAGTTATCCTAATTCAGAGTTTAGTTTCATCTTAGGATACATATTACCTTGCATTAAACTTCTAGAAAGGTCGCTTTTACAAACTTTAGGATTAGTCCACCATCTACACTATAGAAAAATCATAGCGTCAACTAAATCTGTCATTGAACCTAGTTTTATCAGTTTATCCTTTGTCCTACAGAGAGTCCTCCTAGCTCATTAGTCTAGTTAGGAAACTCAACTTGTCTTTGATCCTCATCCTACATTAGTTCCTTGACTTAAACTAAATTGACACCTTGATTAGACTTTAGGTAGTTGGTCCCTTCGTCCTGGGTTTATAGAATTGATTATTTTAGAACCTTGATTAGGCTTTGCATCTTTAGACTTTAGACTAGTGTCATCCTAGAACACTCCTTATTTTGCATACGAAAATCCCAAAAACATAGACTAGAGTCATACTGTTCATAGATATAGTTTTGCATTTCCCGCATATTGAGCTTGTCTTACATGGTTGAAACTAGGTCTAAGAGAAGAGAGAGAGAAAACATGTCGAACCCAAACGAATTCATCAATCCATTTTCTTCAAGACCTCATAAGACTCTATTAGACAAATTAACCACTAGAAACACTCAAGGACATATTGCAGTAGAGGACGTAGAGGCTGCCGCACAGGACCCTAAATTTGCCTCTTTTGTAGATGAATACCTAGCAAACGATCGTCCATGATTTTTAGCCAAATTGCTAGCTGAAGGCGCTACCTTACCCGCAGGATTTGATATTAGCACCTTGCAAACTCAACCTACACAAGGAACAAACACAATGACTGCTAGTACCACTATACCTCAGGTTAGCACAACTATGCCATATGGCACATCTACACAGAGGACGACAGTCAATACGTCTCCATTTGGTACATCCAACATGACATCGGGATTTAATTTCACTGTAGGGGCATCATCATCCACTCCCTCCGGTCCTCTTGTTGGGAGTAAAAGACCTAAAACGTTAGCCTCTACACCTTATGTCGGTGTCACAAGTTCGCAAGCAACAACCATACCTACTGCTAGTATCACGAGCACCATACCACAGTCAATGGCCATACCTAGTGCTCCAGTCACTAGTACTATACCACAGATTACACAAATAGGAGGAATTCCCCCTTTCCAATATGGCAATCAAAATCCATTCTCCCAGACTGGCAGTCAGAATCAATTTACATCAATTCCGAATCAGAATCCTTTTTCACAGATTGGTAGTCAGAATCCGTCCACACAGATTCCAAGTCAAAACCAATTTACATCGATTCTGAATCAGAATCCTTTTTCATAGATTGGTAGTCAGAATCCGTTCACATAGATTCCAAGTCAAAACCAATTTACATCGATTCCGAATCAGAATCCTTTTTCCCAAAGTGGTACTCAGAATCCGTTTACACAGATCCCAGGTCAACACCAATTTATGCAGATTCCAGACCAAAACACATTTACCAACATTCCAAATCCAAATCCACCTCAGATGCCAACGTTCAATAGAAACCCATCACGAGACTTTGGATTTCAGAACACATACATGGATCCGCATAATCCCCCTAGCACATCTTTGACCCAAGTTGACGTCTTACAAACACAAATGCATGCATTACAAATGCAAATGGATAACATGTCGGTGTCAACTAAGAAATCATTTTCAACAAAGGACATATGCCCATTTCCATTTGATAGATCATTGTACATGACCCCTTTCCCTCACGGATATGTCATACCGAATCTTCCTAAGTACAATGGAAAACGAAATCCAATAGAACATATAAGGGAATTTTCTACCATATGCATAGATGTCGCTTATGACCCCACGTATCTTATGAGGCTATTTCCAAGAAGTCTTGAAGGAATTGCACTAGAATGGTTTTCAGGTCTAGATTCTGGCATTAGATCTTGGGGTGAACTGGTTGAGAAATTTGTGGAGCAATTCTCCTTCAACATAGACCATGAGATAAATATAGAAACCTTGTGCCACACAACGCAATATGAAGGGGAAACATTCATTGCTTTCTTCCAGAGATGGAGAAACATAGCTAGTAGGTGTCCTGTCGAGATACCCGAAAAACAAAAAGTTACAATGTTTCAAGAAAACCTTCATGCAAAACTCAGGAGTAACTTAAGGGTACATTGTTGTACATCTTTTTTGGAACTAGTGGAAAAAGGGGTTATAATAGAGAAGGATCTCATTGAAAAGGGTGAACTCAAGACATCAACATCCAATAGAAACCAAATCGTACAAAACACCCCCACTGACAGAAATAGATTTTGGTCTCGCAATAAAAATGTCACCAATGATGGGGTGGTTGATGCTAAAATGCTACAAGCAGGACCCCTCCTCACATTACAAGGACCTCATACGTTTTCCAAAACACTTAATGTTGTCAATCAACCTCCTAACGTGGTCCAAAATACTCAACGTCCACAACAAAGGAGATTCCAAAAACGTGAGTTCACTCCCTTAGGGGAACCCATTGAGTCGGTGTTCAAACAACTGTTACAACATAATCTTATACAGCTGCAAGAACCAAGACAATACGATCCAGGAGAGTTTAAACCAGCTTGGTGGGATGACAATGCATTTTGTGATTATCATAGGACTAAGGGACATAACTTACAAAACTGTCGACAACTGAAGAATATCATACGGGATCTTGTCGAAGTTAGTGGACAAAAACAAAAGTCATCGAACATTGATCATCAAGTCTTTTTTGATCCACTACATGACCATGGGAAAGGAACTGTCCCCAGTTTGAGTACTAAGACCAATATGTCAGCCAACTATGCGAGTATCAAGCATGATTATGATAGTGGAAAAATCATTCATTTCCTTCGCGCCGCTGATGAGAATATCAATACCATTACTATCAATACTCATCCTGAGTGTGCGGTCAATACTTGTCATACTAAGTTCACTATCCAAGGCCCTTCATCGTAGCAAACACCCCAACCTTCCAAGTTACAATATAACCTACTTGACCAGTTGGGGAAGACCCCAGCCCAAATTTCAATCTTGGAATTGTTGCGTATTTCCCCTGAGCATCGATCTATCCTCGATAAGGCTTTATAGAACACCACGGTCCCTAATGACCTTGATGTCAATTGTTTTCAAGAAATGGTGGGCTACTTGACCAATAATCACCATGCCACATTTTTTGAACAAGACTATGCAACTGAAAAGATGAACCATAACGACCCTTTACATCTAGAAGTCCTTGTTGATGACACCAAAGTTAGACAAGTTTTGGTAGACGGAGGAGCAGGGTTAAATCTATGCACTTTAAAACTAATTAAGGCATTAGGTATCTTAGAAGCATGTGTATACATGACCAAAAGTATTGTCATAAAAGCTTATGATGATGAGGAATGAAAATCAAAGGGGGTGGTAACACTTCCTATCATAATTGGTCTTGCGGTGATGGAGACAAAGTTCCAAGTCTTGGATCTCACCCTTCCTTATAACCTTTTGCTAGGTAGACCATGGATTCATGCCATGAAGGCGGTTCCTTCCATGTATCATCCGTGTCTTAAATTCCCTTACAATGGCACATAAATAACTATAGATGGTGATCCTAATCCATTTCAATATTGCACCAATCTAAAAGAGATCCCCCAACGCCAAGTGCCAGTAAATCAAGAGGCCAAATCATCCAATTCATCCTTCTATGTTGATCCATCCACACTCACTCAAACATCTGTTTCACCCTCAATTCCTACCATTCCTAGGGTTGAGATCCAAGACAAGGGTTGTGGAGAGTATTACATGAAGACTTCTTATTGTGTTAGCCATTTGATCCCTCCTAAGACATATGGTTTTCCTACATCAGATTGGGAAAATTATATGGTCAAGATACATGTTCCTCCCACAACAAATTTCATCAAATGGGGAGAATTAAGCAAAGAGGCCGTAAATATAGAAGATGTCACTTCCTGGTTGTATAGGGAAGATGATGAGGAACCCCTCTTACTTGCTCATATTCCTACAAATCTATATGGAAAGGGTTTCAAAATCATGCAAAGCAAAGGATATGATGGACAGAGAGGTTTAGGCTTAAACCAAGATGGGAGGACTAAACCAATATTTGTTTCTCAGTGGCCAAAAGGAGTAGGATTAGGGTTTCAACCAATTCATATTGGCGTTCCTAGTACCCCATTACCCTTACTTGAGGAAGTAAGTGCTTCAAAAGATATTAAGACATCTCACGAACCAATGGACCAATATCATTGTGACTCCCTCGACTCTAACGATTATGAGTGGGATTCCCTATCTTCTACTTCTTCCATGGACCTTGACAAGTTATTTGGAGAACTTGACTTGATGTTAAGTTCCTCACCAAATCCCTTGAATTCCTGTCCACCAAAGAAAATGACAAAAGAGGAATGGTTTAAACACTACTATTGGGAATCACTTGATCCTACCTCTTGGCAACCTGAGCCACCTGTTTCCGATAGTCAAACCTTGGCATTAGGCCCACCTATCCATCCACCTAGACTCAAACCTAAGAGAAAAAAGGACTTGGTACAAGACTTTTGTAATCACATGAATAATTCAATCTTTACCTTGACCCCATCAAACTTTGATAACTATGACGATGACATGTCCTTAGTCTATCCCCAACTCATTGATTAGGATCAACATGACACACCCGTCTTAGACATTTTTGAGAACAACGAAGCAATTGTTGAGTTCCTGGGATTACGAGAAGGCATACCTAATGGGGATCATAAGGCTGGTTTTACCATTGACTTGGACAACAAAGCATATTTTGGGGAATCTGTTCAACCCTCCAGTCGCAAAAATGAGAAAAAGAATAAACAAAATAAAAAGGATGAGTCTCTAGGTGAAAACCGAAAGGAACCTTTAGACAATGAAAAAGTAAAAAGAAAGGACGATCCGAAGGAAACCCCAGGCACCATACGAGGTTTAACATTCTTCAGCACAGAAAGTCACCATGCTCATGAAGAAGTGGGTCAACATAGGCATAAAAGAGAATCCTCGACTGGTTTATTTTGCAGCGTCATTGACAACAGAAGAGAAGCCAGAGTTCCATGACTTCTTTGCACAGAGATAGATAAATTTTGCTTGGTCATATGCAGACATGTCAGGGTTGGACCCTGAACTTGTTCTACATCACTTGCCATTACAACCAGGTTCTAAACCAGTGAAACAGAAGTTGAGAAAAATGCATCCACAGATTGCTTTATTAGTCAAGGCAAAACTCAAGAAACTCTTAGACGTTGGTTTCATCAGATCTATTGACTATGCAGATTGGATTTCCAATCTTTTACCAGTCACTAAACCAATTGGGGGCATCCGCATCTGCACTGATTTTAGAGATATCAACAAAGCTTGTCCTAAGGATGACTTCCCTTTGCCCAACATAGATATGATAGTTGACATGACAGCAGGATATGAGATGTTGTCCCTTATGGGTGGATTTTCAGGATATAACCAAATCAGAATTGCAACTGAAGACCAACCTAAGACGGCTTTCACTTTTCCTTGGGGAACGTATTGCTGGAATGTTATGCCCTTCAGACTCAAGAATGCAGGAGCAACCTATCAACGTGCTATGACTACTATCTTTCATGATCTAGTACACACTCTTATGGAGGATTATGTCGATGACCTTATTGTAAAATCCAAGACAAGGGCAGAACATTTATAGGTTTTAGACAAGATATTTCAGAGGCTGGAAAAGTATAAAGTGAGACTCAATCCAAAGAAATGTGTGTTTGGAGTCAAGTTAGGAAAGTTGTTAGGTTATATCATTTCTAGAAGAGGCATTGAAGTGGACCTGGCTAAGGTAAAACCAATCATGGACATGCTTCCACCCACTAATCTCAGTCAACTAAGGACACTACAAGGAAGGTTGCAATCTATTAGAAGATTTATAGTGCAGCTAGCCGATAAGACACATCCTTTTCAACATCTCCTTAAGAAAGGAGTACCCTTTGCATGGACAGTGAGGTGTGGAGAGGCTTTTCAACTGATTAAGGAATATTTACTTACACCACTAATCTTAATGCCACCTGTTGAGGGACAACCATTGATTCTTTATATTACAGTGACCCATTCATCACTCGGAGCATTGCTTGCACAGAATGACGATGAGGGTCATGAAAGGGTAGTCTATTATATCAGTCGGACTTTAGTAGGTTATGAGCTCAACTATAGTACCATTGAACATGCCTATCTTGCAGTAGTATTTGCTACCCAAAAATTGAGGCACTATATGCTAAACCATCAAACAATGTTGATTGCTAAATGGACCCTCCGAAATATCTTCCTCAAAGAAGGCGTATTAACAAAATAACGTCAAACGCTATGTGATACTTAGAGCATGAGATATCCATGTAGAAAAGAAAAGTCACAAAGGATGTGTCAATGTTGATCATTAGCCAATGTGACCAAGCACAGTGAAGATCACCGTCAGTTGCATCAGATTCTATATTCACAATTGACACAAATATAACATGGAAACTGCATTTGATGGCTCATATACAAACTCATGTCTGTGGGCTGGTATATTGGTTTGTCACACCATAGGGTGATTCCATCCCTAAGTCATTCGTGAATTGGCATCTCAGCACTAACAACATAGCAGAAAGAAGCTCTAGCATGTGGTTAAAAGGCTGGGCATTCAAGTTGAAAAATTAAGAACCCAAGGTATATGTGGTGATTCCTAAATCTAGTAACCTATTGCGCCAATGATGATTATGGAGATTAAGGATGAGAAGCTTGCCCTACAAGCACATAATAATATAGCTTAAAGAGTACTTTGACAATGAATTTCATCAAATACCCTTATGTTTTAAATTAGGGCAAAGAGATTTACATGCATAATCAGGTCCCTTCTTATCCTAACAATGTGCCCAAGTTTGAGTTCTTGGTGAATAACTTTGGTCCCAGTCTCACATCATCCTGGGATTCTGAAATGGTGTGTGAGTTAATGTTGGTCCTGATTCCATGGCACAAAGAAACTATATCACTCATGCCGGAAGTCACACCTATCTACCTATCAAATAACTAACGAGGACATACTCCATAGTCATTAAATATCATCGTCAGACACCTCCCATATAGATGTGCCCTTAGATAACACCCCACCCAGATGTCTTGGATCTCCATCACACAAGCAACCTTATGTAAAAATAGTGTGATCCTATTCTAGCGGTCCTACCTTAGCAAAAATGATTATGAGACTGGGTTATTACTAGCCTACTATGGAAAAAGACTCATATGTCTTTGTAACAAAATGTCGCCAATGCCAAGTTCATGGAGACTTGATACACGTTTTAGCACAAGAGCTCCATCCTATAACGCCACTATGGTCTTTCCCATCGGGGACTCGACCACAGGGTGTAAGTGATCCATCTCACATCATCTAATGGCTACAAGTTCATTATCAACGCGCATCGGTATTTTACGGAAGTGGATTAAGTCGCCCCATGATATACATTACCGATATACAAATTCTAGATTTATCCAAAAAACTATATCATATGCTCCATATGAAGTTCCTCACCATAATCACCGATAATGGCCGCCCATTTAAGAACCAAGAAGTCCTCCACCTTTGTGATGAATTTCATATTCAACATCACTTTTCTACTCCATACTACCCATAAGGTAATGACCAAGTAGAGGCATCTAACAAGACCATCATTAGAATCCTCGAAGACCGCCAACGATGTTATCATGACTGGAATTTACAGCTTAACCTCTTTATGGGCTTATCGCATAAGCATCCGTGATCCCACTGGTGCTACCCCATTTTCACTTGTATTTGGTTCTGAAGCTATTTTGCCTATTGAGGTCGAGATTCCTTCCCTAAGGGTATCCCTGAAAGGCCACATGGATGATGAAGAGTACCGAGTATCGAGACTCCATGAGCTAGAATTCCTGGATGAGCGAAGACAGAAGGCACTAGACCATCTCCAAGCATATCAAAATCACCTTCATCATAGCTATAATAGGAAGGTATTGAACAGAAACTTTGACATTGGTGACCCAGTTTTAATGGAGAACCCAAAGAATCAAGCAGAAAGAGAAAAACCAGGAAAGTTTGAACCTAACTGGTTAGGACCTTATATTGTTACAGAAGCTTTTGGATCAGGAGCGTACCGACTCTCTACTCCTAAAGGGGAACCATTGTCCTCACCAATCAATAGTCTTCATTTGAAGAGGTTCTACACATAGCTTTTGAGAACTTTGTCTTAATTAGCAAAAATACAAAAAAAATAGAAAATCACAAAAATCGTTATCAAGGTGAAAACCTGGCAAACAGGCGTCTTGGTAACACCAAAAAAATTAGATAATCTAGAAAATAGTAAAGACAAATCATTCGTCCAATAGTGAAAACCACTTCGGTGGTGCTTTGGATAGGTACCATGGTGAAAACCTGGCAAACAGGCACCATGTGTACTCGACTCTGCTCCTTTGTCTACTATTATTCTAATCTACCTTATCCCTGTATATAGTCCACGGCCCTGTACATAGTCATTATCCCTGTACATACTACCTATCCATGTACATATCCCTTATCTTTCATACCCATCGCTTGTATATACCATTCATGATAAGTGGTAGTCTTTCCCATAACTTGGAACGATTGACATCGAGTGCAGTTTATATCCCCCATTTTACCCTATTCATAATCAATTGGTCTTATACTCGACTGGGGGTAGACACTTGACGTGGGTCATATTGATTCTTCCATTGGCTGTGTTGATGACGTAAAACCATAGAAAAATCCACAAACATCGCAAAATGACCTGAAAACACAAAAATAGAAAAAACTTCAAAAGACAAAAAATCAAACATTTCAAAATCCAAAAACAGAGTCGCAGTCACGACTTGTCGGCCTTTTGTCATTTGCCTAACTACGTTGCCTCCGTGATCGACGTGAAAAGGCCATCTACCGGCTGTGCCCCTGAGGCATTAGGTCACCCCCAATAGGTTTGTTTGCTAAAATCATGACTGGATTATATGTCCATAAGACAAGGTCATCGCGCTCTAACTACGAGGTCTCCGGTATAACGAGGCAAGGCTATCAATCGATGAGCCCCTTTGCATCGCATTTAGGCCACCCACAGTTCACTACATTCATTTTATCGCCTTTCTATTTGTAGCGGGTCTGTCACCAAAGTCAAGTCAACTACGAGGTCTCTACGTAAGGCCAACGAGGCAAGGCCATCAATCGATGAGCCCCCGAGGCTGCACTAGGTCAGTCCTTTAGGGTTTGTCGTCACACACAGTCAATTGTCTGCACATCATATAAAGTCATGCATCAATCTGGTGAACAAGTCTGCAATGTCTCTAAGTCAAATCAAACAACTTGCCAAACAAAACAATCAAACTTTGTCTTATTCAGGATGAGTCCTTCTTGAATACTGATATCAACAAAACAATCTATGTCTTATATAGGATGAGTCCTTCCTACATGATTGACATTATCAAACAATCAAACATAGCCTTACCCAGGTTATCACATCAACAGCATCTGAGTCAACATCTTATACGATACATGTCTTTCTGAAACCAGGCTTTGTCATGCCTTATACAGATAGTCATAACATCGAAACCAGACTCACAGTCTTATCTGGTATGTGTATCTCCTGAAATCAGGCTCTATCAATCAAAACAAATCAAGTTTTGGCAAATATTCTACTGGCTTTTTGACTTTATGGCTTATTTATCTTATCTTTTCAGTTGACTTTATGATGGGAATTATGTTACTAGCTTTCTCAAGGATGTCCCATGAGGGATTTAGAGAAGCAACGATGTATCAAAATTCTATTTTCTTTGACTGTTGTCTGTCAACTGTCTTTTAAATTTGATTTTGAGTCATGTTACTAGTTTCCTCAAGGATGTCCCATGAAGGATTTAGAGGAGCGATGATGTCTTATGACCCATCTTTTCTTTTGTTTGTTGTCTGTGGTTTGTCTTGACAAAAAGATTGGGGCAACTTGTGCCCTTAGTATGAGTTAACAACAATCCTTTTCTGCGACTGTTTGTTGTTAGCAAGTGGATGACCTTGTACACCTTGATCTATGTCATATCATGGTGTTTTTCTCCATTTGTATTAGTCCCGCCCAATGATGATAAAGTGCAATACCTTTTGTGATACAACGAAACATCGAAGATCGCTAATACTAACATCACGCTCTTTTATTATTCATCTTTCTTTTTGCACTAACATTTCTTCTTTTCTACATCTTCACCATCATTATCTATTTTCCTCTATCCTCTTTTTCTTTCATCTTCTAGTTCTCTCATCGATTTTGAGAGCACACTCATGTTCTTTGAACCCGCTTGTCCTCCCAAGGGGGCATACCTTCACCTGTTTTACATTGGGGCATTACTGAGGCATATTTGTTATCGATTTTCTTTGACACAACACCGAAATGACATTCTATCAAAGAGGGGCAAATGTAGACACCGAAATTTGGTCTAAGCCTCTGACTTTAATATTCTTCATAATTCATATTCTTCATGGTCATGATTAATTAATGTCAATTATTTAATTATTCTCTATAGTCTTCATTTCTTCTATTAATTAAATAATCTTAATTATTTAATTAATTCATCTTAACATTAATTTTTCTATTAATTAAATAATTCAATTATTTAATTAATTCACCTTAACATTAATTCATCTATTGATTAAATAATCTTTAATTATTTAATTAATTCATCTTAACATTAATTCTTCTATTGATTAAATAATCTTAATTATTTAATTAAGTCATCTTCTTTTATTTCTTCTATTAATTATATAATCTTAATTATTTAATTAATTCACACTTTTCTTTATTCTATCCGATTAATTAAATAAACGCTTTTTATTTAATTATGTTACTAATTAACCTTATTCTTATTGTCAAATTAAATAAATTCTTATTTAATTTACTCTTTATTATATTTCAACTATAATTAAATAAATTCTTATTTTATTTAATTATTCATTTAAACTTTTCATCACTTAATTAAATAAATCTTATTTATTTAATTATTCTTCAAATATCAAATCTTGAATTAAATGAATTATTTAATTCATTAATTCTATTTTAACGCGTTCCTCTATATTTAGATAATTATGTGAGTTATCTAAGTATTCACTTTTACTCGACTCGACATCTATTTCAAATCTCTCAGTTAACTCTTTCTTTAATGTCCGAGTGGCATTCTCGAGTAATCTCTTCGTCAAATCATTCAGTCATCTAGTGCTAACTGAATTGCGTGTACATGCATATTAATTAAATATTCTTATTTAATTAATTAAACCTTGTGCATGCATTCGAACAAGAGTTGCTTTAATCAATCTTTATCTTTGTCATGCAAAGATAATTCTTCTGTTTTCGAATACCAAACTTGAAGATTAAATCATTTATTTAATCTTTAATTCTATTTCTAATTTGTATCACTCATGTCACTACTGACAGTTATCAGAATGCATGACTAATCAGTCAATCTCAACCATTCGTTGATCTTTCAATCCTGGCCTGTCATTCGAATAATCAATTTTTTATAAATTGATTTGTCATTCTTCATTCCAATCTCTCTCGTGAAATCTTATGACTTTTGAGAGCACTTAATCCTGAATCTTCGATGTTTTGCTAATCACTATCTTAGGCTATACTTGAACGAACTTTGAAAACCTGAGGGAAATTATACTACAAAAGCAAAATGGAGAAGGGAAATCGAGATGAATCATGGAAATACGTTTGAAATTGGTGAGATTGTTTCAATTTGTTCATGTTGTTACTTTCCTTTGTTCTTTGTTGCTTAGCATTAGATTTGCATTTGAATTTAGCATTGTATGTTTGCTCTTAATCTTTTCTTGTGCACTTTCTTGGCGTTACAGAATTCATAAACACTATGTGTAACATTCCATCTAGGAGCATAAATCTTGGCCTGTTGGAGTCAAAATGCAGCCCCAGATCACAAGAATCAGAAAGAATAGAAAACCCATATGAATCCCTGGAGTTATCTGCTGATTTTTGTCCCACATCAGATAAACATTCATTCTAGAAATATGATCTATCAAAATTCATAATATCTTGGCCCTTATTCAACTCAGGGTCATCACTACAAACATCATTATCAAGAACATCCCATGCATAAAAAAATATCTCCATTTCAGGCTCAACAATATAGTTTAGTTCATTCTTCAAATCATTATCAAGCTCGATACAGAATGTTTCAAAGGATGGCTTAGATAACTATGTTTAGGGTCAGGATATTGAACACACACATTCTTATCTTCAAACTCATCATAACTCACCAAGTTAACATGCTTTATTGATGATAAACCCTAGTTACATTCCTGGAGTCGATCGAATAAAATTTATCCATTCACTTGTGAACAAATCTTGTCATCACATTCTTCAGGTGGAGGAACTACTTCCAAATCATTCTCAAAAGAAGACTCACAATGAAACTTCCCTACATGACATGAAACTTCCCTACTGCATAGGCCATGCTCAGAGCTTCCATAATGAAGACCTAAATTTTTATCTTTAATATCTTGGCCACTGATGTATGATGAGAAATTGACAATATTTTCAAATGTATCCTTATCTTCATCACTGGTGTACTGATTTGCACATATTTTTGTGAATTCATCACAACCACTATCCTCATCCATCCTACAAGATGGATATTTATTCTCTAGTATACCCTCTTCACTTGTTTGTATTGCCATCTGATTTCCTTCAACATGACAATCATTACTAACACCTTGGGACGTCATACTTTGTGCATAATTGCACTTGGTTTCCTTAGCAATCCTTATCCAATCAATTACTTGATGAAAATCATGAGGCTTCAACTCTTTTGGTAGGATACTTAGCTCTGGCTCAAAAATTTCACAAAACAAGTCAATGCATACGGAATCTTTAGGTCTGAAATTCTAGGGAATTTCCAACAAGGCATCCAAAAACCTTGCAAATGGGTCATATGGTGATTCTCCTTTGTGTCTTTTCATATTGGACAATGCTCAGACATAAAACGTTTGATTAACATTGCTTAAAATTTTTTGATGTTCAATTTGCAATTCACCACTAGTTACATCAGGTAATGATGGAAAAATAAAAATAGTAGAACTTCCATCACCATGACACTCATCTCTATTGTCAGATTTATTTACATGAGATGTACTAAAATAACTGACACTTGCAGCCATATATCCCTTCATCATTGAGTATCTCATATTTTTTTCTATATCCATGGAAACTTGATATACACTATGCAATGTTGTAGGCTCCTTGTCTCTCAAAAAATAGCTCATTTCTTCCTCAAACGCACCTAGATACACAACCAAGCACTTAGCATCACTCGGTCTCATATTTTCAAGAATATCCCTTATCGCCTTTGCAAATCTGAGGTTAAAAGTTGGGACTAACTCTTTTTCATCCTTTTGAATTTCCATGAGTCTTTTCCTTATTTAACTTGGATGAATTCTTTCACCAAATTGTTCTATAGAATCTTCCATAAACTCATTCCATGAAGAGACAGAACATATTGGTAAGTATGAAAACCAATCTCTGGCATCCTCCTTCAAAGATTAAACAAAGAATTTCATGACAACATCTTCGTGTATCACTTCATAATCTCCCATCAAATCATAAAACAATTTTAGATGTTTATATGTTGATTCATAACTTTTCCCTTTGAAAATTGGCAAATGTTCCCTGATTATCTTTAGGAACAGGGTTTGGGAAACCCTAAATACCATTAAAATTTAATGTTATGTACCTCTCAATAGAGAAATGTCTTTGAGGGCATGACATGGGTTGCACATTCTTCATGCTTGGATCTGACACCCCACATGGATGTACAAGGGAATGATACATCCTTAAACCCTTTTACAAACCCCAAACATCAACCCTGTTGGAAACAAGCTACACTGAGAGGGGGGTGAATTAGTGTTCTGCAAAAATTAACTTTGTTATTCTGATCATTAACCCACTTTAAGCATTCAACCAAAAGAAGTATGCAGAAATAGAAAGAAAATAACCATAACACAAGGATTTTTACGCGGAAACCCTGTTAGGGGAAAAACCACAGTGGATGGCCAATCCACAATATAGTCTGAGTATACTCAAAAAGAAGTTTACAATATGGGAATGCACTTGCATTCAGGTTCACTGCCTAGATCTCATTGCCTTACAATGGTTTGTATTAGATACAAGAGAATGAACTAAAGGAATAACATCTACAAATGCTTGAATATAGTTCCGGTTAAGCTCAACAGTTGATCTTTTGTCCTTCTGATTGATTCAATAATTATGCTTTGTTCTGCTCAAAATTGCACTACAAAAACTTTGATGCACAAGTGAAAAATGTGCATAATTGCTTAATCGACCTTCATATAATCATAAACACCCTTCAACACATCTTTTCACACACAAAAAATGATATAACTGATCACTTATATATATCTGCAACAAAGGATTTAATCACTACAAGTCAGCTTCAATAAAACTTAAAAATATTAGCAACTATTGGCTCAAATATTGAGTAATATCCGATGCGCATCCACAACGGTCATCCACAACTTAGCTTGGACCCAAAAGATAATGATCAAACACAACAATATTTGAATAAACATTCCTTGAATATCCACACTACATTTTATCAACTGAGTCAGCCCCAAAATACTGATAAAAAAAAAGTATCAATCAGATCTCCAAACTCACACATAGCTTGGTACGAGGCACTAAGATTTTTGGATAACATAAGAAATATACTGATAAACCTTTCATGAGATCCACAACTCAAAATAACAACTGAAAATTTGCAAGTGAATCGATGATCACCAGACTGTCGGATGTTATGTTCTTCCTAACTGCCCTCAATCTTTCTTTCGGTGGGAGAAAATGATGACGTGTGAATCAATCATGGACTAGGGTTTCCATCAATGAAAACATTTGAAAGAATTTGCAGTGTCTCTTGCCAACAATCTCCACCTTTGGCATTGACGACAACACTTGGTGAAAAATGACTAAGAGTCAGATCAATACCACCAAGAACTACACTGCCATTTCAAAACTTCAAAAAGAAACTACAATGAAACTCCCCCTAAGATGACCTGACATTTTTCACTGTACAAATCTCCCCCTTTGACATCAATGGAAAAAACTAGGGAACCAAAAAGATAACAAAATTTCAAAACTGTACAGGCATGAACTTGTAACTTACAAAGATTTGAAGATATCTACAAAATCCATCTTTAGCACACTTAAATTTGCATCACAAACCTTTTTGAAACTCTCCAAAATTGTTATGTGACCACACATTAAGTAAGATTGAGCTTCTGCAGAATCAAGATTATCTAGGTCACTAATTGCCACAACAACTTTGGCTTCCTTCAATGCACTCACCATTAATTCAATCTTTGGACCAAGAAGTCCCTTGAGTTCACATACTCTCCCAAAAATCCTGTAATTTTTATTCTTTAAGCATCTTATTTTTTCAAGTAGAGATGTTACTTGACCTTCTTGTTGAGCAACATCACAAGCTAATGGGTCAAAAGCATTAGAAATGGTAGCCAATTGATTTTCAAGATCCTTCACCTTTTTCTCATTACCTTCAATAAACTTAGAAAAAACCAAACAAGACTTATAGACCTTTCCAGATTCATGAATGGAACCTTGAATTTTCTTCATGCAGGTGGCTAACAGATTTTTATCTTTTGCAATCACTTCCTTCAACCAACTAGGTCTTTTACCATTAAACTCTTTTTGCAATTTATCCTCGACAGATTTCTCAAGAGACTCAAATTGAGTACTTACAACATTTATAAGCTTCTTCAATTCACTGAAGGATGAACCAGACGGATCCTTCACATGATTCAACATGATCTTCTCCAGAACTCCAGATGCAAGACTTAGTAATTCAATATCCTCTATGTGAGACTTCAAAATCTTCTCACTGGCCTTAGCTTGTGCAATTGATGCAATCTTCATCATCTGAATTGGGGACAAAGTGGATAGATTGATTGAGCTTTCATCCAATTCAGGATCAAACTCTTCCTACTGTTTCATTAGATATTTCTTCACTTCCTTGGCAGTGTCTCATGCCTCCACTCTAATTTCCTTAACTTGAGCTTTTTCTTCTTCATCCTTGGGTTCTTCAAAGACTATTTATGGATTGTCTTTGGGTGCTTCAACCTCTTCATTTTGCACCTCCTTCTCCTCAGCTAATACCACCTTAGGAACTTCAGTTTCCATAGGTGTCTCTGTATTTTCCACATTAGGAGGAATCTGAAAATCCTCAGCATCTACATTCACTTCCTCATTTTCTAGAACATTTTCAGTATTCATTTCCTCAACATTAATCTTATTATTTCACAAAAATTCTTCCAGAATCTCCTTGGTTTCACCAACAACAACATCAGTTTCACCAATCATGAGTTTATTCACCCTTGTCTTGCTCTTAAATTCCTTTTTATCCTTTTCAAGGAGTGAATTTATCTCCTCAGTTGACATTTCTAGACATAAATCTGCAAGAATTCTCTTCCTCAGATTCCCTTCTTCTATTCTAGCACTTAATCTTCTTGACTCTGAAATATCATACAGACTCTTTGGTAAGCCAAACATAATCTCAACAAGAACTTTATTGAAAATGTTCATATGTTTTATTGTGGCTTCTTCAAGAACTCTTTGACTAGATTCATCAAAAGTTTCATACAATTCCTAGAGGGGCTTAAGATTTCCATCCTTGATAACTGCATTCTCAACTTCCTCAATTGACATACCAGGTTTATCAAATTTCGCCTTCTTTGCTTTTTCTTCTTTGCTGGAAGATTTTCTCTTGTTTAACTTGACATTCTGAGTTCCAGTAACTTTCATTTCTCTCAAAACTTCCTCTAACTTAGTTTCTTTGTCTTCTGAAACAACTTCATATATTCTTGTGTTTTTATTCTTCTTCCTTTTACCAGAAGCCTTATCTTGAGTTGGCTTGGTTGCAGGAGTGGATAAGGATGGGGATCTCCTTGTAGATCTAGTGCGAGCAGAAGATGGTCCTGGACTAGCAGACTCTATTTTTGCTTTCCCTGCTTCAGCCTCATCTCTCCTCCTTCTTGCTTCTCTCAAAGCTTCTACAGGTAAGCCCATACTTTCTACAAAGACTTCTACTTCTTTCCTCACTCTCCTTACTATCACCAGCTTTTTCAATTCCACATGAACCTGCATACTTTTCTCTGCATAATTTCTAAACATCTCTTCTCCCTGATCCAAAGGTGAACTCAACAAATGTTCTGCATACATCTTCAAGATGTTCTCCTCTACTTCATATCCCATAGGCATGATCCATATTGTTTTGGGATCAATTGCTTCCATATGACATTGATCAATTTCCACCATGAAGAAAATAGTATCTTTGTACTGTTCCACAATTGAAGTGGGAATTCTTTCCCTAGCATGCATCATATTCTAGAAATTTTTGAAGTACCCCTAGATGGTAGTATTCCTGACCTGACGATCACCAATTCCAAACATGTTCTTTATCTGAACACCTACAGGCTCATTATTTTTCCAATGTACTTTTCCAACACCCGGAACCTCATCCATGAAATAGAAAAATAAACATAATAGCAGATTACCATATTTGAAAACATTCTTCTTATCTTTCTTGATTTTACTCAGATTCTCCATCAGCTGACTTCTGAGCATCTCACACAAGTCATATTCTGCATTTTTCTTTACCATTTCATAAGCTGCATAGATGGTTGTACCGGATACAGAATTATCCCTGCTAGAATGGTAGATCTTGTAGCTAATGACCATTGATGTGAATTTCACATCCACTTCAACAATGTCTTCTATTGTCATTGCCCTTCTATCCCATTGAGTGCCTGTTGCATCAGTAACCTTTTCATTCTTCACGAATTTCAAGACTAGAAGTCTACCGATGGAATTCAGACATGTGACTGCACATATAGCCTATTTTGTGATCTTGAAGGGTATATTTAACCACATGAACATGGCTCAAAATGTATCTAACCCATTCACTTTCCTCAAATATGGGAAATTTTGTAAACTACATGAACTTCTTCTCCTCTATGGTTTGGTATTCTAGTTTGACAGTGAAGTCTCCTCCAAGTATATGGTTTGAATACAAATTCATTATTTGAGAGGTTCCTAATTCTTCAATATTGGCATGTATATAAGCCCTAATATCCTTAGTATGCAAAAATTTGTATGACAGATGAAAACGCTCCTAAGGGCTTAGTCTTGATAGACTTATAAGGATTCCATTTGAATTTAGGACGGGGTCTATCCTTAACTTCAACTATCAGAGGAGTGGACATGATTGATATTTCACAAATTCACAGGATTTTTGATAAATACCTTTCTGTCGGATCAAAGTTTGATCACTGATTCTTCTTTACACTTTGAATCTCTCCACAATTCAGCAAAGTTCACTTCAAGGCTCTTCAAACTGCTTTCCTTCAAAATGCAAAGTGACAAATGAAAGGTAAAAGTGGCTTTTTATCATTCTCACAACTAACCATTTTTTCACAGTAAATGTTGTTACCCTAGTACATTCGGTTCTTTGTTTTCATGCGCTGAGATAATTCTTCTGCGGATCTTCTATACTACATAATACCTTCTCAAATTGGTTGAACAACATTTGAAAAGCATTTGGGTACTAACGAGACCTATCCACATTCTGATGTCAGTTATTGGCAGGGGGTTAAGAGATTTTCTTGACAGTTCCCCTTAGGCCAAAGGCCTAAATCTAATTCCTGGAGGAATTACCAGAAGCTGCTTTCGGTGTTGGCTTATTTCCTCCAACATAGGGATTCTTCTTTACCTATTTCTTCTGCATTTTCCTCCTGATCACATTTGTAGTGAATTTCCCTTTTCCTTTGACATCCTGTTGTGTATTATGTTTTATCGAACCTCTTCTTTTCCAACAAAATCTAGCAATATGGCCAAATTTGTTGCAGCTGTAGCACACAACACTTCTCTATCCAGGCCAATTGTTCCACTAATTTTTTCTTGATCTTCATTGGTTAGCAATATGCCCAAATCTATTGCATGCATAGCATCTCACATCTCTATGAAAGTTATTCATCACAACTCTACATTCACTTGTCTTATGACCATACTTATAG
>VDFB02271358.1:291225422-291688970 GCA_007258455.2 Sequoia sempervirens
ATTTATTTATATTAATAGTCACCTTTTAATATTTTATTTATTAACTTCAACTTTACATTATAATTTATTTTTACTTATCAAAACTACCTTTTAACTTAATAATTTTTTTTTAATGCGACAATTAATCAGAAAATTTTATCGACCAAATTTAAATCAAATGGACTAAATACCCAACAATATCTTACCACAAAGTGAAGTCAAAATACAAGACCACGACAACACTGACGGACCAAACCAACCATACAGACAACACTGATAGGGTGTGAAAATCAGATACTCATCCTCTTCAAGGATGATGGCTGAAATAGGGGACCAAGTGCTACCTCCATTCAACAATTCCATTGGGTTTTGAGGGATGCTCAGACCTTTCAATTCAGGTGGAGTTGATGCCTGGTACCTGCAACCTGCAACACACAAAATGGTCAAGCATATACATAATCATACAATTAGGCACACTATGAAAGAAAATCGCAGCGTAGTTGGGTACTCATGAATGAGTAATGTGACACTTCCCCTTTCACCAAAAGACATCAAACAAGTAACCACATCAACACATAACAATCAGTTGCTTAACAACAAGATAAGAACAATCACTGGATAATCGCATGATGCTCCTAATAAGATTAATCCACTTAATCAATGAAGTCCATATACTAGTCATAACATACACTAGTACACAAACAACAATATATGACTAAATAAACTACTAAAAATTGCATATAAATGACTAATTTTTTTCACGTAACTATTAGTAGTTTATTTGTAGTCATTTATTTAGTCATTGATTTGGTCATTGATTTAGTCATTGATCTAGTCGTATATTTAGTCATTTATTTATTCATGGTAGTGATTTATTTAGTCATATATTTAGTTATTAATTTAGTCATATATTTAGTCATTAATTTAGTCATTGATTGTTGTTAACTGGTCATTTATTTAGTCATGGTAGTCATTTATTTAGTCATATATTTAGTCATTGCTTTAGTCATATATTTAGTCATTACTTTAGTTATATATTTAGTCATATATTTAGTCATTAATTTAGTCATTAATTTAGTCATTACTTTAGTCATTAATTGAGTCATATATTTAGTAATTAATTTAGTCATTTTTATCTATTGGTTTCCATTAATTCGTAGTAAATATAGTCATGAAATTAAACTTGAACTAAAACATTAAAAAAAAAAAAAATATTACATATACGAACAAGCTACAACATGCTAGAATTAAAAGATTGATTCAACATCATGATAAATAAAGGTAATCTGTAATAAAAAAATTTAATGCATATATATATATATATATATCAAGTTACAAGATGTCAAAGTTGTCTAAGAGTATATATGTAAATATAATGAAAAATTTCAAAGTTGTCTGAGAGCTTCCAACTCTTTCAAATACACCATGATAATTAAGATCCCTAAACAACACATTCAAAATACTACATAAAGCAGTGAGTCAAGATTTCTAACAACTAGTACATGATAAACATGTTCAACTATGTCAAGTTTTGGAAATATTTTAGTGTTCATCATGTGAAGGTTCACTTTTTCTCTTTCAAACGAACAACTCCATCTATTTTGTCTTCATAAACAAGGGGTATGTTATTTGTGACCTTTAAATGTTTACATTTGCATCTCTTGTTCCTTTCAAGTTGACTCCATGTACAATAGATAGGGAGTGAATCTACCCAATGCCCACAACATCACCATCAAACGGATCCAACACCCTAACTTTATCCCCTTCTTTGAGTTTATCAATACATTTCTGCAAAAAGAAAAAAGAAAAAAAACACATTATATTACATAGGTAATGATTACCATTGTTTGCATAATAAAACAACCATTACTTAAATAGTACTTACATGTGTGTGTTAAAATAATTCTAAAAGGAAAAATTCAAAAATAATTGCAATGATCAATCTAATTTACTAAAAAACCAACACTCATAGTAGTGCTTACAATGTTACTATTAGCTTCATGCTAATCAGATACAAATGCCACAAATATAAATACTATATTACCATGCATGCATACCAAACACATAAGGTTATGACAACACTGTTACACATAAAAAAGGTAGCTGATGCACAAAAACAAAGAATGCAATATGAGAGCACTACTACTACTGCTGCAAGGTGAAGGTGAAATACATTGGGATGTACAAAAATAGTGGCATTAAAGCTCTGAAACATAACCCCATGCAGTCAACATAACCCTATCAATGATGACATATAAAAAAAGAACAAAGAACAAAATGTATCAAGAGAACATGTGACAACCATTAAGAGTAGTCATTGAGGAAGCATTGCAGCCTTTCACTATTAGAAAATAGTGTAAGAGTATGCAAAAAGAAGTAAGGAATGATGTACGATGAACAAGTATTAGTAGCAATGAGTTTCATGGCTATAGCAGTGAGTTTAGTGCAAGGGAAATGATGTTTATGGCTATAACAGTGATTTTAATGAATTGAGCAACAAATATCATTACTAAATAGAAATAAGACATTAAGAGAGAGCGGAAAGAATATCAAAAGAAACTTTTTTTTTAATAACAACAGACATAATGAAGAGTTAACAATAGATCTGTGAAGGAAATAACAACAAGTATCATCCAATGAAAGAAGTAGCATGCTAAGTTCAAGATGTTGACAAGGTCAATTACAATGCCCTAAAACACAGTCAAGCATCACAAAGTATTGAAGTGCTAGCAATCCCTACTGAAAAGTGACAAAGTAGGTACAATGATTGTTCTATGGGTTACATTCAATGTTTTAGTTGTCTATTCACTATACTATAAGCTTGTTCACTATTTGGGATCATAATAGCCATTAATACATGAAGGGTTTCAGAATCAAGGAAAAGTAATGTTTCATAGCACTCACCTCAAGTTCAGCACCAGTAGTACTATCAATATCATTCACATAGTCCTCGAATTCAGCATAATCACTGCCAACATTGTCTTGAAGTTGTGTAGCTTTGTCGAGAGCTCTATTGACATGATCTTTTCCTTTTTTTTCTACTTTCATATAATTTTCATGCATGTGGTTTAATCATCATGCAAAGTTAATATAAGTCAAGTAAAGAATGCAAAAGCTATAAATTTTTATCCACAACAACTATTATATT
This sequence comes from Sequoia sempervirens, assembly GCA_007258455.2. Lineage (NCBI taxonomy): Eukaryota > Viridiplantae > Streptophyta > Pinopsida > Cupressales > Cupressaceae > Sequoia > Sequoia sempervirens. Next base: position 291,228,550 of record VDFB02271358.1, read on the forward strand.
ACCTCAACCTCAACACAACTATGATTGAAATCAAGGTCTCTTTTTTTTTGTGTTGCTTTGATAAAATTGCTCTGCATGTAGTTTAACCGTCAAGTAAAAATATATTTAGATTAGGAGTAATTCATTTAAAAAATAGTCAACAAAGTCTTTCCAAGCATAAAAGTCGCAGTATACAATCATATTTCATGAATATCCTAAGTTATACAAGGCAAAGGGTAGCATGCTATAGGTCACTATCATTGGGCCACAATCATACACCCCCTTGATAGTAAGAAGCAACTATAAAAACATACAGGGTAAGACAATTATGAAGAGATCAACAAAGAAAAAACAACAATAAGAGTAAGACAATTAATAGTATTTTATGTCACACCAACAAAATTTCCTTTTTAGTTATGTGACCATTGATCTTCCCCAATGTTACATTTTTGCAACTTTTACATATGACAATTTTGACAAAATTGCAAGATATGACTATAAGAACTAGATACCAATAGATGAAAAAATTTCAATTACAATATAGTTTTTACGAAGTCAATCTAAGAAGTTATGCAATTACTTCACATTTCATAACTAATAACTAGGAGCAACTACCAATTGCATTTGCTTGTCATGGCATTCTATGAGACCACATTTCTTTGAGGCATTTTTTCAAATAGCTCACTGCCTTGTCTATGCTACCACATTTTTCATACATGTCTACCAAAGCATTTTATCAGATAGTTCACTACCTTGTTGTTATGGATAAAATCCTAAAACAAGTGCTTTCAAACAAGCTATGGATGCTTGGAAAAAATCTATCAAAGCATAATAGTAAGCAGTAGCATAGACAAGGTAGTGAATTGTTTTAAAAAATGAATCAAATAAATGTGGTGATGGAATGTCATGACAAGCCATAGACAAGGCAGTGAACTATTTGAAAAAATGCCTCAAAGAAATGTGATCTCATGGTGATAAAATTCCATGACAATCAAATTGCTTTTGATTGTCATGGAATTCCATCACCATGAGACCTCATTTCTTTGAGGCATTTTTTCAAAAAATTCACTGCCTTGTCTATGCTCCCACATTTTTCACACATGTTTATCAAATAATTTTATCAAACATTTCATTGCCTTGCTGCTTTGGCTAAAATCCTAAAATAGGTACTTACAAACAAGCTATGGATGCTTGGAAAAAAAAATTCAAAGCATAATAGTAAGCAATAGCATAGACAAGGAAATGAACTGTTTTAAAAAAATGCCTCAAACAAATTTGGTCTCATGGTGATGGAATGCCATGACAAGCAAATTGCTATGGATTGTCATGGAATTTTGTCACCATGAGACCACATTTCTTGAGGCATTTTTCCAAACGATTCACTGCCTTGTCTATGCTACTACACTTTTCATACATGTCTACCAAAGCATTTTATCAAAAAGTTCCTTTGCCTTGTTGCTATGGCTAAAAGCCTAAAAAAGTGCTTTAAAACAAGCTATGGATGCTTGGAAAAAATCTATAAAGAATAATAATAAGCAATAGCATAGAAAAGGTAGTGAACTATTCAAAAAAAATGCCTCAAAGAAATGTGGTCTCAATGTGCTTGTCATGGCATTCCATCACCATGAAGCCACATTTCTTTGAACATTTTAGATTGCCTTGTCTATGCCACATTTTTCATGCATGTCTACAAAAAGCATTTTATCAAAAATTCAACGCCTTTGCTGCTATGGCTAAATTCTAAAACATGGTGCTCTCAAAAATAGCTATGGATGCTTGGAAAAAATCTATCAAGTGTAATTAGTAACAATAGCACCAGACAAGGTAGTGGTGTTTAAAAAAAAATACCTCAAAGCAGATGTGGTCTCATGGTGATGCCATGCAGCAAATTACTATAGTTTTCATGGCATTCCATCACCATGAGACCACGTTTCTTGAGGCATTTTTCAAACGTTCACTACCTTTTCTATGCTACCATTTTTCATACATGTCTACCAAAGCATTTTATCCAACTCACTACCTTGTTGCTATGGCTAAAATCCTAAAACAAGTGCTTCAACAAAGCTATGGATGCTTGGAAAAATTCTATCAAAGCATAATAAGCTAAGCAATAGCATACAAGGTAGTGAACTATTCAATGCCTCAAAAATAATGGTCTCAATGTGCTTGTCATGGCATTCCAGCATCATGAGACCACATTTCTTTGAGGCATTTTTTCCAATAGTTCACTACCTTGTCTATGCTACCACATTTTTCATACATGTCTACCAAATCATTTTATCAAACAATTCACTACCTTGTTGCTATGGCTAAAAGTCTAAAATGGGTGCTCTCAAACAAGCTATGGATGCTTGGAAAAAATCTATCAAAGTGTAATAGTAAGCAATAGCATAGAAAAGGCAGTGAACTATTTGAAGAAATGCCTCAAACAAATGTGGTCTCATGGTGATGGAATGCCATGAAAAGAAAATTGCTATGGATTTTCATGGCATTCCATCACCATGAGACCATGTTTCTTGGAGGCATTTTTCCAAATAGTTCACTACCTTGTCTATGCTACCACATTTTTCATACATGTCTACTAAAGAATTTTATCAAACAGTTCACTGCCTTGCTACTATGGCTAAAATCCTAAAACAAGTGCTTTCAAACAAGCTATGGATGCTTGAAAAAATTCTATCAAAGCATAATAATAAGCAATAGCATAGACAAGGTAGTGAACTATTTGAAAAAATGCCTCAAAGAAATGTGGTCTCAATGTGCTTGCCATGGCATTCCATCACCATGAGACCACATTTCTTTGAGGCATTTTTTCAAACAGTTCACTACCTTGTCTATGCTACCACACTTTATATACATATCTACCAAATCATTTTATCAAACAATTCACTACCTTGTTGCTATGGCTAAAATTCTAAAATAGGTGCTCTCAAACAAGCTATGGATGCTTGGAAAAAATCTATCAAAGTGTAATAGTAAGCAATAGCATAGACAAGGCAGTGAATTGTTTGAAAAAATGCCTCAAAAAAATGTGGTCTCATGGTGATGGAATGCCATGACAAGAAAATTCCCTAGATTTTCATGGTATTCCATCACCATGATACCACATTTCTTTGAGGCATTTTTTCAAACAATTTACTACCTTTTCTATGCTACCACATTTTTCATACATGTCTACCAAAGCATTTTATCAAACAATTCATTGTTTTTCTGCTATGGATAAGAGCCTAAAACAAGTTCTTTCAAACAAGCTATGGATGCTTGGAAAAATCCTATCAAAACATAATAGTAAGCAATAGCATAGATAGGCAGTGAACTAGTTGAAAACATGCCTCAAAGAAATGTGGTCTCATGGTGATGGAATTCCATGACAATCCATAGCAATTCTCTTGTCATGGAATTCTTCATGGCATTCTATCACCATAAGATCACATTTCTTTGAGGCATTTTTTTCAAAAGTTCATTGTCTTGTCTATGCTACCACATTTTTCATACATGTCTACCAAACCATTTTATCAAATAGTTCACTACCTTGCTGCTATGGCTAAAAGCCTAAAATAGGTGATTTCAAACAAGCTATGGATGCTTGGAAAAAAACTATCATAGCATAATTGTAATCAATAGCATAGACAAGGTAGTGAATTGGTTGAAAATTTTCCTCAAAGAAATGCGGTCTCATGGTGTTGAAAAATTGACAATCAAGATTTTTTGCAGATTTTTTTTCTATCGGCCTAACATTACTACATCAGAGGAACTCCCCTCATCGCTCCACCGATAGACCAATGAAAGAAGCTCACAACACAAATATTAGTGTAAAAACACTTCGTTGGGCATACTTCCAAAGGACTCTCCGTGATGTATCGATGGGGTCAACAAAGGTGAACACATTGGAGTAACATAAGTGTATTGGTGAAACAAATGCTATCGTTTCCCCGATGGCCTAATTAAAGCATATTGGTAGCACTAGAACATATCAAAAAAAGATAACACAATGTCCCACTGATGGGGAAATACACTATACAATAGGGAGATTAACATTTGATAAAAGCATATTGAGGGAATAGAAGGCTATTGGGCCAACATAAAACCTAGTTCCCCCGATGCAATGATAAAAGGCTAAAGGCATCAGAGGAAGTAAAACCTATTAGTGGACCACGAGCCATGAAATATATGCTAAGGAAGGATATCAGAGGAACTAAGGCACATCAAGGAAACATTATCTAGCCTCTCGCCCATACCCCGAAGGGAAGGAGTTCATCAGTGAAAAGGGTGTTTATCGGTGGAAGTGGAATCATGATCCTGCTGATGCAATGATTATTATTATTTTTAACTAATGTAACATCTGAAAGATATCATTGGGATATTCAAATTAAATGTTCTCCTCTGACAACAAGATTGAGAGCAAGTGGAGAATTTATGAACTAGAGTTGACTGAATTATATTTTAATTCGATCATATTTGGTCATTAAGACTTGAAAGAATTTGTTGGAAGCGGAAGTAGAGGAGAGAAGGTTGGGAATACACCATTGCTGCACAACTTAGAGCTAGAGAAAGCGAATTCAAGTAAGTGTAAAAAACCTGACTAAGAAGTTGCTTTTATAAAGGCATGTAAAAAATTTAATAATGGAAGAAAGCTTAGAAAAACAAAAAAGTAAGAAACAAAAAATAAAGAAAATACTTCTAAACCAGGACTTGATTGACCAATGCCCTAGGTCGGGACCGAGACCCAAAAGGAGTGCACAGTCAAATCCTTCCATGGAAAAGTTATGGGACAAGAAAAAAGGCTTAGGAGACATGTGGACACCATGCCCAGGATACGAGTTGTTCATGTACCATTATAGGAAACAATACAAGTTTCAACCTGTCTACAACCCATGGAGATTAAACTTGGGGAGATTAGTGGTACCCAATGTGTTTGTCAATATAGAACTGGTTAAAGCTTTAGCCACTAGATATGACCCTAGAAGAAGAATTATTCAATCATATGATGGGTATGATCTTCTCATTATTTCTAAGGATCTCATATCTACAATTTTTCAATTGGAGTGCTCCATGAGTTTTCCATTTACAATCAAGAACCTTTTAACCAAATACCATCATATGGACACAAGCTATAAAAGATGGAAGCTACCACTACATAGGCCCAAGGATGAAGGGAGCCAATTCAGAAGGATTTCTAGATTTGAAAACCCTCCCTTTCATGAGGATTTATTTGAAGAATATTTTTCAATAAGCTGGACAAGTGTTAGGAGTAGAGGTTCCTCCCCTCATTTCAATTTCCCCAATGGTCTTGGCTACAAACATACAAAGTAAAGACACCAGAGAATTTGACTATGTTGGTTATTTAGCCAATGCTCTAACCCAGGGGATGGAAAGGATCAAAAGCTATAGTGATAGTATTAATTTTAAACATTATTCCTTGTTGATGCATTTGCTTCTACATGAAGGACATGTCAGAAGGTTCTGGGGAGAAGAGTTAAGGATAAGGGATTTTGATCAAAATGGGAATTATAAAGCTGCACAATTGTGGACCTCGATATGGGATAGTAGATATGGTAGATCACATTATCTGTACTTTGAAGAATATTTTGTGAAACCATTGTTGAAATTGTTGGGACATCCATGTAATTATAACTTGTCCATTGAAATACATAAATTCTTGAGACGAAAGGAAAAGGACCCCAAGAAAAAGGTAAATCATAACTGGGGTGATTGGTATGCATTTTTTGATTGTACTGTGATCAAAGTCTATGGGTTCAAAGGAGCCCCACATTTATTGCCACATATAGTTCTAGACATAATAGCCTATTTAGAAATTTTTAGGCAGTTGGCTAAATCTGATGTAAAATGATACAATAAGCAATATCTCATGCCCATCACTTTATGTTTTGGAGATTTTATGGTAGTCACAAATGAGGGGTATGAAGAAATTGATAGCAATTTGGCACAATACAATCTATCGTTGGGAAATGAAAGAAAGAATTTTGATACAAAGAACTTTATTCATAAAGCAAAGTTGTCACAAGGGATATCAAGATACGAACATCACTTTTCTCTTGATGATGTAATAAGGAATTATGATGAAGCTTCGACAAAAGATAGGATGATTGCATATAACAAAGTTGTATTAGCTAAGACATGGAAGAGAGGGAATATCACATCCTACTCAGTAGTGTTTGATGAAGTGCAGGATCATGTGGAAAGAATTGAGCAACTCATCGCTCATGTGGATGAAATAATAAAAGATGTGCCCCCAGTTGCCTTTGAAGCACCTCATACAACTCATTCAAGAATGCAGGTTGAGGACATAGATCCTTTTGATCACATACTCTCATAGCTCACTCCTATGGAGAGTTCTTTATAGATACAACCATGAGCGAAGATGATGAGATTGAACAGATAAGCACCCCTGTAGTTACACAATATCATCCACCTGAAGAACATAACATTATCAAATTTGAAGATTTAGATGAACTCTTTGATGTGAGGATTAAGGTTGGGCAAGAATTTATTTCCGATAATGACTTTGTTAATACTTCTAAATTTAAATTATTATTTTTATGAGCATAAGGGTAGGATGTTGAGACAAAAGATGAAAGATATCACTCCTGAGCAGGAGGCAGCCACCTTGGGAGAATTAAGGAAAGAAATAGACAAAAAAGTAGAATCTATCACCCCTAAAAGGGGAAGGGAACTACTTCAAGAAGCTGGGGTACTACTCCTACCAGGGTGGAATATCAATGCTGCAATAGTATTTGATAGTTTTAGGAGAAGAGGAGACAAATCAATGCACTTAACAGAGGAAGCTAGTGATAAAATGTACTCAAGATCGGGGTACAACTTGGATGAAGCCACCTTGCTAATTTGGTCATTGTATCCTCAAGATAAGAGACCCACTGCCATTGATAACCCAAACTAGGTGTTTGGAAATCTTTTGGTCCAGAGAGTAGGGAACACTAACCCCATTGAAATGGTTGAATTGAACATAAATGTGGAAATTTTTACTAAGGCACAAATTGAAATTTTGATAAAAGAAAAAAATAAATTGAAGGAGTTGGCTAGTTACAAAGATAAAAAATCTTCCTCTTCAACACTAGAATTATATTCCCCATGGTTAGAAATTGATAAGAGTATGTTGGATGCATTAGATGTGGCTTATTGGAAAAATTGTCATCAGAAGTCCCAGAAGAAATGCAAGGAGTTGGAAACATAAATTAAAACCACTAAGTATTATGTTGTGTCTAAGATAATCAAAGTAAGATTCAGCAAGATGATGGATTGTGCTGATGAATATTGGAAGTTGTTTCAACAAACACACTCAACACTCGTGGAGAATGAAATATTGCAAGAGTAGATGATTGACAAAAGGAAGGAGCTCCTAAATGAGAAATCCATGAAAGGTCAGATATTGCAAGCATACAATAAGCTGGTGGAATCACACAATAAGTACCATAGTAGGCTCAAAGAGGATCTTTCCTATTTTGATTTCACCCTACACCCCATGACAGCCTTGGAAATCCTAGGGAGCAAGATGATTGGAAGGCCAAGATTGCCCTGTTTCTACCTAATGGAAAAAATAAACGATGAAGAGATGGTGTTACAAAATACACATAAACACCTTAAGAGGATGATGTATATGGAGTTTGATATGAAGGATGCAATTTCCAACGTAGAGACTTATGCTAAGGAGGAATACACTCTCCATCTTTCCGCTATCAACCTACTCATCAACCAAACCATGGATGCATCAAATACAGAAGGACAACCATTGGGACATGAAAACCAGCTTGCATCGTAGTGGAGGTGTACTTTGCAGGTGATACATTATGATGGAGTAGGAGCCTTGAATAGATCTTAGGTGGTCATAGGCGCCCACTGGGAGATTAATAGATTGATGCATTCACCTGCTGAAGTGTTGTGTTTTTATTTATGTTAATTAGTATTTAGTTATCAAGCATTGTACCTTTTTTTAATGGGTCTATAGCTTGTTTCCTTTCATATATAAAGGGAGACCAAGACCCAATTAAACATTATCAATTCATTTTTAAATTTCCATTATAGTAGACATAGTAAGAAGATAGATTGCATAATTCACCTATTTACATCATATTGAGACACTTCTGTTATAATGTTTATATTTTGAAGTAATAATGGATCAAACTACTTATAAACCATAATCCATATTCAGTGTTCAATTACCTATAAACCTTTATATACTCCTTGTCTAACATAATCTCTCTTGGTTCCTTGCTTTGATTTTAGCTCCTAAGGCTTTATTGTAATTTTCTTGTACCAATTAATATTCATGGCAAATGTGATCGAGTACTAGCTCTCATGAGATAAGGTAATGTTGATTTCATACCACTCCATTTTGGTGCTGACTCTGAGTAATGATAATTGAAAAATGATTACTTTGAAGTGCAACCTTCCTTGATTGATAGGCATAAATAGTGATGATGTTGGACTTATGTAAAGATGTTAGAATCTTTGGTGGTGTATGGAAAGGAAGGTTTGGGATTAAGTGTAGAGCTAAATGAGTTCCATACCTCGACTATAGTGCTAATGATGATGTCTTCTTTATTGCCCATGGAAAAGTTGGCAAGGAAGTTTTCTTCCTTATTTGCCTCTCTATATGCATGTTGGATAGTTGAGATGAGGAAATAATTCCACCACCGTCTCATTTGAATATTGTTTGGCTTTTATGGAAATTATCCTTTCACTCCTATATTCTTTCTTATTCTCATCATCTTGATTTCACTCTTTCTTCCAAAAGCACAACCCATTCAAACTCTTCTTAAGCATGTGTTTCAATAACTTCAATAAAAAGAAACAAAAGACTTTCTTCATCAACTAGCATGGAAGGCTACAAAGTCCTGAACTAAGTGGCAATAAGCAAAATCATGAACTAAAGAGAGTCATGAGTTAGAAGAACAATGAAAAGAAAGAGTAGATCATTCATTGATCTCATAGTTATTTTGTCATAAAACTCATAGTCACAACATTTAGGACAGTCACAATGGATTTCAATGAAACAAAAGGAAAAAAACCATAGATTCATTGTTCTATATATGATCGTAATACTTTGCCTAGAGATCACGAGAGTAATTTTATAAAGGCATGTTGTGGAAAACATTTATGAAATTTGTAGACATCTTTAGAATATAATATAAAGGTGATATAGATGAGAATCAAAATATTGAGGGATAGCCTCTTACCTGATTTGAATCCATGGAATTATGGTCATTCCATGCAGAAACTATAGGTTTAATAGAGGCAACCAATTGTGAAACTTTCTCTGTGAGACAATTTAAGCAACTCATTATATGTTGGCACTCTTCATTTGAGTTGACATGATTTGGAGAGGCTCTTACTGGGCGTTCAATAGATGGTTGTGAAATCTCTATTGATGAACTAGATTTCAACTTCATACTAGTATTAGATTTAGTACGATCTAGTGTTGCCATATAATTGACAATATCTTCTACGCTTACTTCTCTATTATTGTTTTCCACCTAAAATACAATGTCAATTTCAACATATAGTCAGTTCAATAAAAAATTGAAATAAATAACACAATGTAAATTGAACCAAAAATACATACACTTACTCCACATTTTTTCCATTTTGGCCTACAACCCGCCTCAGCCAAATGTATATTCAGTCCTCACATTATCTCTTGCTCTCTTGCCTCTATTACTCTTTGTCAAATATTCTTCAGAACACATACTTTCTTTCAATGCCTCCCACTGTTTGGGAGATAGATTGGATTCTAACATCTCTTTTCCCTCCATGATTATTTTTCTACAATTGTATCTAAAATTGTTCATCAAAAGTCTCATCTTGTGCTTGTAATATTTTCTAAAGATTTTTCCACCAACAGTGTCAAAGTCATTTTCCATTTTTTGTATAACATATTCCACATTTCATGGATCTTGCTCTGCAAAATTTGGTTTGCAGATATCCAAACGGGCCCTACATCTTACACCCAACTCGGAGGCTCACCTTGTACCATTTTTCCCAATGGGTTCACCATCTCTTGATACCTCAACCAAGAATAGCTTCTTCCCTTCTAATATTCTTTCTTTTGCATTCCTCTCTGTAGATTTGTATAAATCTTGACTCGATCTTTTTCTTTTAACATAAGCAGGCACATCTTTTGTTTCACCACTATTAATATTTATGGCTGATCCACTAATTTCATCAAAATTTGTAGATGCAACAGGTGCACTCTCACACACATCAGATGCAAGCGGACTCTCTTCATGACTTTCATTAACCGAAACTTCATGCTCCTTGGCCACATCAGGTGTGGCATGAGTAGGTAGATTAGTATTGGTTTCGACAGATTTCACTTCATCACAACTATTTTTTTCACCAACTACATTTGTTGAATCACAAAAGTGTTGGCTTCTATGAGTTGGCAGCATTGTATCTTTACTTTCTTTTTATTTTTTCTCTACATTTTCTCTGCACTCTTTTTCTTTCCTATAAAACAAAAAAAATATCATATCATGTCTTATATACATAAAGCTCTTGCCTATAAAATTTCATTAAAAAGTATTAAAAAAATAATATACTACTTAGTGGATTTACAACTTGCATGTTTGTCAAACCAAGACGTGATAAATATTCATTGTTCTTGGCCACATGTTCTTCACAAAAGAGCTCATAATATATCATTGGAATTTCAGCATTGTGATCACTATCATCTAATTTGTGCCTTAAATTATTTTCCTCATTTCCTGATGTCCAAAAAAACAATAATGTATAAATTAGCAACTTGATACAGAGATAATTAACCATAACAAAAATTGCATAAATACAAGTTTATGAGGTCTCAATTTTAATGAACAGTCATTAAAACATGTACAAAGTCTAAGGCACTGCAAACAACAAGAATCATTAGATGTTGTGGGTATTTAAGCCAATGGATATTAAATAATATTGGTGCCCTACAGAAATGCCAGTTGCATAAAAAACTTAGCAATGTATTTGAATCAATCCATCAAATCTTTAGCAATAATTTTTTCATTCATAGTTCAATAAAAAAAAACTATTACCAAATTTTAACTGGATATGAACTTGTAGCATGGCAACCATTTTGTACAACTAAACCAATGCTTTACTTAGGTGATAGCATCATCACTAAGAAATGTCTATGGTATTTGGTGATTCTTACTTCTGTTGTTATGTTACGTAATAATTTTTTCATAACATCCACATACATTCATGAAGGGGTATATTTCATGAAAAAGAACAAATACGTTGGAGTGGACAGTGAGTTACAAGCAAGGAACACCATGATTTGGGGACTAAGTAGTCAAATAGTAGTGAACTTCAAGATATATGCAAAACAGTGAAGAATATTTGATCAAAGAAAAAAAAAGCAATGACCTTACAATATATAAAGATACATATGAGACAGTTATTTCTAGTGCATAAAGTCAGAAGCACAAATGTTGATAACAGTGATATCACTGTTAGAAAGAATGTGAAGAAAATAAAGGATGTGAGCAGCATGTAATGCCAAAATAGTGGGGATATAATGAGGAAATTCTTCTATTGCAATGGGGAATCACTATATTAATGCCTTGAGCATTGACAAAAAAATAGTGATCAATCATCAAGGATTGTATACTACTGCTATAAACAGTGAAGGAATAGAGAACAAAAGACCATATCAGTGAGGAAACGAGTGCCACAGTGGGTGAAATATCCAAGAAATGAAGGCAACAATGAGAAATACTTTCATGGTAGTGAGCAATCAATTCCAAAGCAGTTCACAAGGAAATGGTATACAGTAATATTACAAAATAGGGCTAAAGATAATGTCATATGTAGGGAAGACAATGTTATTTTAGTTAAAAAGTGTAAAATAAAACATAGAAACAATGTTTAATAATGCTTCAATGATGGATTTTATAAAGGATGATAGAAAAAGGACAGTGATAAAGAACATATATAAAAGTAGTAAATAGTGCCAAGAAGAAAGTGAATGCAAAAGGCAGTAATGTAAAAGAAATGACTTTGATGGTGTATACACAATGATGCAGAAATGTATGTGAAATAATGAGTTGCAATAGTAATAGTCATGATCGTGACCACAAGGATATATAAAACTATCAACATTAAAGCTTTGAAATAGGTATAGTCCGAAGTTGGTCCGGAGGTGGGCAAGAAGAATATTAAGGCATCCTCTAGTTGGGTGTTCTGCAAAAAGTTCTCAAGAAGGGGGGGCCGGAGAAAATTTCTAAGCTGGGAAGGAAGAAGGATGAGGAAAAGATTAAGATGATAGGGGAGACTTTGGTGGAGTCAGGGTCAGTCAAGACTCTAGATTCGCATTTTTCATGCCCCTCGAAATGATAGTTCTCTCTTGGAATGTTAGGGGCTTGAACAGTGGCCCTAGACAAAAAGCTGTTCGGGATTTGATTAGGTGTCATTCGCCTGATGTTCTTTTTTTGCAGGAGACTAAGCTCTCTGTGGAGGGTATGATGGATTTAGTTCCTAAGTTATGGGGGAATGGTGGATGCCAATGCATTGGTGCTCAAGGGTCTTCTGGCGGGGTGGCATGCTTATGGAACCCACGTAAGATTTGCCCCCTCTGGTGGGGGTCTTTTAGGTCCTCCCTTTCCATGGTGGCCTCTTGTTTTATGTCAGGGGAAATTGCTCTCTTCTCCAATGTGTATGCGCCTGTGGAGTTGCAGGGCAAGCAACTTTTGTGGTCCAACATTCATCTAGTTCGCAGCTTATTTCCCTACCATCCTTGGATTATTGGAGGTGATTTTAATGCTATCACGGAGCTTGCTGAGAAACGAGGTGGTATTGCAAGGTTGGAGGCTTCTGCTTTATTGCTCCAGGACAATATCTCTGCTTTGAATCTTGTGGATATCAAGCCTGGCAATGGTCTTTTTACTTGGAATAATAGGAGAATTGGTGATGCCTCTATTTCTGAAAGACTGGATAGATTTTTGGTGTCTAGTTTTTGGGTGGGGGACAGGTGGTTGATAAGCTCTAAAATTTTGGATGGTCGTGGTTCTGATCATTGGCCTATTAAGCTAGTGGTTGATGTGCCTCAACGGTGTGCTAGACAGACCTTTAAGTTCCAACTCATGTGGCTTAGGGATGAATCTCTTCATGTTTTGCTCCCTAGTTGGTGGGATCAGGGGAAGCCAGCATATGGCACTGCCATGTACTCTTTCTCAAAGAGGCTCCAGTATGTTAAATATAGATTGAAAAGATGGAATAGGCAGCATTTTGGTAATTTATTTCAGGAAAAGCAAAAGGCGCGAGATAATCTAGACCTAATTACCAGACAAATTCGAGATCAAGGCCTCTCAGAGGAGCTGAGTTTATTAGAGGTTGCTGCAACAAAAGAGCTTGAGGAATGGGAGTTAAGAGAAGAGATTTTTTGGAAACAAAAGTCTCGTATTGAATGGCTCCAGGCTGGGGATCGAAACACTGCTTTCTTCCATAACTCAGTTAAGGATCGGAGACAAGGTAATGCTATTTCTTCTATTCTGTTGCCTAATGGGGAATCTTTGTCCTCTTCAGCCTCTATTTCAGCTGAATGCATTCGATATTTCTCTACCCTTTTCTCTGAGGATTCGCCTCCTGCGGAGGAGGATGAAGCTAAAATTTTAGATTGTATCCCGAAGCTGGTGACTAATGAAATGAATGAATCATTGCTTGCTCCTATTACCTTGTCGGAGCTTGAGAAGGTTGTATTCCAGATGAAGAAAGGTAAAGCTCCTGGGCCTGATGGATTCCCCATTGAATTTTTTCAAGAGTTCTGGGAAGTGGTTAAATTGGACCTTTTAGAGGTTGTCCAAGAATCCTTTATACATAAACAAATGTTGAAGTCCCTAAATGCTACATTTTTAGCTCTTATTCCTAAGAAGATGGGAGCTAACTCCTTGGATTTGTTTAGGCCTATAGCTCTATGTAATGTTGTGTATAAAATTATTACTAAGTTGATCGCAGAAAGGCTGAAGCCTTGGCTTGATGACTTAATTTCTGAAGAGCAGGGGGGTTTTGTTGCTGGAAGACAGATCATGGATGGGGTAGTTATTGCTGCTGAGGCCATCCATTCTATGGAATCCTCAAAAGATAAATCTATGTTTATCAAGTTAGACATGGCTAAAGCTTATGATCGTGTTAAATGGAGTTTTCTATTTAAAATCCTTGGAGCTTTTGGCTTTGCTGAGGGTTGGATTGAATGGGTTAGGAGTTGTGTCACTTCCTCCTCCTTTTCGGTGCTTATCAATGGTGAGCCCACTTGTTTGTTTGGTGCTTCTAGAGGCCTTAGGCAAGGAGATCCCCTATCTCCTTACTTATTCATCCTCCTTGCGGAAGGCCTGGGAAGACTCATTCGTGCTCAGGTTGCTAGTGGCTTGCTTCAGGGATGGAGTTGGGGAGATGGTATTCCCCCTCAGTCTCATCTGCAATTTGTAGATGATACTGCCTTGATGGGCAGGGCTAAGGTTGAGGAGGCTCTCAATTGGCGCAGTGTTTTGGACAGTTACTTGGCAGCTTCTGGGCAATGCATAAATGAGGGGAAGTCCTTCATATATTTCTTCCACACTCCTAAAGGTATTCAAAGGAGAATTGCTGGTATCCTTCGGTTTCAGATTGGTTCGCTTCCTTTTTCCTATCTTGGAATCCCTCTTGCTGTTCGCTCTCTCCCCAAAAGGTTTTGGCAAGAGACTCTTGATAAGTTTCGAGGATTGGTCAGTCATTGGACTTGCAGGTGGCTTTCTTCAGCAGGTAGAGTGACTCTTTTAAAGTCGGTGGTCCAGGCTCTTCCTATTTATAAATGCTTTGTTCTTTCTGCTCCTTCAAGTTTTATTAGAGATTTCGAGAAATTGTCTCGTCAGTTTCTGTGGGCTGGTAATCTTCTTCATAGAAAATGGAGTCTTGTGAAGTGGGATGTTGTTTGTAGGCCAAAGCAAGAGGGGGGTCTTGGTTTACGGCGGGCTGATTTGAATGGGCAGGCCTTGGCTGCTAAGTTGTATTGGCGCTGGTGCTCTCAACAACATATGTGCTGGGCTAAAATTCTGACCTTCAAATATTTGGGGGCAGTAGAAAGTAGGGAGGTATCAAGGTTTAGTATGGAGGGGAAAGGCTCTGTGATCTGGAGTACCCTTAAACGTGGTGCCAAGTTGGTTAAATAGGGACTTTTTTGGATTTGTAATGGGGGTCGAGATGCTCTTTTCTGGTATGATTCTTGGGATGGATACCCACCCATTGTGTCATCTCATCCCCATCTCCAAGATTTGTGCCAGATTTTTGTGGAGGCGGGTTGGAGTCATGTGGCAGATTTTAAATCTCAACAATCTTTGGGTCAAATTTCTGTGTCTAGGTGGAAGAGCCCCTTGGATTGGCCTCCTGGTGGTGCAGTGGAGGATCGTCAAGAGCTTGCTAAGATTTTATCGAGTCGTGTCTGCAATTCTCTCCAAGGGGCTGATGTGCTTGC
This sequence comes from Sequoia sempervirens, assembly GCA_007258455.2. Lineage (NCBI taxonomy): Eukaryota > Viridiplantae > Streptophyta > Pinopsida > Cupressales > Cupressaceae > Sequoia > Sequoia sempervirens. The sequence goes on from VDFB02271358.1 coordinate 291,244,001, forward strand.
TTGGGGACCTGACTTGAAAGGAAAATTTTCGGTTGCCTCTGGTTATCAGGTTTTGGATAAACAGGTCTTTGGAAGCTCCCAGGTTTCTTGGTGGAAGCATGCTTGGAATAAATTTGCTTGGCCTAAGTGTAATTTTTTCTCTTGGCTCATGGTTCAAGGTAAGTGTCTTACTTGGGATAATCTTTGCAAACGTGGGTTCCAGGGCCCCTCCATGTGCATTCTATGTGGTCAGCATGATGAATGCTTATCACATCTCTTTTTTCAGTGTTCTTTTGTTAAGACTATCTGGCATCACTGGTGGAATCTTTGGAGCTTACCGTGTTGCCATGTCTCTTCTTTGGAGGATTTTTGGAAGAGACAGGGTTCTTCTCCTGCTACAACCTCTTTTCTTAAAATTGCTTGGAGCATTGGTCCTAGTTTGATTGTTTGGAAAATTTGGTTGGAACGTAACAGAAGAATATTCTTGGATAAAAAATTGCTCGTGGGGCAACTTTGGAGGCGAATTCTTGGGGCTTTGCTGGAGACTTTGACTGCAAAGTGTGACTGTCTGTGCCGATTGATCCTGGGGACTTGGGTGTTGTAAATTCCCTGGGTCTTGCCACAGGGGAGAAGTGTATTTTGAGCAAAGTGCATCGTAGGCGTGGGCGTGAGAGGGTTGCTCGTGAGGGCTTTTGGTGCCCACCTGCTCTAGGGGAGTTGAAAATTAATACAGATGGGTCATCTAGGGGTAACCCTGGGCATGCTGGGGTTGGTGGTATTGGTAGAGATAGCCTTGGAGTGGTGGTTTTCTTCTTTTCTATGTATCGTGGTTTGCAAACTAATAATCTTATGGAGGCTAGCGCTATTCTCTTGGCGGTTGAGCGTGCGGTTTCCCTTGGATGGCGGCGGATTGTTTGTGAAGCTGATTCTCAGGTGGTTATTGATATGTTGAATAATCAAAATTTGGAGGATGTGAATTGGCAGCTAGCTGTGGTTGTCAAACAGATTATTTCTCTGTGCTCTACCTTGGAGTCCATTGTTTTCCACCATATTCCACGGGAGTGGAATAGGGTGGCTGATGGGCTGGCTAGATGGGCGTCGGAAAAGACTGATTCTTGGTCTGTGGATGATTGGAGCAATCTCCCTGTTGATATGGCCCCTGTTCTTGAGGAGTGGGTTGCTGAGGATATGAGGTGCTTCTTGGGTGTGAATTAATTCTTGTTGTTTTTGGCCCCTTGTGGCTTCCTTCTTTGGACTTTGTATTGCTGTTATGATTCAATAAAGTTTTTACCCTCTTTTTTTAAATAGGTATAGTGAAGGTCTGTGTCCTTAAAACATAAAACAGTCTTAAAAAAACATAAAATTCTTACATAAAAGGTCATAAAATGGGGCTCATCAATAATCATTTGCATTTCTAGTAAGATTAGAATCCTGATCACTCGTGTCTGCATCTACTTGATTTTCTTCCTCATCCTCATTTCTTACATGCAATACATTCTCTCTCCCAATTTCTTCATTGGTAATCAAAATCTCTTCTTCAAATAGTCCCTCATTGTCTTCATCCGACACTTCTTTGAATGTTTCTTGTAAATTAACATATTGCCCATCAAGCATTACATCAATAACTTCCATGAATTTTTCATTTTGAACGAGACTATGTTTGAATGACATATGACCAACCTAGGCTTCTTTCATCATCAATTATAAATGATTGATTAATTTGAAGAGGGGAAACATACGGCTCATTTGTCTCTGATAAAAATTGTCATGTATTTGCATGTACAAATCCATACTCATCAAATTGTACTGTGGATGGTCGGATCCACTTACATTTTAATAATATAGGATTATTTTCACCAAAATCCTTTTGAATAATTTCTTGGATGAATCCAACATAAAATTTCTTCTCAATTTCATGAAGAAATTTAGCACTAACAACACAATCACAATTTGTCTTTCCTTTGTCTTTTTCTTCCACTCTTAAATGACTACCATAGGCCCACATTCCACTAATAAAATAGCCCATAAATGTGGAGGTCATGAAATCTCACTTTCCTCTATTGTTATATCTTGACCTTCTTCTTTTGCATCACTGATTGTGTTAGCAATCCATTCTTCAAATTTTGGAAAAGAATCACCTCTAATCAAATCATGACGTCTGCGCTTTTGAGGTCGATGTTGCATCCAAGTTTGATTCTCTTCGTCATATTTTCTACATAGAATAATGATGTACAAATAGTAATATTAATAATATAAATGTGTAAATGCAATTGAGTAAATAAATTATTGTGTAATTTTTTTTTTTACCTATGCCACTTATTGAATGAAGATGTGTTTTGAAGAATAAAGGCATGTATTGCACTTCTTTCTTGATATGATAGCTTGAAGTGAAATCCATTTCCTTCGAATACTTCACCTGCAACTCTCTCATCTTCGTCATCATCCCATACATGTTGATTGACATTTTAAAATCCTTCATATATTCGGTGTAAAATCCCATGGCCTCTTGCATTGAATATCCCTCAGACATGCTGCCTTCTAGTTTTTCCCTAGTACGGACAATTTTTTTCAAAACCTTCATATATCATTCTATAGGATACATTCATCTCATTCTTACTGGGCCACACTGCTCTATTTCATATTCTAGATGTATCAAAAAATGCATAGAAATGTTAAAGATTGCTAGTGGAAATTCGCGTTCCAATAGACAAAGGACTTCAACAACCTCCTCCCTCAAACTATCAAAGTTCAAAGGATCTAAAACATGTAAACTCATTCTCTTTAATATTAGGCCCAACCTTATAATTTCCAATCTTGACCCCTTTTCCAAACTTGATATATTTACCACAATAGGTAAAATATTCCCGATTATGACATGATAGTCATGGGTCTTGAGGCCTCTTAACCTATTAATGTTAGTTTGGCTTATGATGCTACTTCTTACATATCTAGTGGGAAAGCGAGTCTGAGACATCAACTATAAGAATTGTGCATGTTGTTCCTTTGTCCAAACATAAGGAGCACTAGGTTTTCTATATTTTTCATTATCATATTTTGCAACCCAAAGATTTCGACGAATCTTTATTTATCAAAAGCCTTCACATGATGAAATAGTATCAAAATCACCAAAAATATTTTCTATAATAGCATAAGCTATATTTTTCTCAGTATGCATAAAGTCAACAGTATGCCTAATGGCTATATCCTTAAAGTATGGAAAATTATACAATATGCACAACCATTTTACACCACTTTTATTACATGGATCATATCTACTGCCAACAATCCCATCATTTTCAATAAATGACATTCTTTTTTGTCCATTCTCAACAATCTAATCAACTGTTATTAGCAATGGCGCTTCATGATTCTCTTCTTGACCATTGAAATGTGTTTTTTGTTGATGATATGGATGATCCATTTTAAGGTAAGCACGATTTCCACAATAAATACACTTACACAAACTTCTTGAGTGCCCCAAAAAATCATTAAAGTTGCAAGTAGGACATCCATGGTATCCATGAACAGAGAGACCAGACAATGTGCCATATGTAGGAAGATCATGAATCATAAACAATAAGGAAGCTCTTAAAGCGAATTTGATTGAATGACCATCCCTTAAAGATTGAATTACTTCAATTCATTTCCACAATTCCATTAGCTCATCATATAATGGATCTAGATGCTTATCTACTGTATCTGAAGTCACACTTTTCTTTCCTGGTATAATCAATGATAACATTAAGAAAAATGGTTTAGTTGCTAACCATGGAGGCAAGTTATAGTTTATTAGAAACACTGGTCAAGTTGACCATTTATTACTTTGATCTAAGAATGGGTTCACCCCATCTAGAGCCAAACCCAACCTTATAGCACGAGGATCTTGAGAAAAATTGGGCCATTTGTTATCAAATTCCATCCACATCTTAGAATCAGACACATGCCATTTTTTCTATCAGTGCTCTTATTTTGGGCATGCCATTGCATAAGTTTAGCAATGTATCTACACTTATACATTCTAAGTAATCGTGGTATTATCAAAAAGTGGAGAAGAATCTTTCTAGGAACCACAGTTGATTTCAACCCTTGTGTATACCTCGCTTCATGACATTTCAAACATTCACTCTCATTTGCAAGATTTTGTGAAATAATACACAACCATTCTACACTCTCATTTGTCCAACCATGCAACACTTGCAAGTTAAGAATTTGAAGGATTTTTTTTCAAATGAATTGACTTGCAATTAGCATACACAGGCTTTAAAGCATCCTCCATTGACTTTTCCCAATCATCGTTTAGACCCCCATTCATCATTCTATCAACTTCAAACCCTTCATCAAAAATTTATGCCTCTTCATCTATGTTTGGTGCCTCTTCATCTCTCATAGTCTACCATTCTATCATATCTTCATAATAATTGTAAGCCCAAGGGCTTATACGACTATGCACATATCTTATCATATGTCGATAAATCATATTTCTTTTTTTTCACCTTTCCACCAAGACAATTTTTACATGGACATGGATATTTGTCAATGTCCCTCTCATCAACTACTCTCTCATCATATGCATGATATTGATCCATAGTCAACCTTTGACACTAATCCATCTATAATATAGTGCATTCCCATATTAATTTAGTTTCTAATTTAAAGAAAAAAACATAAATCTGAAAACAAAGATGCCAAAACATTGTTGAAAGTAGTCACTTTTAGTAAAGACCATAATACAAAGAAGAGGATATAATGATTCATTGATCTGAGATCTGTCTAACATTCATTTGAAGTTTACCTAATGAGAATGGAATACGCTTGTGTTTCCTATCAGCTTACTGTCAACAATGAGGGTTTCGAGTTACCTCTGAATTTGCTGCAAAGGGCCTTACTGACTTCAAATTCATTGCAACAAACTCTAAAGTCTCCAAGTCCTATCCAAACAAGATTTTATCACCCATGCAAGTGCTTCAATACCTATCCATGAGAATAAAAAATGTCAACAACAATCCAGTTTCATTCCCATTCCAACAATTATACATTTTACAAGTTGTCTGAATTATAAATATAGACAAGTTATGTAAACCACTAGATAAATACCATTACTCATGTAACCATTACTTTCATATCTCTTTGAGCTACTTTCTGTATTTCTTTCTTTTGCATTGGTTGCGTTATGAAAGTAAAACTTAAAAGTGCCCTTGCTGATAAGATTTGAGTCTTTAGTTGTTTACTTGTTTTTGTGATATTTGACTTTTGAGTCTTAAAATAAAAAGAAACATGTATGAAGGTTAATTTGCATCTGAGGATCAGGTGTTCTCATGTGAAAGTTTTTCTCTTTGAGTCTTTAGTTGTTTCAGTTATATTTGAGTCTTAAAATCAAAATAAAAAATATGAAGGTTGAGATGTGTTTCAGTATAGTTATGGAAGAAGATTTAATTAATATTTTGAGCCACTCTTTTGACACAACATCAGGATGAGTGATGGATAAGTATTGCAAACACAAGCTCTTTAAATTCATGTACATTAAGAGGTGGGGAAATCCAGACCAATTAAGATCAAGTCAGAAATACAAATTATGAATTGAATATTAAATAATTTTTTAAATATTTTCTCACCATGATTGGTTACATTTATAAAGTGCTTGTTAACAAAAAAAAGTTATTGGATTATAAGTAAAAAATTATCCAGGTAAAAATTGAAGTTTATGGCATGTCTAGGATACAATCTTAGGTGATTTGTGAGTTTGGAATTTCAAGGAAAAAAATGAATTGTAAAAATCTAAAAATCATAAATTTAAGTGTGAATTAAGTCAAAACGTTTTGGGTTTATCACAACACCGAGGCTGGGTACTTTGTTTCTATAAGATAATTGGAGTACCCAAACTTTTTATAATTGTGCTTCTGACTTTCAACTTAGTTTTTATTTGATTTTGTTGAAAACATCAAAGACTAAGATTAGGTTTTGAAGAAGTAAAACTAGATCAAAAATAAGGATGAAATCTTGGGAAAAGACAAATGATTCAATGCTCTATAGATTGGTGCAAACAAATGGGTTTTGTAGGGTAACCTTGCCAAATTTCAACATTTGTGAGACTTAGCCATTGTAGATTTTGTCTCTTCTTATTGTGTTGATCCTTTATCAGTTTGTATGTGCTTTGAGTTCTTGATCATATCTGATGTTTTATTAGTTAAGGTATTTACCCTTTTGATTGATTGATCTGAGTTTGACATTTAATGATACAAACCACACTAGAAGTTCAATTATGTTGAATGAATTTGCAAGCCTATGTGGAGCTATTCAAGGTAATCCTTGATGACCTTTGTTTATCATTTTTCTATCCAATCTAGTTGGATATTAACCTTATTTGCTTACTTCTCTATTTGATGAGGGTTCATTCACATGGTCATCCATAAAACATATCTTAAATTAGTTGATTGGTTGAGTGGCTAAAACTCCATATTCGATATTTGATTAGACCTATCTTTGTTTCTTAAGGATTTGAGCTTGTTTTCATAATTCTGATATTGGCATATGGCAAGCAAATGATAGATGCAATTGAACTCCTACTAATAACTTTGTATTAGCTAGTTGGGAGGTTTTAATAAGCTACTACATTGGAATATTTCTATAACAACAGAAGGAGCAACAACGTAGAATTGATTTCAAATGCTTGATATTGTCTTTGTGAATTGCAGCAATGTGATGAAAGCCGGGTGATAATATATAAGTCTAGATGTTTATCTAGATTGATGTGGATCTTGCAAATTCTAGATACTTAAAGCCAAAACATGATTGAGCCTTGAAAGTGGATTGATCCATAGATAACATTATGATGAGTGCTAGAATGTAATGTTCAATGTGGGCCATGAATGAGTGGAGGTGATAAAAAATATTTAAATATACTAGTAACAGTCATATGGTGTTAATCAGTTAATGTAAATGTGACATAAGGATTTATTATATATAAGTGAGTTGAAGGCCAAGAGTCATTTGTACTTTATTTAGAGAATTGGAAGGATTATCAAATTTGAAAATTCATGTCATCATGTCAATTATCCTTCATGGGTTTATTGAAGAGTCTTTCATTTATCTCAAGCACTCTTGTTTTAAAAACTTTATCATTTATTGTTGATTTTTGTTTGATTGTATTTAGTATAAATTATTTTGTCTGATTGTCAAAGAGGACAAACTTAACATAGCCATACACTCATAATTGATTTTGGATCACAAGTGTTTGTGTTCAAAATCATCTCTTAGAAGTACATGATATATATCTTCTACAAGTATTTCAGAGCACTGCAAGTATTTCTTCACAAGATTATCTCTAGGTTCACCTAACTTAGAATTACATGCTAGATGATACTATGTTTTTTCATTGATGAGTTAGCTGTGTTCCTTTTAGTTCATAAGGAACATCTTTGTAATTAATGTGGGTTTGTCTCTTTTGATGTTCATCCATTTCAAGCCCCCAGTCAAATGGATTCCAAAAAGGTTGTGTTTGGTGGAGGCTCATCAGGTAATGTTTTGGAGTAATTCTTTAATTGGAAAATATATCATTTATTATAATTTTATTCTATTTGGTAGACTGGCTCTAGGGATAAGGATTTTAAATGTTTACACAACTCTATGAAGAATTCATGCTTTCTTTATAAGAGTGTCTCCAAAATTTCCTTCCAAATTACCATGAGAAATCCTCTAAAAATTGTGGTTATAGGAGGGTGTGGGAGGTGTGCTTAGTGAATGCAATGTATATGTTGTCCAGAAAACAACTGAGTTGGTTCCTACAAAAGTACTTTGGACAATTTGACTGGCTGGATATGCATGCATTAGCAGTTTCAAGTGTAGCAAAGCCTATTCAATCATGGGCAATGTTAGGAGATTCATTTGTCTCTCTAACAAAGAGTTTTTTTAACCATTGCAAATTTTCAACTAGCTTGAAACGATATCTTCATTATTGGAGAAATAACATCTTTCTTGTCATAATTCTTTGGCAGAACTGTAGTAACATGGGGATATTGTAAAGAATATTATAAATTAAAGGATTAACATTGATCTCATCAAGCTAGGTAATGAACACCATATATATGTGGTATTTGTCTTCTTGGAGACAACAAGCTTTATTCAGTTATCCATTATTGATTCTTATTCTCTGTTACTTTTTTGTATGATCTAGGCATGTTATTTTTTATTGTGCTAGTGATGATGGCCCAGGCTCATTTTTTCATCCAAATATATGCATGACTTCCATGGTTTAACTGCATCTCACTTTCCTTACCGTGATGAGAAGGTAGAGGTAGATTTCAACAAGAGCCTCCATTGTTTGAATTGGCATCAAACAATACCTTCAACCTCAACTTATGTCATTACATATAATAACATTTCCCCAATTGTATGTATTGTTTAATCACACAATAAGGGGCCTTTAAATCCCAATGGTACCTTCCCAATCTACATATACCTTCAGTGTTATTGAAAATGACAAGCAGAAGTGAAAGTGTTAGGAAGTTAGGTCTATTTCATCTAGATTTTTTTCATTGTCAAAATACATCTACCTTAATTGATGAAAATATGTTCATGAGATTTATGCATGATCACTATTGCGATCTATGCTCTACTGGTTTGATATGCCCATGATTTATTTCCTATAGTACTTGACTAATGACTCTTTGTGAATAACCCAAGTATAGTTCTTTGCTTTCAAACATAAAGTGGGTGGTAAGTTTTGCTTTATGTGATAACCATACATGACTTAGTTAAGAAATGGGAATCTCACTTATAAGATTTTCTAAATGAATTGGAATCCTGTGTGCAAATACATGATGTCTATCTTTTCATTTTTCCCTTTTCAGGTGCACTCTTGAAAGCTCCTAAGTGGTTGAAGAGAATAGTTGGTGCCAATTTTGGATATGAAGGAAAGCTTGCTTTATTTTGGCCCGGTATAGTTTCACAAAGTGTTGTTGGATATTATGAGGTATTGTACAATTTATTCTTTGGTACATGTCATTAAGATGATATATGGTCTTATTTTTCTGCTATTTTCATAGGTATATATACACAATCTCATTACCGAGGGCATTATGGTGCTTCGTTCAACAGAGTTTGAAGTTACAATAGCAGATGGTGAAAAATTATCATTGCAAGCTTTGTGTGATAAGAAGTCTCAAGATTCTTAGTTAGTTATTTGTGGATACTTTTTGAATGGGATTAATAACAATTTACATTCATTTGTATTGTTTCACTTGCAAATTTTTGGTTTCTGCATTGATTTAGTTTGGAAGAAGAGAGGGAGACATGGAATTTCCTAAGAGTCATGTTTGAAGATGGAGGAAATGCTAGGACAAAGCTACTTGAGCACCTTGGATTTCAAGTGCATTCAAAAAAGAATCATGACTTATAGGAAGCTCAATCTGCCAACATTGATGATATTAGTAGTGAAATAATCGACAATGTCACTTTTGATGATACAACACAATTAGATCCATCAGTTCAGTCAAAAGGTGGACAAGATGTTACATCCCCCAGAGACAATGGCGAGGAGTTTTTTGATAGTTTGCATAGTTTGAAAGAAGATTCCTTACTTCCTCTCACTGAAAATGATTTTGTTGTTGGGAAGGATACCCTAGGTAATGGAGAAGAGATGCAACATGAAGCTACTAAAGATTTGACTAAATACTCAGAATGTGATGAATCCATTCAAATTTCTTTAGTTGTTGGTGATTATAAGGGAGAATTCATGCAGTGCATGTCAGCAAACAAGATGGCAGATGCACTTCTCATTGCTCATGTCGGGGGGAGTTCTTTAAAAGAGAAAAATTATGATGAATATTCAAGAAAAACAAATTGTTCCTATCTTAAAGTTATGCTTCTAGACTAATTACATGGCATTTGAAATGTTTTAAAGTCTTTTAATTTTTTATGTTTTACCCTCCTTGAATTCAACTATCTGGATTTTACAAGGCTAACTGGCTCTGTTTATCTAAAATATATTTCTTTCTGTGGAATATTTTTTGACTTAACACTATTAGTCCAAGTGGTTTCTGCTATGGTCAATAATGATCTTATTGGCCTTGTGAACAACAGACCTTTGAAATCCTAGAAAGAAACTCTCACTTTTCTTTGTACAGTGAGTGTTTTTTTCCCACAAAAATTAGTTAACCAAAAAATTATGTAAATTGGATAATGCAATTTTGATTCTGAGAAAATTGTACTTGACAATAAGTTTTTTTTATAACTCATTTCTAATTTTTGTGAGTTGTAGTTTGAAGTTTTTGATATAATGAGAAAGCATACAAATTTATGCATTGTATAATACAGTTGTGTATAGTATTTTCAAAAATTTATCATAGTTGTATCATAGATAGAAGACTTGGATGTAAAATAGTCTTGGCAGGATAATTTTTGACTTAAGACTTGGAGGACTCGACACAGACTTGGTAGGCTGAATTTTTTACTTGGATGTTGAAGGTAGGTTTTCAAATAAAATATAACCCTACCCCACAGAGTGATGTGTGTTTTCTATTATATTTTCATTGAATGCTCTTGGAAAATAAATAAAATTAGCTATGATGGTTTTTTATTCATTGTTGCCAATTGATTCTAAGTTTTCTTTAAGAGGCTTGGGGTTGTAAGATCAAAGGGGTCTCTTGTAGTCAATAGAGAAATAAAGTCAGTCCTTGAAGAGATTGTAACAAAGATGTGATAATCACAAAGCACAAGGTTCAAAGCAATGAGATCATAATATAAAAACAAAAGAGAAAAATTATGTTTTTATCATAACAATGATTTTAAGGATTGACTATGAAGAACAATCATCATAAGATAGCAATCAATACAAACAATGACAGTGCTAATAAGTTATCAATACAATGAATAAAGAGTTCCAATTTCAATGCATGATAACTATAGTCCAAGGCATGCAAGGGATAGGAATGAAATACAATATATAGAGGGAAAATAGTTGCAAATGATCATTGTTATATCAAAGCATATGGGTGTCAAAGGATCATAGCAAAATGAAGGAGATAATAGTAGTTTTTATGAATGTCATGTGACCCGATATCATGCACAAAGAAGATGTAAAAGACCATGGAACAGAGTGAAAAGGGGTCAAAGTCAATGAGATTCATTGAATGTCAAAGAGCATTATCATTATATCAGTGAAAGCACAAGATTGTAACATAAATGAAGCAATGGAAAGAAAGAACAATATATGCAACATCGGGATCACTGTTATAATGGATGAAGATCAACATGAGGTTTTGGGATTCAATATTTCCACTTACCTTTAGATTGTAACCTTGTTTAATGTCCTACCCTTTCTTGAATGATATTGGTGTTGTAACTCAAAAAACATATCCCAACAAGCTCTGGCATTACAAAAATGGAAACCACCAATATTTGCATTCAATGGTTGTTTCCTTCATCAAACTTGCAATGTACTCTCAGACTGAAGCTTTTTCTTGATATCTTCTATTATGGAAAACCTTAAAATGTGCGCATGAGCTGAAATACCAAATTGTTGATTAAACTTCGAAACTTCCCTCCAACATGCAATCACAATGTTTTACGCCAAAAATCAATTGCCTAAAATTCCCTCCAAATGCATACAGGACCCAACCAAGGCACCAAAAATACCTTTTTTTTGTCTACCAAAAATACCTATTGCTAAAATTCACCAAAAAAAACTATTGCATGGAAGGCATACAAAAATTAATCTTGATTTTTTAGGGGAAAAAAATTCATCTATCTACATTGTCATTTTAATATAGGTTGTGAAAATTAAGATAACCATGATGTGCTCCTAAAATTACTAGAGTTCAAACTTGTATAAGAAGATAACATCTATAAAAATGATCAACACACAATTGATTTCATAGATTATAAAATAATTCAATTTTTTTTTAAAATTAACAATATAAAGCCTGCAAGACAAAATTTCCGCATACTAAAAGTGATCATTATTATTTCTATTTCGCATTATTAAGATGGTTGAGTATATGAAGATAGAAGTGAATCAATCTTCATTTTTATTTCAATTGGATTGTTTAAATCATATTTTATTAGTGAAATTGACCACAATTGCTCTTTGATACATTTGACATGCTAACACAATAGGAAAATCAAATTGGCTTCAAATCATAGTTAAAAACATTAATGATTCATTAACATAATGAGTAATAAAAGTTACAGTATGTAAATGTTTATAATTTTTTTTATAAAATATGTGAAGTCCTTAAGATTACACCAAGAGGCAATTCCTTGCACGCAATAGGTATATTTGGTGCACCAAGCAACCTAGGCGGCCAAATGGCTCGCTTAGGTAGGGGTCCCATGAGGGGGCCTTAAGCTCTATAGATTGTGATCAAATTCAAAAGAAAAAAGAATAGAGGAGTAATAGTCATTTATTTATTCATTTTTATTTTTCTAATATTAGTGATTTATTTAGTCATTTTTATTTGTCTGATATTAGTCATTTAGTTGTGATTTTACCCGATGACCAAATTAGTCACTTATAAATGACCAAATCAATCATTTATTTTCCAAATTCTACTAGTGTTAGTCATGTGACTAAAATTTTTAGTCATATAGTCATTTATTTGCCAAATTCTACTAGTTATAGGCATAAAACACCAGTAATAGAACTATCATCAAACTATCATTGTAGCAATTAGTCCACATCAAAAAAAGTGTCATAATGTCTCAACCCAAAACAAAAAAAATTTCAATCTATCAAAGAAAAGTATGAGGGGAACTACATCCTCCCCCCTAGAATCAAGCTTACTCTTGGAAGCCTGCAAATAAGTCAGGCTTACTCTCGCATTCGGGATGCATCCTCCCAAGTAGTTGAAGCCTCACAATTAGGATCCCACTGGACCCTCACCTGCTCAACATCTCAGCCCCTGAGGGCAAGTATCATGTGTTGTAGAATTCCTATGGGCTCTAGAGCCAGTTGCTCATCCTCCACCTGTAAAGCATTCCATTCAAGAACATTAGAAATATCTAGATAATATGGCCTAAGAACTAAAACATGAAATACATCATGGATGCATGATAGACTGGGTGGCAAAGCAAGATGGTATGCAATAGGACCAATCTTCTCCAAAACCTTGAAGGACCCAACAAAACGTGATGCGGGCTTAGATCCTTTTTCAAAGTGGATTGGATTCTTTCATGGATACACCAACAAGAATACCCGGTCTCCAACTGAAAATTGACGATCAACCCTATGAGCATTCACATACTTCTTCTACCTGTCCTACGCTGCCACCAAATGCTCTCTAATACGAACAACCTATTGCTCCATCTCCTAAAGAATCTTTGGTCCTAGAAGGACTCTGTCCTCAAGATGATCCCAACTCAACAGGGTCCAACAAGGATGACCATACAAAGCCTAAAAAGGAGGCATACCAATAGAACTGTGGTACCAATATTGTACGCAAACTCCACCAAGTACAAGTAATCCTCCCAATAAGATTATTGATCCATGAGATACATCCTGAGCATATCCTCAAGGTCCTGATTAACCCTCTCGGTCTACCCATCAATCTCCAGGTGGTAAGCAGAACTAAAGTTCAATTGAGTCCCCAATGCATGCCGCAAGGACGTCTAGAGAGCTGAAGTGAACACTAGATCTCTATCAGAGATAATCCTATGAGGAATCCCATGCAATCTAAATATATCCTCCATGAAAGCCCTAGCCACTGAAGAAGCATTATATGAAGACCGAATAGGAGAGAAGTGTGCCACCTTAGTCAACCTGTCCATAGTGACCATGATGGCATCATGATGACAAGAAGACACTGGAAAGACGACTATAAAATCCACTGAAATGATATCCCATTTCCATTCTAGAACAAGATGTGGTTGTAAAAGACCTGTGGAGCATTGGTGCTCTACCTTAACCCTCTAACATTCCAAACACCTCAAAACAAAATCTAAAATATCCCTCTTCATTCTGGCCCAAAAATACAACTGATGGAGGTTTGTGTGCATCTTCTTGACACTTGGATAAGCTAAGTAGGGTACCCGATGTGCCTCTGACATAATTAGGGTATGAAGACCCTCTAAAGGAGGAACATAGATGCAACCTAAGTGTCACAAGAGACCATCCGACTCAAGAGAATAACCTGCAAATCTACCCTCCAAGGCTCTTCCTAACTCAACCTCAAACCTCACCTCATGATACCAACTATCTGCAAAAAGCACTACAAGGATATGCCTCCTCAAACCTACTCCAAGAGTCACTACTGAAAGCTCATGTCTCCGCCAACTAAGAGCATCAACCACAAAACTCTCCTTACCTTGGATAAACTTCACCTCAAAATTGTACTCACATAGGAACTCCATCCACCATCTCTACCTAGTATTCCAGTTTGGCTACATGAAAATGTATTGTAAACTACGGTGATCACTATGCAACTCAAACTGATGCCCCAACAAAAAATGTCTCCATCTCACCAAAGCATGAAAAATGGTGGCTAACTCCAATTCATGTGTAGGATAGTTCAACTTCTAATCCTTGAGTTTATGAGACTCATAGGCTATCACACGACCATCTTGCATCAATACTACTCCTAAACCCTCCAAAGATGCATCAATACACACCACAAAATATTTGGTAGGATTAGGAATTGCCAAAATAGGTGCACTAGTCAACCTCTCCTTGAGAGTCTGAAAGGCTTCCTGACACTGCTCTAACCAAATGAACTTTTCCCTTTCCTCTAAAGGGAAGTGATAGGGTGAGCTATCCTTGAAAAACCCTACACAAACCACTAATAATAACCTGCTAAACCCATAAAACTGTGAACCTCAACAACATTAGTGGGTGCAGGCCAATCTATGATGGCTTGGATCTTCAAAGGATCAACGATAATACCCTCTCCAGAAATGACATGCCCCAAATATCTCACCTCTGTCTGAAAGAATTCACACTTTTCCAAATTTTTATATAGCTAATTCTCCCTCAGACACTACAATACCTACTGCAAATGCTCCTTGTGCTCCTCCATAGTCCTCGAATAAATCAAAATGTCATCCCAGAACACAAGGACAAATGTGTCGAGATAGGTGCGGAACACTCCATTCATCAATCTCATAAATACAGACGGTGCATTCATCAACCCGAATGGCACAATAGTCAACTCATAGTGCCCATATTAAGTGTGAAATGTAGTCTTACGAGTGTCTACCTCAAAGATACATAACTGATGATACCTCGATTTAAGATCAATCTTCAAAAACACCTTGGCTCCCTTAATTTGATCAAAGAGGTCATCAATCCTTGGCAAGGGATATCTATTCTTCACCGCACCTTATTCAACTACCAATAGTCAATACACAACCAAAGAGATCCATCCTTTTTCTTCACAAAAATGATAGGTGCTCCCCAAGGAGAGATACTAGGATGAATGAACCCCTTAGCCAAAAAATCCTCTAGTTGCAACCAAAGCTCCTTAAGCTCTTGAGTGGTCATTTGATATAGGGCTTGAGAAATAGGCTCTGCTCCGAGTACAAGATCTATTCTGAAATCAATGTCACGCTTAGGTGGCATCCTTGGAAACTCACTAGGAAAGACATCTACATATTGCCTAAGGATAGAATGATTGTCGAGGGCCACCTCTCGACTCTCCCCTAACTCCAAATCATTAACCATCACAAAAAACAACTGGAAACCCTGATGCATACATCTCCTCAATTACATAGTAGAAATCATACATAAGGAGATGGGCCTCTAAATGCCAACTACCTCTACCTCTCTACCTGAATCATTCACACACTACATTGACTTACGTTGGAAATATATCACTACTTGATGAGCATCTAACCAATCCATGCCCAACACTATATCATAAGATCCTAGGGGTATGATGCGAAGGTCCACCATGGTAAAGAAAGTACCAATCCTCAATCCACATCCATACATAGGGGATTCTACCACTACTCTAGCTCCAGAGGCCAATTCAACCTGCCACCTATCATCCTACTTTGTTGCCACAAGTCCACATCGCTCCACTAAAGAAGGGGAAATGAATGAATCAAAAGCACCAGAGTCAAAAAGGATAGAAATACCAATACCCTACAACACACTAGTGGTCTCCATAATTGTGCCCTGATGCTCTACTTGGTGGTTATCAACCACTGCAAACACTCTGTGAGACCTGCCTACATCACCCACTATCAGCTCTAAAGTTGTCGGCCTCTAACTGAATCTTGATGTGCTCTTTTGAGGACACTACCTGGCTATATGGCCCTGTTGGGCGCAAGAAAAACATCATGTACATCTACCATACCCCCTACTACCTAAGGGTATACTGGACTACTGAAAATTACCTCTACTAACTGCAGATTGTGTGCTCTGAGCTAGCTAGTTAGGATGATAATGCTTGGCTCGCTACCAACTCTAGTTTTTCCCAAACTAAGAACCACCACCTTGCTGAGACTGAAAATTCATAGGTTTTGACTGGGAACATTGATGTTGTTATTGTTGTCCACCCTTAATGAGTGCATGATGGATCCTATAGGAACCTGTTGCCTGAGACTGACCACCTCGGGACCCGAAGCCTATTAGAGGTGCACTACCAATCTACACACCTGTCTATCTTCCTAATGCCATGGCTAGATTCTCCTCTACTATCTAAGCCTTCTCTACTTCCACTTCCATGGTTTTCGGCTCGAAGACACAAAATCTCCCAAAAATACAGTCATTCAAACCCCTAATGAAGTGTTGAACCAACATAGCCTCATCATCACCAATGCCTGCATATTGCTTAAGCTCAAAGAACCTATGCTCATACTACTCCACAAACATAGCCATTTGCCTCAACTCATGAAAATCATTAGTGCGACATTGCCTCCAATGGTCTAACAAAAAGCAAGCTTTGAACCTCTCCAAAAACATCTCCCAAGAAACTGAACCAATATCCAAATGTATTCTTTGTTCCTCCAACCGCCACCGTGTAGAGGCAAAACCCCTAAGGTGCATGATGGAACACCTTGCCTTGGTGTTACTACCATACATATGCATGGAAAAACACCTATTCATATCTATCAACCATGTCTATGCCTCCAATCCACCACTAGAACCATCGAAGGTAGGAGGACATGCCCTCAAGATATCCCTCATATGTCCTACTAAAATTGTCTACTGCTATGTTGTAACATCTCTCCTCCTAGGAGACCTTTCTCTTTCCCTATCCACCTACTTATTAACCTCTTGTCTAGGACCTAGATGGGCAAGGAACTCCTCAAGAAAATTATGCAACTAAGCTCCCTCTAACTCTGGCTAACTTGGATTTTGACCCTCGCTTTCCTAATCATTTTGAGAACTCTATTGTTCCTCACAATCACTTTTGTGGAAACTCTGAGATGGGGTGTTCTAGTGGTTAGCCCCATAGCCACCACCACGACCTCTGCCATGTTCCTGACCTTGACCTTAACTCATACACATCGTCCTACATAGACACCACCAACTACATAGACACCACCAAAGGACAAGTCTACGGTTGTTTGGCGAAGATGACAAAAGGGGAACATAATCTCAAGAGTCAAAGCAACTAAGACAACATAATGGGCTCATATAAAACTAGGGTACCCAGTGTTAGAACCTATCTCTAATACCATGTGTAATGCCCTACCACAGAACCCCAAAGGACAACATGCAACAAGACTAAATAACAGAACAATTTTTTTTTTTAAACAAGAAATACACATTAGATTGCATAATATAAGATAACACATAATCTAAACCTAAGTCCTCTAAGGTTCCATGACTACACTACTAACATAACTATCATCCAAGCTAACAAGAATCATTCCATTAACTACAATGATAACATGAGTTAACTAAAAAGAAAAGTTTTTTTTTTTTTTTAATTCACCACATTATAAGATCCTACATTAATCACTTCCATAACATGTCAATAGATAAATAACATTTAAGATCATTTTAAATAACTATCATATGCAAAATACATCACTAACATTTTCCATTACAAGAGAGTACATCATTGTCTGTTACATCATCAAAAATGTTACATCAATGCTTCCCTGAATACATGAGGGAAGAGTACATCAAAATACAATAGATGGTACAACTAGAGTAAAATCCATTACATATACATAAAATATTGTCTTCACGAACTAGAACATGATCTAGAAACTGCTACTCAAGGGACAACCTCCACACACATGAACAAGCAACAAGGAAACCCAATGGAGGAAAAACACCAACCTCCTGACCATGAGGAACACTGAGGTCCACCCCCATGCTAGGAGATAACACAAGGTCCCACCACAAACAATCAAGCAAGAATACAAAAGGCTAACATAAACAAGGCTATACATGGCTCCAACACAACACTGCAACAACATTAACATCACATACAACACATCCATCACTTCCAGAGGCATTCACACAACAGAAGGGGAAAACATAGCTAGGGAATACTAGACTGTAATAGGGAAGAGTGTCATTGCATGGTCCTAACATGGGTTGTCTTGGTAGTCTCTCACTAGACCCTAATCCCCATCTATGGTTGTCCTGGTAAACCTCTCACTAGGTCCCAGCCCCATAGGGTGACACATGTGGAACCAACATTCCTTTCATGAGGACAAGGAAGTTCATCTTTCCAACCAAGCCTTCTCAACCCATCATTAGCCTAAACAAGCACTACAAGTATGGGTGAGGCATCCATTGTCATGTTTAATGTGCAATCTACCCATTCCCCTAATCCATTATTAAGTTATCACTAGATTAAGAAACTCTTTGATGGGTTTTCCTAGACACCACTTTGGGTTTCAACCCCCATTGAGAGCCACTCCCCCTACTTGCAATTAGTAAACCCTACGCAAACAAGCAAGGCATTGACCATCTTGAAAACACATCACAATCACATAAAACTATACATAGTGCAAGGCATTGACCCTCTTGCACACAACTCAAACATTACCAACCACTTCCAAGACAAAACAATCATAAAACCGTACATGCAAAATACTTCCTCCTAAGCCTTTGGAAGTCAACCTTAACAACTTGCACAATGAATCCCACTTGAAACAATTTCCAAAATCACTCCAACATCAAAAATAAAAAAATATTCATTACATATGATCCAACAAACAATACATCCATGAAAAACCTTATTTCCCCATCTCATAAAACACATTAACTTAGCCTCTAATTCACAATTGTACTCAATAACTAATTGCACTGTAGATTTACAATTTATCTATTAAATCATTATAGAAGCAATCAAAATTCAATAATCAATGCAAATATAATCTAGTTCATTCATTTAGTCAAATATTTTAATGATCTAAATATATAAATAAATCATTTTCCACTATTTAACTCCCAACTTCATTTATCTAACATAATCTTTTAATCTCATTTGCCAGAATTGTTCTTTTACTAACATTATAATATTTATACATGCATACATACATACATACATACATACATACATACATACATACATACATACATACATACATGCATGCATGCATACATACATATATATATACATATATATATAAATATGTATCTATTTTAAAACAGAATGCAGTTTTATGACATTATATCAGATTATCATATGGCACTATAGAAATGCATATATATATACATGTACACACACACATATATATAATCAAATACCGAACTTAATATATCCACACCGAAATGGAAGGAAATATAAGAGTTGACTATTAACATAAACTTATTTATCGAATACCAGTTATGTTGTGGAAGCAAGGAATGCTTTTCATTTAACTTACACATATTTCAAATAGAGTATCAAATGCCAAATAAGGAGCTTACACAGCGAACACCCACCACAAGTGCACTCTTTAATTACTATATACAATGTATGCAAATCAAACTTCAAGTGCAATCATCTCCAGTAAATAATGCATTCACATATTAAATGTAATTCGCAAGCCAAGATTTATCCATTGCATGGATTTTAAAATATTCAATGTGGATTATGAGGCGTATGAGTTAAATTGCAATGTGCCAAGCTTGATACATTACAAATATAGAAATAATAAAATCAAAATTTCCAAAGATAAGAGTATGATGCAAGGGTGAATTCAAAGAAAACACAGAATGACGGTGCATGCAATCTCAACCCTAGCCGCTACTAAAGCGGAAAACCTTAGGAAAATGAATGGAATCAACGCTTGGTCCACCCAAACAAATAGTAGAGGAGTCTATGAATTTGTAAAAGAAAAATAATTGGTAGGAATTAACCAATAACACAGTTTACAGTACAATGGGCTATAGCTTAAAAAACTAGATGTCAAAGGAAAAAGGTGAAAAATATAGAGGACGCATAACCAAATTCAATGGATAGGCTTTAGAAACTTCAAGAAAATGCATTTTGCAGGGGAAGGCATATTCTATCACACTGAATGCAATGGTTGCAAGATATACACAGATTGGGTTTATTAAAAAACCTTCAGGAAAGCAATCGAATTGAAGAAGTATAAATAGAATAAACAAATTAAACAAAAGACCTGGAAGAAATGTGGCTTCAAGGGCTACAATAATTTTACAGAATACGCACAAAATGATTTCCATAAAGAGGCTTTGGTAATCTTCAGAAAATGCAATTTTCTAAGTGTTTCAATTTAAAAATTAAGTAAACAAAGAAATGTTTTGTTTCAAAAATAGAGATAGAATTCAGAAAGCAATGGAACCTGGATTCAATCGATTGGCGCGGCTGAAGATCTGAATTCCCAAGTTGTAGCTCCAATCACTTCAAAAACCCCAAACAATTTTACAGAGTTCCAATTCCAAAATCCCCAGTACTTGAAATTTGCAAGAAAATACTCTTTCAACTAACAAAATGTAAAATTTTCAAAAATACAAAATTATTCACAGGAACCCAACAAGACTGTTTCTAGATTTTAATTCCAATCCCCTTTTCTTTTGCCAAAAATAACCAATTTCATTAACTATTTTTGAGTGCACGTTGTTGCATGCAAACCTTTTTTTATTTAATCATTTTATTTTATATTTATTGTTCACTACAACTATTTATATCTTTATTTATTTTTATTTATTCAACTAGACATATTCTAATTTATTTAAACTTAATAATCACCTTTTAATATTTTATTTATTAACTTCGACTTTACATTATAATTTATTTTTACTTATCAAAAATACCTTTTAACTTAATAATTATTTTTTTTAATGCGATAATTAATCAGAAACATTTATCAACCAAATTTAAATCAAATGGACTAAATACCCAACAATACCTGACAACAAAGCAAAGCCAAAAAATAAGACCACAACAACATTGATGGACCAAAACCTCCATATGGACAACACTAAAAGGGTATGAAAATCGGATACTCATCCTCTTCAAGGATGATGGCTGAAATAGGGGACCAAGTGCTACCTTTGATAAACAATTTCATTGGGTTTTGAGGCATGCTCAGACCTGTCAATTCAGGTGGATTCGATGCCTGGTACCTACAACCTGCAACACACAAAATGGTTGAGCATATACATAATCATACAATCAGACACACAGTGAAAGGAAATTGTAGGGTAGTAGGGTACTCACGAATGAGTATTGTGACACTGTCCCTTTCACAAAAACACACCAAACAAGTAACCACATCAACACATAACAATCAGTTGCTTAACAAGAAGATAAGAACAATCACCAGATAATCACATGATGCTCCTAATAATATTAATCCACATAATCAATTAAGTTCATATACTAGTCATAACATAGGCATAAAACACCAGTAATAGAAGTATCATCAAGCTATCATCGTAGATATAAGTCTGCATCAAAAAAAGTGTCATAATGTCTCAACCCAAAACAAAACAACAATCAGTCTATCAGAGAAAAGTATGATGGGCACTACATAGTTCATGATTTATAAGATGTATTTCAAATTTTTACAATTTTAGGTGATTTATATTTTTTGCTTTTGACATGTTTGGATTCATACATTGGCAAAGAAAATATTATGTAATGAATGTTCGTGAAAAAATTTACAAGTTGAAAAAAATAATATGTATTTCAACTTGAACATATTTAGGTAATGATTTGTAGAATGTCTTTCAGAATTTTGACCTTCTTTCATGATTCATACATTACTAAAAAAAATGTATAATTCAATATTGGTGAAGAAAATTGTAGGTTGAGAAATACAATGCACATATTTCAACTTACACAAATTTAGTTCATGACTTGTAAGATGTGTTTTAAATTTATGACTTTCTTAGTTGAGTCATATTTTTTTTATATTTGAAATGTTTGTATTCATAAATTGGAAATTGAGTATTATGTAATTTGAATGTTTGTGAATTAAAATATACATTTAAACACATAGTGTGTATTTCAACCTACACATGTTTATTTTATGATTTGTAAGATGTCTTTCAAATTTCTAACCTTCTTAGGTTATTTATAAGTTTTTTTTTTATTATTTCATTGGAATTTGTACATTAGAAAAATAAATATTATATAACTAAATATTGGTAAAGAAAAGTGCAAGTCGAGACACACAAGTTATGTATTTCAAATTGCACATGTTTATTTTATCATTTATAATTTATCTTTCAAATTTATAACCTTCTTAATGGATTCATAACATGGAGTCTCCATTTTAGCTACATAGTGATTCATAATTATATTAGTAAGTATAATTTTATGGCAACTAAAAGTTTCTAGGTCTAAATTTTTTTATCTTGTTGAGAAGGTGCATATTTGATGATAAAAATTTAGGTGTAAAATGACAAATTATCTTACTAAAAAGCATGTTGATTCTACTTCTATTAATCTTGTTGAAACAATGTGAAAAGATAAAAATGATTCAAAAGGAAATCAATGTTTCATCCAAGAAAACATGAAAATATTTGAGAGTAATAATGTCTATTATTAGTAATGAAAATAAAGCTACTATATAGGGTTTGATTGGATATACAAATCCTTGCACCCTAATGGAATTCATGGGGCCTATGTACATATAGTTGTAAGCATATATGAACTAATTAAAACACTAAATTAACCAATTCAACTCACAAATATTGTAAGTAAGAAAGGTACATGGAAACACTTCCTACACTAAAATAATGAGGAGAGTGTTGTACAAATTTTAATAATTAAAAAATGAAGAAACACATATAAACATAAAATAAACAATATACAAATTAACACAAGTTTATGTGGGAAAAACCCCACACTCCAAAGCAACCTAATGCATTATTCAGTAAACAAACTAGTTAGAAGAAACTTGCAAAGAAAGACTTCATAGAAGTATCACCAACAAAAGATCCAAAGGAATTTTGACAACTTAGCAATATAAACAAAAATATATACTCACAACCTCCATATCAAGAAGCTAATATATAGGAGATATAATAAACAAAATCATCATTAGAAAACCATGAGCTAAAACCACCCAAAAAGTGATGCCCAAATCCTAAATCTCAAGGTGAGTCCACAAGCTAAAATAGCATATTCCTTCCAACTATCATAACCTCATTATAAACCACTCACCAAATTGGATGTTCTAATTTGGTTCTACTATCTCCAACCAAAGATGTCTTATGATGTTTTATAACACATCTTAAGTTCTAGTCAACAAGTGTAACTCCCTCTTATAGTTCTTTATGCATCTAACAATTTTTTGCAATTCTTATGCAAACTTCTGAGGCCTTAACTTTTGATCTAGGATCATGATTGCACCCATTTAAAAAAAAAAATCTTGAAGAGACCTCTGCAACAAGAACCTCCTTGGTGATGTCAAACAACCAAAAATATTCCTTTTGGCTAAAATCTAGTTCTTTGTAGCCTGAAATTGATTTTATCTATTTTATGACCTAAAAATTGCACTTTTTGTAATTTTGTCAATAGGATTAAGGTTGAGACACATTTCCTAACAAATATGCAATGCTCAATTTTACAAAATAAAAATTAAAACATGATAAGAAAGAGA
The DNA here is from genome assembly GCA_007258455.2 of Sequoia sempervirens. Taxonomy (NCBI): domain Eukaryota; kingdom Viridiplantae; phylum Streptophyta; class Pinopsida; order Cupressales; family Cupressaceae; genus Sequoia; species Sequoia sempervirens. Next base: position 291,267,941 of record VDFB02271358.1, read on the forward strand.
ATTATCAAATATCCTCACCCAAGTCTTCTAGATGCACTAAGCACATAGTGGTTATGTTCAAGGATTGATGTTGGAGAGAGTTGAATGTCAAATGCTTAAAGTGCTAGCATAACATTACATTCAAGACTAGTTTTCAAATGGCTTATGGAGGTCTCAATTTAAAAAAAAATTGAGGATGAATGGAGGGATAGAATTCATTAGGGAGATCAAGAACTCTCATTGATTGATATTCTTAAAGGTGTGAGAAGCTTCCAAGTGGCATGCTTGGAGTGGTGATCAAAGGGGTTCCCAAGATTCAAAGGGAACCAAGGGTGGGGATTTTCCTTAGAGGAAGAGGATGGTGGAAATTAAAAGTATATTTTTGGAAGGGTGTGAATATCTTGCCCCATGCTCCCAAATACACCAAATGTTCATATTGAATGATTTATGTACTAACTTGGAAAATTGAGCACATAATTCCTTGATTAATCATTATTATACATGTGAAAATGATTAAAGAGGTTAATTGATTTGATTTATTTTTTGAATGTAGATGACACAGGCTTTAGACAACTAAAATTTGGTATTTATTTATCTAAGGTTAGATTATAGAAGAAGGAATAATAGGGTGATTAATGCTAGGAATAGGGTTGGGTGAATAGTGATGAATAATGATTTTATTAATCAAATAATAAAATATTATTTAATCAATTTGGGAGGAAAATTGAGATAATTGATCAAATGTAAATGATTTATTTAATTAATTATAGAGGAATAATGAATTATTAGATGAAACGATGATGTGATGATGATGTGACAATTTTTAGGTGTCCACAAGGCCCTTCTAGATTTGTAAAATACACTCTTCAAGATGTCTTTGTAGGTAAAACCAATTGGGTTTGCATAATCCACAAGTTTAATCACTTGGAAAATTATGGATATCTAAAGGTCTTTTATTTTTTAATCAAAATTCTTGTAATCTTAATTTATATTTATTATTTTGTTTATATGAGATTTATATGCTTGGGTTGTGTTATTTCATCATATATCTACCATTATTTTTGTTTATCTCTATTTGTGTGATGTACCATTATAGAGTTACAAAGTAAGTATTTTAAACTTTAAATGAGATAAGTAACAGTTTGATAGATCTATAGCAGCTTACGTAGTGTGTTAGATATGAATATGAGATTTTAATGTCCTTTACACTAATGCAATTACAGTTTATAATTAGGTATACTAGTAGCTAATGTATTTTAATCTTGATATTTCAGGTTAAAAAACTAACAAAAAAACTCACCTTTGAATTGTAGTATGATTTAATCATAATTGACTCATTAGTAGTACATATTATTATGTATTGTACTCATAAGGGCTATCAATGGAGTTATTTTTAGGTAATTTTTATAATATTTTATGTTCTATGCTTATAGATGTTTAGATTTTGTTTCACTTTTCTTGTAGGCATATATAACTCAAGGTAATACTTTGATTGGGACCTTGATTGTATGAGAAACTATAGCTTATTATATGCATTGAAGACTCCTCGATAAAGTGTCCTAGTTATTATAAACTTCATTAAATTAGAGATTACACTTGTAACGAGTCTTCTAGAATGCACAAAAACTACCATAGGAAATAGGTATTTAAGGGGAATAAGTGGTGCGAGAAAGAGAAGAGTGAACAAACATTGTAATGTTGCTTGAGATGTTATCAAACCTATGGAGAACCGTGTATGTAGGCTCCACCAAGTACTCACAAAACCAAAGGTTTGGATGTTCAAGACTTGGGCCATGGTTTTGGGAAACCATTTACGATTTTCTCGGATCTCCTTGGCCTATATATTGATGGCTTAGAATAGATACTATATGTTTAGTTTCATGTAGGGTTATGATGTCAAAATTCCTCTAAATACATAGTGTTGTTCTCTACTAAAACACTACAACTCAAAGAGTATATTGTAAGCCATTTGAAAAGTAATCTAATTGAGAATAGTGGTCTTCCAAGGATATATTTCTTGTAATTGTCATTACTCCAATAAAATTATTTTGAATCTAGTTTATTTTCATTGTTTCTTATTAAAATTAAGTAGTAATTAGTTATATTTTCTTTTTTTCTTTATATATATGTGTATTTATATATACATGTCTATATATATGCATGTGTGTATATATACATACATGACATATATATATGTATATATATGTATATATATATATGTATATATACATATGTATATATATATATATGTATATATACATATGTATGTTACATATATATATATGTATGTATATGTATATATACATATATATATACATATGTATGTATATGTATACATATATACGTATATATATACATATATGTATGGCTCTAGGAAAATTCACTACGAGAAAATTCACTGCCAACAATTCACCACAAGAAAATTCATTGCCATGACAAATTCACCTCAAGGAAATTTTTTTTTTTTTTTTTAAAAACAAAGGGGTAAAAATTTTATTGAAACTCAAAGAACATCATTACAAAGAAGGCAAGAGACCAAAGTCCCCAGGAAAATCCAAACCACCAAGTAGGAAAAGACAATCAACACCATCAGCCATCACTTTTCCCCTCCCTGTCCTCAGCAAGAATTCTCTCAAAATCAGGACGGAGTGCCGGAGAAACCATTTCCCACTCCTCAATTCTCCATCCCTCAGCATACTCTGACGCCCATTTCGCCAAGCAATCAGCAGCCCTATTCCACTCCCTTGGAATATGGACGAAAGTCACCATCTCCATTAAAGAACTAACCCGCAAAATCTGTTGCACCACCCCAGCCAGCTGCCAACTGACATCCTCCACTTTCTGCTTAATAAGTAAATTGACCAACACCTGGGAATCAGATTCACAAACAACCCTTCTCCATCCCAACTCATAGGCTTTCTCAAAAGCACAAAGAATTGCCAACCCTTCCATGTAGTTGACAGTATGCACACCCTCATAAACTGAAAAAAGGAAAACCATCGAACCCGAATAGTCCCTACCAATCCCCCCAATACCAGCCGGCCCCGGATTGCCTCTGGAGGAACCATCAGTATTGATTTTTAGAACCCCAATTGGGGGAGGCTGCCAAAATCCAGACCTTTGAACTCTCTGCTTCGAATGCTTACCACGCTTAACACATGCCGAGGCCGAGGACGGCCCCTGAATCCCCAATCTCTCCGCCACTTCAGCATCCCTTTTCCCCAAGGGGAATTCTAACTCACACTTAGCCACCACCGTCTCCTGAACCATGCCCAAAATTCTCTGCCAAATTTGTTGCACCAACTTCTTTTCTCCCCGAAATATTCGCCGATTCCTCTCCAACCAAATCTGCCACAATATGAAGATAGGGCCCACCGACCACACCACCTGTAAAAAGGAAGCCATAGAAGGAGGCCTACCCAACCTCTGCCAAAACTCAATCAACGAGGAAGCATGAACACAGGGACTACTCCAAACCCCCCACCAGAAGTGCCAAATCTGGAGGGAGAAAGGGCAGCGAAAAAACAGATGAGTCGAGTCCTCCTCGTTAGCCCCACACAAAACACATACCGAGGGACCCTGAAAGCCACGCTTCTGAATATTATCCCAGGTCAAGCACTTATTCCAAGCCAACATCCATACAAAACAATTACATTTTGGCCAGGAAGACTTGTTCCAGATCTTCTTCCACCACTGGATTTCATCCCCCTCCACCCTATGGGATAATAGCTCCTGGTAACCAGAAGCAACAGTGTAATCCCCATTAGGATTGGGAGACCAGGCAAGCACATCATCATACTGGAGAGAGCTGCAACGCCTCCTGGAAAGGATACTATGCAACTCACTACATTCTTCTGGCAAACCAACATCAGGCCATTCATCTGGAGACTTCCATCCTGCCACCTCCAACTGACCTCGAGAGGAAAATGACTTAAAGTCACTCACCCGTGTCCACCCAATCTCGCAAAATCTCTGACAAAGGTTTACCAAGTGAGGAAACTGAGAAATGATGGGGGGATATCCATCCCATGAGTCAGACCAAAAATGAACCTCGGTCCCCTTTTTACAAATCCAAAATAAACCATCCTTAATGAGAGTAGCCCCTTTCTTAAGAGTGCTCCAGATCACAGAGCCCTTCCCCAGAAGGGGGTAACGAGGCATTTCCAACTGAGGGATTCCCTGAAGATACTTCTGAGAGAGAATCTTGGCCCAACTCTTATCCTGCTCCTTACACCACCTCCAGTACAGTTTCGCAGCCAAAGCCACACCAACCAAAGCCATCTGCCGCAGACCCAGGCCACCATATTGCTTTGGGCTACACACCACCTCCCATCTGACCAAACTCCATTTGGAAGACTCCAAGCTACCCGCCCATAAGAATTGTCGTGTCACATAATCCAAATCCTTAACAAAACCCAAAGGGGCCACCTGAAGCATGCATCTGTAAATGGGAAAAGCCTGAACCACAGACTTGATAAGCTGAACCCGACCAGCAAAGGATAGCCACCGATGTGTCCAGTGATTAACCTTCGCCCTAAACTTATCTAAAATGCTCTGCCATGACGCCCGAGGCAATCTACCCACCGAAATAGGGAAGCCAAGATAGGTCAGAGGAAGTGTCCCAATCTGAAATCTCAAAGTTTGAGCAATCCTTCTCTGAATGGGGTACGAAGTGTTGAAGAAGAAAATAGAAGACTTGTCCTCATTTATTTGTTGACCTGAGGCAACCAAGTAGACATCCAATGCCCTACGCAAATTAGAAGCCTCTCGCATTGTAGCCATACCCATCAGAGCGGTATCATCCACAAATTGTAGATGAGACTGCGGAGGTAGATTGCCTCCCCACTGCCAACCCTGGATACTACCCACCTCCACATTCCTTCTAAGCAACCTCCCCAATCCTTCAGCAAGGAGGATAAACAAGTATGGAGAGAGAGGGTCCCCCTGACGAAGGCCCCTTGAAGCACCAAATAGCTCAGAATGATTCCCATTAATAAGCACAGAGAAAGAGACAGAGGTAACACAACTCCTAACCCATTGAATCCACTCCGCCGCAAACCCAAAAGCATCCAGAACCTTCCATAAGAAGGACCATCGAACTCTGTCATAAGCCTTCGCCATATCCAATTTGATAAACATTGCCTTTTCCTTGGAGCTGGCCATTGAATGGATGACTTCAGTTGCAATAACAATCCCGTCCAGAATCTGTCTACCTGCAACAAAGCCACTCTGTTCTTCAGAAATCAACTCCTCAAGCCCCTTTTTCAACCTGTCGGCAATTATCTTAGAGATTATTTTATAAATGACATTGCAGAGAGAAATGGGTGAAATTGGCTTAACCTATCTGCCCCCTCACACTTGGGAATAAGCGCAAGGAAAGTAGAATTTAAGGCCCTTAGCATCTGCTTGTTCCTTTGAGATTCTTGCACAACCTCCAGGAGATCCAAATTGATAATGTCCCAAAATTCTTGAAAAAACTCGATTGGGAAGCCATCAGGCCCTGGCGCCTTCCCCTTCTGCATCTGGAAAACAATTCCTTCAAGTTCTTCCAATGTGATATCGTTCATGAGCTGTTGGTTCAGCTCCCTAGACACAAGATGCGGAATACAAGAGAGAACTTGATCCTCCTCAGGCGACCCCCCTTGCGAGTCCTCCCTAAAGAGAGAAGCAAAATATTGTCGAACCTCATTAGAAATTTCAGGGAAGGAAGACAAATATTCTCCCCCATCACTCACAAGACTAGAGATAGAATTCCCATGCCTCCGTGCTTTCACCGAATTGAAGAAAAAAGACGTATTTTTATCCCCTTCCTGCAACCAAACTATTCGAGCCTTTTGTTTCCAATATATCTCTTCCCTCAACTCCCATTCCTCCAAGGTTCTCACAGCTTGCGCTTCAGCCTGAAGAAGCTCAGGCGTCACTCCAACCTCCCTTAACCTCCTCGTGATACTATCCAATTCTCCCTGAGCCACTGCCTTTTCATGGAAGACATTCCCAAAGCACTGATAGTTCCAACGCTTAAGCTGATACTTCACATGTTGGAGACGCTTGGAAAAAACATACATTGCTGTCCCATACACAGGTCTACCACTCCTCCACCATTCAGCCACATAATCCTTTAGAGAGGGGTCACGCAACCACATGAGCTGGAACCTAAAAGAAGGCGTACGCGGGGCACAAGGTGAATCAATGACAAGCTTGATAGGCCAATGATCGGAACCTTTCCAATCCAAGATCTCAGAGCGTGAAGACCACATCCCCCCCACCCAGTAACAAGAAACCAGAAAGCGATCCAGCCTTTCTGCAATGCAATAATCCCCAACTCGACGGTTGGTCCATGTAAACTGTCCATTACTAGGCTTGATATCAACAAGATTTAAAGAATTGATGCTATCCCTAAGCAACAAAGTAGAGGGCTCCAGCCTCCCAGAACCACCCCGCTTCTCAGCCACCTCGCAAATAGCATTGAAGTCCCCAGCCATAATCCATGGGTGGAAAGGAGCCATAGATCGGACTAACCTAATATGAGACCACAGAGCTTGCTTACCCCGGAAATCAATAGGAGCATAAATATCAGAAAAGAGAATAACCTCCCCTGTCTCAAAGCTAGAAGCAATCATAGACAGAGTTGATTTAGAAGACACCCACCAGAGAGGCCGAATTTTCTGAGGGTTCCAAAAACAGGCCACACCCCCAGAAGATCCATGAGCACCAATACACTGACACTCGCCACATCTCCATAACCTAGGTGCCAAGTCAAGCATACTCTCAACAGATAGCTTAGTCTCCTGAAGAAAGAACACATCAGGACCATGCTTCCGAACTAAATCATGAACCGCTTTTTGTCGAGGGCCGCTGTTCAAGCCCCTTACATTCCATGAAATAACAATCATTTCAAGGGGCTCGAAAAGTGGGCATCCAGAGTCCTTACTGACCCTGACTCAACCAAGTTCTTGCCTGTCAATTTGATCTTTTCCACTTCCTTCTTTCTACCTGGTTTAGCAAATTTCTCTGCTCCACCCTTCTTAATGTCTTTTTGCAAAATACCCAGTTTTGGAGGCTTAGACTTCTTAGCAGACTCCAGATCTGCACTTCGCCCAAAGGAGAGGATCACCTCAAGGAAAATTCACCACCATGGTCAAACTTTGATTTTTTTTACCATGGTGGTTCCTTAAGGTGAATTTTCTCGCAATGAATTGTTGGTAGTGAATTGCTAGAGGATTTGCTTGATACCCATATGTATATATATATATATATATATATATATACACACACACACACATATACAAATATGTATATATGTACACATATACACCTATGTATATATATACACATTTACACACACACACACACACACACACACACACACACACATATATATATACATATGTACACACACATACACATACACACACACACACACACACACACACACACACATATGTATGTATGAATGAATGAATGATAAAAGAAACACTTTTTTTTTCAATTACCTTAACTTCTAAAATCAACAAATTTATCTTTTTTTATAATTATTTATTTCTTTTATTTATAGGTTTTTTAGATGGAAAAATTACATTTGACTAGTTTTTTCTAAATACTTCAACATCATACATACATGTTTAACAAGGTAGTGCATTGTGAGAAAACATCAATATTAAACTTTTTTTATCTATACATCATTGTTAATTATAAAAAGATAATAAAAACATTCTTATTATTATTATATTCCTCAAAATCATATAAGATAGAAGTTGTAGTAGATGCACACTTATTTTGATGTGATTATAAGGTTATTAGTATATTTATAAAGCTAATTATATACATACTATTTCACATTATAATTGTTTTTTTAAGCAAAAGTATAGTGGAATATATATTAATATATTTGTTTAGAAATAATTGATAATACCATTAGTTATGCAAAGAAGCTTGTAGCAATTGAGTAGATTGTTCAATAATTCTATGAGGACCATAAGAAAAAGGATTTTTTTACTATAGTGTTTACGGTCAAATGGGTAGTACAATGAATAATATGAACTTTCAAACTCTAAAGATTGTATTATTTTCTTGACAGTATTTGATGGTCTATTAGATGTATACGAACAATTTTGTATGGATAATGTGATTAAAAAATGATATGGTATTGTATGTTAGAATTATAATATGATATCCTAGAATGTGCAATTTTGTGTGGAGAACAATCACTCTCAATCTTGAAAGACTCTTCATTATTATCATACTATTTGAGCATCTTGTAATTTTTGTAAAGTTGAGACCTTGCAAAAATTCTTGTCACTACAACTCTTCTTCTCCTCTCTCAATTCCTCTTGTTCTCACTTTATGTTGGTTGGTAGCTGGTGTCAAGATTTGAAAGTAGATCAAAGATGGTTAAAAGGAATTTTTACAAGAAAAATGGGTGAATTGAACCACAAGGTTTTATTTTAGAAATGGTGTTGGAAATTTAGTTTTTTCTAATTTTCTTTTTAATTTAAAATTTTCTAAAAAAATAAATGTATTGATTAAAAATCATAGATCACTTTTAGTTTCTTGATGGGCACACCTACAACATCAATCATGATAGAGCTTCTAAAATTTTGCAAGATTCTAAGAAAACCATAACTCAAGTCATGGTTCTTGAGCTCTATAATCAAAATGGGCTAAGGGTCTGATTGTAAACCCTAATTCTGCAAGCATCTTGTTCCAAAACCCTTCAATGTCATAATTCTGCGGTGACTTTTTCTTGTCGGTCGTTGGTTGAGTAATTCATAACCTAAGCCTTCAAACACATCTGGTTATCACCCCCCTTCGATTGGGAAAGTCAATCTCTCCGCACTTGGTCTTGAGCCAAATTTTTATAAAGTTGGGCTAGTTATTTTTGATGGGCCTAAATTGTTATCCTCAAGGGTCTTATTATCGTTAGCCTAGTTATGGCCCCTCTTTATGACTAACGTTTAGCGTATGTAGGAAGGAGAACTGTTGGTTATGAAGATTTAATCCCTGTTACCCATCACACATCGCGCAAGCATTTATGGAGAGTCATCGTGAAGCGTGTGAGGTCCGTGAGATGATGACATGTGTCCTTGTCGTATGGAGCCCGACCCATGTACTAATGCCTAGTAACCGATGACGGTGACATCAACGGTCATTGTGCAGCCTCTAGATTTAATTTGGGTCATTCATCACGCACCTCATGGTATTTTATTAATGCCTGCCAAACAACTTATGAGGTATGTGAATTGTTTACACGTGGTATTTTTCGACCACCATGCAGAGTATGGTGAATCCCATGGAATGAGTGACATGGATCCCAACCAGTGTGCCTCCATTGGCCAAGAAGTGATAAGCCATGGTATTGAGTTGTCAAACCTGATCTGATTACATCCTAGTCGTTCGATTGTCCATCTCATTTTGACATCAACAACCGATATTCAAAATTCAAAACACGCATGTGATAGAAATTTTGTTCTGCAACCATTGAAGCATTAATGGTGTGCTTTCTTCAGGAATGATCGAATCAAGTCCTTGTGTGTGTGAGGAATTGATTCCTAGCTATTATGAGGAATGATTCGCTGATCTCCTGGTACCAGCATGATAAACAGTGAAGTAATCAACACTAGCAAATAATTGCTTCTTCAAGCATGTGACAACAAAGTTGATGAGAAAATACCATCAAGATTGCTTGATAAATACAGACGAAGTGATAGCTATTTTCACCATTGTATTCAGTAATTGACATCTCTTTGAATTCATGTAGAATGAGGAGTGTGCAAGTGTGAGTTTGAGAAGCTACCAAGCAGTGAAAATGAGTAAACTAGTCACTTCCATAGTCCCTGTTAGGAGGTCACCTAGACTTAATTTGTAGAAGCCTCAAGATGATGTTTCTGAACGTGAACACGAGGCACCTGAACATGCTCCATTTACAAAAGAAAAGGTCCATGTTGAGAAGCCTCTGTGCATTCCCATTAGATGCAGTAGCAAACTAAAACACCAAGGTGTTGTTGTAGAGAAGGTGGAAGAAAAGGGAAAGGATCCTGCGCCATTTTCCTTAGGAGTCCGCAAGAAGATAAGATATACAACCCTTCAAAGAGTGTGACGGAGACAAACTCAGGTTACAAGCAATACCTCATGATGTTGAACCAAGTTGCAATCCTAGGGATGGAGGTGCTATTGATACCACCATTGTCTGTTAAAACTACAAGTGGATGTGATGGTTTTGTGCCAAGAAAAGATAAGGACGAGGAGGGAGCAGAGGTTTCTTCTCCATCTCCTGCAACGATGTGAAGTGGGTGTGTGTATCATGGGCTTGGTGTTGGTGTTGGTCAGTCTGTTGGTTGAGAGAGAGGTGGTGTATGGGTTTAAAATTTTGTGTTGAATGATATGGTTGCTATGGTGGTTGCTCTGGTTCCTCGTGTGTGGTACTAGTTTTTTGGGTTTTTTGCTGAATATGGGATTTCTTGACAACATGGATGTGGGATGCAAGGCTTAGCTGGCAATTAAAGGAAAAATTTGGCGATACTTGTATTTCCCTTTTGATGATGGTTACAAGTTTTGCCTCCCCTTTTTCAACAAGTGATTACAAATTGTCATGTGGGGAATTTTGAGATGAAATGCAAATTGATTTTGAAATGAAATCTCTGAATTGTAACTGCATTTGAGTCGGGTGCTTGTTGCTCCGTTGCATTATAAAAGGGATTTTATGGCTCATTTAGAGGGGTTTTAGTCTCTAAATTTTTTGAGTCTGATAATATTTTCAAGGTAGAAGCTAGATATAGAAAAAATACCAGCAACTTGAACAGTTGAATTGTCTGGGTTTTAAGTTGTGCATATGTTGATCTTAAAATAGTTTTATGGGAAGGACTGATATCAAAACAAATCTTATGTCTAAAGAATTTAGTCTCCTTCTGTAATTTTTTGCAAATTATGAATGGAATATCAAAGATAGCTTTGTTCACTGTCAAATATTTGTTTGAATGTATATCCTTGTCTTTGCTTTGGTTCAAAGAATCAATTAAATGCTTGAATAAGGTCATAAATTTGTGATAATTTACACAGGATTCGGTAAGGAGTTATGTTTTAGGAACAATGAGTTTTCATAATGTAAAGCATTATGAAAATAGTCCTCAATTGTTAGAACTGAAGAATTTTTGTATTACTGGTTGTCATATGACTGACTCTAATGCCCACTTGATAAGACATTGGTCGATTTGCATATGGTATTTACATTTTGAAGTATGATACCCAATCATGGACTCAAGATCATAATATAATTCATCTAAAAAATTGTTAACCATGATGCATGTATTTGAAATAATTTCTTGTTCCTAGTGAATGAATGGTTATTTGCTTAAAGATTAGCCAGTTTTTTAGTGAATTGTGTTTATTCACCCTCCAAGGGAACTGATCTGTGAATTGATGTGTTTTGCACTGAATTAATCAAAATGAACAAAATAGTCCAACACCCTCCTAGGTCCCACATAGCCTAAAGTGTAGGAATAGAGACCTCAAAATTCTCTATTCATTAAGCTGGCCATTCTCTTAGGAGCTCCTAAATATGAGAGTTGGCTACTCTATAGAGAGGTCTAAGGGTGTATTGGAAAAAACACCAACAAATCACACACGCATATGTAGATGGATTGTGTGTTATGCTATATAATGATATGATATGTATGTTTATGACATGCAATTTATACAAAGAATAACCAATGATTATCAAATAATTATAAATTATAAAAATTACAAAATATTTATTCTCCTAAAGTTATAGATTTTATAACTTTTATGTAAGAAAAAATTAATGAAATAAAAAAAAAAATTATATAAATCTTTAAATTAGTAACCTGTAAACTTGTAAGCTGCGTACACAGTGGTTTCCTTCAAACTATCTTCACCAGCATACAATATATTCGCCTTTAATGCAGGTTGGACGTTGTTATGTTCATCTTCCATTGGAATAAAGGAAGCTGTGCAGAAAGCATGCATGTCTATTTGTTAGCTTGCATAGATGGTCGTTGTCACAAATACGTCAGCTTGCGTGCACATTTAAGTGGCTGGAATGCTCATTACTATATTCAATGTGATGTCTGCTAACATAGTATTCAGTCTGACATTACAACAGCCAGTGCAACTAAAAACTCAATCCCTAATAATTGCGCTCTTTCATGTAAGAACCCAATATTTTAGCTCTAATCTTCTGATAAGTATCTCGCATTTTTCTGTTGTGGGCAGACCAAACTAAGTGTGTGCAGACCAGAGTCCTTCCAAAAATAAAGAGCTGTCGGAGTGTTGGCACATCTTGTTGTCAATATGTAGGTATTCCTTATAACCTTTGGATGAATGAATGATTGATTTTAATAACATTTAGGAACTCAAAGTAGTCTATGGGATTTAAAAACAGCAAATGGGTTGATCGAAATAGGGTATCAAAGTTTCATACAGTTTGTAACTTTTTCTTTAGATTTGATCTTCAGCAATGAATTTTGATCAATAAGTTTGCAGTTTTGCTCATCCTTGCCTCTTTAGACAAGGTCTTTAAATTGTCAATTTTCAAATGTCCCCATAGCTCATACGGATGTCACTGTATATTGAGCATTCCATGACAAAGTGCAATTTTGTTTTGAACAACATTTGGGAATATGAGATTCTTGAACAAATAAATTCAAGAGATTTTTCCTAATAAATATTTTTGCATCTTCTCCATTGTGACCATCAAATACCCAATAGAAAGTGCTTGGCTTTGGGAATTCAAAAACTATACCACGTGCTCCATTAGATCATCAATATACATGTCTATATTCACACTTTAAAAATGTGATTTATTCGAAGGGATTGAATTTAATTGGTTAAATCATTGGGAAAATATAATATCAATTCTTATAGTAGAAAACTTGACTAAGTCTTGATAATATAATCAAAATATTGATCTATTTTAATTGGTGCATAGAATATATAGACAATACTTTACAAACCTACCCTCCATTAGCATATTTGCTTGAAGAAAAATATCACTCTTGAAAGAGGTCTCACTTGAGATACATAGAGTATCCAAAAGGCCTAATATTGATTTACTATGAAGATGCACAAAGCAACATGTTTTTTAGATTATGTATAATCACACAAAACAATAACATAATAACAAGAACACTAGACACAATCTCATAATACTAGGAATTGAAACTTCTTCTTATAAGATGAAATAAATTACTTTTGAGAAAGATGAGTTTATCTACTTGCTATTGTGTAATTGCATTGATATTTATATTTATTCCATATATCAAATTTATAACCATAATTAACAATAAGAAAACTTAAACAATTACACTAAGTTGAGAAAGGAAATTGTGATTTGTAGAAAAAATGGATAAGATTAGGAAGCATCCTTGTTTCAATAGCTAATAAAGTTAGATGATAGAAGAAGATAGAAAAAGCTCTCAAAATTAGGATTTTGAAATAAAAGGTCATAGTGTGGAAGTTGTGTTTGTGACCTAGAAAATCACACCTATGACCTCAAGGTTTGCATTAGTGTACAAACTTGGACAAATGAATGAAGATTGAAATTTCATTGACCTAACCTCATGAACCACATTGTTAACCTCTGATGCATGCTAACGATCCCAAATATAGGTGGTGGGTTATCTTTTTTGTCAAAAGGACTTGCAACTTTATAGAGATGGGGCCCCAGTTGTTGTGATCCTCGTGATGATTACAAAATCTAGATTTTTTTTTTTTCTTATGAAGCTATATGCTACTAAATCTATGAGGAAAGGGGGAATGGGTTAAATGATTTTTGGAGATTGCCTCAGCTAGTCCCATTGATGGTTTTGTTTAGCCTTGAGTTAAATGAAATATTAAATTGCAAGGAGAAATCCTATAGAGGATATCTAAAGTGTGTGTTGTGATTTATGTGGAGGATAATAGGAAATGCTTTCAACATGTTTCCATGGAAATAAAAGGCATGTAATTTGTATGCTTTAGGTCACATTTTTCAATGGAGGAATATCAAATTTAGATGAATAAACATACTAGAAATGATTATAACTACATATGGTAGAAATCTAGGAAATCTAGGATATGTCATGTGTGAAAAGTAGCATGTTGAACTCAAGTTGGCTATGATAGGGGGGTGTATGTCCAACCAATGGAACCAAATGAAAAATGTTGTTCACAATTGGTGTATGTGGTTCTCAATAAAAAAAATGTTCTTCACAATTGGTGCATGTGGTTCTCTATCAAAATATCTTACAATTTTCTAGGATCCTCCATCTAACATTTTTAGCTCTATTTCAACCTACACAAATTTAGTTCATGAATTGTAAAATGTGTTTTAAATTTATGACTTTCTTAGCCGAGAGATGTGTTTTAAATTTATGAATTTCTTCTTAATTCTACATTTCTCGTCTTTGTCACAACCTAACATTTATATGGAGTTGGTGGATGTTATTGCCCATGTCCCTAATAATAAACCAAAATAATTAGATAAGGAATTAGAAGGACTTCAACAATTATTAAGCACTAAGCCTTATGTTGTTCACAATTGGTGCATGTGGTTCTCTATCAAAATATCTTATAATTTTCTAGGATCCTCCATCTAACATTTTTAGCTCTATTTCAACCTACACAAATTTAGTTCATGAATTGTACGATGTGTTTTAAATTGAGTCTTACAAGGAATTAGAAGGACTTCAACAATTATTCAACATGAGCAGGGTTAATTTCTCCTTCTCAAATCCTGTTGCGAATCTTTGAATTCTGCTTTACTTCAATGATTGTTATTTTTTGAAAGATTAGTAATTTTTTGGTCTAACCTCTTGAATTTCATTCTTCTTACTTTATTCAAAGCTATGACTATGTAGAATCTCTATGTTATATATGAATATAGATTGTATGAGCCTATTTAAAATGAAAGAACATAAAATGCTGACACCTCCATTTGAACTAATGAAGATGAAAGAACGGCATTCAACCCTCATGATTTCTTCCAACACTTCCATACATTGTTGGGCCTGAAATGTTTTATGATGCGGCACTAATTTCAATCTGAAAGGACAACCGAAACTGGATAAGAATGTTTAGCGAGGAAAAGAGAAAGACGTTCACTCAAATTTCGGGAGTGCATTCTAAAGTGAAATTGTATGATTGTGTGTCCGGAACGAAGATTCTTGTTTTTGGAACGGCTACGATACGTCCTAGAGCCGTACAGGTACAAAGGAAGAGACGATTATCTAACATCGTTGAAAATAAAATCGAGGATGGATGAATATCAAACCAATCATTAGTTAATACTTGTTTCGATCTATAAAACCGTCCAAATGGACCCGATATTTACAGGTTATAACTCTAAATTTCATAGCCGAATTTCGATGTCATCGATGTAATTACATTTGTGTTTACGTAAAACTAAAGCCTAAAAAAGCAGACATGGGAAAAGGCAAAAGTGTTATTAGCGACGTGGTCGAGGAGTGGAAATGTACAAAATGAGCATATTTAAGATCGTGAGTGGTCAGCTGATTGCAAGCAGAGGAGAGAGTTTTGAGAATGGGGAAATTGGTGCTCTTGCTTTGCTGCGTAATGATAATGTGTACAAGCGCTTTGTGCAAATGTTTCAGAGGTGAGACGTCGGAGTCGTACAATTCTTCCTCGGCTGCGGTGTCGTCGGAGAGGCATGGAACTCTGACGGTGAACAGCTTCGAGAAGGGAGGGGATGGCGGTGGACCCTCGGCTTGTGATGGGTGCTTCCATTCCGACGATGATCATTGGGTTGCTCTGCCCCCTCGCTCCTTTGATCACAACTCCAACTGCTTTCGCAAACTGAAAATCAGTGGGCGAGGGAAGTCTACGGTGGCCACCGTCATCGACGAATGCGGGGCGCCCTGTCACGATGATATTGTGGACGCCTCCCAGAGTGTATGGACTGCCCTTGGCGTTCATCACGGTGACAATGACTTCGGCTCCATGCCCATCACCTGGCATTTCATCTCCTGATTCCACTTCACTCCACTTCACCACCTACTCTACTCATGTCAGCCGCTCTTCTCTTTCTTGCACACCATCAATTACTACCCTTGTTTGCTGCTTTCATTTTTAGTCTATAAAAGTCGATGTACCTTAATTGTTTGCTCCATTTCTTGTTATAGGCAAAACTCAAGTCTAGTCTTTTCAAGACCTCCATTTATACCTATTTCACATAGATGTGGTATAAAATAATATGTTCTTTTAAATTTAAGTTGGATTTATGGACATCTTAACTTTATTAAGCGAATAAATTTGGAGATCATATCTAAGATATAATTTTTGGATGATTTATAGCAGTTTTTCTTATGTTCTTTAAATACAAATATTATACTAATAAATTGTTTCAAATTGTTCAATTAGAGTAGGAGTATGAATATTTCAAATAATTACTGCACCTATAATGTAAACTAGGAATAACATGTCTATATATAAAATATTTTGGACTAATACTTACGTATTTTAAATCATTTGACTTATTTCAATTATCTTATTAAATATAAACTAGTAATTAGTTTGTATTATTCCTCCATTATTGGGGCTTCAAGAGATAATTCCCACAAAATATAATGTGAAGCCAAATAAGTACCTCCTCAAATGGATTAGCATAAAATAAATTTTGAAGGGGCTTCAAAGAGAAATCTAGGTAAGTTTAGGATTGGGATTTTATCAGGGATTGAAACTTTGATCCGCCATTCATGCTCTTCCATTGAGCTCAATAGTCAAGTGGGTGTTTGAGATCAATTTTAGTCTTTTCCCTTGTGATATTGGAAGAAGTGTGTTTTAGACCTTAGATCCCTTTTTTCCACATCATTTTTTAGTGAACCCGACACTTGTGCACTTTAAAATATTTTGCAACCTTAACTAGGTCACGTTGAAATTTGAATATAACTTGAAAAACTTTGAATTTATGATTTATGCATAGAATTATGATAAAAATTACTGACAAAGTAAATATTTGAATATTATTTTCAATACAAAACACAAAAAAATTAGTTATTGCGAAATAGATCCAGTCAATTATTGCATTATAAAATCGTAATTAGGTCATGCTAAGGTTTGAAAACAATCTAAAAGTGCTTAAATTTGTGCTTTATGCATGCATATGTTGTTGAAAAAGTGAAGATTTACATTGTTGTTAATATTTTAAAAGATAGTAAAAATTCCAATTTTCAAATTTGTCAAAACTAGGTTTAATTGAGTATAATATTTTACAATTTGTAAATTACCTTTAGAACATTTTACATTATTCTAAAAATATAAAATTACATGCATAATTATTCTCTACATATAAAAAAATTTGAAATTTCCTAAATTTCTAGAAATCTACTTGTTTCTAGACCTCAAGATCTATAGATTAGGGTCCTCAAACACTGTAGCTAATTTCTAGATTTTGAAGTTAACAAAAATAACCTCACTGGTCTAGGGTGATAGTGTCCTTATCCAATCATTTTTGGAAAAAAAATGGAATACAATTCTATCTCTATGATTTATGTGCAATTTTGGGTTTTATGTTTGTAAATTATTTTAGTTTTTGTGACTGTGATATGTTTTCCTTTCATTATATGATACTAAGGTATTTTGAAACTCATAATAAATTTATGAGCTTCACGACTTGGTCTCCTATAGCTCATACCCCCATGAGACGTAGTTTCAGACTTCTGGATTCCCATGCAACAATCATAATTAGTGTTGAGACTGAGTCTTACAACTCTTTCACTCAAGGTATTGCATATGTCTAATCCATCTTTTTTTTTCTTCTTAATTCTACATTTCTCATGTCTTTGTCACAACCTAACATTTATATGGAGTTGGTGGATGTTATTGCCCATGTCCCTAATAATAAACCAAAATAATTAGATAAGGAATTAGAAGGACTTCAACAATTATTAAGCACTAAGCCTTATGTTGTTCACAATTGGTGCATGTGGTTCTCTATCAAAATATCTTACAATTTTCTAGGATCCTCCATCTAACATTTTTAGCTCTATTTCAACCTACACAAATTTAGTTCATGAATTGTAAGATGTGTTTTAAATTTATGACTTTCTTAGCCGAGACATATTTTTTTATATATTTGAAATGTTTATTCATAAATTGGAAATTGAGTATTATGTAATTGAATGTTTGTGAATTAAAATATACATTTAAACACATAATGTGTATTTCAACCTACAAATGTTTAAATTTATGATTTGTAAGATGTCTTTCAAATTTCTAACCTTCTTAAGTTATTTATAACTTGTTTTTTTTATTTCACTGGAATTTGTACATTAGAAAAATAAATATTATATAACTAAATATTGGTAAATAAAAGTGCAAGTTGAGACACACAGGTTATGTATTTCAACTTGCACATGTTTATTTTATCATCTACAAATTTTCTTTCAAATTTATAACCTTCTTAGTTGATTCATAACATGGATCTCTATTTTAGCTATTAGTGATTCATAATTATATTAGTAAGTATAATTTGATGGAAACTAAAAGCTTCTAGGTCTAAGCATTTTTATCTTGTTGAGAAGGTGCATATTTGTTGATAAAAAATTAGGTGTAAAATGACTAATTATCTTACTGACAAGCATGTTGATTCTACTTCTTTTTATCTTGTTGAAACATTGTGAAAAGATATAAAATGATTCAAAAGGAATTCAATGTTTCATCCAAGATAACATGAAAATATTTGAGAGTAATAATATATATTAGTACTGATGAAAATAAAGCTACTGTATAGGGTTTGATGGGATATACAAATCCTTGCTCCCTAATGGCACTCATGGGGCCTATGTACATATAGATGTAAGCATATATGAAATAATTAAAACACTAAATTAATCAATTCAACTCACAAATAGTGTAACTTAGAAAGGTACATGGAAACACTTCCTACACTAAAATAATGAGGAGAGTGTTGTACAAATTTTAATAATTAAAAAAGAAGAAACACATATAAACATAAAATAAAAAATATACAAATTAACACAAGTTTATGTGGGAAAAACCATTTCTAGAGAAAAACCCCACTCTAAAGCAACCTAATGCATTATTCAGTAAACAAACTAGTTACAAGAAACTTATAGAGAAAGATTTCATAGAAGTATCACCAACTAGAGATATGAAGGAATTCTGACAACTTAACAATATAAACAAAAATATCTACTCACAACCTCCATATCAAGAAGCTAATATATATGAGATATAATACATGAAACCATCATTAGAAAACCATGAGTTAAAACCACCCAAAAAGTGGTGCCCAAATTCTAAATCTCAAGATGAGTCCACAAGCTAAAATAGCATATTCCTTCCAACTATCATAACCTCATTATAAACCACTCACCAAATTGGATGTTCTATTTTGGTTCTACTATCTCCAACCAAAGATGTCTTATGATGTTTCATAACACGCATCATAAGTTGGTCAACAAGTGTAACTCCCCCTTATAGATCTTTATGCATCTAACACATTTTTACAAATCTTATGCAAACTTCTAGAGACATAAATTTTGATCCAGGATCATAATTGCACCCATTTTAAAAAAAAAATCTCGAAGAGACCTATGCAACAAGAGCCCCCTTGGCGATGTCAAACAACAAAAAATAGTCCATTTGGCTAAATCTAGTTCTTTGTAGCCTAAAAATTGAATTTTTCTATTTTATGGTCCCTAAAACTTGTACTTTTTGTAATATTGTCAATAGGATTAAGGTTGAGACACCTTTCCTAACAAATATACAATGCTCAATTTTACAAAATAAAAATCAAAACATGATAAAAAGAGAATTACCAAATACCCTCACCAAAGTCTTCTAGATGCACTAAGCACATAGTGCTTGTGTCCAAGGATTGATGTTGGAGAGAGAGTTAAATGTCAAGTGCTCAAAGTGCTAGCATAACATTACATTCAAGACTAGTTGTAAAATGGCTTATGGAGGTTTCAATTTAAAGATTTTTTGGAGGATGAATGGAGGGATATAATTAATTAGGGAGACCAAAAACTCTTAGTGATTGATATTCTTAAAGGTGTGAGAAGCTTCCAAGTAGCATGCTTGGAGTGGTGATCAAAGGGGTTCCCAAGATTTAAAGGGAACCAAGGGTGGAGATTTTCCTCGGAGGAAGAGGATGGTGGAAATTAAAATTAGATTTTTGGAAGGGTGTGAATATCTTGCCCCATGCTCCCAAATACACCAAATGTTCATGTTGAATGATATATGTACTAACTTGGAAAATTGAGAACATAATGCCTTGATTAATCATTATTATATCTGTGAAAATGATTAAAGAGGTTAATTGATTTAATTTAGTTGACTAATGAAAATTTTATAAAATAGTTTATAATTAAATAAATATTGAAATTTATTTAACTTTTGAATGTAGATGAGATGGGTTTTAGACAACTAAAATTTAGTATTTATTTATCTAAGGTTGAATTACAATAGAAGGGATGATACCTGGTGATTAATTCTAGGAATAGGGTTGGGCGAATAGTGATGAATAATGATTTTATTAATCAAATAATAAAATATTATTTAATCAATTTGGGAGGAAAATTGAGATAATTCATCAAATGTAAATGATTTATTTGATTAATTATAGAGGAATAATGAGTTACTAGATGAAATGATGATGTGACAATTTTTAGGTGTCCACAAGGCCCTTCTAGATTTTTAAAATACACTCTTCAAGATGTCTTTGTAGGTAAAACCAATTTGGTTTGAATAATCAACAAGTTCAATCACTTTCTTGGAAAATTATGGATATCTAGAGGTCTTTTATTTTTTAATCAAAATTCTTGTAATATTAATTTATATTTATTATTTTGTTCATATGAGATTTATGTGTTTGGGTTGTGTTATTTCATCACATATCTACCATTATTTTCTTTTATCTCTATTTGTATGGTGTACCATTATAGAGTTATAAAGTAAGTATTTTAAACTTTAAATGAGATCAGTAATAGTTTGATAGATCTATAGCTTACATAGTGTGTTAGATATGAATATTAGATTTTAATGTCCTTTACACTAATGCAATTAAAGTTTCTAATTAGGTATACTAGTAGCTAGTGTATTTTTAATATTGATATATCAAGTTGAAAAACTAACAAAAAAATCCCACCTTTGAATTGTAGTATGATTTATTCATAATTGACTTATTAGTAGTACATATAATTATGTATTGTACTCATAAGGGATATCATGGGGTTATTTTTAGGTAATTTTTATGATATTTGATGTTCTATGCTTATAGAGGTTTAGATTTTTTTTCACTTTTCTTGTAGGCATATATAACTCAAGGTAATACTTTGATTGGGACCTTGATTATACGAGAAACTATAGCTTATTATGTGCATTTAAGACTCCTTGATAAAGTGTCCTAGTTATTAAAATTTTCATTAGTAGAGAACTTATGCTTGTAGAAATGAGTCTTCTAGAATGCGCAAAAACTACCATAGGAAATAGGTATTTGAGGGGAATAAGTGGTGTAAGAAAGAGAAGAGTGAAAAAACACTATAATATTGCTTGAGATGTTGCCAAACCTATGGAGAACCATGTATGTAGGCTCCACCAAGTACTCACAAAACCTAAGGCTCGGATGAAGACTTGGGCCATGGTTTTGGGAAACCATTTATAATTTTCTAGGATCTCCTTTGCCTATATATTGATGGCTTTGAATAGATACTATATGTTTAGTTTCATGTAGGATTATGATGCCAAAATACCTGTAGATACATAGTGTTTTTCTCTACTAAAGCAGTACAACTCAAAGAGTATATTGTAGGCTATTTGAAAAGTAATATAACTGAGCATAGCAGTCTTCCAACGATACATTTCTTGTAATTGTCATTACTCCAATAAAATTATTTTGGATCTATTTTATTTTTATTTTTTCTTATTAAAAGTAAGTAGTAATTAATTGTATTTTCTTTCTTTCTTTATATATATGTGTATTTATATATGTATATATACATGTCTTTATATATTCATGTACATATATATATATATATAGATACATGACATATACACACACATACACACATACACACACAGACACACACACATATAATATGTGTGTGTGTGAATTTTTTTTGCAATTACCTTAGCTTCTAAAATCAACAAATTTCATCATTTTTTATAATTATTTACTGCTTTTACTTATATTTGTTTTAGATGGAAAAATTACATTTGACTAGTGTTTTTTTTTAAATACTTCAACATCACGCTTACATGTTTAATAAGATAGTGCATTGTGAGCAAATATGAGTATTAAACTTTTTTTTATCTATACATCATTGTTAATTATAAAAAGATAAAAAAATATTCTTATTTATTATTATGTTCCCCACAATCATATAAGATAGAAGTTGCAGTAGATGCACACTTATTTTGATCTCATTATAAACATTAAGGTTATCAGTATATTTATAAAACTAATTATATATAGACTATTTCACATTATAATTTTTTTTAAAGCAAAAGTATAGTGGGATATTTATTAATATATTTTCTTAGAAGTAATTGATAATACCATTAGTTATGTAAGGAAGCTTGTAGCAATCGAGATCATTAATAATTCTACAAGGACTATAAGCAAAAGGATCTTTTTACTACAGTGTTTACGCTCATATGGATAGTACAATGAACAATATGAACTTTCAAACTCTAAAGATTGTATTCTTTTCTTGATAGTATTTGCTGGTCCATTAGAAGTGTAGGAAGAATATATGTAAGATTTAACTTCATACAATGTATGTAAAACAGAAAAATCGATCTAAATACACAAAATATTCTAAATTTTTATTTCTACAAATCTATCACACACACAAAGAAGCTCTGAAATAAGAATACATGACAAATAGAGAATTAATATCATTGAAATATGAAATATCTAAATACTGAGTAATGCCATTCTTTTGCTCGAGCTTCACCTAACATTTTGCTCATGAAAATGAAGAAGAGAATGTTGCCAAAATCATACCATGTGCATGTATCCTATATACATCAAAGTCATCCAAAACTTAAAGAACTTGGAGTCATTATTATATTATTTTGATCAATACAAAACTTTAAATTAATTTCTCATCATTTATAGCAAGAAAGAAGAAATTCATGGCTAGCATGTACAAGCTTGAGAGTAGTTTTCATAGGAATCTTTGAAAAGTTATAAGCCAATGTTGAAGTCGACAATACCCTTACTACAGTGAGTTTATTCTCAAATACCCATTTCCTCATTGAAGTTAAAAGAGAATTTAAAAGTAGGAGATAGTGCAACCATGTCCCTTGGATTTTAATTGCTTTCCTCTCTCTACAAATAGGAATTTAAAAAAAAATCAATTTTACTTGATTGGGTGGTATAAATTATTTTTTTTAAATTGAGCTTGATTGTGACATAAAAATGGCATGTTTGAAATGTTGAAGTTAGCAATTGTTGTTGGTCCCATCACCATGTAACCTATACGTATAATTTCGTATGGATAATGTGATTAGAAAATGATATGGCATTGTATGTTAAAATTATAATATGATGTTCTAGACATGCAATTTTGTATGGAGAACAACCACTCTCAATCTTGAGAAGCACTTCATTATTATCATAGTGTTTATGTATCTTGTAATTTTTGTAAAGTTGAAGCCTTGTAAAAATTCTTGTCACTACAACTCTTCTTCTTCTCTCTCATTTCTTGCTGTTCTCACTTTATGTTGGTTGGTAGCTTGTAGCTGGTGTTGAGATTTGAAAGGAGATCAAAGATGGTTTGAAGGTTACAAGAAAAATGGATGTATTGAAACACAAGGTTTTATTTTAAAAATGGCATCGGATTTTTCTTTTCTACTTTTCTTTTTAATTTAAAATTTGCTAAAAAAAATAAATGCATTGAAAAATCTTAGATCAATTTTAGTTTCTTGATGGACACACCTGCAACATCAATCGACCCACACATATGTATATACAATAGATTGTGTGTTATACTATATGATGATATGGTATGTATGTTTATGACGTACAATTTGTATAGAAAATAACCAATGATTACCAAACAATTATAAATTGTAAACATTACAAAATATTTATTCTCCTAATGTTATAGATTTTATAACATTTATGTAAGAAAAAATTAATGAAATAAAAAAAATTATAAAAATCTTTAAATTAGTAACCTGTAAACTTGTAAGCTGCGTACACAGTGCTTTCCTTCAAACTATCCTCACCAGCATACAATATTTTCGCCTTTAATGCAGCTTGGACGTTGTTATGTTCATCTTCCATTGGAATAAATGAAGCTTGCATGTCTATCTGTTAGCTTGCATAGATGGTCGTTGTCACAAATACGTCAGCTTGCATGGACATTTAAGTGGTTTTACTGTATTCAATGGGATGTTTGCTAACATAGTATCCAGTCTGACAACAGCCAGTGCAACTAAAAACTCAATCCCTAATAATTGTGCTCTTTCATGTAAGAACCCAATATTTTAGCTTTAATCTTCTGAGCTGTCGGAGTGTTGGCAGATCTTGTTGTTATCAATACAACCAAAGCAATTGACCTGCATGAATGTAGGTATTTCTTATATCCTTTGGATGAATGAATTGAATGATTTTAGTAACATTTGGGAACTCAAAGTAGTTTATGGGACAAAGAACAGTACATGGGTTCATCGAAACAGGGTATCAAAGTCTTATGCAGTTTGTAACCTCTTTTTTTAGATCTGATCTTTGGCAATGAATTTTGATCAATAAGTTTGCAGTTTTGCTCAATCTTGCCTCCTCAAACAAGGTTCTTAAATTGTCATTTTCAAGATGTCCTCATAGCTGATACAGATGTCATTGTATGCTGAGCATTCCATGACGAAGTGTCATTCTGTTTCCAGCAACATTTTAGAATATGTGGTTCTTGAACAAATAAATTCACGAGATTTTTCCTAATAAATATTTTTGCATCTTCTCCATCGTGACCATCAAATACCCAATAGAAAGTGCTTAGCTTTGGGAATTCAAAAACTATACCACATGCCCCATTAGATCATCAATGTACATGTCTATATTCACACTTTAAAAATGTGATTTTATTCAAAGGGATTGATTTTAATTGGTTAAATCATTGGGAAAAATAATATCAATTCTTATAGTAGAAAACTTGACTAGGTCTTGATAATAGAATCAAAATATTGATCTATTTTGAAATTGGTGCATAGAATATCTA
Organism: Sequoia sempervirens; assembly: GCA_007258455.2. Lineage (NCBI taxonomy): Eukaryota > Viridiplantae > Streptophyta > Pinopsida > Cupressales > Cupressaceae > Sequoia > Sequoia sempervirens. Next base: position 291,293,122 of record VDFB02271358.1, read on the forward strand.
GACGATACTTTACAAGCCTACCCTCCATTAGCATATTTGCTTGAATAAAAAAATCACTCTTGAAAGAGGTCTCACTTGAGATACATAGAGGATCCAAAAGGCCTAATATTGATTTACTATGAAGATGTGCAAATCAGCATGTTTTTTAGATTATGTATAATCACACAAAACAAGAACACTAGACATAGTCTCATAATACTAGGAATTGAAACTTCTTCTTATAAGATGAAATAAATCACTTTTGAGAAAGATGAGTTGATCTACTTGCTATTGTGTAATTACATTTATATTTATATTCATTCCATTTATCAAATTTATAACCATAATTAATAATAAGAAAACTTAAACAATTACACTAAGTTGGGAAAGGAACTTGTGATTTGTAAAATTTTTGGATAAGATTAGGAAGCATCCTTGTTTCAATAGCTAATAAAGTCAGATGATAGAAGAAGATAGAAAAAGGTCTCAAAACTAGGATTTTGAAATAAAAGGTCATAGTGTGGAAGTTGTGATTATGACCTAGGAAATCACACCTATTACCTTAAGGTTTGCACGAGTGTACAAACTTGGATAAATGAATGAAGATTGAAATTTCATTTACCTAACCTCATGAACCACATTGTTAACCTCTGATGCATGCTACCAATCCCAAATATATGTGGTGCATTATCTTTTTTCTCAAAAGGACTTGCAACTTTATAGAGATGGGTGCTCAATTGTTGTGATCCTCATGATGATTGCAAGCTAGAATTAATTATTTTTGTTACGAAGCTATATGCTACTAAATCTATGAGGAAAGGGGGAATGGGTTAAATGATTTTTGGAGATTGCCTCAGCTAGTCCCTTTGATGGTTTGTTTTAGCCTTGAATTAAATGAAATATTAAAGTGCAGGGAGAAATCCTATAGAGGATATCTTAAGTGTGTGTTGTGATTTATGTGGGGGATAATAGGAAACGCTTTCAACATGTTTTCATGGAAATAAAATGCATGCAATTTGTGTGTTCTTGGTCACATTTTTCAATGGAGGAATATCAAATCTAGATGAATAAACATACTAGAAATGATTATAGCTACATATGGTAGAAATCTAGGAAATGTAAGATATTTCATGTGTGAAAATTAGTGTGTTGAAATCAATTTGGCTATGATAGGGGGTGTGTATGTCCAACCAAGGGATCCAAACAGAAAATATTGTTCACTATTGGTGCATGTGGTTCTCTATAAAAAGATCTTACAATTTTCTAGGATCCTCTATCTAACATTTTTAGCTCTATTTCCACCTAGAATCAATCTACTTTCTCTCCTAAATGTGTAATATACTAGATTTAACCTAGGGATAAGAAAAATAACTATTGTTGTTTGTGAGAATACCTCTATCAATCCTATAGTGGGTATATTCCAAATTGTTCCATAAGAAGCATTGTAGGAGACAAATGTGTGTATTCAAATCTAGGTGGTAGTGAATGTGGTGTTTTTAAAGGTGTGGATAACAAAAACTCTAGGGGTAAACTAGAATGGATTTGATGTGTTCTTGAGATGGATGACAAGGGAGATGATTGGAAAATCACAAAGAAACAAGGCAATATGATGAAAGAATATACATACTTCACAAGGGTTTCAATAGGTAAGGCTTTATAGATTTGGAAATGAGTGGACAAGACTTTCTATGCTTGTGGAGGAGGGAAAGAAGAGAAATAGGGTGTAGCAATAGAGATAAGGAAGGAAAATATAAAGGAAAAAGGGCCAAGGGAAATACCCAGTGCCCTTGAAACTGAAAATCCTAGCACTAAGAAAACACTTACAAGCATAGAAAGGAAAGATTAAACATGCCCATTATATCAACAACTTAATTTCTTGTATTAAGAAAAATGGTTTAGTTGCTAACCATGGAGGCAAGTTATAATTTATTAGAAACACTGGCCAAGTTGACCATTTAGTACTTTGATCTGAGAATGGGTTCACCCCATCTAGAGCCCAACCCAACCTTATATTACAAGGACCTTGAGAAAAATTGGGCCATATATTATCAAATTCCCTCCGCGTCTTAGAATCAGGCACATATCATTGTTTTTCATTGATGCTCTTATTTTGGGCATGCCGCTACATAAGTTTAGCAATGTCTCTGCACCTATACATTCTAAGTAATTGTGGTATTATCGAAAAGTGGTGAAGAACCTTTCTAGGAACCACAGTTGATTCCAACCCTTGTGTATACCTTGCTTCATGACATTTCAGACATTCACTCTCATTTACAATATGTTTGCGAAATAATACACAACCAAGTCGAGCTTATTGATTTACTTTTTACATTGACTTCATTTTGTTGGAAGTGTGGAGTTAGCTGGTAACAATGAACTTAATAATGCCAATAAATGATCTACACTCTCATTTGTCCAACCATGCAATACACCAAGTTGAGCTTATTGATTTACTTTTTACTTTGACTTCATTTTGTTGGAAATGTGGAGTTAGCTGGTAACAATGAACTTAATAATGCCAATAAATGATCTACACTCTCATTTGTCCAACCATGCAACACTTGCAATTTAAGAAGTTGAAGGATTTTTGTCAAATGACTTGACATGCAATTAGCATAGAAAGGCTTTAAAGCATCCTCCATTGACTTTTCCCAATCATCATTTAGACCCTCATTCAACATTCTATCAACTTCAAACCCTTCGTCAAACATTTATGCCTCTTCATCTATGTTTGGTGCCACTTCATCTATGTTTGTTGTCTCTTCATCTCTCATAGTCTACCATTCTATCATATCTTCATAATAATTGTTGTAGACACTGAAATTTGGTTTAAGCCTGCGACTTCAATATTCTTCATAATTCGTATTCTTCTATTGATTAAATAATGTCAATTATTTAATTATTCTCTATAGTCTTCATTTCTTCTATTAATTAAATAATCTTAATTATTTAATTAATTCACATTTTCTTTATTCTATCTGATTAATTAAATAAACATTTTTATTTAATTATGTTACTAATTAACCTTATCCTTCTTGTCAAATTAAATAAATTATTATTTAATTTACTCTTTACCATACTTCAACTATAATTAAATAAATTCTTTATTTATTTAATTATTCATTTAAACCCCTTCATCATTTAATTAAATAAATCTTATTTATTTAATTATTCTTCAAAGATCAAATCTTGAATTAAATGAATTATTTAATTCATGAATTCTATTTTAACTCATTCCTCTATATTTAGATAATTGTGTGAGTTATCTAAGTATTCACTTTGACTCGACTCGACATCTATTTCAAATCGCTCAGTTAACTCTTGCTTTAATGTCTGAGTGGCGTTCTCGAGTAATCTCTTCGTCAAATTATTCAATCGTCCAGTGCTAACTCAATTGTGTGTACATGCATATTAATTAAATATTCCTATTTAATTAATTAAATCTTGTGTGTGCATTCGAACAAGAGTTGATTTAATCAATCTTTATCTTTGTCATGCAAAGATAATTCTTCTGTTTTCGAATACCAAACTGGAAGATTAAATCATTTATTTAATCTTTAATTTTATTTCTAACTTGTATCACTCATGTCACTACTGACAGTTATCAGAATGCATGACTAATCAGTCGATCTCAACTGTCCGTTGATCTTTCGATCTTGGCATGTCGTTCGAATAATCAATTTTCTATAAATTGATTTATCATTCTTCATTCCAATCTCTCTCACGAAATCTTATGACTTTTGAGAGCACATATCTTGAATCTTCGATGTTTTGCTAAATCTTTATCATAGGCTATACTTGCACGAACTTACGAGAAATCTGAGGGCAATTATACTACACAAGAAAAATGGAGAAGAGCAATCGAGATGAATCATGGAAATACATAGCAATTTGGTGAGATTGTTTCAGTTTGTTCACGTTATTACTTTCCTTTGTTCTTTGTTGCTTAGCATTAGATTTGAATTTAGATTTACATTGCATTGTTTGCTCTAATCTGTTCTTGTGCACTTTCTTGGCATTACATTTGGTGAACCCGACGTGAACTACTAACCCTCTTGATTAGCATTCTTTGTTTGGAAGTTTTTGGTGTTTTTTGTCTTGAAGGGTGTAGGTAGTTTTGAAGAATCATGAAAATAACACTTTTGGGAGTCTTTTGAAGTCAAATACATAGCATGTTTGCGTCTGGAAGGGTTGAGAGATGAAGATTCATATATTATACTACATATTTTTGTTAAGAGAAGCATTTTTTACAAGAAAAACACAATTTCTTTGCGGCTGCGATCTAAAGTGATGCATTTGCAAGCTAGAAAGACGCATTTGTGAATTAAAGTGATGCATTTGACTTAAAATGATGCATTTGTGAATTAAAGTGACACATTTGACTTAAAGTGATGCATTTGCAAGCCAAAATGACGCATTTGTGAATTAAAGTGATGCATTTGACTTAAAGTGACGCATTTGCAAACCAGAATGACACATTTGACTTTCTGTGACATGTTTGAGCCCGAATGACGCATTTGTGAATTAAAGTGACTTATTTGAATTAAAGTGACGCATTTGCATGACATAATCACGCAATTGATTTTTAATTTCACAGGTTTTGTATGGAACAACGCATCAGTTTGACGAAACAACGCAATTGACTTTATTGACCACATTTGACACCTGAAACGCCGCATCTGAAAAACCACGATGCATCTACAACATCCTAAGCTGCAACTGACTGGTAAATACTGAGATGCAATTGCACAGAAAATCAACGCATCTGACTGGTAACTTTTTGGTTTCAGAAAATCTGAAGTTTTCAATCGATTTGTGTGTTACTAATATCGGATTTTCAGTGTGTGGGCTTTTTGTTTTTGGAGTTAACAAGTTTTTGCAGGACGATTGATGAAGACAATACTAAAAAATACTAACGAATCTTTCTACAGAACGCATGTCGAAGACCTTAGTTAATTTTCTTGAAACATATTGTTTGGTAGTGTAGCAAATCTTTCGTTTGGATTAAAATTAATAAGTGTTTACTATGTTTGGTGCGAAAGCACATCTGTGTATTACCCTCACGATTTGGTACATGGAATATCCTCTCCCCTTGCGCATTCGTGCGATCCTAGGTGTAAGAGAAATGGTTACCAACTCTAGAACTTGGGCCTGTTCTGGTGGAAAAAAGTACTCACCCTAGGATGACTCAGACCAGTAGCACCCTGAACCCGAGGGACTTCCAGCCGGTATATAAAAGTGGGTTCTTGGGGAAAACCCAAGAATCACGAATGTGATTCTGATGAGATGGATCCGAAAGGGGACTCTTGCCGTATGGATCATGCCCCACGAACGGAATGCCCGTATTAAACACCTTTTGTTTTAGAGACCAACCGTTCTATTGGCCATTGCTTGGTATAGTGCAGGGTACAGTATCATGCCTGAAGACACTCACTACTGATCCCCTTGAGTAGAGGTAGCAATTCTTGGGAGGTCATTGCCCAAAGAATTTGAAATTGGTGTGCTCAAAAGACATTAATGAGCCGTGGAGGGGAGCCAATGCCACCAAATTTCTAAGCTATCTGCTCTCGAGAAGGAAAGGTGTTTATCACCAATCTGGGGTATTTCGGTGGGCTATACCAAGTATACAAACCCTAGGCCTTTTGGCCTATTAGGATGTACTTGTCTATTGTCAACTTAAACGTTCTTTGAGTCTAAAATCAAACTGAAAACACTTTGTCTTATGATTGTTCTTGTTTGCCAAAATTTGATCACGAAAAATATGGTTGGTTTTAAAATCTCATCACTAAAAATACACAGAGAGTCACAAATGTTCACCAGAAGGTCGCAATTGATTTTTAGAGTCGCATCAGTTATTACGAGTCACATCTGTTTAACTTTGAGTCGCATCTATTATTACGAGTCACATCTGTTTAACTTTGAGTCACATCGGTCAGTTAGAGTTGCATCTGTTGAGCACAAAGTCACATTTGCCAGATCAATTTGCAATTATTTTGCAAAAAAACCGCATATGTCATATTATGAGTTGCAACTGTCATTACGAGTTGCATCTGTTAGAAGGTTAACTGCATCTGTCAGAGTCATACATTGAACTTTACCAGAGAAACACAATTGATCACTGGAAAACTGCAACTGTTAACTTGAACCACATCTGTGAAATCCCATGATGTATTTGTCTGATTATCAGAAAACCAAAATTCAAAGTCATTGTCCAGTCAACACGATTATACTAGTTTTAGTTGTCTTTACACAAACAGTCCTTGAACAGAAACCTGAAATGATTTGCTCAATTTTGCATCCTTTAGGTTCATTTGGTCATTACCATAGTTGTCTTAATTCAGAGTTTAGTTTCATCTTAGAATACATATTACCTTGCATTAAACTTCTAGAAAGGTTACTTTTACGAACTTTAGGATTAGTCCACCATCTACACTCTAGAAAAGTCATAGTGTCAACGAAATCTGTCATTGAACCTAGTTTTATCAGTTTATCCTTTGTCCTATAAAGAGTCCTCCTAGCTCATCAGTCTAGTTAGGAAACTCAACTTGTCTTTGATCCTCGTCCTACATTGGTTCCTTGACTTAAACTAAATTGACACCTTGATTAGACTTTAGGTAGTTGGTCCCTTCGTCTTGGGTTTATAGAATTGATTATTTTAGAACCTTGCTTAGTCCTTGCATCTTTAGATTTTAGGCTAGTGTCATCCTAGAACATTCCTTATTTTGCATACGAAAATCCCAAAAACATAGACTAGAGTCATACTATTCATAGATATAGTTTTGCATTTCCTGCATATTGAGCTTTTCTTACATGGTTGAAACTAGGTCTAAGAGAAGAGAGAGAGAAAACATGTCAAACCGAAATGAATTCATCAATCCATTTTCTTCAAGACCTCATAAGACTCTATTAGACAAATTCACTACTAGAAACACTCAAGGACATATTGTAGTAGAGGACATAGAGGCTGCCACATAGGACCCTAAGTTTGCCTCTTTCGTAGATGAGTACCTAGCAAATGATCGACAACGATACTTAGCCAAATTGCTAGCTGAAGGCGCTACCTTACCTACAGGATTTGATATTAGCACCTTATAAACTCCACCTACACAAGGGACAAATACCACGACTGCTAGTACTACTATACCTCAGGTCAGCATAACTATGCCATCTAGCACACCTACATAGAGTACGACAGTCCATACGTCCCCATTTGGTACATCTAGCATGACATTAGGATTTAATTTCACTATAGGGGCTTCATCATCCACTCCCTTTGGTCCTCTTGTTGGGAGTAAAAGGCCTAAAACCTCAGCCTCTACACCTTATGTCGGTGTCACAAGTTCACAGTCAACGGTCATACCTAACACTAGTATCACAAGCACCATACCACAGTCAATGGCCATACCTAGTGCTCCAGTCACTAGTACTATACCACGGATTACACAAATAGGGGACATTCCCTCATTCCCATATGGCAATCAGAATCCATTCACGCAGATTCTGAGTCAAAATCCATTCTCCCAAACTGGTACTCAAAATCCATTCACACAAATTCTGAATCATAATCCATTCTCTCAGATCGGTGGTCATGATCCATTTGCACAGATTCCAAGACACCAATCATTTACACAGATTCCCAATCACAACCCCTTTTCCCAAAGTGGTACTCAGAATCCGTTTACACAGATCCCAGGTCAACACCAATTTATGTAGATTCCAAACTAGAACACATTTACCAACATTCTGAATCCAAATCCACCTCAGATGCCAACATTCAATCGAAACCCATCATGAGACTTTGGATTTCAGAACGCATACACGGATCTGCATAATCCCCAAGCACATCTTTGACCCAAGTTGACGTCTTACAAACACAATTGCATGCATTACAAATGCAAATGGATAACATGTCAATGTCAACTAAGAGATTGTTTTCAACAAAGTACATATGCCCATTCCCCTTTGATAGATCATTGTACATGACCCCTTTCCCTCACGGATATGTCATACCGAATCTCCCTAAGTACAATGGCAAGCGAAATCCAATAGAACATATAAGGGAATTTTCTACCATATGCATAGATGTCGCTTATGACCCCACGTATCTTATGAGGCTATTTCCAAGAAGTCTTGTAGGAATTGCACTAGAATGGTTTTCAAGTCTAGATTCTGGCATTAGATCTTGGGGTGAACTGGTTGAGAAATTTGTGGAGCAATTCTCCTTCAACATAGACCATGAGATAAATATAGCAACCTTGTGTCACACAACGCAAGACGAAGGGGAAACATTCATTGCTTTCTTCCAGAGATGGAGGACTATAGCTAGTCGATGTCCTGTCGAGATACCTGAGAAACAAAAAGTTACTATGTTCCAAGAAAACCTTCATTGCGAAACTAAGGAGTAACTTAAGGGTACATTGTTGTACGTCTTTTTCAGAACTAGTGGAAAAAGGAGTTATAATAGAGAAGGATCTCATTGAAAAGGGCGAACTCAAGACATCAACATCCAATAGAAACCTGATCGTACAAAACACCCCCACAGACAGAAACATATTTTGGTCTCGCAAAAAAAATGTCACCAATGATGGGGTGGTTGATGCTAAAATGCTACAAGAAGGACCCCTCCTCAGATTACAAGGACCTCATACTTTTTCCAACACGCTTAATGCTGTCAATCAACCTCCTAACGTGGTCCAAAATACTCAACGTCCACAACAAAGTAGATTTCAAAAATGTGAGTTCACTCCCTTAGGGGAACCCATTGAGTCGGTGTTCAAACAATTGTTACAACATAATCTTATACAGTTGCAGGAACCAAGACAATATGATCCAGGCCAATTTAAACTAGCTTGGTGGGATGACAATGCCTTTTGTGATTATCATAGAACTAAAGGACATAACCTACAAAACTGTCGGCAACTGAAGAATATTTTACAGGATCTTGTCGAAAGGAGAATTATTGAAGTTAGTGGACAAAAATAGAGGTCATCAAACACTGATCATCAAGTATTTTCTGACCCACTACATGACCATGGGAAAGGAACTGTCCCCAGTTCGAGTACTAAGACCAATATGTTAGCCAACTATGCCAATGTCAAGCACGATTATAATAGTGGAAAAATCATTCACTTCCTTCGTGCCGCCGATGAGAATATCAATACCATTATTATCAATACTAATCCTACGTGTGCGGTCAATACTCATCGTACTAAGTTCACTATCCAAGGCCCTCCATCACAGCAAACACCCCAACCTTCCAAGTTACAATATAACCTTCTTGATCAGTTGGGGAAAACCCCAACCCAAATCTCAATCTTGGAATTGTTGCGTATTTCCCCTGAGCATCGATCTATCCTCGATAAGGCTTTACAGAACACCACGGTCCCTAATTATCTTGATGTCAATCATTTCCAGGAAATGGTGGGCTACTTGACCAATAATCACCATGCCACATTTTCTAAACAAGACTATGCAACTGAAAAGATCCACCATAATGATCCTTTACATCTGGAAGTCCTTGTTGATGACACCAAGGTTAGACGAGTTTTGGTAGACGGAGGAGCAGGGTTAAATCTGTGTACTTTAAAACTAATTAAGGCATTAGGTATTTTAGAAGCATGCGTAGACACAACCAAAAGTATTGTCATAAAAGCTTATGATGATGAGGAACGAAAATCAAAGGGGGTGGTAACACTTCCTATCAAAATTGGTCCTGTGGTAATGAAGACTAAGTTCCAGGTCTTGGATCTCACCCTTCCTTATAACCTTCTGCTAGGTAGACCATGGATTCATGCCATGAAGGCGGTCCCTTCCATGTATCATCGATGTCTTAAATTCCCTTACAATGGCACAAAAATAACTATAGATGGTGATCCAGATCCCTTCTAGTATTGTACCAATCTAAAAGAGATCCCCCAATGCCAAGTGCCAGTAAACCAAGAGTCCTCATCATCCAATTCATCCTCCTATGTTGATCCAACCACACTCACTCGAACATCTATTTCACCCTCAATTCCTACTATTCCTAGGGTTGAGATCCAAGACAAGGGTTGTGGAGAGTATTACATGAAGACTTCTTATTGTGTTAGCCATTTGATCCCTCCTAAGACATATGGTTTACCTACATTAGATTGGGAAAAATCTATGGTCACTATACATGTTCCTCCCACAACAAATTTCATCAAATGGGGAGAATTAAGAAAAGAGGTCGTAAATACAGAAGATGTCACTTCCTGGTTGTATAGGGAAGATGATGAGGAACCCCTCTTACTTGCTCATATTCCTACAAATCTATATGGAAAGGGTTTCAAAATCATGCAAAGCAAAGGATATGATGGACAAAGTGGTTTAGGCTTAAACCAAGATGGGAGGATTGAACCAATATTTGTTTCTCAGTGGCCAAGAGAAGTAGGGCTAGGGTTTCAACTAATTCAGATTGGCGTTCCTAGTACCCCATTACCCTTACTTGAGGAAGTAAGTGCTTTAGAAGATATTAAGACATCTCATGAACCAGTGGACCAATATCATTGTGACTCCCCAGACTCTAACGATTATGAGTGGGATTCCTACCTCTACTTCTTCCATGGACCTTGACAAGTTATTTGGAGAACTTGACTTGATGTTAAGTTCCTCACCAAATCCCTTGAATTCCTGTCCACCAAAGAAAATGACAAAGAGGAATGGTTTAAACACTACTATTGGGAATCACTTGATCCTACCTCTTGGCAATTGAGCCACCTATTTCTGATAGTCAAACCTTGGCATTAGGCCCACCTATCCATCCACCTAGACTCAAACCTAAGAGAAAAAAGGACCTGGTACAAGAATTTTGTAACCACATGAATAATTCAACCTTTACCTGACCCCATTAAACTTTGACAACTCGACGATGACATCTTAGCCTATCCCCAACTCATTGATTGGGACCAACAAGACACACCATCTTAGAACATTTTTGAGAATCCTAAGCAATCGGCTGAAGTTCCTAGGATTACGAGAAGGCATACCTAGCGGTGATCACAAGGCTGGTTTTACTATTGACTTGGACAACAAAGCATATTTTGGGGAATCTATTCCAACCCACTCAATCACAAAATGAGAAAAAGAATAAAAAACAAAAATAAAGGATGGTCTCTAGGTGAAAACCAAAAGGCACCCTTTAGACAATGAAAAGAAAGTAAAAGAAAGGACGCATTCGAAGGTGAAAACCCCTCTAAGGCACCTAAGGATGGAGGTTTGAACATTCTCCCCGTTGCACAGGAAAAGTCACCCATGCTCATTGAAGAATCAGTATAAGTCAACATAGGTACCAAAGAGAATCCTTGACTGGTTTATTTTGCAGCGTCATTGACAACAGAAGAGCAGCTAGAGTTCCATAACTTCTTTGCATAAAGACAGATAAATTTTTCTTGGTCATATGCCGACATGCCAGGGTTGGATCCTGAACTTGTTCTGCATCATTTTCCCTTACAACCAGTTGCCAAACTAGTGAAACAAAAATTGAGAAAAATGCACCCACATATTGCTTTGTTAGTCAAGGCAGAACTCAAGAAACTCTTAGACGTTGGTTTCATCAAATCTATCGACTATGCAGATTGGATTTACAATCTTGTACAGGTCACTAAATGGCCCAGGGCATCCGCATCTCACTAATTTTGGGAATATATCAACAAAGCTTGTCCTAAGGATGACTTTCCTTTACCTAACATAGACATGATAGTTGACATGACAATAGGATATGAGATGTCCCTTATGGATGGATTTTCAGGATATAACCAGATCAGAATTGCAACTGAAGACCAACCTAAGACAGCTTTCACTTGTCCTTAGGGAACGTATTGTTGGAATGTTATGCCCTTCAGACTCAAGAATGCAGGAGCAACCTATCAGCGTGCAATGACTACTATCTTTCATGATCTAGTACACACTCTTATGGAGGGATTATGTAGATGACCTTATTGCAAAATCCAAGACAAGGGTAGAACATTTACAGATTTTAGAAAAGATATTTCAGAGGCTAGAGAAGTATAAAGTGAGACTCAATCCAAAGAAATGTGTGTTTGGAGTCAAGTCAGGAAAGCTATTAGGTTATATCATCTCTAGACGAGGCATTGAAGTGGATCCGGCTAAGGTAAAAGCAATCATGGACATGCCTCCACCTACTAATCTTAGTCAACTAAGGACATTACAAGGAAGGTTGCAATCTATCAGAAGATTTATAGTGCAGTTAGTAGATAAGACACATCCTTTTCAACATCTACCAGAAAGTACCCTTTGAATGGATATGCGTGTGGAGAGCTTTTCAAGCGGTCAAAGAATATTTACTCACACCATGTCTTAATGCCACATTGAAGGAAGACCATTGATTCTTTATACGACAGCATTTCATCCTTTCAGACATTGCTTACACAAAGTGGTGAGTCATGAAGGCCGATCTATTATATCATTCGGAAATTTGGTAGGTTATAGGCTCAACTATAGTACCATTGAGCGATACGTCTTGCGATGAGTATTTGCTACTCAAAGTGAGGCACTATATGCTAAACCATCGAAACAATGTTTGATTGCTAAAATAGACCCTCTGAAATATCTTCTACCGACAAGGCATTAATAGAGGCGTGGCCAAATGGGTTATGATACTTAGTGAGTATGATATACAATATGTAGAAAGAAAGGCTATTAAAGGACATGTCATTGCTAATTAGTTAGCCGATGCACCAATACAGGCAGATCACCCATTAGTTGTAGACTTTCCTGATGAGTTCATATTCACATTTGACACAAACATAACATGGAAGCTGTACTTTGATGGCTCACATACAAATCATGGTTCAAGGGCTGGTATCCTATTTATCACACCATAGGGTGATTCCATCCCTAAGTCATTCAGGATTGCATTCCCATGCACTAACAACATAGCGGTTATGAAGCTCTAGTGATAGGGTTACGCATGGCATTCAAGTGGAAAATTAAGAACCTGTAGGTATATGGTGATTCCCAACTGGTAATCAGATAGGTAAATGATGATTATGAGACTAAGGACGAGAAGCTTGCTCCATACAAGCACATGGCTGATAACTTTAAGGAGTACTTTGACAAAGTCGAATTTCATCAAATACCTCATGTTTTAAATAGGGTAGCAGACACTATGGCTACAATTGCATCACTTCTTGACATTCCTAACAACATGCCTAAGTTTGAGTTCTTGGTAGAACAGCTTTTGGTCCAGCCTACGATATCCCAAATTCTGAAATGGTGTGTGACATTGTTGGTCCTGATTCCCCATGGTACAAAGAAATCTATGATTACCTTCATGCCGAAGTCATACCCACTGGCCTATCAAATAACCAACGTAGGACATTCCTCTGCAAGTCAGCCAAATACACCATCGTTGGAGACACCCTATATAGACACACCTTAGATAATACCCTACTGAGATGTCTTGATTCTACTGAAGCACAAGCAACCTTGCATGGGGTGCATGAGGGTATATGTGGTTCCCATTCTAGCATCCTACCTTAGCCAAAATATTATGAGACTGGGTTATTACTGGCCTACTATGGAAAAAGACTCATGTCTTTGTAACGAAATGCCGCCAATGCCAAGTTCATGGAGACTTGATACATGCGCTAGCATAGGAGCTTCGTCCTATAATGTCACCATGGCCCTTTTCCCAATGGGGACTTCGACCTCATAGGTAGATCCACCCCACATCATCTAATGGACACAAAATTCATTATCACACGCCATTGAGTATTTTATGAAGTGGATTGAAGCCATTCCTATGACATACATTACCGGCCATGCATTTCTAAATTTATCTTGAACTATATCATCTGTGGTATGGTGTCCCTCGATCCATAATCAGCGATAATGGCAGCCCATTTAAAAACCAAGAAGTCTGCCACCTGTGTGATGAATTTCATATCCAACATCACTTTTCCACTCCATACTACCCACAAGGTAACGGCCAAGCAGAGGCATCTAACAAGACCATCATTAGAATCCTCAAGAAGGTTGTCAATGATGCTGGTCGTGACTGGAATTTACAGCTTAACCTTGCCTTATGGGCTTATCACACAAGTATCCATACTCCCACTGGTGCTACTCCATATTCACTTGTATTTGGTTCTGAAGCTATTCTCCCTATTGAGGTCGAGATTCCTTCTCTAAGGGTATCTCTGAAGGCCCACATTGATGATGAAGAGTACTGAGTATCGAGACTCCATGAGCTAGAATTCCTGGATGAGTGAAGATAGAAGGCACTAGACCATCTTCAAGCATATCAGAATCGCCTTCGTCGTAGCTATAATAGGAAGGTATTGAATAGAAACTTTGACATTGGTGACCTAGTTTTAATGGATAACCCAAAGAATCAAGTAGAAAGAGAAAAACAGGAAAGTTTGAACCAAATTGGTTAGGACCTTATGTTGTTATGAAAGCTTTTGGATCAGGAGCGTACCAACTCTCTACTCCTGAAGGGGAACCATTGTCCTCACCAATCAATAGTTTGCATCTGAAGAAGTTCTACGCATAGCTTCTGGGAGCCTTTTGTCTTAATTAGCAAAAATACAAAAAAATCAGAAAATCACAAAAATCGTTATCAAGGTGAAAACCTGGCAAACATGCATCTTGGTAATACCAAAAAAATTAGACAATCTAGAAAATAGTAAAGATAAATCATTCGTCCAATAGTGAAAACCACTTCGGTGGCACTTTGGATAGGTACCATGGTGAAAACTTGGCAAACAGGTGCCATGTGTAGTTAACTCTGCTCCTTTTTCTACTATTATTCTAATCTATTCCTTATCCTTGTACATAGTCCTTATCATTGTACATAGTCCTCATCATTGTATATAGTCCGCTACCCTATACATAGTCCACTACCCTGTACATACTACCTATCCCTGTACATATCCCTTATCTTTCATATCCATCTCTTATATATACCATTCGTAATAAGTGGTAGTCTTTCCCATAACTTGGAGCGATTGACATCGAGTGCATTTCATATCCCCCATTTTATCCTATTCATAATCAATTGGTCTTATACTCAACTGGGGGAAAACACTTGATGTGTGTCATATTGATTCTTCCATTGGCTATGTTGAAGACGTAAAACCATAGAAAAATCCACAAACATTGCAAAATGACCTGAGAAAACACAAAAACATCAGAAAACTTCAAAAAGACAAAAAAAAAAAACATTTCAAAAATCCAAAAAATTCAAAAACAGAGTCAGAGTCAATCGCACTTGTCAGTCTTTGTCATTTGTCGAACTACGAGGTCTATGCATGTACAACGTAGGCAAGGCCATCAATTGATGAGCCCCCAAGGCCGCACTAGGTCAGTCCATTAGGGTTCGTCACATTCATTTTCACACACGTCTTCTATTTGTCGTCAGTCTTGTTAGTCAAAAGTCAAGTCAAACTACGAGGTCTCTGCATGTACAACGTAGGCAAGGCCATCAATTGATGGGCCCCCGAGACTGCACTAGGTCAATCCTTTAGGGTTTTGTCGTCACACAAAGTCAATTGTCAACGCATCGTCTCAAGTCATGCATCAATCTGGTGAACAATTCAGCAATGTCTCTAAGTCAAATCAAACAACTTTCCAAACAAAACAACCAAAATAGATCAACTAATGTCTGCTACAAGATGTGTCCTTCCTGGAAATAGACATCATCATAGCAATCAACGGGTATCTTATTCAAGATGGGTCCTTCCTGAATACTGATATCAGCAAAACAATCTATGTCTTATATAGGATGAGTCCTTCCTGTATAATCGACATTGTTAAACAATCAAACATAACCTTACACAAGTTATCACATCAACGACATCTGACTCAATGTCTTATACGATACATGTCTTTCTGAAACCAGGCTTTGTCATGCCTTATACAGATAGTCATAACATCGAAACCAAACTCACAGTCTTATCCGGTATGTGTATTTCTTGACATCAGGCTCTATCAATCAACACGAATCAAACAAACAAGATCAAGTTTTGGAAAATATTTTACTGGATTTTTGACTTTTTGACTTATTTATCTTATCTTTTCATATGACTTTATGATGGGAATTATGTTACTAGCTTTCTCAAGGATGTCCCATGAAGGATTTAGAGAAGCAACGATGTATCAGAATTCTATTTTCTTTGACTGCTATCTGTCAACTGTCTTTTCAATTTGATTTTGAGTCATGTTACTAGTTTCCTCAAGGATGTCCCCTGAAGGATTTAGAAGAGCGATGATGTCTCATGACCTGTCTTTTCTTTTGATTGTTGTCTGTGGTTTGTCTTGACAAAAAGACTGGGGCAACTTGTGTCCTTAGTATGAGTTAATGACACTCCTTGTCTGCGACTATCTGTTGTTAGCAAGTGGATGACCTTGCACACTTTGATCTATGTCATTTCATGGTGTTTGTCTCCATTTGTATTAGTCCCGCCCAATGATGATAAAGTGCAACACCTTTGGTGATACAGCAAAACATTGAATATTGCTAATACTAACATCCATGTCTTTTATTATTCATCATTCTTTTCGCACTAACATTTCTTCTTTTCTACATCTTCACCACCATTGTCTATTTTCCTCTATCATTTTTTTCTTTCTTTCATCTTCTAGTTTTCTCATCAATTTCGAGAGCACACTCATGTTCTTTGAACCCGCTTGTCCTCTTGAGGGGACATACCACTACCTCCTCGTCATCCTTCCTCATCCTAATTTTGTTGGGGCATATCTTTCACCTATTTTACACTGGGGCATATTTCTTATCGATTTTCTTTGACACAACGCTGAAATGACATTGTATCAAAGAGGGGAAAATGTAGACACCAAAATTTGGTTTAAGCCTACGACTTCAATATTCTTCTATTGATTAAATAATGTCAATTATTTAATTATTCTCTATAGTCTTCATTTCTTCTATTAATTAAATAATCTTAATTATTTAATTAATTCACATTTTCTTTATTCTATCTGATTAATTAAATAAACATTTTTTATTTAATTATGTTACTAATTAACCTTATCCTTCTTGTCAAATTAAATAAATTATTATTTAATTTACTCTTTACCATACTTCAACTATAATTAAATAAATTCTTTATTTAATTAATTATTCATTTAAACCCCTTCATCATTTAATTAAATAAATCTTATTTATTTAATTATTCTTCAAAGATCAAATCTTGAATTAAATGAATTATTTAATTCATGAATTCTATGTTAACGCATTCCTCTATATTTAGATAATTGTGTGAGTTATCTAAGTATTCACTTTGACTTGACTCGACATCTATTTCAAATCGCTCAGTTAACTCTTGCTTTAATGTCTGAGTGGCGTTCTCGAGTAATCTCTTCGTCAAATTATTCAATCGTCCAGTGCTAACTCAATTGTGTGTACATGCATATTAATTAAATATTCCTATTTAATTAATTAAATATTGTGCGTGCATTCGAACAAGAGTCGCTTTAATCAATCTTTATCTTTGTCATGCAAAGATAATTCTTCTATTTTCAAATACCAAACTGGAAGATTAAATCATTTATTTAATCTTTAATTTTATTTCTAATTTGTATCACTCATGTCACTACTGACAGTTATCAGAATGCATGACTAATCAGTCGATCTCAACAGTCCGTTGATCTTTCGATCTTGGCCTGTCGTTCGAATAATCAATTTTCTATAAATTGATTTATCATTCTTCATTCCAATCTCTCTCGCGAAATCTTATGACTTTTGAGAGCACATATCTTGAATCTTCGATGTTTTGCTAAATCTTTATCATAGGCTATACTTGCACTAACTTACAAGAAATCTGAGGGCAATTATACTACACAAGAAAAATGGAGAAGGGCAATCGAGATGAATCATGGAAATACGTAACAATTTGGTGAGATTGTTTCAGTTTGTTCACGTTATTACTTTCCTTTGTTCTTTGTTGATTAGCATTAGATTTGCATTTAGATTTACATTGCATTGTTTGCTCTAATCTGTTCTTGTGCACTTTCTTGGTGTTACAATTGTAAGCCCAAGGGCTTATATGACTATGCCCATATCTTATCATATGTCAATAAATCATATTTCTTTTTTTCACTCTTCCACCAAGAAAATTTTTACATGGACATGGATATTTGTCAATGTCCCTCTCATCAACTACTCTCTCATCATATGCATAATATTGATCCGTAGTCAACCTTTGATGCTAATCCATCTATAATATTTTGCATTCCCATATTAATTTAGTTTCTGATTTAAAGAAAAAAACATAAATTTAAAAATAGAGATGCCAAAACATTGTTTGAAGTAGTCACTTTTAGTATAGACCATAACAGAAAGAAGAGGATATAATGATTCATTGATCTAAGATATGTCTTACATTCATTTGAAGTTTACCTACTAAGAATGGAATATTCTTGTGTTTCCTATCAGCTTACTTTCAGCAATGAGGGTTTCAAGTTACCTCTGAATTCGTTGCAGAGGGCCTCGCTGACTTCAAATTCATTGCAGCAAACTTTGAATTCCTTTCCTACCTTTTCAAAAGTCTTCAGGTCCTATACAAACAAGATTTATCGCCCATGCAAGTGCTTCAATACCTATCCATGAGATTAAAAAATGTCAACAACATTCCAATTTCATTCCCATTCCAACAATTATACATTTTACAAGTTGTTTGACTTATAAATATAGACAATTTATGTAAACCACTAGATAAATAGCATTACTCATGTAAATTGTACTTTCATATCTCTTTGAGCTTCTTTCTGTATTTCTTCTTCTACATTGGTCGTGTTATGAAAGTAAAACTTAAAAGTGCCCCTGCTGATAAGATTTGAGTCTTTAGTTGTTTACTTGTTTTTGTGATATTTTATTTTGAGTCTTAAAATCAAAACAAACATGTATGAAGGTTGATTTGCATCTGAGGAGTAAGTGTCCTCATGTGAAAGGTTTTCTCTTTGAGTCTTTAGTTGTTTCAGTTATATTTGAGTCTTAAAATCAAAATAAAAAAATATGAAGGTTGAGATGTGTTTCAGTATAGTTCTTGAAGAAGATTTAATTAATATTTTGAGCCACTCTTTTGACACAACATCTGGATGAGTGATGGATAAGGATTGCAAATGTGGGATCTTTAAAGTCATGTACATTAAGAGGTGGGGAAATCTAGACCAATTAAGATCAAGTTAGAAATATAAATTATGAATTGAATATTAAATAACTTTTAAAATATTTTCTCACCATGATTGGTTACATTTATAAAGTGCATGTTAACAAAAAAAAATTATTGGATTATGAGTAAAAAACTGTCCAGGTAAAAATTGAAGTTTATGGCATGTCCAGGATACAATCTCAGGTGATTTGTGAGTCTGGAATTTCAAGGCAGAAAACGAATTGTAAAAATCTAAAATTCATAAATTTAAGTGTGAATTAAGTCAAAACGTTTTGGGTTTATCAAAACACCGAGGCTGGGTACTTTGTTTCTAAAAGATAATTGGAGTACCCAGACTTTTTATAATTTTGCTTTTCACTTTCAACTTAGTTTTTATTTCATTTTGTTGAAAACATCAAAGACTGAGATTAGGTTTTGAAGAAGTAAAACTAGATCAAAAATAAGGATGAAATCTTGGGAAAAGACAAATGATTGAATGCTCTATAGATTGGTGCAAACAAATGGGTTTTTCAGGGTAACCTTACCAAATTTGAACATTTATGAGACTTAGCCATTGTATATTTTGTCTCTTCTTATTGTGTTGATCGTTTATCAATTTGTATGTGCTTTGAGTTCTCGATCATATCCGATGTTTTATTATTTAAGGTATTTACCCTTTTGATTGACTAATTTGAGTTTGACATTTAATGATACAAACCACACTCGAAGTTTAATTATGTTGAATGAATTTGCAAGCCTATGTGGAGCTATTCAAGGTAATCCTTGATGACCTTTGTTTATAATTTTGCTATCCAATCTACTTGGATATTAACCTCATTTTCTTACTTCTCTATTTGATGAGGGTTCATTCACATGGTCATCCATAAACCATATCTTAAATTAGTTGATTGGTTGAGTGGCTAACACTCCACATTCGATAATTGATTAGACCTATCTTTGTTTCTTAAGTATTTGATCTTGTTTTCATAATTTCGATATTGGCATATGGCAAGCAAATGACAAATGCATTTGAACTCCTACTCATAACTTTGTATTAGCTAGTTGGGAGGTTTTAATAAGCTATTGCATTGGAATATTTCTATAACAACAGAAGGAGAAACAATGTAGAATTGATTTCAAATGCTTTCTATTGTCTTTGTGAATTGCGGCAATGTGAGGAAAGCCGGGTGATAATATATAAGTCTAGATGTTTATCTAGATTGATGTGGATCTTCAAAATTGTAGATACTTAAATCCAAAACATGATTAAGCCTTGAAAGTGGATTGATCCACAGATAACATTATGATGAGTGCTAGAATGTAATGTTCAATGTGGGTCATGAATGATTGGAGGTGATACAAAATATTTAAATATACCAGTAATAGTCATATGGTGTTAATCAGTTAATGTAAATGTGACATAAGGATTTATTATATATAAGTGAGTTGAAGGCCAAGAGTCATTTGTACTTTATTTAGAGAATCAGAAGGATTATCAAATTTGAAAATTCATGTCATCATATCAATTATCCTTCATGGGTTTATTGAAGAGTCTTTCATTTATCTCAAGCACTCTTGTTTTAAAAACTTTATCATTTATGGCTGATTTTTGTTTGATTACATTTAGTATAAATTATTTTAAAGATATCAAGTTTTCACAATCCATCAAGTGGTGCAATAAGATTTCTGGATTTGATTGTGTTTTGGTTTTCAACATGAACGTTTCAAATCATACTACACGATCCATCATCGGGATGAAAGAGAGCTGGAGGAGAAAATGGATTGTTGCAGACCAAAGCAAGCTAAAAAGAGAGAGAGGGGGGGGACACAAGGAAGGAGGCACACGGTTCGAGGTTGGGGTGGATTAAAAAGAAAAGCAAAGGAGCAAAGGAGAAGATAAAGAAAGCGAATGAACTCCAGATAGCACCTTGAAGAGGGAATGAAGAAAGAGATAATTTAAAACAAAGAAAGTTGTAAAGGAAACACGATAGAGAAATAGAGAGTAAAAAGAAAACTAGAAATAGAGCAATCAAAAAGGTTTAGATAAAGATGATATAAAGAAATTGTAAAAGTATAAAGAGAAGAAAAGAGAATTATATAAGAGAATTATATAAAGAATTTACCTCTATATAAGAAATAAAGAAATAAATTTGTATAAGAGAATTATATAATTCTATATAATTCTATGTAAAGAAATATATAAAGAAATAAATTTATATAAGAGAATTATATAAAGAAATTTATTATGATAAAAATTAAAAATATAAATATTATATGATGTTTATTAATTAATATATATAGTTTCTATTAAAATAAAATGATAATGATAAATAAGAGAATAAAAATAAAAATAAAAATAAAACTAGAACAATAAATATAATGGAAAAACAAATAGAAAAAAAAAAGAAATACAGACAAAAATAAAAATGATATAGGTATTAATCAAGGAAAAAACAAAATAAAATGAAGAGAGAAATAAAATAAAAATGTAAGAGATAAACAAACCAAAATGAGATGAAAAGAAAAATAATGAACATAAGAATGAGGAGATAATAAAATAAAATAAGAAAAACAAAATAATAAAGAAAATGAAAGAAATTAACAAAAATAAATTAATAACTAAGAAAAATAAATAACATAATAAGTAAAAATGAAAGCTATAAAAGAATAAATTAGAAATAAATAAAGAAATAAAGAAAAATGGAGTAGGAATGAATCAAAGATAAAAAACAAAATGAAATAAAGAAAGACTAAAATTAAAATCAAAATAAAATACAAAGAAATACAAATGAAATGATATAAGTATAAAATACAATAAAAATAAAATAAGATAAAAATAAATTAAAGAATAAAGAAAGAAAATAACAAAATAAATAATAAATCAAATAAAAACTACTAAAGAACAAAAGTTAATTCAATGAAAAATGATAAAAATAAAAATTGAAAATTAAAAATAAATAAATAAATAAAATAAAATAACTAAAAAATGATAAAAAGAGATGATTTTAAGATAAAAAGTCAAAATAAAATAAAATGATATTGGTTATAAAGCAATCAGTAAAAACACTACAAAATTTAAATAATAAATTAACAAAGATGTTGGAAGATAAACTAGGAGTAAAAGAAAAACTAAGAGCAAGGACCCAAAACAAGAAGGTAAAGTGATAAACCGAAGAGAGCGGGATAAAAAGGTGGGGGGGGGGGGAAATGAGGACAACCGACAAAAGAGGGGGCGGAAAGGCCCAAAAGAATGAGAAGCATAAAGGAAGAAACAACAAGAGAACCCACAAGGAACGAAGAGGGAACGAAAAGGAAAAAGCGGGGGACAGTCAAGAGTGGCTAAGATAGTGGTTTCTAAGATTGGATAACAAAGGTTGCCAGGAACGGCTGAGATTCCAACCCTCATCACGATTCAAGTTGGTGGGATGATTGCTAATTACGATGGCTTCCTTGAGTTTTCTCTTAAAGAAATTGTCTTCTTTGTATAAAACTTGAAAGTCTTCTAGACAAATGTGGTGTTTGGTGAAAGAAGAGTGCTCTACGAGAGCAGATTTGAAGACACGATCATGCTTGATGTCTGCACTATGCTCTTTGATTCTTGTCCTAAAAGAGCGACCCGTTTCCCCTATATAAGGGGTGCCACAAGAGCAAACCACTTTGTAAACACCAGATTCAAGAAGGATGTCTTTAGGGTCCTTAAGAGAAGGAATGAGGTTTCTCAAAGTCAAAAAGGGCTTGAAGGCGCAACAAAGTCCTTTTTTGAGGAGGATCTTGGAAATTTTGTGGGAGATGCCTTCAATATAAGGAAGGGAAGCACAAGGAGGGAAATTCAGTTTGGAGGTATTGGCTTGGGGATGGAGACTTGCTCTAGTTTGGTTGAAAGCTTTAGAGATTTGTTTGTTAGTGTAACCATTCAGGATGAAGACACTACGGAGATGAGCCAACTCCTGGTTTAAGAATTCCTCATCACAAATTCGAAAAGCACGCATGGCAAGGGTTTTAAGGACCCCAAATTTTTGGCTAGGGTGATGATGAGAAGCAGGATGGAGGTAGAGGTCAGTATGGGTTACTTTACGAAAAACCTGATGGCCAAGGGAACCATCTGATTTCTTGATGAGCAAGATATCAAGGAAAGGGAGTTGGTTGTCAATTTCAAGTTCCTTAGTGAAGGAGATGCATTGGGAAACACTGTTGAGATGAGAATAAAAATCTTCTAATTTGTCAAGACCATGAGGCCAACAAACATTAGTGTCATCCACATATCGCTTCCACCACTTCGGCTTAAGAGGGAAAGAGGAAAGGGCAATTTCTTCAAATTGCTCCATGTAAAGGTTTGCAATGATAGGGGAGAGAGGAGAACCCATGGCAACACCATCAACTTGCTCATAGATGACTCCTTGGAAGGAAAAGAAGGTAGATCTTAGGCATAATTCGACAAGGCTTGCAATTTCGTTGTTGGTTTTGCATTTGACAATTTCAATAGAGTCCGGGATAGGCACCTTGGTGAAGAGAGAGACAACATCAAAGCTCACCAAGGTGTCATGCTTATCTAATCGGACCTCCTTGACGAAATTGACAAAGTGGGTAGAATCCTTGATGTGTGATTCATAATTACCCACAAGCGAGGAGAGTAATTTAGCAAGGAAGGAAGCCAACTTCTAAGTGGGTGAGCCTATGGTGTCCACAATGGGTCGGAGAGGAGCACCTACTTTGTGAATTTTAGGGACTCCATAAATGCAAGGAGTTACCTCCTTGGAAGGAACTAGGCACTTCTTGGTGGCTTCATCAAAGGACGAGCAAGAAATGGCATATTTAACTTTTTTGAGAATTTTATAGCAAGGGTTGCAAGGGAGAGTTCTGTAGCTCTGCATATCAGAAAGAAGAACAAACATTTTTGCATTGTAGTCCTATTTGTTCATGATAACAGTGGCATTTCCCTTATCAGCTTTGTTGATGACTAAATCATTATTACGTAATAAATTCTTAAAAGCAAAAAGTTCAGCTTTGGGGACATTGCTCTGCGGGGGTTTGGCAGCCGTAAGGCCACTGCACAGTCTTGTCTAACCTCTTCCGCAATGTGGGAAGGGAGAGTATGAATGATGTTCTCAATTTCAATGAGGAAATCGAAGTGGGGAACGGAGCGAGGAGAGATGGCAGATCCCAAGCCCCTATTTAGGAATTTTAAGGCAAGGGGATGCAATCGGGCTTTGGACAGATTGATAACCAACTTGGACTCCCAGTCTTTGACCAAAGTAGGAGTGGGATATTTGGATTGACCATGGGAAAAGGAATCACGCGTAAGCTTAGGCTCACATGCAAGAGGCGCAACTCAAGACCGAGGGGAATGGGAGGCCACTGGAGCTATTTGGTGAGGAACACAGTTGGCAGAACAACTCCGGTGGCCTCCCATTCCCCTCGGTCTCGAGTTGTGCCTCTTGTGTGTGAGCCTAAGCTTACGCATGATTCCTTTTCCCGTGGTCAATCCAAATATCCCACTCCTACTTTGGTCAAAGACTGGGAGTCCAAGTTGGTTATCAATCTGTCCAATGCCCGATTGCATCCCCTTGCCTTAAAATTCCTAAATAGGGGCTTGGGATTTGCCATCTCTCCTCGCTCCATTCCCCACTTGGATTTCCTCATTGAAATTGAGAACATCATTCATACTCTCCCTTCCCACATTGCGGAAGAGGTTAGACAAGACTGTGCAGTGGCCTTACGGTGTGCCAAACCCCCACAGAGCAATGTCCCCAAAGCTGAACTTTTTGCTTTTAAGAATTTATTACGTAATAATGATTTAGTCATCAGCAAAGCTGATAAGGGAAATTCCACTGTTATCATGAACAAACAGGACTACAATGCAAAAATGTTTGTTCTTCTTTCTGATATGCAGAGCTATAGAACTCTCCCTTGCAACCCTTGCTCTAAAATTCTCAAAAAAGTTAAATCTGCCATTTCTTGCTCGTCCTTTGATGAAGCCACCAAGAAGTGCCTGGTTCCTTCCAAGGAGGTAACTCCTTACATTTATGGAGTCCCTAAAATTCACAAAGCAGGTGCTCCTCTCCGACCCATTGTGGATACCATAGGCTCACCCACTTACAAGTTGGCTTCCTTCCTTGCTAAATTACTCTCCTCGCTTGTGGGTAATTCTGAATCACACATCAAGGATTCTACCCACTTTGTCAATTTCGTCAAGGAGGTCCGATTAGATAAGCATGACACCTTGGTGAGCTTTGATGTTGTCTCTCTCTTCACCAAGGTGCCTATCCCGGACTCTATTGAAATTTTCAAACGCAAAACCAACAATGAAATTGCAAGCCTTGTCGAATTATGCCTAAGATCTACCTTCTTTTCCTTCCAAGGAGTCATCTATGAGCAAGTTGATGGTGTTGCCATGGGTTCTCCTCTCTCCCCTATCATTGCAAACCTTTACATGGAGCAATTTGAAGAAATTGCCCTTTCCTCTTTCCCTCTTAAGCCGAAGTGGTGGAAGCGATATGTGGATGACACTAATGTTTGTTGGCCTCATGGTCTTGACAAATTAGAAGATTTTTATTCTCATCTCAATAGTGTTTCCCAATGCATCTCCTTCACTAAGGAACTTGAAGTTGATGGCCAACTCCCTTTCCTTGATATCTTGCTCATCAAGAAATTAGATGGTTCCCTTGGCCGTCGGGTTTTTTCGTAAAGCAACCCATACTGACCTCTACCTCCATCCTGCTTCTCATCATCACCCTAGCCAAGAATTTGGGGTCCTTAAAACCCTTTCCATGCGTGCTTTTTGAATTTGTGATGAGGAATTCTTAAACCAGGAGTTGGCTCATCTCCGCAGTGTCTTCATCCTGAATGGTTACACTAACAAACAAATCTCTAAAGCTTTCAACCAAACCAGAGCAAGTCTCCATCCCCAAGCCAATACCTCCAAACCGAATTTCCCTCCTTGTGCTTCCCTTCCTTATATTGAAGGCATCTCCCACAAAATTTCCAAGATCCTCCTCAAAAAAGGACTTCGTTGTGCCTTCAAGCCCTTTTTGACTTTGAGAAACCTCATTCCTTCTCTTAAGGACCCTAAAGACATCCTTCTTGAATCTGGTGTTTACAAGGTGGTTTGCTCTTGTGGCACCCCTTATATAGGGGAAACGGGTCGCTCTTTTAGGACAAGAATCAAAGAGCATAGTGCAGACATCAAACATGATCGTGTCTTCAAATCTGCTCTCGTAGAGCACTCTTCTTTCACCAAACACCACATTTGTCTAGAAGACTTTCAAGTTTTATACAAAGAAGACAACTTCTTTAAGAGAAAACTCAAGGAAGCCATCGTAATTAGCAATCATCCCACCAACTTGAATCGTGATGAGGGTTGGAATCTCAGCCGTTCCTGGCAACCTTTGTTATCCAATCTTAGAAACCACTATCTTAGCCACTCTTGACTGTCCCCCGCTTTTTCCTTTTCGTTCCCCCTTCGTTCCTTGTGGGTTCTCTTGTTGTTTCTTCCTTTCTGCTTCTCATTCTTTTGGGCCTTTCTTCCCCCTCTTTTGTCGGTTGTCCTCATTCCCCCCCCCCCCTTTTATCCCGCTCTCTTCGATTTATCACTTTACCTTCTTGTTTTGGGTCCTTGCTCTTAGTTTTTCTTTTACTCCTAGTTTATCTTCCAACATCTTTGTTAATTTATTATTTAAATTTTGTAGTATTTTTACTGATTGCTTTATAACCAATATCATTTTATTTTATTTTTACTTTTTATCTTAAAATCATCTCTTTTTATCATTTTTTAGTTATTTTATTTTATTTATTTATTTATTTTTAATTTTCAATTTTTATTTTTATCATTTTTCATTGAATTAACTTTTGTTCTTTAGTAGTTTTTATTTGATTTATTATTTATTTTGTTATTTTCTTTCTTTATTCTTTAATTTATTTTTATCTTATTTTATTTTTATTGTATTTTATACTTATATCATTTCATTTGTATTTTTATTTTCTTTGTATTTTATTTTGGTTTGCTCTTCTCTTTAATTTTAATTTTAGTCTTTCTTTATTTCATTTTGTTTTTTATCTTTGATTCATTCCTACTCCATTTTTCTTTATTTCTTTATTTATTTCTAATTTATTCTTTTATAGCTTTCATTTTTACTTATTATGTTATTTATTTTTCTTAGTTATTAATTTATTTTTGTTAATTTCTTTCATTTTTCTTTATTATTTTGTTTTTCTTATTTTATTTTATTATCTCCTCATTCTTATGTTTATTATTTTTCTTTTCATCTCATTTTGGTTTGTTTATCTCTTACATTTTTATTTTATTTCTCTCTTCATTTTATTTTGTTTTTTCCTTGATTAATACCTATATCATTTTTATTTTTGTCTGTATTTCTTTTTTTTCTAGTTTTTTCTTCTATTTGTTTTTCCATTATATTTATCGTTCTAGTTTTATTTTTATTTTTATTTTTATTCTCTTATTTATCATTATCATTTTATTTTAATAGAAACTATATATATTAATTAATAAACATCATATAATATTTATATTTTTAATTTTTATCATAATAAATTTCTTTATATAATTATCTTATATAAATTTATTTCTTTATATATTTCTTTACATAGAATTATATAGAATTATATAATTCTCTTATACAAATTTATTTCTTTATTTCTTATATAGAGGTAAATTCTTTATATAATTCTCTTATATAATTTTCTTTTCTTCTCTTTATACTTTTACAATTTCTTTATATCATCTTTATCTGAACCTTTTTGATTGCTCTATTTCTAGTTTTCTTTTTGCTCTCTATTTCTCTATCGTGTTTCCTTTACAACTTTATTTGTTTTAAATTATCTCATTCTTCATTCCCTCTTCAAGGTGCTATCTGGAGTTCATTCGCTTTCTTTATCTTCTCCTTTGCTCCTTTGCTTTTCTTTTTAATCCACCCCCAACCTCGAACCGTGTGCCTCCTTCCTGGTGTCCCCCCCCTCTCTCTCTTTTTAGCTTACTTTGGTCTGCAACAATCCATTTTCTCCTCCAGCTCTCTTTCATCTTGATGATGGATCATGTAGTATGATTCGAAACGTTGATGTGAAAAACCAAAACATAATCAAATCCAGAAATTTTATTGCACCATAAATTATTTAGTCTAATTGTCAAAGAGGACAAACTTAACATAGCCATACACTCATAATTGATTTTGGATCACAAGTGTTTGTGTTCAAAATCATCTCTCAGAAGTACATGATATATATATTCTACAAGTATTTCTTGACAAGCTTATCTCTAGGTTCACCTAACTTAGAATTACATTCTAGATGCTACTATGTTTTTTCCTTGGTGAGTTAGTTGTGTTCCTTTTTGTTCATGAGGAACATCTTTATAATTAATGTGGGTTTGTCTCTTTTGATGTGCATCCATTTCAGGCCTGCAGTCCAATGGATTCCAAAGAGGTTGTGTTTGGTGAAGGCTCATCAGGTAATATTTTGGAGTAATTCTTTAATTGGAAAATATATCCTTATTTTCTATAATTTTATTCTATTTGGTAGAGTGGCTCTGGGGATAAGGATTTTAAATGTTTACACAACTCTATGAAGAAGTCATGCTTTCTTTATAAGAGTGTCTCCAAAATTTACTTCCAAATTACCATGAGAAATCCCTAAAAATTGTGGTTATAGGAGGGTGTGGGAGGTGTGCTTAGTGAATGCGATGTATATGTTGTCCAGAAAACAACTGAGTTGGTTCCTGCAGAAGTACTTTGGACAATTGACTGACTAGATATGCATGCATTAGCAGTTTCAAGTGTAGCAGAGCCTATTCAATCATGGGAAATGTTAGGAGATTCATTTGTCTCTCTAACAAAGAGTTTTTTCAACCATTGCAAATTTGCAACTAGCTTGAAATGGTATCTTCATTATTGAAGAACTAGCATTCGTCTTGTCATAATTCTTTGGCAGAACTGTAGTAACATGGGGATATTGTAAAGAATATTATAAATTAAAGGATTAACATTGATCTAGTCAAGCTAGGTAATGAACACCATATATATGTGGTATTTGTCTTCTTGGAGACAACAAGCTTTATTCAGTTATCCATTACTGATTCTTATTCTCTCTTACTTTTTTGTATGATCTATGCATGTTATTTTTCATTGTGCTAGTGATGATGGACCAGGCTCATTTTTTCATCAAAATATATGCACGACTTCCATGGTTTAACTGCATCTCACTTTCCTTTGTGATGAGAAGGTAGAGGTAGATTTCAACAAGAGCCTCCATTGTTTGAATTGGCATCAAACAATACCTTCAACCTCAACTTATGTCATTACATATAATGACATTTCCCCAATTGTATGTATTGTTTAATCACACAATAAGGGGCCTTTAAAGCCCAATGGTACCTACCCAATCTACATATACCTTCGGTGTTATTGAAAATCATAGGCAGAAGTGAAAGTGTTAGGAAGGTAGGTCTATTTCATCTAGATTTTTTTCATTGTCAAAATACGTCTACCTTAATTGATGCAAATCTGTTCATGAGATTTATGCATGATCACTATTGCTATCTATGCTCTACTGGTTTGATATGCCCATGATTTATTTCCTACAGTACTTGACTAATGACTCTCTATGAATAACCCAATTATAGTGCTTTGTTTTCAAACATAAAGTGGGTGGTAAGTGTTGCTTTATGTGATAACCATACATGACTTAGTTAAGAAATGGGAATCTCATTATAAGATTTTCTCAATGAATTGGAATCCTGTATGCAAATACATGATGTCTATCTTTTCATTTTTCCCTTTTTAGGTGCACTCTTGAAAGCTCCTAAGTGGTTGAAGAGCCCAGTTGGTGTCAGTTTTGTATTTGGGGGAAAGCTTGCTTCATTTCAGCCCGGTATAGCGTCACAGAGTGTTGTTGGCTCTTATGAGGTAGAGTACAATTTAATCTTTGGTACATGTCATTAAGATGATATATGGTCTTATTTTTCTGCTATTTTCATAGGTATATATACACAATCTCATTACCGAGGACAGTTGATGCTTCATTCAACATAATTTGAAGTTACAATAGCAAATGGTAAAAATTATCATTGCGAGCTTTATGCGATAAGAAGTCTCAGGATTCTTAGTTAGTTATTTGTGGATACTTTTTGAATGGGATTAATAACAATTTACATTCATTTGTATTGTTTCACTTGCAAATTTTTGGTTTCTACATTGATTTAGTTTGGAAGAAGAGAGGGAGACATGGAATTTCCTAAGAGTCATGTTTGAAGATGAAGGCAATGCTAGGACAAAGCTAATTGACCACCTTGGATTTCAAGTGCATTCAACAGAGAATCAAGACTTATAGGAAGCTCAATCTTCCAACATTGATGATATTAGCAATGAAATAATCAACAATGTCACTCTTGATGATACAACACAATTAGATTCATCGGTTCAGTCAAAAGGTGGAAAAGATGTTACATCCACCAATGAATTGGGATCCTATATGCAAATACATGATGTCTATCTTTTTGTTTTTCCCTTTTCAGGTGCACTCTTGAAAGCTCCTAAGTGGTTGAAGAGACCAGTTGGTGTTAGTTTTGGATTTGCAGGAAAGATTGCTACATTTCGGCCAGGTATAGCATCACAGAGTGTTGTTGGCTCTTCTGAGGTAGAGTACAATTTATTCTTTGTTACATTTCATTAAGATGATATATGCTCTTATTTTCATGCTATTTTCATAGGTATATATACACAATCTCATTACCAAAGATAGTTTGTTGCTTCATTCAATAGAGTTTGAAGTTGCAATAGTAGATGGTGAAAAATCATGATTGTGAGCTTTGCACAATAAGAAGTCTTAGGATTCTTAGTTAGTTATTTGTGGATACTTTTTGAATGGGATTAATAACAATTTACATTCATTTGTATTGTTTCACTTGCAAATTTTTGGTTTCTGCATTGATTTAGTTTGCAAGAAGAGAGGGAGCCATGGAATTTCCTAAGAGTCATGTTTGAAGATGAAGGCAATGCTAGGAAAAAGCTACTTGAGCACCTTGGATTTCAAGTGCAGTCAACAGAGAATCAAGACTTACAAGAAGCTGAATCTACCAACATTGATGATATTAGCAGTGAAATAATCAACAATGTCACTCTTGATGATACAACACAATTAGATCCATTAGTTCAGTCAAAAGGTGGACAAGATGTTACATCCCCCAGAGACAATGGCGAGGAGTTTTTTGATAGTTTGCATAGTTCAAAAGAAGATTACGTACTTCCTCTCACTGAAAATGATTTTGTTGTTGGGAAGGATACCCTAGGCAATGGAGAAGAGGTGCAACATGAAGCTACTAAATATTCGACTAAATACTTAGAATGCAATGAATCTATTCAAATTTCTTTAGTTGTTGGTGATTATAAGGGAGGATTCTTGCAGTTCCTGTCAGCAAACAAGATGGTAGATGCACTTCTCATTGCTCATGTCGGGGGAGTTCTTTACGAGAGAAAACTCGTGATGAATATTCAAGAAAAAAAAATTATTCCTATCATAATGTTATGCTTCTAGACTAATTACATGGCATTTGAAACGTCTTAAAGACTTTTAATTTTTATGTTTTACCCTACTTCTTGTATTCAGCTATTTATATTTTAGAAGGCTAAATGGCTTTGTTTATCTAAAATATATTTCTTTCTGTGGAATATTTTTTGACTTAACACTATTAGTGCAAGTGGTTTCTACTATGGTCAATAATGATCTTATTGGATTTGTGAACAACAGGCCTTTGAAATCCTGGAAAGAAACTCTTGCTTTATTTTTTTACAGTAAGTTTTTTTTCCCACAAAAATTAGTTAAACAAAAAATTATGTAAATTGGATAATTCAATTTTGATTTGAAGCAAATTCTACTTGACAATAAGTTTTTTTATAACTCATTTCTAATTTATGTGAGTTGTAGTTTGAATTTTTTGTTATAATGAGAAAGCGTACAAATTGATACATTGTATCATACAGTTGTGTACAGTATTTTCAAACATTTATCATAGTTGTATCATAGATAGAAGACTTCGACGTAAAGCAGTCTTGGCAGGCTGATTTTTGACTTAACACTTGGAGGACTCGGCACATAATTGGTAGGCTGACTTTTTGACTTGGATGTTGAAGGTAGGTTTTCAAATCAAATAATCCCTACCCCACATAGTGATGTGTTTTTTCTATTATATTTTCATTGAATGCTCTTGGAAAATAAATAAAATTAGCTATGATGGTCTTTTGTGCACTGTTGCCAATTGATTCTAAGTTTTCTTTAAGAGGCTTGGGTTTGGAAGATCAAAGGGGTCTCTTGTAGTCAATAGAGAAATAAATTCAGTCCTTTAAGAGATTGTAACAAAGATGTGATAATCATAAAGCACAAGGCTCAAAGCAATGAGATCATAATGTAAAAACAAAAGAGAAAAATTATGTTTTTATCAAAACAATGATTTTAAGGATTGACTATGAAGAACAATCATCATAAGATAACATTCAATGCAAACAATGACAGTGCTAATGAGTTATCAATACAGTGAATAAAGAGTTCCAATTTTCAATGCATGATAACAGTAGTCCAAGGAATGCAAAGGATATGAATGAAAGACAATATATAGAGGGAAAATAGTTGCAAATGATCACTGTTATATCAAAGCATATGGGTGTTAAAGGATCATAGAAAAATGAAGGAGATAATAGTAGTTTTTATGAATGCCATGTGACCCAATATCATGTGCAAAGAAGATGTAAAAGACCATGGAATAGAGTGAAAAGGGGTCAAAGTCAATGAGATTCATTGAATGTCAAAGAGCATTATCATTATATTAGTGAAAGTACAAGATTGTAACAGAAATGAAGCAATGGAAAGAAAGAACAATATATGCAACATCATGATCACTGTTATAAAGGATGAAGATCAATATGAGCTTTCAGGATTCAATATTTCCACATACCTTTAGATTGTAACCTTGTTTAATGTCCTACCCTTTCTTGAATTATACTAGTGTTGCAACTCGGAAAACACTGCTCAACAAGCTCTGGCATTACAAAAATGGAAAACACCAATCCTTGCATTCAATGGTTGTTTCCTTCATCAAATGTGCAATGTACTCTCAAACCGAAGCTTTTGCTTGATATCTTCTGTTATAGAAAACCTTAAAACACGCGTGGGAGCTGAAATACCAAATTGTTCGTTAAACTTTGAAACTTCCCTCCAACATGCAATCACAATGTTTTATAACAAAAATAAACTGCCTAAAATTCCCTCCAAATGCATACAAGACCCAACCAAGGCACCAAAAATACCTTTTCTTTTTTTTTTGTCTACCAAAATTACCTATTGCTAAAATGTACCCAAAAAAACTATTGCATGGAAGGCATGCGAAAATTAATCTTCATTTTTAAGGGGAAAAAATTCATCTATCTACATTGTCATTTTAATATAGGTTGTGAAAATAAAGATAACCATGATGTGCTCCTAAAATTACTAGAGTTCAAACTTGTATAAGAAAATAACATCTATAAGAATGATCAACACACAATTGATTTCATAGATTATAAAATAATTCTATTTTTTAAAAATAAGTAACAATATAAAGCCTGAAAGAGAAAAATTTTGAATACTAAAAGTGATCATTGTTATTTCTATTTCACATTATTAAGCTGGTCAAGTATACAAAGATAGAAGTGAATCAATCTTCATTTTTATTTCAATTGGATTGTTTAAATCATATTTTATTAGTGAAATTGACCACAATTGCTCTTTGATACATTTGACATGCTAACACAATAGGAAAATAAAACTGGCTTCAAATCATAATTAAAAACATTAATGATTCATTAACATAATGAGTAATAAAAGTTAAAGTATATAAATGTTTATAAATTCTTTTATAAAATATATGTGAAAGCCTTAAGACTGCACCGAGAGGCAATTCCTTCCACGCAATAGGTATTTTTGGTGCACCAAGCAAACTAGGCGACCAAATGGCTCGCTTAGGTAGGGGTCCCATGAGGGGGGCTTAAGCTCTATAGATTGTGATCAAATTCAAAAGAAAAAAGAATAGAGGAGTAATAGTCATTTATTTATACATTTTTATTTGTCTAATATTAGTCATTTATTTAGTCATTTTTATTTGTCTGATATTAGTCATTTATTTAGTCATTTAGTTGTGATTTTACCCAATGACCAAATTAGTCACTTATAAATGACCAAATAAGTCATTTATTTGCCAAATTCTATTAGTTATAGGCATAAAACATCAGTAATAGAACTATCATCAAACTATCATTGTAGCAGTTAGTCCACATCAAACAAAGTGTCATAATGTCTCAACCCAAAACAAAAAACATTGTTAGTCTATTAGAGAAAAGTATGAGGGGCACTACATCCTCCCCCCTAGAATCAGGCTTACTCCTGGAAGCTTGCAAACAAGTAAGGGTATAACTCTCGCATCTGGGATGCATCCTCCCAAGTAGTTGAAGCCTCATCATTAGGATCCCACTGGACCCTCACCTACTTAACATCTCGACCCTTGAGGGCAAGTCTCCTGTGCTATAGAATGCCTATGGGCTCCGAAGCCAATTGCCTGTCCTCTACCTTTAAAGCATTCCATTCAAGAACATGAGAAATATCTAGATAATATGGCCTGAGAACTGAAACATGAAATACATCATGGATGCATGATAGACTAGGCTGCAAAGCAAGATGGTAAGCAATAGGACCAATCCTCTCCAAAACCTCGAATGGCCCATCAAAATGTGATGTGATCTTAGAGCCTTTTTCATAGTGGATTGGACTCTTTCACATACGCATCAGCAAGAATACCTGGTCTCCAACTGAAAACTGATGATCAACCCTATGAGCATTCGCATACTTCTTCTACCTATCATGCGCTACCACCAAATGCTCTCTAATATGAGCAACCCGCTGGTCCATTTCCTAAAGAATCTTTGGTCCTAAAAGGACTCTTTCCTCAAGATGATCCCAACTCAGTGGGGTTCGACAAGGACAACCATACAAAGCCTAAAAAGGAGGCATACCAATAGAACTGTGGTACCCAATATTGTTCAAAAACTCCACCAAGTATAGGTAATCCTCCCAACAAGACTGTTGATCCATGACATACATCCTGAGCATATCCTCAAGGTCCTAATTAATTGTCTCGGTTTACCCATCATTCTTCAGGTGGTAAGTAGAACTAGAGTTCAATTGAGTCCCCAATGCATGCCTCAAGGACGTCTAGAGAGATGAAGTGAACACTAGATCTCTATTAGAGATAATCCTATGAGGAATCCCATGCAATCTAACTATATCCTTCATGAAAGCCCTGGCCACTAAAGAAGCATTATATGAAGACCGAACAGGAGAGAAGTGTGCCACCTTATTCAACAAAAGGGGAAAACATAACTAAGGAATACTAGACTACAATAGGGAAGAGTGTCATTGCATGGTCCTGACATGGGTTGTCCTGGTAGTCTCTCACTAGACCCTGACCCCCATCTATGTTTGTCCTCGTAAACCTCTCACTAGGTCCTAACCCCATAGGGTGACACATGTGGAACCAACATTCCTTTCATAAGGACAAAAAAGTTCGTCTTTCCAACCAAGCCTTCTCAACCCATCCTTAGCCTAACCAAGCACTACAGGCATGGGTGAGGCATCCATTATCATGTTTAATGTGTAATCTACCCATTCCCCTAATCCATTATTAAGTTATCACTCGATTAAGAAACTCTCCAATGGATTTTCCTAGACACCACTTTGGGTTTTGGCCCCCATTGAGAGCCACTCCCCCTACTTCCAATTAGTAAACCCTACGCAAACAAGCAAGGCATTGACCATCTTGAAAACACATCACAATCATATAAAACTATACATAGTGCAATGCATTGACCCTCTTGTACACAACTCAAAAATTACCAACCACTTCCAAGACGAAACGATCATAAAACCATACATGCAAAATACTTCCTCTTAAGCCTCTGGAAGTCAATCTTAACAACTTGCACAATGACTCCCACTTAAAAAAAATTTCAAAATCACTCCAACATCAAAAATAAAAAACAATATTCATTACATATGATCCAACAAACAATACATCCATGAAAAAACTTATTTCCCCATCTCATAAAACACATTAACTTAGCCTCTAATTCACAATTGTACTCAATAACTAATTGCATGGAAGATTTACAATTTAACTATTAAATCATTATAGAAGCAATCAACATTCAATAATCAATGCAAAGATAATCTAGTTCATTCATTTAGTCAAATATTTTAATGATCTAAATATATAAATTGTTGAAAATTGAGGTGTTTTCTTAGCTTAATACTCTGTAAAATTTCAATATTGCTGTTATAAGTAAGTCTTTTCTTTGTTACATAAATTCTTTGTGGATGATTATCTTGATTAACTCATTTTACTGTTGTAGAATGAAGAGAGAAGTTGATAGAAGAACTATACAGGATATTAGAAAGATCACACAAGATATACCGTGGAGAAACCCTTTTGGGAAAAAACTCCACCAAGAATTATTCTATTATTCAATCTCTGAATTACAATAGCTCCAATTCTTGCTTGAGAATGCTTCTTTTGTCTTTACCAATCTTCTTCACACCTGCAATAAC
Source organism: Sequoia sempervirens (assembly GCA_007258455.2). Classification (NCBI taxonomy): domain Eukaryota; kingdom Viridiplantae; phylum Streptophyta; class Pinopsida; order Cupressales; family Cupressaceae; genus Sequoia; species Sequoia sempervirens. The sequence continues at coordinate 291,329,886 of VDFB02271358.1, forward strand.
AATTATATCAACTCTATTCAACTTGAATGAGATATAGAGACAATATGCAACCTTGTAATAATCAAATGGTGATAATTACAATGCATAAGCTCAAGCCCTTGAAAAGGTACGCCATATTCCTTCAAGTTGAGTTATTCAGTGAAGACTAAAGCTTACAACATGTGCTTCATGCATTTGAGTGTCCCAAACTGAAGCTACAACTTCTCCTTCACTTTGGTGATAATTCCAAAGCTCTTCCTCAAAGTTGGTGCCCTTAAGTAAAGCTACTTAACTGAGCCTTCAAAAATATCTTATCATGCATGAGAGGTAAATCCAATAAAGCATCTTGGGCGCCCAAGTTGGCTTCAAGTGCTTTATAGTTAACTGAAACATTTACTCAACACCATTCCCAAAGAATGGTCATCCCTTGTTAACTAGAGGTAGTCCCTGTTATCGTCATACAACTCAATGTTATTAGCCATGCATTACAAGTTAACTGAAGCTAACTACATGCAACTCAAAATAACCAACATGCATGCAACATGCACTTGCATGCAGATAATAAACCAAACTTTGAACAAAATGAACTAAACTAAAACAAAATTCTGACTGAACTGAACCGAACTTAACTAAACTTAACAACTTCAAGCATTCAAACACCAAATCCTAACTCATAGGATCTTTACATGCATTCGAGTGTTAACTGTTACGTATAGTTAATCAACACAAGGTGAGTTTCACTTACCATGTGAGTGTCCCATGTGTCCCTATTATTTAGGAACTCACTATGGACGCCCTCACATGCTTCTTACATTTAGAATTAATTACAAATGTCAATAATCATGATTATTTCATCAAATATTAATCTCATCCTAATCTTAGTGTTATTGAACACATTCCAAGAATCTAGGAGATACATGAAATAATTAATGTTTAGGATTTGCAATTGAATGGCAACCTATTTCCAAAATTCTCCCACTTGACATTATACATTGCAATTATTCTAAACAAGGAATAATAAATTTAAATCAAGTACATGACTCAAGGCCAATGGCCTTCCTACACCACGAGAAATTATCTGTAGGGACTGGCTTCGTAAGATAATTGGCAACATTAATTAAAGTGTCAACTTTTTCAATTAATACTTTCCCACTCTCAACCATTTCTCACACAAAGTGATACTGAACATCTACATGTTTAGTACGAGCATGATACATAGGATTTTTGGCTAAACAAATAGCACTCTGACTATCACATTCAAGCCTAACTTGCTTGCAATTAAAACCAATACCTGACCCAAGCCTCTGTAACCAAACTGCCTCTTTAGAGGCATGTGTGGCAGCCATGTACTCTGCTTCTATGGTGGAAAAAGCAACTGTGGGTTGCCTCTTACTCATCCAACTAACCGCAGCTCCAAACAAAGTGTACACATAACCACTTGTCGACCTCCGACTATCCAGATCTCCTACCCAATCTGAATCAACAAACCCCTGTATGTCCAATGATCTATTCATAATATCAATATTATTTGAACCATGATAAACTAAATAGTAATCTGAAGTCCCTCGTAAATATCTAAATACCCTCTTAACATAAGTCCAATGTTCTTTACCAGGGTTAGACATAAACCTACTAAGAACTCCCACTACTTGTGCTATATCTGGTCTCGTACAAACCATTGCATACATTAAACTACCAATTGCACTAGCATACGGAATTTCAGACATTCCTCAAAATCAAAATCAGATTTAGGACTCATATCTAAACTTAACTTCGTGCCAACTGGTAAAGGAATATTAATCGGTTTACTGTCCTGCATGTTAAATCTTTTCAAAATAGTATCAACATAATTACTCTGACTTAAGAAAAGCTTTTTGTTACCTCTATCTCTACTGATCTCCATACCGAGGATATATTTTGCAGCCCCTAGATCTTTCATCTCAAATGTACTTGAGATTTGTGCTTTCAATTCTCTAATCATTACCTTGCTGTTACCAATAAACAACATGTCATCAACGTACAAGATAATAATTAAAAGTTGATCATCAATAATTTTTATATAAACACAATGATCTTCCTCACTCCTAACAAAACTAATTTTTAATGCAAAAGCATCAAACTTCTGGTACCACATTCTCGGTGACTGTTTCAATCCATATAAAGATCTTTTTAACCTACAAACCAATTCTTCTTTTCCTTTTACAACAAAACCTTCAGGTTGCTTCATATAAATCTCCTCATCAAGATTCCCATGCAAAAAAGCAGTTTTAACATCCATTTGCTCAATTTCAAAATCATAAGCAACAATAGACAAGAAGAATCTAATAGAAGTTAATTTAGCAACAGGAGAGAAGATTTCATTAAAGTCAACTCCCTCTCTCTGGGAGTAGCCCTTGGCTACTAATCTAGCCTTGTACCTTTCGAGATTACCATCTGCACCAATCTTCTTTTTAAAGATCCATTTACAACCAATGGCCTTTCTATCTTTGGGCAAACTCTCAAGATCCCATGTGTCACAAGTATCCAAGGATTCCATTTCCTCATGCATAGCTTGTGACCAAAGCTTACTCTCGTTTGAGGACAAAGCTTCCCTGTAAGAACTGGGTTCATCATTAGTACTCATTAAAGCAAAAATACAACGGAAATTATGTGGGCTATACCTATCAACGAGATTTCATTGTCTTGTGGATCTCCTTAAAGAAGTTTCTTCTGGTTCCTCAACATGCTCATCTTGAGCCTCTATTTTAGAAGAACTCTCTGAACTCTCTTCTTGAGATTCATCCACTTGTTCTTCAACATGTGCATCTTGTTGCTTCTCAGTATTTGTCTCAAAATGCACTGTTTGAGAAGTATCCTTTTCCTTTGGTTGTTCTTCTCCTGAATAAGCTCTAAATTCCCTAAAAATAACATCTCTAGATAAAGAAACTTTTTCTTGTTAGTGGATTCCAAAGTTTGTAACCTTTTACATTTTCACCATAACATATGAATATGCATTTATGTGCTTTAGGATCCAATTTAGATCACTTTTCTTGAGGCACATGAACAAAATCCTCACAACCAAAGATCCTTAAATGTGCAACACTAGGTTTCTTACCTAACCACATCTCATAAGGAGTTTTATCTTCAATAGATGAACTAGGGGATCTATTGATTAAATAACAAGTACATACCACTTCAGCCCATAAGGACCATGCAAGCCTAGCACTACTTAACATACTCCTAGCTCTTTCCATTAAGGTTCGGTTCAACCTTTCTGCTACTCCATTTTGTTGAGGTGTATATGGAGTAGTTTTATGTCTCACTATTCCTGCATGCTTACAATAATCATCAAATTCCTTAGAACAATACTCACCACCATTATCTGATCTCAACCCTTTTATCTTATAATCTGATTGTTTCTCAACCAAAGCCTTAAATTCCTTAAACTTATTAAACACATCAGATTTGTTATGCATAAAATATATCCAAGTGTATCTTGAGACATCATCAATAAATGTGACATACTATCTAGATTTTCCAATAGAGTCAATATCCACAGGACCCATTACATCTGAGTGAATAATCTCTAGTAATCTTTTAGCTGTATTTGTACCACTAGGAAATTTAGATCTAGATTGCTTTCCAAACACACAGTGCTCACAAAAGTTTTTTTTTCCAATATTATAATTAGGAATATCGTCAACCAATTTTTAATTAAGAATGGTCCTAAGACCTTTTTCACCTATATGGCCCAATCTATGGTGCCATAGCATACATGTATTTTCAGCTTCGGTTACATTTGATAAAATATTTACATTGGAGGTATTCAGCTTAAACAAAGTCCCAATCTGAGATCCTTTAGTAACCACCATATTCCCTTTCACCAATCTACAACCACCTTTGTCAAATGTCACATGCATTCTAGAATCATTAAACTTAGAGACATAAAGTAGATTCCTTGCAAGTCCTGGAATATGTAAAACATCATTAAGGGTATTAACACTACCATCACTAAAACACAATTTTACCTCTCCTTTGCCAACAACCTTTGTTGTGCTATTGTCTCCAAAGAAGACATCTCCTCCATCATATGCAGTATATTTAGAGAACCACTCCTTTCTAGGAGTCATATGATAGGAGCAACCTGAATCAATAAGCCAAGAGTTATCAACAACAGTATTAGAAGAAATGACTAATGCATCATTACTGTCATTGGATTTTTTTGTAGAAGCATCAGTACTCTTCTTCTTGCTCTTACAATCCTTTTTAATATGTCCAGGTTTTCCGCAATTCCAACACTTTACCTTACTCTTACCAGGGGTTTTTGACCATCCTTTAGACTTACCCTTTTCTTTCTTGTCTGCTTTAGATTCCTTCTCTTTAGGCCTACCTCTTACAAACAAGGCATCTTGGGAGCCAATTTTAGATTTCCTCCTCATCTCCTTTGATAGGAGAGTAGGAATAATCTTGTCCATCTTTGGATCTGCACCATTACCACTAATTGCAACTATTAGGTTTTCCCAAGAATCTGGTAAAGAGCAAAGCAATAAAATGCACTTATCTTCATCCTCAAGCTTTACATCTACGGATGCTAACTAACTGAGAATTAAATTGAAAGCATTTAAATGTTGTGCTACAGAATCACCATCTTTCATTTTCAATGAATATAATTGCCTTTTCAGATACAACTTATTTGTTAGACTCTTTGTTTGATAAATGTCTCCTATTCTTTTCCACAATTTATATGCATTGGTTTCCACTGAAACATTTAAAAGAACAACATCAGCAAGACACAATCTAATTGTTCCTCTTGCCTTTTTATCTAACTTAGCCCAATCTTCATCTGACATAGTTGTAGGTGTCTTTGTCTCATTATTAACCACTAGCCATTGATCTCTTTCTTCAAGAATATCTTCCATTTTTAATTTCCACATTTCATAGTTAGAACCATTGAACCTTTCAATATCTAACCTTGAATTCATTGTAACAAAAACTTAATTCCAAAATCAGCAAATTTCTAAAATAATAAGAGCTCCCACTAAGCCAATAAATCCTTCAAAATTTAAGAGAAAGGCGTCCCAATACTCTACCCAACCTCAGCTCTGATACCAAATGTTGAAAATTGAGGTGTTTTCTTAGCTTAATACTCTGTAAAATTTCAATATTGCTGTTATAAGTAAGTCTTTTCTTTGTTACATAAATTCTTTGTGGATGATTATCTTGATTAACTCATTTTACTGTTGTAGAATGAAGAGAGAAGTTGATAGAAGAACTATACAGGATATTAGAAAGATCACACAAGATATACCATGGAGAAACCCTTTCGGGAAAAAACTCCACCAAAAATTATTCTATTATTCAATCTCTGAATTACAATAGCTCCAATTCTTGCTTGAGAATGCTTCTTTTGTCTTTACCAATCATCTTCACACCTGCAATAACAATTATATCAACTCTATTCAACTTGAATGAGATATAGAGACAATATGCAACCTTGTAATAATCAAATGGTGATAATTACAATGCATAAGCTCAAGCCCTTGAAAAGGTACGCCATATTCCTTCAAGTTGAGTTATTCAGTGAAGACTAAAGCTTAAAACATGTGCTTCATGCATTTGAGTGTCCCAAACTAAAGCTACAACTTCTCCTTCACTTCGGTGATAATTCCAAAGCTCTTCCTCAAAGTTGGTGCCCTTAAGTAAAGCTACTTAATTGAGCCTTCAGAAATATCTTATCATGCATGAGAGATAATTCCAATAAAGCATCTAGGGCACCCAAGTTGGCTTCAAGTGCTTTATAGTTAACTGAAACATTTACTCAACACCATTCCCAAAGAATGGTCATCCCTTGTTAACTAGAGGTAGTCCCTGTTATCTATCATACAACTCAATGTTATTAGCCATGCATTACAAGTTAACTGAAGCTAACTACATGCAACTCAAAATAACCAACATGCATGCAACATGCACTTGCATGCAACTGAAGATAACTGAACCGAACTGAACCGAACTGAACTGAACTGAACTGAACTAAACTAAACTAAACTAAACTGATTTTGAACTGAACTGAATTGAACTAAACTAAACTAAACTGATCTAAACTGAACTTAACTGAACTTAACTAAACTTAACTGAACTTCAAGCATGCAAACACCAAATCCTAAATCATAGGATCTTTACATGCATTCAGAAGTGTTAACTGTTACTTCGTATAGTTAACTGAACACAAGGTGAGTTTCACCTTACCATGTGAGTGTCCCATGTGTCCCTATTATTTAGGAACTCACTAAGGACGACCTCACATGCTTCTTACATTTAGAATTAATTACGAATGTCAATAATCATGATTATTTCATCAAATATTAATCTCATCCTAATCTTAGTGTTATTGAACACATTCCAAGAACCTAGGAGATACATGAAATAATTAATGTTTAGGATTTGCAATTGAACGGCAACCTATTTCTAACATAAATAAATCATTTTCCACTATTTAACTCACAACTTCATTTATCTAACATAATCTTTTAATCTCTAGGAAGAATTGTTCTTTTACTAAAATTACAATATTTATACATGCATATATACATATACATACATACATACATACATAAATACATTCACACACACACACACACACACACACACACACACACACACACACACACACATGTATGTATCTATTTTAAAACAGAATGCAGTTTACTGACATTATATCAGATTATCATATGGCACTACAAAAATACATATATATATATAGATATATATACATGTACACACACACATATATATATATAATCAAATACCGAACTTAATATATCCATGTTGAAATGGAACGAAATATAAGAGTTGACTATTAACATAAACTTATTTATCGAATATCGGTTATGTTGTGGAAGCAAGGAATGCTTTTCATTTAACTTACACATAGTTCAAATAGAGTATCAAATGCCAAATAAGGAGCTTATATAGTGAACACCCACTGCAAGTGCACTCTTTAATTACTATATACAATGTATGAAAATCAAACATCAAGCGTAATCATCTCCAGTGAATACTACATTCTCATATTAAATGTAATTCGCAAGCCAAGATTTATCAATTGCATAGATTTTAAAATATTCAATGTGGATTATGAGGCGTATGAGTTAAATTGCAATGTACCAAGCTTGATACATTACAACTATAGAAATAATAAAATCAAAATTTCCAAAGATAAGAGTATGACGCAAGAGTGAATTCAAAGAAAATAGAGAACAACGGTGCATGCAATCTCAACCCTAGTCGTTGTTGAAGCAGCAAACCTAAGGAAAATGAAAGGAATCAATGCTTTGTCCACCCAAACAAATAATAGAGGAGTCTATAAATTCATAAAAGAAAAATAATTGGCAGGAATTAACCAATAACATAGTTTGTGATACAATAGTCTATAGCTTAAAAAACTAGATGTTGAAGGAAAAAGGTGAAAAATATAGAGGGCGCGTAACCAGATTCAATGGATAGGCTTTAAAATATTTCAAGCAAATGCATTTAGCAGGGGAAGGCATATTCTATCACATTGAATGCAATGGTTGCAAGATATACACAAATTGGGTTTATTAAAAAACCTTCAGGAAAATAGTCGAATTGAAGAAGTATAAATAGAATAAACAAATTAAACAAAATACCCAGAAGAAATGTGGCTTCAAGGGCTGCAATAATTTTATAGAATACGCACAAAACGATTTCCATAAAGAGGCTTTGGTAATCTTTAGAAAATGCAATTTTCTGAGTGTTTCAATTTAAAAATTAAGTAAACAAAGAAATGTTCTATTTCAAAAACAGAGATAGAATTCAGAAAGCAATGGAACCTGGATTCAATCGATTGGCATGGCTGAAGATTCGATGTCAATCTCTGAATTCCCAAGTTGTAGCTCCAATCACTTCAAAAACCCCAAACAATTTTACAGAGTTCCAATCCCAAAATCCCCAGTACTTGAAATTTGCAGGAAAATACTCTTTCAACTAACAGAATGCAAAATTTCCAAAAATACAAAATTATTCACGGGAACTTAACAAGACTGTTTCCAAATTTTAATTCCAATCCCCTTTTCTTTTGCCAAATATAACTAATTTCATTAACTATTTTTTATTGCACGTTGCTGCATGCAAACCTTTTTTTATTTAATCATTTTATTTTATATTTATTGTTCAATACAACTATTTATATTTATATTTTTTTATATTTATTCAACTACACATATTCTAATTTATTTAAACTTAATAATCACCTTTTAATATTTTATTTATTAACTTCAACTTTACATTATAATTTATTTTTACTTATCAAAAATACCTTTTAACATAATAATTCTTTTTTTAATTCGATAATTAATCAGAAACATTTATTGACCAAATTTAAATCAAATGGACTAAATACCCAACAATACCTGACCACAAAGCGAAGTCAAAAAACAAGACCACAATAACATTGATGGACCAAACCCACCATATGGACAACATTGAAAGGGTGTGAAAATCGGATACTCATCCTCTTCAAGGATGATGGCTGAAATAGGGGACCAAGTGCTACCTCTATTCAACAATTTCATTGGGTTTTGAGGCATGCTCAAACCTGTCAATTTAGGTGGAGTCGATGCCCAGTACCTGCAACACACAAATCAGTCGAGCATATACATAATCATACAATCAAGCACATCGTTAAAGGAAATTGTAGGGTAGTAGGGTACTCACGAATGAGTAATGTGACACTATCCCTTTCAAAAAAAACACAGCAAACAAGTAACCACATCAATGCATAACAATCAGTTGCTTAACAACAAGATAAGAACAATCACCAGATAATCACATGATGCTCCTAATAATATTAATCCACATAATCAATTAAGTCCATATACTTGTCATAACATAGGCATAAAACACCAGAAATAGAAGTATCATCAAACTCATCATACCAGTGAGTCTGCATCAAACAAAGTGTCATAATGTCTCAACCCAAAACAAAACAATTGTCAATCTATCAGAGAAAAGTATGTGGGGCACTACATAGTTCATGATTTATAAGATGTCTTTCAAATTTTTACAATTTTAGGTGATTTATATTTTTTGCTTTTGACATGTTTGGATTCATACATTGGTAAAGAAAATATTATGTAATGAATGTTCGTGAAAAAATTTACAAGTTGAAAAACATAATATGTATTTCAACTTGTACATATTTAGGTAATGATTTGTAGAATGTCTTTCAAATTTTTGACCTTCTTTCATGATTCATACATTACTAAAAAAAATGTTTAATTCAATATTGGTGAAGAAAATTGTAGGTTGAGAAATACAATGCACATATTTCAACTTACACAAATTTAGTTCATGACTTGTAAGATGTGTTTTAAATTTATGACTTTCTTAGGCGAGTCATATTTTTTTTATATTTGAAATGTTTGTATTCATAAATTGGAAATTGAGTATTATGTAATTTGAATGTTTGTGAATTGAAATATAAATTTAAACACATAATGTGTATTTCAACCTACACATGTTTATTTTATGATTTGTAAGATGTCTTTCAAATTTCTAACCTTCTTAGGTTATTTACAAGTTTATTTTTTATTATTTCATTGGAATTTGTACATTATAAAAATAAATATTATATAAATAAATATTGGTAAAGAAAAGTGCAAGTTGAGACACACAAGTTATGTATTTCAAATTACATATGTTTATTTTATCATTTATAATTTGTCTTTCAAATTTATAACCTTCTTAATTGATTCATAACATGGAGTCTCCATTTTAGCTACATAGTGATTCATAATTATATTAGTAAGTATAATTTTATGGCAACTAAAAGTTTCTAGGTCGAAATATTTTTATCTTGTTGAGAAGGTGCATATTTGATAATAAAAAATTAGGTGTAAAATGACTAATTATCTTACTAAAAAGCATGTTTATTCTACTTCTTTTTATCTTGTTGAAACAATATGAAAAGATAAAAAACGATTCAAAAGGAATTCAATGTTTAATCGAAGAAAAAATGAAAATATTTGAGAGTAATAATGTGTATTATTAGTAATGAAAATAAAGCTACTATATAGGGTTTGATGGGATATACAAATCCTTGCACCCTAATGGCATTCATGGGGCCTATGTACACATAGATGTAAGCATATATGAACTAATTAAAACACTAAATTAACCAATTCAACTCACAAATATTGTAAGTAAGAAAGGTACATGGAAACACTTCCTACACTAAAATAATGAGGAGAGTGTTGTACAAATTTTAATAATTAAAAAATGAAGAAACACATATAAACATAAAATAAACAATATACAAATTAACACAAGTTTATGTGGGAAAAACCCCACACTCCAAAGCAACCTAATGCATTATTCAGGAAACAAACTAGTTACAAGAAACTTGCAAAGAAAGACTTCATAGAAGTATCACCAACAAAAGATCCAAAGGAATTTTGACAACTTAACAATATAAACAAAAATATCTACTCACAACCTCCATATCAAGAAGCTAATATATAGGAGATATAATACACAAAACCATCATTAGAAAACCATGAGCTAAAACCACCCAAAAAGTGGTGCCCAAATCCTAAATCTCAAGGTGAGTCCACAAGCTAAAATAGCATATTCCTTCCAACTATCATAACCTCATTATAAACCACTCACCAAATTGGATGTTCTATTTTGGTTCTACTATCTCCAACCAAAGATGTCTTATGATGTTTCATAACACACATCATAAGTTGGTCAACAAGTGTAACTCCCCCTTATAGATCTTTATGCATCTAACACATTTTTACAAATCTTATGCAAACTTCTAGAGCCATAACTTTTGATCTAGGATCATAATTGCACCCATTTTAAAAAAAAAATCTCGAAGAGACCTATGCAACAAGAACCCCCTTGGTGATGTCAAACAACAAAAAATATTCCTTTTGGCTAAAATCTAGTTCTTTGTAGCCTAAAAATTGAATTTTTCTATTTTATGACCCTAAAATTGTACTTTTTGTAATCTTGTCAATAGGATTAAGGTTGAGACACCTTTCCTAACAAATATGCAATGCTCAATTTTACAAAATAAAAATCAAAACATGATAAGAAAGAGAATTATCAAATATCCTCACCCAAGTCTTCTAGATGCACTAAGCACATAGTGCTTGTGTCCAAGGATTGATGTTGGAGAGAGAGTTGAATGTCAAGTGCTCAAAGTGCTAGCATAACATTACATTCAAGACTAGTTGTAAAATGGCTTATGGAGGTTTCAATTTAAAGATTTTTTGGAGGATGAATGGAGGGATATAATTCATTAGGGAGACCAAAAACTCTTAGTGATTGATATTCTTAAAGGTGTGAGAAGCTTCCAAGTAGCATGCTTGGAGTGGTGATCAAAGGGGTTCCCAAGATTTAAAGGGAACCAAGGGTGGAGATTTTCCTCGGAGGAAGAGGATGGTGGAAATTAAAATTAGATTTTTGGAAGGGTGTGAATATCTTGCCCCATGCTCCCAAATACACCAAATGTTCATGTTGAATGATATATGTACTAACTTGGAAAATTGAGCACATAATGCCTTGATTAATCATTATTATATCTGTGAAAATGATTAAAGAGGTTAATTGATTTAATTTAGTTGACTAATGAAAATTTTATAAAATAAAATAATTAAATAAATATTGAAATTTATTTAACTTTTGAATGTAGATGAGATGGGTTTTAGACAACTAAAATTTGGTATTTATTTATCTAAGGTTGAATTACAGAAGAAGGGATGATAGGGTGATTAATTCTAGGAATAGGGTTGGGCGAATAGTGATGAATAATGATTTTATTAATCAAATAATAAAATATTATTTAATCAATTTGGGAGGAAAATTGAGATAATTCATCAAATGTAAATGATTTATTTGATTAATTATAGAGGAATAATGAGTTATTAGATGAAATGATGATGTGACAATTTTTAGGTGTCCACAAGGCCCCTCTAGATTTTTAAAATACACTCTTCAAGATGTCTTTGTAGGTAAAACCAATTGGGTTTGAATAATCCACAAGTTCAATCACTTTCTTGGAAAATTATGGATATCTAGAGGTCTTTTATTTTTTAATCAAAATTCTTGTAATATTAATTTATATTTATTATTTTGTTCATATGAGATTTATGTGTTTGGGTTGTGTTATCTCATCACATATCTACCATTATTTTCTTTTATCTCTATTTGTATGGTGTACCATTATAGAGTTATAAAGTAAGTATTTTAAACTTTAAATGAGATAAGTAGCAATTTGATAGATCTATAGCTTACATAGTGTGTTAGATATGAATATGAGATTTTAATGTCCTTTACACTAATGCAATTAAAGTTTCTAATTAGGTATACTAGTAGCTAATGTATTTTTAATCTTAATATATCAAGTTGAAAAACTAACAAAAAAATCCCACCTTTGAATTGTAGTATGATTTATTCATAATTGACTCATTAGTAGTACATATAATTATGTATTGTACTCATAAGGGATATCATGGGGTTATTTTTAGGTAATTTTTATGATATTTGATGTTCTATGCTTATAGAGGTTTAGATTTTTTTTCACTTTTCCTGTAGGCATATATAACTCAAGGTAATACTTTGATTGGGACCTTGATTATACGAGAAACTATAGCTTATTATGTGCATTTAAGACTCCTTGATAAAGTGTCCTAGTTATTAAAATTTTCATTAGTAGAGAACTTGTGCTTGTAGAAACGAGTCTTCTAGAATGCACAAAAACTACCATAGGAAATAGGTATTTGAGGGGAATAAGTGGTGTAAGAAAGAGAAGAGTGAAAAAACACTGTAATATTGCTTGAGATGTTGCCAAACCTATGGAGAACCATGTATGTAGGCTCCACCAAATACTCACAAAACCTAAGGCTTGGATGAAGACTTGGGCCATGGTTTTGGGAAACCATTTATAATTTTCTAGGATTTCCTTTGCCTATATATTGATGGCTTTGAATAGATACTATATGTTTAGTTTCATGTAGGATTATGATGCCAAAATACCTCTAGATACATAGTGTTTTTCTCTACTAAAGCACTACAACTCAAAGAGTATATTGTAAGCTATTTGAAAAGTAATATAATTGAGCATAGCGGTCTTCCTAGGATACATTTCTTGTAATTGTCATTACTCCAATAAAATTATTTTGGATCTATTTTATTTTTATTTTTTCTTATTAAAATTAAGTAGTAATTAATTGTATTTATTTCTTTCTTTATATATATGTGTATTTATATATGTATATATACATGTCTTTATATATTCATGTGTATATATATAGATACATGACATATCACACACACATACACACACAGACACACACACATATAATGTGTGTGTGTGTGACTCTTTTTTTTTCAATTACCTTAGCTTCTAAAATCAACAAATTTCATCATTTTTATAATTATTTACTGCTTTTACTTATATTTGTTTTAGATGGAAAAATTACATTTGACTAGTGTTTTTTTTAAATACTTCAACATCATGCATACATGTTTAATAAGATAGTGCATTGTGAGCAAATATGAGTATTAAACTTGTTTTTATCTATACATCATTGTTAATTATAAAAAGATAAAAAAATATTCTTATTTATTATTATGTTCCCCACAATCATATAAGATAGAAGTTGCAGTAGATGCAAACTTATTTTGATCTCTTATAAACATTAAGGATATCAGTATATTTATAAAACTAATTCTATACATACTATTTCACATTATAATTTTTTTTAAAGCAAAAGTATAGTGGGATATTTATTAATATATTTGCTTAGAAGTAATTGATAATACCATTAGTTATGTAAGGAAGCTTGTAGCAATCGAGATCATTCAATAATTCTACAAGGACTATAAGCAAAAAGGATCTTTTTACTACAGTGTTTATGCTCAAATGGATAGTACAATGAACAATATGAACTTTCAAACTCTAAAGATTGTATTCTTTTCTTGATAGTATTTGCTGGTCCATTAGAAATGTACGAAGAATATATGTAAGATTTAACTTCATACAATGTATGTAAAACAGAAAAATCAATCCAAATACACTAAAATATTCTAAATTTTTATTTCTATAAATCTATCGCACACAAAAAAAAAGAAGCTCTGAAATAAGAATACATGACAAATAGAGAATTAAAATCATTGAAATATGAAATATCTAAATACTGAGTAATTCCATTCTTTTCCTTGAGCTTCATCTAACATTTTGCTCATAAAAATGAAGAAGAGAGTGTTGCCAAAATCATACCATGTGCATGTATCCTACATACATCAAAGTAAGCCAAAACTTAGAGAACTTGAAGTCACTATTATATTATTTTGATCAATACAAAACTTTAAATTAATTTCTCATCATTTACAGCAGGAAAGAAGAAATTCATGGCTAGCATGTACAAGTTTGAGAGCTGTTTTCATAGGAATCTTTGAAAAGTTATAAGCCAGTGTTGAAGTCGACAATACCCTTACTACAATGAGTTTATTCTCAAATACCCATTTCCTCATTGAAGTTAAAAGAGAATTTAAAAGTAGGAGATAGTGCAACCATGTCCCTTGGATTTTAATTGCTTTCCTCTCTCTAAAAATGACTCATAGATATCTGATTCTACAGAAGAGAAATAGGAATTTAAAAATTTGGCAAATTAATTTGATTGGGTGGTATAAATTTTTTTTTTTAAATTAAGCTTGATTGTGACATAAAAATGGCATGGTCAAAATGTTAAAGTTAGTAGTTGTTGTTGGTTCCATCACCATAACCTATACGTATAATTTTGTATGGATAATATGATTAGAAAATGATATGGTATTGTATGGAGAACAACCACTCTCAATCTTGAGAAGCACTTCATTATTATCATAGTGTTTATATATCTTGTAATTTTTGTAAAGTTGAAGCCTTGTAAAAATTCTAGTCACTACAACTCTTTTTCTCCTCTCTCATTTCTTGTTGTTCTCACTTTATGTTGGTTGGTAGCTTAAAAGAAAAATGGTTTGAAGGTTACAAGAAAAATGGGTGTACTGAATCACAAGGTTTTATTTTAAAAATGATATCGGATTTTTCTTTTCTACTTTTCTTTTTAATTTAAAATTTGCTCAAAAAAATAAATGCATTGAAAAATCTTAGATCAGTTTTAATTTCTTGATGGACACACCTGCAACATCAATCGACACACACATATATATACAACGGATTGTGTGTTATACTATATAATGATATGGTATGTATGTTTATCACTACAATTTGTATAGAAAATAACCCATGATTACCAAATAATTATAAATTATAAAAATTACAAAATATTTATTCTCCCAAAATTATAGATTTTATAACTTTTAAGTAAGAAAAATTTAATGAAATAAAATTATAAAAATTATAAAAATCTTTAAATGGGTAACCTGTAAACTTGTAAGCTGCGTACAGAGTGGTTTCCTTCAAACTATCTTCACCAGCATATCATAATAGATATCAATGGTTCTTTTTAACACCAAACTATTATTTGAATACAAATAATGTCAAGAAATTTCATTTTGGTTTGATATCAAGTATTTATAGACTATTATTTTGGTTTGATATCAAGTATTTATGTCGCCTTTAATTCAGGTTGGACGTTGTTATATTCATCTTCCATTGGAATAAATGAAGCTTGCATGTCTATCTGTTAGCTTGCATAGATGGTCGTTGTCACAAATACGTCAGCTTGCGTGCACATTTAAGTGGCTGGAATGCTCATTACTATATTCAATGTGATGTCTGCTAACATAGTATTCAGTCTGACATTACATCAGCCAGTGCAAATAAAAACTCAATCCCTAATAATTGCGCTCTTTCATGTAAGAACCCAATATTTTAGCTCTGAGCTGTCGGAGTGTTGGCAGATCTTGTTGTCAATACAACAAAAGAATGTTTGGATGAATGAACGATTGATTTTAATAACATATAGGAACTCAAAGTAGTCTATAGGATTTAAAAACAGCATATGGGTTCATCGAAATAGGGTATCAAAGTTTTATACAGTTTGTAACATTTTCTTTAGATGTAATTTTTGGCGATGAATTTTGATCAACAAGTTTGAAGTTTTGTTCATCCTTGTCTCCTCAGACAAGGTCCTTAAATTGTCAATTTTCAACGGATGTCTATATATTGAGCATTTCATGACAAAGTGCCATTTTGTTTCGAACAACATTTGGGAATATGAGATTCTTGAACAAATAAATTCAAGAGATTCTTCCTAATAATTTTATTTGCATCTTCTCCACTATGACCATCAAATACCCAATAGATCATCAATATACATGTCTATATTTAAAAACTATACCACATGCTCCATTAGATCATCAATATACATGTCTATATTCACACTTTAAAAATGTGATTTATTCAAAGGCATTGAGTTTAATTGGTTAAATCATTGGGAAAAAATAATATCAATTCTTATAGTAGAAAACTTGACTGGTTCTTAATAATAGAATCAAAATATTGATCTATTTTAATTGATGCATAGAATATCTAGACAATACTTTACAAACCTACCCTCCATCAACATATTTGCTAGAAGAAAAATATCGCTCTTGAAAGAGGTCTCACTTGAGATACATAGAGGATCCAAAAGACCTAATATTGATTTACTATGAAGATGTGCAAATCAACATATTTTTTAGATTATGTATAATCAGACAAAACAATAACATAATAACAAGAACACTAGACATGGTCTCATAATACTAAGAATTGAAACTTCTTATAAGATTAAATAAATTACTTTTGAGAAAGATGAGTTTATCTACTTGCTATTGTGTAATTACATTTATATTTATATTCATTTCATTTATCAAATTTATAACCATAATTAATAATAAGAAAACTTAAACAATTACACTAAGTTGGGAAAGGAACTTGTGATTTGTAAAAAAAATGGATAAGATTAGGAAGTATCCTTGTTTTAATAGCTAATAAAGTCAGATGATAGAAGAAGGTAGAAAAAGCTCTCAAAACTAGGATTTTGAAATAAAAGATCATAGTGTGGAAGTTGTGATTGTGACCTAGGAAATCACACCTATTACCTTAAGGTTTGCACGAGTGTACAAACTTGGATAAATGAATGAAGATTGAAATTTCATTTACCTAACCTCATGAACCACATTGTTAACCTCTGATGCATGCTACCAATCCCAAATATATGTGGTGCATTATCTTTTTTCTCAAAAGGACTTGCAACTTTATAGAGATGGGTGCTCAGTTGTTGTGATCCTCATGATGATTGCAAAAGCTAGAATTAATTATTTTTGTTACGAAACTATATGCTACTAAATATATGAGGAAAGGGGGAATGGGTTAAATGGTTTTTGGAGATTGCCTCAGCTAGTCCCTTTGATGGTTTGTTTTAGCCTTGAATTAAAAGAAATATTAAAGTGCAGGGAGAAATCCTATAGAGGATATCTTAAGTGTGTGTTGTGATTTATGTGGGGGATAATAGGAAATGCTTTCAACATGTTTTCATGGAAATAAAATGCATGCAATTTGTGTGTTCTTGGTCACATTTTTCAATGGAGGAATATCAAATCTAGATGAATAAACATACTAGAAATGATTATAGCTACATATGGTAGAAATCTAGGAAATGTAAGATATTTCATGTGTGAAAATTAGTGTGTTGAAATCAATTTGGCTATGATAGGGGGTGTGTATGTCCAACCAAGGGATCCAAACAAAAAATATTATTCACTATTGGTGCATGTGGTTCTCTATATAAAGATCTTACAATTTTCTAGGATCCTCTATCTAACATTTTTAGCTCTATTTCCACCTAGAATCAATCTACTTTCTCTCCTAAATGTGTAATATACTAGATTTAACCTAGGGATAAGAAAAATAACTATTGTTGTTTGTGAGAATACCTCTATCAATCCTATAGTGGGTATATTCCAAATTGTTCCATAAGAAGCATTGTAGGAGACATATGTGTGTATTCAAATCTAGGTGGTAGTGAATGTGGTGTTTTTAAAGGTGTGGATAACAAAAACTCTAGGGGTAAACTAGAATGGATTTGATGTGTTCTTGAGATGGATGACAAGGGAGATGATTGGAAAATCACAAAGAAACAAGGCAATATTATGAAAGATATTACATACTTCACAAGGGTTTCAATAGGTAAGGATTTATAGGTTTGGAAATGAGTGGACAAGACTTTCTATGCTTGTGGAGGAGGCAAAGAAGAGAAATAGGGTGTAGCAATAGAGATAAGGAAGGAAAATATAAAGGAAAAAGGGCCAAGGGAAATACCCAATGCCATTGAAATTAAAAATCCTAGCACTAAGAAAACACTTACAAGCATAGAAAGGAAAGATTAAACATGCCCATTATATCAACAACTTAATTTCTTGTATTAAGAAAAATGGTTTAGTTGCTAACCATGGAGGAAAGTTATAATTTATTAGAAACACTGGCCAAGTTGACCATTTAGTACTTTGATCTGAGAATGGGTTCACCCCATCTAGATCCAAACCCAACCTTATATTACGAGGATCTTCAGAAAAATTGGGCCATCTGTTATCAAATTCCATCCACGTCTTAGAATCAGGCACATGTCATTGTTTTTCATCAATGCTCTTATTTTGGGCATGCCGCTACATAAGTTTAGCAATGTCTCTGCACCTATACATTATGAGTAATTGTGGTATTATCGAAAAGTGGTGAAGAACCTTTCTAGAAACCACAGTTGATTTAAACCCTTGTGTATACCTTGCTTCATGACATTTCAGACATTCACTCTCATTTGCAATATGTTTGTGAAATAATACATAACCATTCACACATGTGTGGATGTTTTCATACACCAAGTCGAACTTATTGATTACTTTTTACATTGACTTCATTTTGTTGGCAATGTGGAGTTAGCTGGTAACAATGAACTTAATAATGCCAATAACTGATCTACACTCTCATTTGTCCAACCATGCAACACTTGCAAGTTAAGAAGTTGAAGGATTTTTGTCAAATGAATTGACTTGCAATTAGCATACAAAGGCTTTAAAACATCCTCCATTGACTTTTCCCAATCATCATTTAGACCCTCATTCAACATTCTATCAACTTCAAACCCTTCGTCAAACATTTCTGCCTCTTCATCTATGTTTGTTGTCTCTTCATCTCTCATAATCTACCATTCTATCATATCTTCATAATAATTGTAAGCCCAAGGGCTTATATGACTATGCCCATATCTTATCATATGTTGATAAATCATATTTCTTTTTTTCACTTTTCCACCAAAACAATTTTTACATGGACATGGATATTTGTCAATTTCCCTCTCATCAACTACTCTCTCATCATATGCATGATATTGATCCATAGTCAACCTTTGATGCTAATCCATCTATAATATTCTGCATTCCCATATTAATTTAGTTTCTGATTTAAAGAAAAAAACATAAATCTGAAAATAGAGATGCCAAAACATTGTTGAAAGTAGTCACTTTTAGTATAGACCATAACAGAAAGAAGAGGATATAATGAGTCATTGATCTAAGATATGTCTTACATTCATTTGAAGTTTACCTACTAAGAATGGAATATGCATGTGTTTCCTATCAGCTTACTTTCAGCAATGAAGGTTTCGAGTTATCTCTGAATTTGTTGCAGAGGGCCTCGCTGACTTCAAATTCATTGCAGCAAACTTTGAATTCCTTTCCCACCTTTTCAAAAGTCTTCAGGTCCTATCCAAACAAGCTTTATCGCCCACGCAAGTGCTTCAATACCTATCCATGAGAATAAAAAATGTCAACAACAATCCAATTTCATTCTCATTCCAACAATTATACATTTTACAAGTTGTTTGACTTATAAATATAGACAAGTTATGTAAACCACTAGATAAATAGCATTACTCATGTAACTTGTACTTTCATATCTCTTTGAGCTTCTTTCTGTATTTCTTTCTTCTACATTGGTCTTGTTATGAAAGTAAAACTTAAAAGTGCCCCTGCTGATAAGATTTGAGTCTTTAGTTGTTTACTTGTTTTTGTGATATTTGACTTTTGAGTCTTAAAATCAAAACAAACATGTATGAAGGTTGATTTGCATCTGAGGAGAAAGTGTCCTCATGTGAAAGGTTTTCTCTCTGAGTCTTTAGTTGTTTCAGTTATATTTGAGTCTTAAAATCAAAATAAAAAATATGAAGGTTGAGATGTGTTTCAGTATAGTTATGGAAGAAGATTTAATTAATATTTTGAGCCACTCTTTTGACACAACATCAGGATGCATGATGGATAAGGATTGAAAATGTGTGCTCTTTGAATTCATGTACATTAAGAGGTGGGGAAATCTAGACCAATTAAGATCAAGTCAGAAATACAAATTATGAATTGAATATTAAATAACTTTTAAAATATTTTCTCACCATGATTGGTTACATTTATAAAGTGCCTGTTAACAAAAAAAAGTTATTGGATTATGAGTAAAAAACTATCTAGGTGAAAATTGAAGTTTATGGCATGTCTAGGATACAATCTTAGGTGATTTGTGAGTTTGGAATTTCAAGGAAAAAAATGAATTGTAAAAATCTAAAAATCATAAATTTAAGTGTGAATTAAGTCAAAACGTTTTGGGTTTATCACAACACCGAGGCTGGGTACTTTGTTTCTATAAGATAATTGGAGTACCCAAACTTTTTATAATTGTGCTTCTGACTTTCAACTTAGTTTTTATTTGATTTTGTTGAAAACATCAAAGACTAAGATTAGGTTTTGAAGAAGTAAAACTAGATCAAAAATAAGGATGAAATCTTGGGAAAAGACAAATGATTCAATGCTCTATAGATTGGTGCAAACAAATGGGTTTTGCATGGTAACCTTACCAAATTTGAACATTTGTGAGACTTAGCCATTGTAGATTTTGTCTCTTCTTATTGTGTTGATCCTTTATCAATTTGTATGTGCTTTGAGTTCTCGATCATATCCGATGTTTTATTATTTAAGGTATTTACCCTTTTGATTGACTAATCTGAGTTTGACATTTAATGATACAAACCACACTGGAAGTTCAATTATGTTGAATGAATTTGCAATCCTATGTGGAGCTATTCAAGGTAATCCTTGATGACCTTTGTTTATCATTTTGCTATCCAATCTAGTTGGCTATTAACCTCATTCTCTTACTTCTCTATTTGATGAGGGTTCATTCACATGGTCATCCATAAAACATATCTTAAATTAGTTGATTGGTTGAGTGGCTAACACTCCACATTCGATAATTGATTAGACCTATCTTTGTTTCTTAAGTATTTGATATTGTTTTCATAATTTCGATATTGGCATATGGCAAGCAAATGACAGATGCATTTGAACTCCTACTCATAACTTTGTATTAGCTAGTTGGGAGGTTTTAATAAGCTATTGCATTGGAATATTTCTATAACAACAGAAGGAGAAACAACATAGAATTGATTTCAGATGCTTGCTATTGTCTTTGTGAATTGTGGCAATGTGAGGAAAGCCATGTGATAATATATAAGTCTAGATGTTTATCTAGATTGATGTGGATCTTGAAAATTCCAGATACTTAAAGCCAAAACATGATTGAGCCTTGAAAGTGGATTTATCCACAGATAACATTATGGTGAGTACTAGAATGTAATGTTCAATGTGGGTCATGAATGAGTGGAGGTGATACAAAATATTTAAATATACCAGTAATAGTCGTATGGTGTTAATCAGTTAATGTAAATGTGACATAAGGATTTATTATATATAAGTGAGTTGAAGGCCAAGAGTCATTTGTACTTTATTTAGAGAACCAGAAGGATTATCAAATTTGAAAATTCATTTCATCATGTCAATTATCTTTCATGAGTTTATTAAAGATTCCTTCATTTATCTCAAGCACTCTTGTTTTAAAAACTTTATCATTTATGGTTGATTTTTGTTTGATTGTATTTAGTATAAATTATTTTGTCTGATTGTCAAAGAGGACAAACTTAACATAGCCATACACTCATAATTTATTTTGGATCACAAATTTTTGTGTTCAAAATCATCTCTCAGAAGTACTTGATATATATCTTCTACAAGTATTTCTTGACAAGCTTATCTCTAGGTTCACCTAACTTAGAATTACATGCTAGATGCTACTATGTTTTTTCCTTGGTGAGTTAGTTGTGTTCCTTTTTGTTCATAAGGAAAATCTTTGTAATTAATGTGGGTTTGTCTCTTTTGATGTGCATTCATTTAAGGCCCGAAGTCATATGGATTCCAAAAAGGTTGTGTTTGGTGGAGGTTAATCAGGTAATGTTTTGGAGTAATTATTTAATTGGAAAATATATCATTTATTATAATTTTATTCTATTTGGTAGACTGGCTCTAGGGATAAGGATTTTAAATGTTTACACAACTCTGTGAAGAATTCATATTTTCTTTATAAGAGTGTCTCCAAAATTTACTTCCAAATTACCATGAGAAATCCTTTAAAAATTGTGGTTATATGAGAGTGTGGGAGGTGTGCTTAGTGAATACGATGTATATGTTGTCCAGAAAACAACTGAGTTGGTTCCTACAAAAGTACTTTGGACAATTTGACTGACTGGATATGCATGAATTAGCAATTTCAAGTGTAGCAGAGCCTATTCAATCATGGGAAATGTTAGGAGATTCATTTGTATCTCTAACAAAGAGTTTTTTTAACCATTGAAAATTTTCAACTAGCTTGAAATGGTATCTTCATTATTGGAGAAATATCATTTGTCTTGTCATAATTCTTTGGCAAAACTGTAGTAACATGGGGATATTTTAAAGAATATTATAAATTAAAGGATTAACATTGATCTAGTCAAGCTAGGTAATGAACACCATATATATGTGGTATTTGTCTTCTTGGAGACAACAAGATTTATTCAGTTATCCATTACTGATTCTTATTCTCTCTTACTTTTTTGTATGATCTATGCATGTTATTTTTCATTGTGCTAGTGATGATGGACCAGGCTCATTTTTTCATCAAAATATATGCACAACTTACATGGTTTAACTGCATCTCACTTTCCTTACTGTGATGAGAAGGTAGAGGTAGATTTCAACAAGAGCCTCCATTGTTTGAATTGGCATCAAACAATACCTTCAACCTCAACTTATGTCATTACATATAATGACATTTCCCCAATTGTATGTATTGTTTAATCACAAAATAAGGGGCCTTTAAAGCCCAATGGTACCTACCCAATCTACATATACCTTCGGTGTTATTGAAAATCATGGGCAGAAGTGAAAGTGTTAGGAAGGTAGGTCTATTTCATCTAGATTTTTTTCATTGTCAAAATACGTCTACCTTAATTGATGCAAATCTGTTCATGAGATTTATGCATGATCACTATTGATATCTATGCTCTACTGGTTTGATATGCCCATGATTTATTTCCTACAGTACTTGACTAATGACTCTCTATGAATAACCCAATTATAGTGCTTTGTTTTCAAACATAAAGTGGGTGGTAAGTGTTGCTTTATGTGATAACCATACATGACTTAGTTAAGAAATGGGAATCTCAATTATAAGATTTTCTCAATGAATTGGAATCTTGTATGCAAATACATGATGTCTATCTTTTCATTTTTCCCTTTTTAGGTGCACTCTTGAAAGCTCCTAAGTGGTTGAAGAGCCCAGTTGGTGTCAGTTTTGTATTTGGGGGAAAGCTTGCTTCATTTCAGCCCGGTATAGCGTCACAGAGTGTTGTTGGCTCTTATGAGGTAGAGTACAATTTAATCTTTGGTACATGTCATTAAGATGATATATGGTCTTATTTTTCTGCTATTTTCATAGGTATATATACACAATCTCATTACCGAGGACAGTTTGATGCTTCATTCAACACAATTTGAAGTTACAATAGCAAATGGTTAAAAATTATCATTGCGAGCTTTATCCGATGAGAAGTCTCAGGATTCTTAGTTAGTTATTTGTGGATACTTTTTGAATGGGATTAATAACAATTTACATTCATTTGTATTGTTTCACTTGCAAATTTTTGGTTTCTACATTGATTTAGTTTGGAAGAAGAGAGGGAGACATGGAATTTCCTAAGAGTCATGTTTGAAGATGAAGGAAATGCTAGGACAAAGCTAATTGACCACCTTGGATTTCAAGTGCATTCAATAGAGAATCAAGACTTATAGGAAGCTCAATCTTCCAACATTAATGATATTAGCAGTGAAATAATCAACAATGTCACTCTTGATGATACAACACAATTAGATTCATCAGTTCAGTCAAAAGGTGGAAAAGATGTTACATCCACCAATGAATTGGGATCCTGTATGCAAATACATGATGTCTATCTTTTTGTTTTTCCCTTTTCAGGTGCACTCTTGAAAGCTCCTAAGTGGTTGAAGAGACCAGTTGGTGTCATTTTTGGATTTGGAGGAAATTTTGCTACATTTCGGCCCGGTATAGCATCACAGAGTGTTGTTGGCTCTTCTGAGGTAGAGTACAATTTATTCTTTGGTACATTTCATTAAGATGATATATTGTCTTATTTCTCTGCTAATTTCATAGGTATATATACACAATCTCATTACCGAGGATAGTCTGGTGCTTCATTCAATAGAGTTTGAAGTTGCAATAGCAGATGGTGAAAAATCATGATTGTGAGCTTTGTGCAATAAGAAGTCTTAGGATTCTTAGTTATTTGTGGATACTTTTTGAATGGGATTAATAACAATTTACATTCATTTGTATTGTTTCACTTGCAAATTTTTGGTTTTTGCATTGATTTAGTTTGCAAGAAGAGAGGGAGCCATGGAATTTCCTAAGAGTCATGTTTGAAGATGAAGGAAATGCTAGGACAAAGCTACCTGAGCACCTTGGATTTCAAGTGCAGTTAACAGAGAATCAAGACTTACAAGAAGCTCAATCTACCAACATTGATGATATTAGCAATTAAATAATCAACAATGTCACTCTCGATGATACAACACAATTAGATCCATCAGTTCAATCAAAAGGTGGACAAGAAGTTACATCCCACAAAGACAATGGCGAGGAGTTTTTTGATAGTTTGCACAGTTTGAAAGAAGATTCCTTACTTCCTCTCATTGAAAATGATTTTGTTGCTGGGAAGGATACCCTAGACAATGGAGAAGAGGTGCAACATGAAGCTACTAAAGATTCGACTAAATACTCAGAATGCAATGAATCCGTTCACATTTCTTTAGTTGTTGGTGATTATAAGGGAGGATTCTTGCAGTGCCTGTCATCAAACAAGATGGTAGATGCACTTCTCATTGCTCATTTTGGGGTGAGTTCTTTATGAGAGAAAACTCATGATGAATATTCAAGAAAAACAAATTATTCCTATCATAATGTTATGCTTCTAGACTAATTACATGGCATTTGAAACGTCTTAAAGTCTTTTAATTTTTATGTTTTACCCTGCTTCTTGTATTAAGCTATTTGGATTTTAGATGGCTAACTGGCTTTGTTTATCTAAAATATATTTCTTTCTGTGGAATATTTTATGACTTAACACTATTATTGCAGGTGGTTTCTACTATGGTCAATAATGATCTTATTGGCTT
The DNA here is from genome assembly GCA_007258455.2 of Sequoia sempervirens. Taxonomy (NCBI): domain Eukaryota; kingdom Viridiplantae; phylum Streptophyta; class Pinopsida; order Cupressales; family Cupressaceae; genus Sequoia; species Sequoia sempervirens. The sequence continues at coordinate 291,355,464 of VDFB02271358.1, forward strand.
TGTGAACAACAGGCCTTTGAAATCCTAGAAAGAAACTCTTGCTTTATTTTGTACAGTAAGTTTTTTTTCCCACAAAAATTAGTTAAATAGAAAATTATGTAAATTGGATAATGCAATTTTTATTTGGAGCAAATTCTACTTGACAATAAGTTTTGTTTATAACTCATTTCTAATTTATGTGAGTTGTAGTTTGAAGTTTTTGTTATAATGAGAAAGTGTACAAATTTATGCATTGTATCATACAATTGTGTACAGTATTTTCAAACATTTATCATAGTTGTATCATAGATAGAAGACTTTGACGTAAAACAGTCTTGGCAGGCTGATTTTTGACTTAGCACTTGGAGGACTCGGCATAGAATTGGTAGGTTGACTTTTTGACTTGGATGTTGAAGGTAGGTTTTCAAATCAAATAATCCCTACCCCACATAGTGATGTGTGTTTTCTATTATATTTTCATTGAATGCTCTTGGAAAATAAATAAAATTAGCTATGACGATTTTTTGTTCACTGTTGCCAATTGATTCTAAGTTTTCTTTAAGAGGCTTGGGGTTGTAAGATCAAAGGGGTATATTGTAGTCAATAGAGAAAGAAATTCAGTCCCTTAAGAGATTGTAACAAAGATGTGATAATCATAAAGCACAAGGTTCAAAGCAATGAGATCATAATGTAAAAACAAAAGAGAAAAATTATGTTTTTGTCAAAACAATGATTTTAAGGATTGACTATGAAGAACAATCATCATAAGATAGCATTCAATACAAACAATGAAAATGCTAATGAGTTATCAATACAGTGAATAAAGAGTTCCAATTTTCAATGCATGATAATAGTAGTCCAAGGAATGCAAAGGATAGGAATGAAAGACAATATATAGAGGGAAAATAGTTGCAAATGATCACTGTTATATCAAAGCATATGGGTGTCAAAGGATCATAGAAAAATGAAGGAGATAATAACAGTTTTTATGAATGCCATGTGACCCATTATCATGCACAAAGAAGATGGTCAAAGTCAATGAGATTCATTGAATGTCAAAGAGCATTATCATTATATCAGTGAAAGCACAAGATTGTAACAGAAATGAAGCAATGGAAAGAAAGAACAATATATGCAACATCAGGATCACTGTTATAAAGGATGAAGATCAGCATGAGGTTTCGGGATTCAAGATTTCCACTTACCTTTAGATTGTAACCTTGTTTAATGTCCTACCCTTTCTTGAATTATATTGGTGTTGCAACTTAAAAAACATTGCTAACTAAGCTCTGGCATTACAAAAATGGAAACCACCAATCTTTGCATTCAATGGTTGTTTCCTTCATCAAACTTGCAATGTACTCTCAGACCGAAGCTTTTGCTTGATATCTTCTGTTATAGAAAACCTTAAAACGCGTGTGGGAGCTGAAATACCAAATTGTTGATTAAACTTTGAAACTTCCCTCCAACGTGCAAACACAATGTTTTATGCCAAAAGTAAACTGCCTAAAATTCCCTCCAAATGCATACAAGACCCAACAAAGGCACCAAAAATACATTTTCTTTTTTTTTTGTCTACCAAAAATACCTATTGCTAAAATGTAACCAAAAAAACTATTGCGTGGAAGGCATGCAAAAATTAATATTCATTTTTAAGGGGAAAAAATTCATCTATCTACATTGTCATTTTAATATAGGTTGTGAAAATTAAGATAACCATGATGTGCTCCTAAAATTACTAGAGTTCAAACTTGTATAAGAAGATAACATCTATAAAAATGATCAACACACAATTGATCTCATAGATTATAAAATAATTCTATTTTTAAAAAGTAATTAACAATATAAAGCCTGAAAGAGAAAAAAATTGCATACTAAAAGCGATCATTGTTATTTCTATTTTGCATTATTAAGATGGTCGAGTATACAAAGATAGAAGTGAATAAATCTTCATTTTTATTTCAATTGGATTGTTTAAATCATATTTTATTAGTGAAATTGACCACAATTGCTCTTTGATACATTTGAGATGCTAACACAATAGGAAAATAAAATTGGCTTCAAATCATAATTAAAAACATTAATGATTCAATAACATAATGAGTAATAAATGTTAAAGTATGTAAATGTTTATAAATTCTTTTATAAAATATATGTGAAGGCCTTAAGACTGCACCGAGAGGCAATTCCTTCCACGCAATAGGTATTTTTGGTGCACCAAGCAAACTAGGTGACCAAATGGCTCGCTTAGGTAGGGTTCCCATGAGAGGGGCTTAAGCTCTATAGATTGCGATCAAATTCAAAAGAAAAAAGAATAGAGGAGTTATAGTCATTTATTTAGTCACTTTTATTTGTCTAATATTAGTCATTTTTATTTGTCTGATATTAGTCATTTAGTTGTGATTTAACCCGATGACCAAATTAGTCACTTATAAATGACCAAATCAGTCATTTATTTTCCAAATTCTACTAGTTATAGGCATAAAACACTAGAGTAATAGAACTATCATAAAACTATCATTGTAGCAGTTAGTCCACATAAAAAAAAGTGTCATAATGTCTCAACCCAAAACAAAAAACATTGTTAGTCTATCAGAGAAAAGTATGATGGGCATTACATCCTCCCCCCTAGAAACAGGCTTACTCCTGGAAGCTTGCCAACAAGTAAGGGTATATCTCTCACATCTGGGATGCATCCTCCCAAGTATTTCAAGCCTCGTCATTAGGATCCCACTGGACCCTCACCTACTTAACATCTCGACCCCTGAGGGCAAGTCTTATGTGTTGTAGAATGCCTATGGGCTCCAAAGCCAGTTGCCCATCCTCTACCTTTAAAGCATTCCATTCAAGAATATGAGAAATATCTGGATAATATGGCCTGAGAACTGAAACATGAAATACATCATGGATGCATGATAGACTAGGCCACAAAGCAATATGGTATGCAATAGGACCAATCCTCTCCAAAACCTCAAACGGCCCAAGTAAACGTGAAGTGAGCTTAGAGCCTTTTTCATAGTGGATTGGACTCTTTCACAGACACACCAACAAGAATACCTGATCTCCAACCGAAAACTGATGATCAACCCTATGAGCATCCACATACTTCTTCTACCTATACTGCACTGCCACCAAATTCTCTCTAATATGAACAACCTACTAGTCCATTCCCTAAAGAATCTCTGGTCCTAGAAGGACTCTGTCCTCAAGATGATCCCAACTCAGTGGGGTTTGACAAGGACAACCATGAAAAGGAGGCATACCAATAGAACTGTGTTACCCAATATTGTTCGCAAACTCCACCAAGTACAGGTAATCCTCCCAACAAGACTGTTGATCCATGACATACATCCTGAGCATATCCTCAAGGTCCTAATTAACCATCTCAGTTTACCCATCAGTCTCCAGGTGGTAAGCAGAACTAGAGTTCAATTGAGTCCCCAATGCATGCCGCAAGGATATCTAGAGAGATGAAGTGAACACTAGATCTCTATCAGAGATAATCCTATGAGGAATCCCATGCAATCTAAATATATCCTCCATGAAATCCCTGGCCACTGAAGAAGCATTATATGAAGACCGAACAAGAGAGAAGTGTGCCACCTTATTCAACCTATCCACAGTAACCATGATGGCATCATGATGACGAGAAGACACTGGAAAGCCAACTATAAAATCCATTGAAATTATATCCCATTTCCATTCTGGAACAAGATGTGGTTACAAAATACCTATGGGGCGTTGATGCTCTGCCTTAACCCTCTAACATTTCAAACACATCAAGACAAAATCTACAATATCCCTCTTCATTCTAACCCAAAAATACAATTGATGGAGGTCTGTGTGCATCTTCTTGACACCTAGATGAGCTAAGTAGGGTGCCTGATGTGCCTCTAACATAATTAGGGTATGAAGACCCTCTAAAGGAGGAACACAGATGTGACCTAAGTGCCACAAGAGACCATCTAACTCAAGAGCATAACCTACAAATCTACCCTCCAAGGCTTTGCTTGAATCAACCTCAGACCTCACCTCATGATACCAACTGTCTGCGAGAAGCACTACAAGGATCTGCCTCCTCAAACCTACTCCAAGAGTCACTGCTGAAAGCTCATGTCTCTTCCAACTAAGAGCATCCGCCACAAAATTCTCCTTACCTTGGATAAACTTGACCTCAAAATTGTACTCGTACAAGAATTCCATCCACCGCCTCTGCCTAGCATTCAAGTTTGGTTGTGTGAAAATGTACTGTAAACTATGGTGATCACTATGCAACTCAAACCAATGCCCCAACAGAAAATGTCTCCATCTCACCAAAGCATGAATAATGGCAGCTAACTCCAAGTCATGTGTAGGATAGTTCAACTCGTTATCCTTGAGTTTGTGAGACTCATAGGCTATCACATGACCATCTTGCATCAATACTTCTCCTAAACCCTCCAAAGATGCATCATTACACACCACAAAATATTCGGTAGGATTAGGAATTGCTAGAATAGGTGCACTAGTCAACCTCTCCTTGAGAGTCTGAAAGGCTGCCTGACACTACTCTGACCAAATGAACTTCTTCCCTTTCCTCTGAAGGGAAGTGATAGGGTGAGCTATCCTTGAAAATCCCTACACAAACCGTCGATAATAACCTGCTAAGCCCATAAAAATGCGAACCTCAGCAGCATTAGTGGGCGCAGGCCAATCTATGATGGCTTGAATCTTCAAAGGATCAACGATAATACCCTCTCCAGAAATTACATGCCCCAAATATCTCACCTCTATCTGAAATAATTCACACTTTTCCAAATTTGTATGTAGCTAATTCTCCCTCAGACACTACAATACCTATCGCAAATGCTCCTCGTGCTCCTACATAGTCCTCGAATAAATAAAAATGTCATCCAATAACACAAGGAAAAATGTGCCAAGATAGGTGCGGAACACTCCATTCATCAAGCTCATAAATATAGAAAATGCATTCATCAATCTAAATGGCACAATAGTTAACTCATAGTGCCCATATTGAGTGTGAAATATAGTCTTACAAGTGTCTGCCTCAAAGATACGCAACTGATGATACCCCGATTTAAGATCAATCTTCGAAAACACCTTGGCTCCCTTAGTCTGATCAAAGAGGTCATCAATCCTTGGCAAGGGATATCTATTCTTCATCATCACCTTATTCAACTTCCAGTAGTCAATACACAACCAAAGGGATCCATCCTTTTTCTTCACAAAAATGATAGGTGCTCCCCAAGGAGAGATACTAGGACGAATACTAGGACGAATGAACCCCTTAGCCAAAAAATCCTCTAGCTGCAACTGAAGCTCCTTAAGCTCTTGAGTGGTCATTTGATATAGAGCTCGAGAAATAGGCTTTGCTCTGAGTACAAGATCTATTCTGAAATCGATGTCACGCTTAGGTGGCATCCCTGGAAACTCACTAGGAAAGACATTTGCATACTACCTAAGGATAGGATGATTGTTGAGGGACACCTCTGAACTCTCCCCTAACTCCAAATCATTAACCATCATGACAAACAACTGGAAACCATGATGCATACATCTCCTCAACTTCATAGTAGAAATCATACACACGGAGATGGGCCTCTGAATGCCAACTACCTCTACCTCTCTACCTGAATCATTCACACACTACACTGACTTACACTGGAAATCTATCACTGCTTGATGAGCATCTAACCAATCCATGCCCAACACTATATCATAAGATCCTAGGTGTATGATGCGAAGGTCGACCATGGTAAAGAGAGTACCAATCCTCAATCCATATCCATACACAAGGGATTCTACCACTACTCTAGCTCTGAAGGCCAATTCGACCTACCACCTATCATCTTGCTTTGCTGCCACCAATCCACATCACTCCACTATAGAAGGGGAAATGAATTAATCAGAAGCACCAGAGTCAAAAAGGATAGAAAGACCAATACCCTACAACACACTTGTGGTCTCCACAATTGTGCCCTGATGCTCTGCTTGGCAGTTATCAACCACTGCAAACACTTTGTGAGAACTGCCTACATCACCCACTATCAGCTCTGAAGCTTTCAACCTCTAACTGAATCTTGATGTGCTCTTTTGAGGACACTACCTAATTATATGGACCTCGTGGCTGCAATAAAAACATCATGTACCTCTACCATACCCCCTGCTACCTAAGGGTATACTGGACTATTGAAAACTACCTCTACTGACTACAGACTATGTGCTTTGAGCCGACTGGTCAGGATGATAATGCTTGGCTCGCTGCCAACTCCAATTTTTCCCAAACTGAGAACCACCACCTTGTTGAGACTAAAAATTCTTAGGTTTCAACTGGGAACGTTCATGTTGTTGTTGTTGGCCACCCTTAATGAGTGCATGATGGATCCTATAGGAACTCGCTGCTTGAGACTGACCACCTTAGGACTGGAAGCCTATTGGAGGCACACTACCAATTTGCACACATGTCTATCCTCCTAATGCCATGGCCAAATTCTCCTCTACTATATGAGCCTTCTCTACTTCCACTTCCATGGTTTTTGGCTCGAAGACACAGACTCCCCCAATCATACAGTCATTCAAAGCCCTAATGAAGTGTTGAACCAACGTAGCCTCATCATCACCAATGCCTATATACTGCTTAAGCCCAAAGACCTTGTGCTCATAGTGTTCCACAAACATAGCCATCTTCCTCAACTCATGAAACTCATCAGTGTGACATTGCCTCAAGTGGTCTCACAAAAAGCAAGCTCTAAACCTCTCCAAAAACATCTCCCAAGAAACTAAACCAATATCCAAATGTAATTTTTGTTCCTCCAATTGCCACCATGTAGAGGAAAAACCCCTAAGGTGCATGATGGAACATCTCACCTTGGTGTTACTACCATACAAATGCATAGAAAAAAACCTGTTCATATCTATCAACCATGTCTATGCCTCCAATCCACCACTAGAACCATTGAAGATAGGAGGACATGCTTTCAAGATATCCCTCATATGTCCTGGTAAAATCGTCTTCGGCTCTACTATAACATCTCTCCTCCTAAGAGACCTTTCTCTTTCCCTATCCACCTGTTGATTAACCTCCTATCTAGGACCTAGATGAGCAAGGACCTCCTCAAGAAAATGACTCAACTAAGCTCCCTATAACTCTGGGTAACCCAGATTCTGACCCTCGCTTTCCTGATCATTCTGAGAACTATATTATTCCTCATAATCACTTTTGTGGAAACTCTAAGATGGGGTGTTCTAGCGGTTAGCCCCGTAGCCACCACCACAACCTCTACCATGTCCCTGACCTTGACCTCAACCCCTAGGCATCATCCTACAAAGACACCACCAAAGGACAAGTCTCAGGTTGTTAGGAAAAGATTACAAAAGGGAAACATAATCTCCAGAGTCAAAGCAACTAAGACAACATAATGGGCTCCTATAAAACTAGAGTACCCAGTGTTAGAACCTAGCTCTAATACCATGTGTAATGCCCTGCCATATAACCCTAAAGGACAACACACAACAGGACTAAATAACGGAACAATTTTTTTTTTTTAAAAAGAAATACACATTAGATTGCATAATATAAGATAACACATAATCTAAACCTAAGTCCTCTAAGGTTCCATGACTACACTACTAACATAACTATCAACCAAGCTAACAAGAATCATTCCATTAACTACAATGATAACATGAGTTAACTAACAAGAATTTTTTTTTTTTTTAATTCACCACATTAAAAGATCCTACATTAATCACTTCCATAACATCTCAATAGATAAATAACATTTAAGATCATTTTAAATAACTATCATATGCAAAATACATCACTAACATTTTCCATTACAAGAGAGTACATCACTGTCTGTTACATCATCACAAATGTTACATCAATGCTTCCTTGAATACATCAGGGAAGAGTACATCAAAATATAATAGATGGTACAACTAGAGTAAAATCCATTACATATACATAAAATATTGTCTTCATGAACTAGAACATGATCTAGCAACCGCTACTCAAATTACAACCTCCACACACACGAAGAAGCAGCAGGGAAACCCAATGGAGGAAAATCACCAACCTCTCGACCATGTGGAACCCTGAGGTCCACCCCCCCATTCTAGGAGATAACACAAGGTCCCACCAAAAAAAATCAAGCAAGAAGACAATAGGCTAACATAAACAAGGCTATAGATGGTTCCAACACAACATTGCAACAACATTAACATCACATAAAATGCATACATCACTTCAAGAGGCATTCACACAGAAAAAGGAGAAAACATAACTAAGGAATACTAGACTACACTAGGGAAGAGTGTCATTGCATGGTCCTGACATGGTTGTCCTAGTAGTCTCTCACTAGACCCCGACCCCCATCTATGGTTGTCCTGGTAAACCTCTCACTAGGTCCTAACCCCATAGGGTGACACATGTGGAACCAACATTCCTTTCATGAGGACAAAGAAGTTCATCTTTCCAACCAAGCCTTCTCAACCCATCCTTAGCCTAAACGAGCACTACAGGCATGGGTGAGGCATCCATTATCATGTTTAATGTGTAATCTACCCATTCCCCTAATCCATTATTAAGTTATCACTAGATTAAGAAACTCTCCAATGGATTTTCCTAGACACTACTTTGGGTTTCGGCCCCCATTGAGAGCCAGTCCCCCTACTTGCAATTAGTAAACCCTACACAAACAAGCAAGGCATTGACCATCTTGAAAACACATCACAATCATATAAAACTATACATAGTGCAAGGCATTGACCCTCTTGCACACAACTCAAACATTACCAACCACTTCCAAGATGAAACAATCATAAAACCATGCATGCAAAATACTTCCTCTTAAGCCTTTGGAAGTCAATCTTAACAACTTGCACAATGACTCCCACTTAAAAAAAAATCCAAAATCACTCCAACATCAAAAATAAAAAACAATATTCATTACATATGATCCAACAAACAATACATCCATGAAAAACCTTATTTCCCCATCTCATAAAACACATTCACTTAGCCTCTAATTCACAATTGTACTCAATAACTAATTGCATGGTAGATTTACAATTTAACTATTAAATCATTATAGAAGCAATCAACATTCAATAATCAATGCAAAGATAATCTAGTTCATTCATTTAGTCAAATCTTTTAATGATCTAAATATATAAATAAATCATTTTCCACTATTTAACTCCCAACTTCATTTATCTAACATAATCTTTTAATCTCATAGGCAGAATTGTTCTTTTACTAAAATTATAATATTTATACATGCATATATACATATACATACATACATACATTCATACATACACACACACACACACACACAAATATATATATATATATCTATTTTAAAACAGAATGCAGTTTACTGACATTATATCATATTATCATATGGCACTACAAAAATACACATATATATATATAGATATATACATGTACACACACATATATATTTAATCAAATACCAAACTTAATATATCCAAGTTGAAATGGAACGAAATGCCAAATAAGGAGCTTATACAGTGAACACCCACCGCAAGTGCACTCTTTAATTACTATATACAATGTATGCAAATCAAACTTCAAGCGTAATCTCTCCAGTGAATACTACATTCTCATATTAAATGTAATTCACAAGCCAAGATTTATCCATTGCATGGATTTTAAAATATTCAATGTGGATTATGAGGTGTATGAGTTAAATTGCAATGTACCAAGCTTGATACATTACAACTATAGAAATAATAAAATCAAAATTTCCAAAGATAAGAGTATGACGCAAGGGTGAATTCAAAGAAAATAGAGAACGAAGGTGCATACAATCTCAACCCTAGTCATTGCTGAAGCAGCAAACCTAAGGAAAATGAAAGGAATCAATGCTTTGTCCACCCAAACAAATAATAGAGGAGTCTATGAATTCATAAAAGAAAAATAATTCACAGGAATTAACCAATAACACAGTTTGTGATACAATGGTCTATGGCTTAAAAAAATAGATGTCGAAGGAAAAAGGTGAAAAATATAGAGGGCACGTAACCAGATTCAATGGATAGGCTTTAAAATATTTCAAGCAAATGCATTTGGCAGGGGAAGGCATATTCTATCACATTGAATGCAATGGTTGCAAGATATACACAAATTGGGTTTATTAAAAAACCTTCAGGAAAATAATCGAATTGAAGAAGTATAAATAGAATAAACGAATTAAACAAAATACCCAGAAGAAATGTGGCTTCAAGGGCTGCAATAATTTTATAGAATACGCACAAAACAATTTCCATAAAGAGGCTTTGGTAATCTTTAGAAAATGCAATTTTCTATGTGTTTCAATTTAAAAATTAAGTAAACAAAGAAATGTTCTATTTCAAAAACAGAGTTAGAATTCAGAAAGCAATGGAACCTGGATTCAATCGATTGGCATGGTTGAAGATTCGATGTCAAGCTTTGAATTCCCAAGTTGTAGCTCCAATCACTTCAAAAACCCCAAACAATTTTATAGAGTTCCAATCCCAAAATTCCCAGTACTTGAAATTTGCAGGAAAATACTCTTTCAACTAACAGAATGTAAAATTTCCAAAAATACAAAATTATTCACGGGAACCCAACAAGACTGTTTCCAAATTTTAATTCCAATCCCCTTTTCTTTTGCCAAAAATAACCAATTTCATTAACTATTTTTTAGTGCACGTTGTTGCATGCAAACCTTTTTTTATTTAATCATTTTATGTTATATTTATTGTTCAGTACAACTATTTATATCTTTATTTTTTATATTTATTCAACTACACATATTCTAATTTATTTAAACTTAATAATCACCTTTTAATATTTTATTTATTAACTTCAACTTTACATTATAATTTATTTTTACTTATCAAAAATACCTTTTAACATAATAATTCTTTTTTTTAATGCGATAATTATTCAGAAACATTTATCGACCAAATTTAAATCAAATGGACTAAATACCCAACAATACCTGACCACAAAGCGAAGTCAAAAAACAAGACCACAACAACATTGATGGACCAAACCCACCATATGGACAACACTGAAAGGGTGTGAAAATCGGATACTCATCCTCTTCAAGGATGATGGCTGAAATACGAGACCAAGTGCTACCTCTATTCAACAATTTCATTGGGTTTTGAGGCATGCTCAGACCTGTCAATTTAGGTGGAGTCGATGCCCGGTACCTGCAACCTGCAACACATAAAGCGGTCAAGCATATACATAAACATACAATCAAGCACATCGTGAAAGGAAATCATAGGGTAGTAGGGTACTCACGAATGAGTAATGTGACACTATCCCTTTCACAAAAACACATCAAACAAGTAACCACATCAACGCATAACAATCAGTTGCTTAACAACAAGATAAGAACAATCATCGAATAATCACATGATGCTCCTAATAATATTAATCCACATAATCAATTAAGTCCATATACTAGTCATAACATAGGCATAAAACACCAGAAATATAAGTATCATCAAACTATCATCATACCAGTGAGTCTGCATCAAACAAAGTGTCATAATGTCTCAACCCAAAACAAAATAACTGTCAATCTATCAAAGAAAAGTATGAGGGGCACTACATAGTTCATGATTTATAAGATGTCTTTCAAATTTTTACAATTTTAGGTGATTTATATTTTTTTCTTTTGACATGTTTGGATTCATACATTGGTAAAGAAAATATTATGTAATGAATGTTCGTGAAAAAATTTACAAGTTGAAAAACATAATATGTATTTCAACTTGTACATATTTAGGTAATGATTTGTAGAATGTCTTTCAAAATTTTGACATTCTTTCATGATGCATACATTACTAAAAAAAATGTTTAATTCAATATTGGTGAAGAAAATTGTAGGTTGAGAAATACAATGAACATATTTCAACTTACACAAATTTAGTGCATGACTTGTAAGATGTGTTTTAAATTTATGACTTTCTTAGGCGAGTCACATTTTTTTATATTTGAAATGTTTGTATTCATAAATTGGAAATTGAGTATTATGTAATTTGAATGTTTGTGAATTAAAATATAAATTTAAACACATAATGTGTATTTCAACCTACACATGTTTATTTTATGATTTGTAAGATGTCTTTCAAATTTCTAACCTTCTTAGATTATTTACAAGTTTTTTTTTAATTATTTCATTGGAATTTGTACATTAGAAAAATAAATATTATATAACTAAATATTGGTAAAGAAAAGTGCAAGTTGAGACACACAAGTTATGTATTTCAAATTACACATGTTTATTTTATCATTTATAATTTGTCTTTCAAATTTATAACTTTCTTAATTGATTCATAACATGGAGTCTCCATTTTAGCTACATAGTGATTCATAATTATATTAGTAAGTATAATTTTATGGCAACTAAAAGTTTATAGGTCTAAATATTTTTATCTTGTTGAGAAGGTGCATATATGATGATAAAAACTTAGGTGTAAAATGACTAATTATCTTACTAAAAAGCATGTTGATTCTACTTCTTTTTATCTTGTTGAAACAATGTGAAAAGATAAAAAAATGATTCAAAAGGAATTCAATGTTTCATCCAAGAAAACATGAAAATATTTGAGAGTAATAATGTGTATTATTAGTAATGAAAATAAAGCTACTATATAGGGTTTGATGGGATATACAAATCCTTGCACCCTAATGGCATTCATGGGGCCTATGTACACATAGATGTAAGCATATATGAACTAATTAAAACACTAAATTAACCAATTCAACTCACAAATATTGTAAGTAAGAAAGGTACATGGAAACACTTCCTACACTAAAATAATGAGGAGAGTGTTGTACAAATTTTAATAATTAAAAAATGAAGAAACACATATAAACATAAAATAAACAATATACAAATTAACACAAGTTTATGTGGGAAAAACCCCACACTCCAAAGCAACCTAATGCATTATTCAGGAAACAAACTAGTTACAAGAAACTTGCAAAGAAAGACTTAATAGAAGTATCACCAACAAAAGATCCAAAGGAATTTTGACAACTTAACAATGTAAAGAAAAATATCTACTCACAACCTCCATATCAAGAAGCTAATATATAGGAGATATAATACACAAAACCATCATTAAAAAACCATGAGCTATAACCACACAAAAAGTGTTTCCCAAATCCTTAATCTCAAGGTGAGTCCACAAGCTAAAATAGCATATTCCTTTCAACTATCATAACCTCATTATAAACCACTCACCAAATTGGATGTTCTAATTTGGTTCTACTATCTCCAACCAAAGATGTCTTATGATGTTTCATAACACACATCATAAGTTATAGTGTTTTTCTCTACTAAAGCACTACAACTCAAAGAGTATATTGTAAGCTATTTGAAAAGTAATATAATTGAGCATAGCGGTCTTCCTAGGATACATTTCTTGTAATTGTCATTACTCCAATAAAATTATTTTGGATCTATTTTATTTTTATTTTTTCTTATTAAAATTAAGTAGTAATTAATTGTATTTATTTCTTTCTTTATATATATATGTGTTTTTATATATGTATATATACATGTCTTTATATATTCATGTGTATATATATAGATACATGGCATATACACACACACATACACACATACACACACAAACACACACACATATAATGTGTGTGTGTGTGCGTGACTCTTTTTTTTTCAATTACCTTAGCTTCTAAAATCAACAAATTTCATCATTTTTATAATTATTTACTGCTTTTACTTATATTTGTTTTAGATGGAAAAATTACATTTGACTAGTGTTTTTTTGAAATACTTCAACATCATGCATACATGTTTAATAAGATAGTGCATTGTGAGCAAATATGAGTATTAAACTTGTTTTTATCTATACATCATTGTTAATTATAAAAAGATAAAAAAATATTCTTATTTATTATTGTGTTCCCCACAATCATATAAGATAGAAGTTGCAGTAGATACAAACTTGTTTTGATCTCGTTATAAACATTAAGGATATCAGTATATTTATAAAAGTAATTATATACATACTATTTCACATTATAATTTTTTTTAAAGCAAAAGTATAGTGGGATATTTATTAATATATTTGCTTAGAAGTAATTGATGATACCATTAGTTATGTAAGGAAGCTTGTAGCAATCGAGATCATTCAATAATTCTACAAGGACTATAAGCAAAAAGATCTTTTTACTACATTGTTTATGCTCAAATGGATAGTACAATGGACAATATGAACTTTCAAACTCTAAAGATTGTATTCTTTTCTTGATAGTATTTGCTGGTCCATTAGAAATGTACGAAGAATATATGTAAGATTTAACTTCATACAATATATGTAAAACAGAAAAATCAATCCAAATACACTAAAATATTCTAAATTTTTATTTCTATAAATCTATCGCACACAAAAAAAAAAGCTCTGAAATAATAATACATGACAAATAGAGAATTAAAATCATTGAAATATGAAATGTCTAAATACTGAGTAATGCCATTCTTTTACTTGAGCTTCACCTAACATTTTGCTCATAAAAATGAAGAAGAGAGTGTTGCCAAAATCATACAATGTGCATGTATCCTACATACATCAAAGTAAGCCAAAACTTAGAGAACTTGAAGTCACTATTATATTATTTTGATCAATACAAAACTTTAAATTAATTTCTCATCATTTATAGCATGAAAGAAGAAATTCATGGCTAGCATGTACAAGTTTGAGAGCGGTTTTCATAGGAATCTTTGAAAAGTTATAAGCCAGTGTTGAAGTTGACAATACCCTTACTACAGTGAGTTTATTCTCAAATACCCATTTCCTCATTGAAGTTAAAAGAGAATTTAAAAGTAGGAGATAGTGCAACCATGTCCCTTGGATTTTAGTTGCTTTCCTCTCTCTACAAATGACTCATAGATATCTGATTCTACAGAAGAGAAATAGGAATTTAAAAATTTGGCAAATTTATTTGATTGGGTGGTATAAATTATTATTTTTTAAATTAAGCTTGATTGTGACATAAAAATGGCATGGTCAAAATGTTAAAGTTAGTAGTTGTTGTTGGTTCCATCACCATAACCTATACGTATAATTTTGTATGGATCATATGATTAGAAAATGATATGGTATTGTATGTTAAAATTATACTATAATGTTCTAGACATGCAATTTTTTATGGAGAACAACCACTCTCAATCTTGAGAAGCACTTCATTATTATCATAGTGTTTATCTATCTTGTAATTTTTGTAAAGTTGAAATAAAATAATAAAAATTATAAAAATCTTTAAATGAATAACCTGTAAACTTGTAAGCTGCGTACAGAGTGGTTTCCTTCAAACTATCTTCACCAGCATACAATGTTTTCGCCTTTAATGCAGGTTGGACGTTGTTATGTTCATCTTCCATTGGAATAAATGAAGCTTGCATGTCTATCTGTTAGCTTGCATAGATGGTCGTTGTCACAAATACGTCAGCTTGCATGGACATTTAAGTGGTTTTACTGTATTCAATGGGATGTTTGCTAACATAGTATCCAGTCTGACAACAGCCAGTGCAACTAAAAACTCAATCCCTAATAATTGCGCTCTTTCATGTAAGAACCCAATATTTTAGCTCTAATCTTCTGATAACTATCTCGCATTTTTCTGTTGTGGGCAGACCAAACTAAGAGCTGTCGGAGTGTTGGCAGATCTTGTTGTCAATACAATACAACAAAAGAATGTAGGTATTCCTTATAACCTTTGGATGAATGAATGATTGATTTTAATAACATTTAGTAACTCAAAGTAGTCTATGGGATTTAAAAACAGCATATGCGTTCATCGAAATAGGGTATCAAAGTTTTATACAGTTTGTAACATTTTCTTTAGATCTGATTTTCGGCAATGAATTTTGATCAACAAGTTTGAAGTTTTGTTCATCCTTGTCTCTTCAGACAAGGTCCTTAAATTATCAATTTTCAGTGGATGTCTGTATATTGAGCATTTCATGAGAAAGTGCCATTTTGTTTCGAACAACATTTGGGAATATGAGATTCTTGAACAAATAAATTCAAGAGATTCTTTCTAATAATTTTTTTTGTATCTTCTCCAGTGTGACCATCAAATACCCAATAGAAAGTGCTTGGCTTTGGAAATTCAAAAACTATACCACATGCTCCATTAGATCATCAATATACATGTCTATATTCACACTTTTAAAATGTGATTTATTCGAAGGGATTCAGTTTAATTGGTTAAATCATTGGGAAAAAATATTATCAATTCTTATAGTAGAAAACTTGACTGGTTCTTAATAATAGAATCAAAATATTGATCTATTTTAATTGTTGCATAGAATATCTAGACAATACTTTACAAACCTACCCTCCATCAACATATTTGCTAGAAGAAAAATATCGCTCTTGAAAGAGGTCTCACTTGAGATACATAGAGGATCCAAAAGACCTAATATTGATTTACTATGAAGATTTGCAAATCAACATATTTTTTTAGATTATGTATAATCAGACAAAACAATAACATAATAACAAGAACACTAGACATAGTCTCATAATACTAAGAATTGAAACTTCTTATAAGATTAAATAAATTACTTTTGAGAAAGATGAGTTTATCTACTTGCTATTGTGTAATTACATTTATATTTATATTCATTTCATTTATCAAATTTATAACCATAATTAATAATAAGAAAACTTAAACAATTACACTAAGTTGGGAAAGAAACTTGTGATTTGTAAAAAAAATGGATAAGATTAGGAATCATCCTTGTTTCAATAGCTAATAAAGTCAGATGATAGAAGAAGGTAGAAAAAGCTCTCAAAACTAGGATTTTGAAATAAAAGATCATAGTGTGGAAGTTGTGATTGTGACCTAGGAAATCACACCTATTACCTCAAGGTTTGCACGAGTGTACAAACTTGGATAAATGAATGAAGATTAAAATTTCATTGACCTAACCTCATGAACCACATTGTTAACCTCTGATGCATGCTACCAATCCCAAATATAGGCGATTCATTATCTTTTTCTCAAAAGGACTTGCAATTTTATAGAGATGGGTGCTTGATTGTTGTGATCCTCATGATGATTGCAAATGCTAGAATTAGTTGTTTTTGTTACGAAGCTATATGCTAGTAAACCTATGAGGAAAGGGGGAATGGGTTAAATGGTTTTTAGAGATTTACTCAGCTAATCCCTTTGATGGTTTGTTTTAGCCTTGAATTAAATGAAATATTAAAGTGTAGGGAGAAATCCTATAGAGGATATCTAAAGTGTGCTTGTGATTTATGTGGAGGATAATAGGAAATGCTTTCAACATTTTTCCATGGAAATAAAAGGCATGCAATTTGTGTGTTCTTGGTCACATTTTTTAATGGAGGAATATCAAATCTAGATGAATAAACATACTAGAAATTATTATAGGTACATATGGTAGAAATCTACAAAATCTAAGATATGTCATGTGTGAAAATTAGTGTGTTGAAATCAATTTGGCTATGATAGGGGGTGTGTATGTCCAACCAAGGGAACCAAATAGAAAATATTATTCACAATTGGTGCATGTGGTTCTCTATCAAAAGATCTTACAATTTTCTAGGATCCTCTAACATTTTTAGCTCTATTTCCACCTAGAATCAATGTACTTTCTCTCCTAAATGTGTAATATACTATATTTAACCTAGGGATAAGAAAAATAACTATTGTTGTTTGTTAGATTACCTCGATCAATCCCATAGTGGGTATATTCCAAATTGTTCCATAAGAAGCATTGTAGGAGACAAATGTGTGTATTCAAACCTAGGTGATAGTGAATGTGGTGTTTTTAAAGTTGTGGATAGCAAAAACTCTAGGGGTTTATTTAACTAGAATGGATGTGATGTGTTCTTGAGATGGATAACAAGGGAGATGATTGGAATATCACAAAGGAACAAGGCAATATGATGAAAGAATATACATACTTCACAAGGGTTTCAATAGGTAAGGCTTTATAGGTTTGGAAATGAGTGGATAAGACTTTTTATGCTTGTGGAGGAGGGAAAGAAGAGAAATAGGGTATAGCAATAGAGATAAGGAAGGAAAATCTAAAGGAAAAAGGGCCAAGGGAAATACCCAATGCCCTTGAATTGAAAATCCTAGCACTAAGAAAACACATACAAGCATAGAAAGGAAAGATTAAACATGCCCATTATATCAACAACTTAATTTCTTAAATTGGAGTACACAACAAAGAACTATCACTTAATGTGATGTGTTGCATAATTCTCACTCAATCTCCTTCTTCAGAGCATAAAAATGATACCCTAAGCATATAATATAAACTTAAAAATAAACCATATTTTTAGCCACCCTCAACATTGAATTCTTGTATGAGAGAAAATGTGCATGGCATGCCACGAATTGTTTATTTCTTTGAATATGGACCAATTCTTTTTTTTTAGGGTCAAATTAATTCCTAGTGCATGTCAAACAACTCAACACAGAAGATTTAAAAATTCTACTTGCCAAGTTGCATTGGAAAGATAGCATACACAATAATTGTAGGGTGACACCTATAAAATTTATCTTTATTCATTTTTCATTCACCTACAACAACTTGTCTCAAGCTTAATCAAAGAAATCCATGAAATTTGATCTTGTTTACCATGGAGGACATGCATCAACACAGTGCATCATCATGGCCTTGGAAGGAAATTCTAGTAAGAAGTTGTGTTGTGAACCATTTGTGTGATCCAGTTTAAGGAATATCCACATGTACCTTTCTTATTTCCATTTATAACACATAAATTATTCCCAATGGGATCAATGTAGAAGTGGAAAGTGGGATCAATCATAAAAATATGTTTTAAAGGAGCATTGTGCTACAATGGAGAGTTTCCACTTGGAAAAATTTAATAGAACTTGACCCACCTTCACTTGGATAAAAAATAGTAGTGAATATACCAAACCAATAATAGTGTGCACTTGTTGGAGTCCATCGAGTATATGCACTTGTTGGAGTCCACTCATGTTTAAATTAGTCATTAAAGACATGTGTTATTACAATGCAACAACACAACATCTAGCACATACACTCAATTTGAAACCATGTACATACATAGACTAGAGTGTATTGCAATCAAAACTCAACATATGGATGGAAAATGGGACCTCCAAATCTCTTAAATGCATGAACTCTAAGGTATGTAAAATGGTCATTTAAGCATGGTATCTAGCCATTGATCCAAAAGTGGGGATAGTTAGAGCACAAGGTTAGAGAAATTAATAGAACAACTTAAGTGGTGCTCATGATTTGAACAATTCACTTACAAATTAGAAACTTATATTCATAAAAGCTTTGAAATAAAGGCCAAGGGCTTTAGGCTAATGAATAAACCCTAAAAGAAGTGAACACTAAAACCTTTTTTTTTTGCAAAGCCTAACAAGATTGATGGTAAATAGTGGATCTAATCCATGTACCAAATGATATGGTAAAGTTCCTAAGGAATTTTTTACTCTAGTTTAGTCAACCCATTAGGAAAATCTTAATAGTGTGTGCCATTCTTGAGGGTTCTTTTCTAGAAATTTTTAATTATTTCTAAGAGGTTTTTATTAGTGGATTTGGAAACTCCATTTCTTTGAGGATAATAGATATATTAAAACTAAAATATTATCTTGTATTCAAAATCCTAATTATAATTTTTCAAAGAGGTGAAAGTAGGGCCATTATCACATAATATAGCATATGGGACCCCAAACCTGGTTATGATGTTATACTCTAGTTTATGACCATGTCCATGTTGATTTGCTTAGAACATTCCACTTAATTCCACCTAGTACAATAATTTGTAACCATTATAATGTATCTATGTTCTAAATTTAATGCAATGGATTGATCATCCCAATTAAATCAAGCCCATGTTACATCAAGGGTCATGCTTCCATTACAAGTTGAAATGGTTGAGTTGGATTCTTTTCTCTTGTTGTTGATATCTAACAAGTATGGTAATTATTTGTATGAATCAACATGTCTCTAAATTATTATCCAATAATATTTGGCTCATAATACCTAGTGAGATGTTGCAACTATGGATCCACATGCCCTTCCAAACTTGTCATGGAATTCTTCTAACACTTGTTTTGCTTCATTTTTCCTTAGACATATCAAATACAATCCTTCATGATTTTTCATGAATACCACACATTTATCATATATGTTTTCTATTCAACTTGAAAGCTCTCTTTTGAGTGGTGTTCATGTACACTTGACACTTATTATACAATAGATATTGAATAGTATTTGTATACCATTCATCCTTTGAAACTTCTTCAACTACTAATTGATGAATGGATATGTTTGGATCAACCTTAGCCATGCTCTTAGTCAAATATTTTCCTCTAACAAGCTCCATGGGTGTGATTTCCAAATCAAATTATTGTAGCATTGTGATCCATTTTCCTCATCTTTCCCCCACCTCATTTTACATGAGTAGAGTTTTAATGAAAAAATAAAGTAAAATTTCTCTTAATTAAATTTTCAAAATATAATGCCTGAATTTATTCATAGCTTTGACTAAATAATGATATTTATTTTCCAAATTTGGGTATTTTAGCTCAACATCTTTGAATAGGGTGCACATGAAAGCTATTGGTCTTTTTTGTTTTTTTTCATTTCTCTTAGTGAGTCTACACAAATGTGTTCAAAGTAAAATGATTAGATGTAAAAGGGTTTGGTATAATCTAGACTCACCAACAATGGGACATTGGAAATGGATTTTTTTATCTCTTCAAAAGCCTCCTTATTTTTTGGTGTTCATTCTATCTCAGTATCCTTTTTTTAGCATGGAATTCAAAGGTATCGCTATTTTTGCAAATCCAATGATAAACTTCCTAATGAAATTGATCTTATTGAAATGGGACTTTTAGCTCCTTCTTGCTAGAAAGGGGTTATATTTTCATGGTGGCATTAATTATTTCAAAATCAATGGAAATTTCTTTCTCTAAAATTAGGCAACCTAATAACTTCTCTTTGTCACTCCAAACACAAACTTCTTGGGATTTAGATATATCCCATGATCTATACATATTTGTAATCCTCTTTTAAGATCATCTATATGATCTTCTATGTTCTTGGAGAAGACAATTAAGTTATCCATATATATTATAATACACTTTTTTACTAGTATTTTGAAAGCTATATGCATGGAACATTGAAATATTACATCAACATTAAATAACCCAAAGATAATTTTTTTGTAAGAAAAGCTACCCCACTTGATAGTTAACCATTGTAGTGTAAAAAAGTGTATACACTTACACTTTTACATTATGTTTTGGCCCCCTAATTTATTAGACTTAATTAAGCTTCTAATTTGACAAATTATGCATTCTAAAGCCTATTTTTACCATTTTCCAAAAGGGAACCAATATTAAACTTGAATGCATTCAATCATTAAAACACCTTGGATCAAGTGTGTCTTGTAAGTTTGGGTTAGGACCCAATTTCCCAAGGTCAAATGGGTCCAACCCCTAGCCAAGACCCAAATTTAAATATGTTACTGGTGGTATTTTAATGTCCAAAATTCAAATATGAAGTGTCAAATTTTGGAATCTAATTTTTGAGAAATTGGATAAACATCTATAAATACCTAGTCATTTTATCATTTGAAATCTAAGGAGAAATAGCACATACTCAAGAGAAAATACTATTGTCAAGAGCAATTCAAGAGCAACATATCAAAGCATTATCACAACAATTCAAGATCCAACATCTGTCAAAGTTTATGTGTTTTCATATTCATGCTATGTGAAGGATAACATTGTTATAGGTCTCCAAGCATTCAATTATTCAAGAAAATCAAGCAAATAAGATCCAAGACCCTTGAAGATATGTGTATGTCTTCAATCCTTCAAGGAATACATTGAAGGGTGGTGAGTTGCAACATTGTGTTCAGTCATCATTTCCTTCCTTTCCATTCAAGGTTTTATCATTGACATCGCCATTGTGGAAGTGGAAACACTAACACAGAGTTTGACCGAGGCAAGCCCCTATATGGCACAACATTTCCCCTCTTTGTGAATGTATAGGTTGCAGGTTTAAAGTGGGTTGAAGAGAGCTTGAAGATCCATTTTGTATTGTTGCATTTATTGTTACCATTCTTGTCAAGACATAGAAACTAACCTACAGGATTTATTTACAACATTTTGACTATGGGATAGGTAGAAAATAGAAGCTCAGATCCACTACTAGAGGACCCAAAAAATCCATTAGGACCCCCTTAGAAAGACTCAATCACCATTGGGTGACCCATTCCTTGTAGGCATAGCCAAACCAAATTTTTTGGGTAGGTACACAATCATCTGCACCTTAAAGATATATCAAAACTTGACTATTTTTGTTTATCAACTATCAAGATTTTATCTCTAATTGTAACCCTAACCTTAACCCTAAACCTAACCCTAATTGTAACCATAACCCTAACCTAACCCTAACTCTATCTCTAACTATAACCCTAATCCTAATTGTAACCCTAACCCTAATCTTATCCCTAAATGTAACCCTAACCCTAATGCAAACCTTAATCCTAACTATAATCCTAACCCTAAACCTAACCCTAAGTCTATATCTAACTATAACCCTAACCTTAATCGTAAACCTAACCCTAACCATAACAATAACAATAACTTAAACCCTAATTTTATCTATAATCATAACCCAAACCTTATTCCTAACCCTGACCCTAATCTTAACCCTAATTGTAATCCTAACCATAGCCTCAACCCTAATTCAATCTTTAATCATAACCCTAACAATAATCCTAATTCTATCTCTAACCTTAACCCTAAACCTAACCTTAACCCTAACCCTATTTTGAACTATAACCCTTACCCTAATCCTAATCCTAGCCCTAACCATAAACCTAACCCTACCCCTAACCATAACCCTAATCCTAACCCAAATTTTAACCTTAACCCTAACCCTAACCCTAAAATCAAATCTAACCCTAGAACCCTAACCTTAAATATAACCCTACCCCTAACCCTAACCTTAACCCCAACCCTATCACTAATCATAACCCTGACTCTAATCATAAACCTAACCCTAACCCTAATTCTAACCTTAACTCTAATTATAATTATAACCCTAAACCTAACCCTAATTCTATATCTAGTTGTAACCCTAGCCTTTGTTGCAAGTATGAATGAGTATGGTGGTGTTGTCATTAATGTTGTCATTGATGTCAACACAGTACAAATTGCTGCAGAGAAAGGAATTAAGTGATTGCAGGTTGTGCATGTATAGTTGAGATACTGTTGAGATGTTGTGAGTACATGGAGCTATCTTTATGGTGTTGCAGGTGTGTTGATATGATGTGTTGGCAAGTGCTTTTGGGGAATAGTGAAGTTAGAATTGTGTATGTGTTTAGAATGTACTATGGTTTGTGCGGATCTAAAGTATTGTTTATGGGAATCTTTTGGTGATATATCCTAGTTTTTAGTTTCTGGTTTGATGCAGAGTGAAATTTGTGTGAACTAGTTTGGCAGAGTTGTTTGTGTGTGGACTGGGAGAAATGTTTCTACTCCACAGTCCTTTGTTGGTTTATTTTTGATCTTGTGGATCTGGATGAAGGCTTGTAATGATTTTTTTTTGTGTTTTGACAAAGTTGTTCGTGGTTTACTGCTCCAGAAGATGAGTTTTAGTATTACTGTGTGTTTGTATAGTTTGGATGGACTGATGGAAGGTGTTATGTGTATGGAAGTTGTTGCATTTGTTGTGGATGAATATGAAGGCATCTGATATTTTTTCTAGTGTTTGGTGAAGCATGTTATGTGGTCCACATGTTATCTTCTCATTGCGTAAGCGTATACTTCAAAGTTCATTTATTTTTCATTAGGTTTGGTCGACCTAGTGTCTACATGTCATACGAAGGATAAGCATCAATTGAGGAAGCGTGTGATTGATCCAAGATGTTTTTTTGGGTCTTGGTTAAGTGTTGGTTTGGTTCACTCTCATTCTCTTCCACCACGGGAATGTTGAGTTGTTGACTTGATTTGAATTTGTAAAATGAAGCATGTGTATCCAAACTTGGAGAAAGTTTCTAAGGTTAAAGATGGTATAAATACAAGTCGAGATGTTAAATTGATGTATCAGAAATTCCACAAGTGTGAGAAGCAAGAGTGTGCGAAAGTGAGTTGAGGCAACAATACTTTAATGTGTTATGCTCCTGAAAGCAATGAGCTTATGGTTTCTACAATCTTCGGATCAAGGCTATAGATGTGTGTAATTTGTTGTGGTGGATTTTTTTGTTATCTTTTGTATCTATTGGAAGTGATCCTCCTTGTTGGATAGTGAGTCCTATATGTAGGCAGTGAGCCTTGTATTTGGACAGTGATTCCTTTTGGGTAGTGAGCCTCCTTGTAATTGGTTTTGGAATTACTTTATATTGTGAGTTAATCCTCACTGTGGTTTTTCCCTTATTGGGTTTTCCATGTAAATCTGGTGTCTCTTGTGTTGATATTGTTTTCTATTATTTGCATTTCATATTCATACTTAATAATAGAATAAAGTGGATGTGAAGTTGATAAGTTTTTGGGATTTGTGTTTGAGTTTGGTGATAACTGATTCACCCCCCCTCTCAGTTGTCTTACGCCTTTCAACAACTTTAATCATAAACCTAACCATAACCATAACCATAATCATAACCCAAACCTTAATCCTAGTCTTAACCCTAACCCTAACATTGACCCTAATCATAATTCTAACCTTAAGGTAATGCTAATTCAATCTCTAATCATAACCCTAAATGTAACCCTAATTCTATCTCTAACCCTAACCCTAACCTTAACCCTAATCCTATCCTAAACTATAACCCTTACCCTAGTCCTAATCCTAGCCCTACTTGTAAACCTAACCCTACCCCTAACCCTAACCCTAATCCTAACCCAAATTCTAACCTTAAAACTAACCCTATCCCTAACCCTAACCCTAATCTTAACCCTAATATTAACTCTAACCCTAACCTTAACCCTAACCCTAATCGAGCCCTACCCTTGACCCTAACATTAACCATAACCATAACCATAACCCTAACCCTAATCTTGTCCCTAAACCTAACCCTAACCCTAACACTAACCTTAACTCTAACTATAATACTAACCCTAAATCTAATCCTTATTCTATATCTAACTATAACCTTGACCTTAATCATAAACTGAATCCTAACCATAATAATATTCATAACCTAAACCCTAATTATATCTCTAATCATAACCCAAACCTTAATCCTAACCTTAACCTAACCCTGACCTTAATCCTAATCGTAATCCTAACCCTAATCTCAACCCTAATTCAATCTCTAATCATAACCCTAACCATAAGCCTAATTCTATCTATAACCCTAACTTTGACCCTAGCCTTAACCCTAACCCTATTTTGAACTATGACCCTTACCCTAATATTAATCCTAGCCCTAATCCAACGTAACCCTATCCCTAATCCTAACCCAAATTCTAGTGTTAGCTCTAACCCTAACCCTAACTTTAACCCTAACCCTAATCATAACCCTACCCCAAACAATTCATAAAACTTATATGTTAGGGACTAGTCCCTAACATATAATTTTAACACTAGACTGATACCACTATAATGTCTATTGTTAAAATTATATGATAGGGACATTACAATGGTATCAAAGCATGATTCTTCCAACCTATAGGGTTTTCCTAATGATTGATGTTGATTGAAAGAGACATTAGGTACCAGAGGAGAGAACTGGGGAAATTCGATCAAGAAGGAAATTCAAATCTAGAGAAAAGGAAGGTGTCAAAGGATGAAGAAATATTTAAGGAAACAATTGCAAAAATTCATGAGATTATAAGAAGGTTAAGGGATTTACCTACAACCCTAGCAAAGACAAGAGATGTATTAAAAATCTTGGTGGACAAGATGTCAGGTGGAAATTCAAATCACAATGGTCAAAAGGGTGAGACATCATAAAACAATGGCGAAAAAAATGATGTTGGGAATAATATTCCATAAAGAACCCCAAGGAACATATTCTTATCGAAAATCAAACCAGGGAAGTGAACCTATGAACAACAGCGCCTTCAATCCAAAAACTATTCATAGATGGCATGATGAGGACCAATCCTTATTGGAAGAAATCAAATCAAAGATGTCCTATGCAAAATACATAAAATTTGCAAGGAAAAGTGAGCCATAGAAGAAAGGACCTTATACAAAAGAAAGGATCTGAAGCATAAGTTGGGAAAACTTGTCGCAGCATGTTTTGATGGGAGTAATAAGATATCAGCTAGAGCATGGTTACAAAATATGGAAACTTATTTCTTGCTCAATCCTATGATAGAAAAAGATGTGGTTCAATTTTCCTATTTGCATCTTGAAGGGGAAGCCTACAATGGTGGTTTCATGGCCATACTACCAAAGGCCATGATCAAATACATGATTTGATGAATTTAAAAGGAGAATCCTTGATAGATTTGAGTTGAAGGATGAAGAAGAATATTTCAACAAGCTAAACATGATCAAACAACATCACTCAGTAGATGATTATATAATGGAGTTTCAAAAAGTGGTGGTGATAGTGCCCAAACTATCAGAAAATAGGGTTGTGCATCTCTTCATCACTAGGCTCACTGAACCTCTTAGGGGGTTTGTAAAATCATTTTCACCAATTTCTTTACAAGAGGCTATCAAAAGTTCTCTAACTCTTGATCCATCCATTCTAAATAATTTGTTCTCTCACCCACCTAAACCTAGTATATAGCACCCTAGGGGTGGTTTTCAAAAAAAACTACATGCTTTGATATTGACACCCAAATATGAAACTCCTAATGTGGTGAAGATTGTAGATGAAGAGACTAGGAATGAGCTTCGGAGGAAGAAACTTTGTTTCTCCTATAGAGAGCCATGGGTTATGGGACACATATGTCTTGGTAAGGGGTAAGTTCACTATATAGAAGTCATTTCTGATAAATAATTAGAATTAGATGGGTCTGAATAGTTTCATGTCATAACCCAATTTTTATTGCATTTAAATTATAATATGATAAATTTAATTATTGAGGAAATTCAATATGTTGAATGAAAATTTTGAAAGAATTTGACCATTGTTTGACTATGTGATATTTTGAACTATCTTATACTTAATCATGATTGAATGTTACTGATGAACTGTGTAAGTGCAAGTGTGTGTGCAATTGCAGGATAACAATTTGAAGGAGGAGAACACGATTGAAGTAGGATTGTTTAGCTAGATCGGATGGTAAGCTCAATGGAATCTAGGTGCACACACCACAAACGACATGATAGATCCATTTGAAATTGCATATAGAAGATCATAATGACTTGATTCAATGATTGAAAAAGTAGGCTTGTGGATTATATGCATGTGATTTGTTATTTGATTTTGTCTATTCCAATCTTTTATCTTCAAAAATTTGAAAGAAAATGATACCATGATTAAAAATATATATATTGAATAAAAAGGCATGCTTGAAGGATAAGAAAACTACTTCTTTTGGAAAACAATTATTCG
This sequence comes from Sequoia sempervirens, assembly GCA_007258455.2. Classification (NCBI taxonomy): domain Eukaryota; kingdom Viridiplantae; phylum Streptophyta; class Pinopsida; order Cupressales; family Cupressaceae; genus Sequoia; species Sequoia sempervirens. Next base: position 291,382,998 of record VDFB02271358.1, read on the forward strand.
AATAAAGTAAAAGTATATTCCTTGCTTGAAAATGATCGATTACTATACATCTATAAGAGGAAAATAGAGACCAATAAATATATATGTGTGTGTGTGCATATAAACAAACACACACACACACACACACACACACACATATATTGATCTTTATTTTACACTTATAGAGGTATAGTAATCATATATATATGTATGTATGTATATTTAAGTATATATATGTATATATATATATATCCATATATATATGTACGCATATATATAAATATATACATGTATACATATTTCTTAAAAGAATTGAATATGGAATCAAAAATTATCACAATCATATTGATTGAATTAAGATAATATCATGAGGAAGATCTTAAGAAGTTGTGGCCTGCATTCAAATTAATGCAGGATATTAAAATTTATGTATAGGGAGGATAAAATTAATGGTAATTATGAATGAAATGGCCCCCTCAACAATGTTAACAGGTAAGAGAAGAATGGATACCATATTGGGCATAGCATGATTTTTTCTGGCAGTGATTAAAGGAGACAGTTTGTGGTGACAAAAGAAGAGGAGAAAAAGTAGGCAAAAAGATTGAAACAAGGAGGAAAAGAGGAAAAAAGACATAGGGAAAAATCTCACAACTCCGAGGTAACTCAATTGCATGTGAAATATGCTTGAATTCATTTTAGAATGCCTTATCGAATTGTATTTTTTTATTTTACCCAGAGAGTTGATCTCTTTTAATGGTGCAATCCATAAATAGGAAATGTTATGTAAATGCATTCGATGCCTGGGAGACATCGAAGCAATGACAATAACCTCTATTGTCATATGGGTTGCATTAGCCTCTCTTTGTATGCATTTCTATTCAACTATATAGTCAATCATGTAATGTCTTGTGTGTTGAGAATCTTAGTTCTTCCCTGTTGATGTATTATTTGTATGAAAGATGCTTTGCCATTTTAATGGCTAATTGGATGAATGTTGATGGTCAGGGTTTTCAATATTATATGGTTCTTATGTTTTTTTCCTTCTCTTAAGAGAAGCAGTGATTCCTTGTTGTTAAACATTTTATTATGTTGTTCTTTACAATGGCAAGTCTGAATGGCCATACTACTCCAAATGGGAGCAATATCCTTGATATCATTCATAGAATGATGGAGTGGTTTTTGCTTGTGTATAAACCATGTCGCCCTATTCATAGTGAACGACGAGACAAAAAATTTTGTGTTGATCATCTTTCAAGATGAAGCTCGATCCTTAGGATCAGATTTTAGATTTGCTATTAAAAATGAGCATTTCTTTGTTCAATAGAATGACCCCCATCTTCTAGCATAAATGTGATGCTCACATAGGAATGTTATACCATTCTTTTTGCATGCATGAATCGTCCTTGAACAATTACTATGAATTGTGTTTATTTAATCGGTCATTGAATATTGTAAGTCAATAAACGATATTCCTTCTAGGCTTGGCCAAAGATAATGTTTGTGGGAAAATCAAACAGTCATATGACTGTTAGTTGTTCTTAAAATGAATGTAGTTGAATTTAAACCCATATCAGTTACCCTTAAAAACTCGAGTCTCTTCTAACCTGAAACAGTGATATAACTGTTCCAATTTGTATGTGATTGGAAACGACAAGCATGCCATACGATTTTATTGTTTGCACAAAAAGGAAACTAGTATTGATTAATTAATTGCTTAATCAGAATGATAGAACATTGATTGTTCACATGGTAACCGAAAAACTTGAAACTAATAATAGGAAATATTGACACAGTATTTTGTAAACTATTGCAAACAGTATTTGTTTTACTATAAGCAACATTTGATTTGCTACAAATAACATCCTTTTGTTATAAACAGTATTTGTTTTGTTGCAAAGAACATTGTTTTATTATAAACAGTATTTGATTTGTTGCTGCAAACAACATCGTTTTGTTATAAACACTATTATTTTTGCTGCAAACAACATTGTTTTGTTATAAACATCATTATTTTACTATAAACATCGTTTTGTTATAAACAACATTGTTTGGGTACAAACAACTTTGTTTTGTTGCAACCAATATTTTAGTATGTGGAAACTGTTCAACAAACCTAATCTCGGTTCTTTACTTCTTGTATTTCTGACAAACGATATGTCAAACTAAAAACATTATTTTGAATGGAAGCAATCTGATATAATGGTTTTTTATTTTAGAATGTATGCACAAATAAATAACTTAAGTCGGCACATATATGTGTATGCACATAGACCTTCATCTACGTATTGTTGGCATGTCTAATGGCACAACAACGTGTAAAAAGAATATTGCTACTCTGTTTCCCCTGAAAGAGAAAGATAATCACATGGATATCTTAGCTCCCAAGGTCTTTGTAGTTGGTTCTCAACTGTGTTGATGTTGCTCAATGGTCAATGTAACAGTAATGTTCAAGGGGCCTGCTGGTGTTGAGCTTCTAGATTGTTTTGAGATCAAACATAAACTTAAACCTACTCTAACCAGGGTTTTTAAAGAAACATAAAAAGGATAGATCAGAGCTTTAGAACAGAAAAGAATGTTAATTCATCTAGCTTAACCAGACTTGTTACCTTTCAAGTAATTCCTAACTAAAACTACAGAACAAAATTAACTTGTGACTAACACACAGTTTCATTCATTCAGAGTGTTGATTTCAGTAACATATTACAAGTTACCATTTAAACAAAACATAAAATAAGACTTCAATCCTTGAAAGTTTCTCAAATCAAATGATTAAACCAAGATAAACAACATTCTAAAACACAATCTGAAGTAGATTTTAATTTGGTTGCTTCTACTGTTAGTGAAACAAATAAGAAACATTTACAAATCTGGCACAATCACCAGTGTACAGAAAATCCATGACTCCAGATTATTTCCATCTATACTACGAGAACTTGAAAATACATTACAATCTATACTGAACCTAATTCCTACCCTAAGAAGGAAAAAGAAGTTCCTATTACAAAGAATCAGGATGCATCTCTGTCTCCTCTATTATCTCCCTTATTTCTCTATGTATTCTAAAACTTCTACTCCTACAACCTCTACTCCTTTACAAAGAGGCAAAAATGCCATATATACAGAGCGTCCAAAAAAGAATGTGTTGGCCCCTGATTTTAGGGTTTACAAAATATCTCACTTGGTTGCAAGAGGTTCGGCCCCCAAATCTTTTTGAATATAGTTAATGCTACATTCAATTGTATCCTCATTGTCCATGTTGGTGAAGGCTTGCTTCGGGGCTGATTTCAGATCTTTTGTAGCTATAGCATTAACTTCATGCCTCTGTGTCCATCTTCGAACTCCTTCACAGAGCTTCCTTGAATGCTCTAAATAATTGCCATTAATAGCGATCTGCCCCTTTTCTTCCAGCAGACTCCAGCTATTCCTATGACTTGTGGTTGTTTCTTTCCTTCGGCTTCCTTCCTGCTCTAGATCTTTCTGCACATTGACTATCTCTGGAAGCAGCACTAGGCCTCCCTTTAGATCTGAACACCATCGTTCCCGAGTCGATCCATCACCTTGATCTCAGAATGAGTCCATGTTGTTTGCATTCTATCAAACTTCTTCACAAGGGTAGTCTGTCAAAGGGCCAATGGGCCACTCCTTTAGCTTCTTTTGATTGGTGGGACATAGGCCACATAAGACTCTCAGGTGGTCAAAGGTCATACGAATGGAATCGCATGTCGGTGAGACACTAATCATGTCTCCCCGATGTGATTATACCTCATAGCGGCCATGGGCGTAACATATGATAGTCGGCGAGACCTTTTAGCGAGCTACAAAAGTCATATCAATGCCACAAAGCCTTTCTTTCTTTGGTGAGCACACCCACATTCGACAAGACATCAGAGGGTCGGAAAGACACTACCCCGAAGTCTCTCTGTCTCGGCGAGACCATCGCACTTGGGAAGACATCTCCCCGAGCCCTAATCATCTACTCGAAGCTTCCCTGAGCTCATTCTTATTCCCTGAGCTTAAGCCCCTTCTACTTTGGCAAGACTTCTTCAAGTCGGTGGGACATTTTTTGAGTTCAAGATCTTTTAGCGAGCTCATCTTATGTCGGGGAGATCTCCATTTGTCAGTGAGATCCTATGCCGAAGGCATACCCCTTTCGCCGAGACCTCATTGTATTGGCAAGACCTTTTTCCAAATTCATTCATTCTCCCCGGGCTCATTATATTTCGGTGAGACCCCATTGGGTCGGTGAGACGTTTTGTCGGGTGGCAAGAGTTATAGCGATGTCCTCCCTATCGGTGAGACACTCCCATATCGACAGGACATCCCCTCGAGCTCATTCCATTCTCCCTGATGACAAACTGTTTTGTCGAGACTTCCATGTTAGTGAGACCTCCTCCATTCGGCCAGACATTATGCTGAAGGTTTTATCTTTTGGCGACCTCATTTCATTTTGAGGAGACACTACTCTATCGGCCGGACCTCATGGCGAAAGTAAACCACTCTCCCCGATGCCGTTCTATTTTGACAAGATTCCACCCTGTCGGTGAGACCTCTTTCCGATACCACCATCCTTCGTTGAGACCCCCGTCTGTCAGTGGGACTTCTAACTATTGGGGACACATCTCCCCGATGATGCCTCCTATCACCGAGACTTCTTCGGGTTAGCGATACCTTTCATCGAGCGCATTCCATTACATCGAAGGGAGAAAACATGTCAGCGAGACCATCGCCAGTCAGCATGACCTTATGTCAAACCCTAAATCTTTCGGCGAACTCATCTCGCCTCGGTGAGATTTCATTTTGTTGGCAAGACTCTCTGTGGTCGAGGAGACCTTTCACTGAGGGAAAACCTCTTTCGCCGAGACCAGCAACCATCGTTGAGAACTTTCACCGAAGACACTTTCTTTCGCCGAGATATCTCACAGTCACAAAGACATCATGCCGAAGGGAGAACCTTTCGGCAAGACCTTTACCATTCGGCCAGACTTTGTGGTGAATACATATTTCTCCTCGATGCCATTTCATTTTGGCAAGAGTTCACCCTGTCAGTGAGACATCTTGCCAAAGCCATCTCTCTCTCGGCGAGATCCCTCTGATGACACCTCCATTTTGCTGAGACTCCGATGGATTGGCGAGACCTTACGCCGATATTACCTCATGTCGGTGAGACTTCCTTCTTTCACCTAGACATTACACCGAAGTCTCCTTTTTCGCCGAGAGCTCATGTTACTTCGGGGAGACCTTGCTTGGTCGGTGAGACTTCATGCCGATGCCACCCCCACCTTTGTCGCAGAGACATCACAGTGATCGGCGAGAGACATAGAAACTCATAGCGACCAAAATGTCTCGGTGACCCTGTGGATTTCAAATGGACAGAATCAAATCGCCAGTCGGCCAGACAACAGGAGGGTCTTAGCGACCCTCTCCTTGAGGATTTTTATACCGAACTAGATGGGGAATACTTCCCAACTGAGCTCCTTGAGAAATACCATCATGTGCACAATTCAATCCTACAAAAAAAATGCCTTCATTAGTCTTCAAAGCATATAAAATACACTATTGTTCATGATTATTTCATTCAATTTTTAGCAGGAAGAAAACCAACTTAAGGTGAGACAGAACCAAAAATATGATAAAACAAAATATAGACCTAGGAGGAAAATGAAGGAAATTCCCAAGACCAAATCCAATAAACAAAGGCAGTGAAAGAAAAAAGAGAAGGGGGGACCCATTTTGTTCCAGAATAAAATGGGGTGGTTATGCAAGGCATAACACGTACTTACATATACTTGTGACATACCTTCTTTTGTTACTTATCTATTTATTCTTAAATGAATACTGAATTACATTGAAAGTAATCATGTGACATGTGCTTGAAATGAATGGATAATGTATTGATCAATTCCATTTGAATCATTTTTCTAATTTTATTTAAATCGAGGAAATAAGTAGTTAGAATTACTTTTCCCTAGATATGTATGTGTAGAGAACAATCTCTTGTTTGAATAGAACAACAACACCTACGTAGACTAGAGCACCTTAGGGTACATAGATGTTGCTAGAGGGTAGATAGCTGCTAAGAGATAACTGTGTTGTTGAAAGTTACCTTCCAAGATGAGTGTCGAAATGGAGTTCAGAGAGTATAGGTTTTTGATTTATCCAAAACCTATTGTTTGTTGTTGCAACTTTATTTTTATGCTTGGCCAAGAAATTAGCCCATTATGTATGTATGGACTTTGTGATGACACTCTCTACCATTCCTAGCATAGATCTTATATTTTTCTAATATTAGTTAGAGATGCATGTTGATGTATGGGCACGCACCAGATTCCACCTTGCAGATTGTTCTCTTGCTAAAATTTTCATGTAGGGTCAAGTATTCTTCAAGTTGGAAGAATTTTGGGGAAGCATAAGCTTCATGGTTCGGCGGAAAAGTGCTTCAAACATGTTCTCATCCACCAGTGGAGGCAAGTTTCAAAAGGAATCCTTGGATGTTTTCATGATTATCATGGTCTATGATGTAACCTTGATGTAAAATTTGTATATTGTATTGACTTTGTGGCCCTATGAGCCAAGTCAACTTGGATATTGTAAATGATATTGAAATTGAATATATATATATATATATATATTTGACTCATTTTAATTACACATGTGTTTCTATGATTGAAAATAGCTACTTAGTTATGTCTTTTTAAAATAAAATATTCAAAATGTCATATTGCAATAATATAATTAAGTAATAATTAGAATGGGTTATTACATTTCATGATCCAAAAGACCTCCTTTTGGGGGAGGAAGATAAGGAGAAGGACAATGGTTGTATTCTAGCATCCCTATCTAGTGCACATAGATAGCATTCTTTCAAGGTTTGGGGAGTCCTTTCCAAACAAAGAGTGATTGTACTGATTGATGGAGGAACTACCCACAACTTCATTGATGAGGGACTCGTGAGAAGAGGGTTGGATGTGAAGGATGTTGAAGGCTTCATTGTCACTATAGTGGATGGATATAACTTACCCTACAAGGAGAAAATCTAGAAGATAGACATAACATTTGGAGATCATAAGGTTTGCAATGACTTCTATGTGAATGGTTTTGGTTCAAACTCGATGTAATTTTGGGTATGCAGTGGCTACATTCATTAGGTGAGTATTCTACAAACTACCAAATGATGAAAATCAAGTTCGAAGACAATGGGAAGAATGTGGTTCTAAAGGGGATTGCTAATGGAGGTTTGCAAGTAATATCAACTAGGAGAATGGAAAGGATCTTATGGAAGAATCAAGTTGCTTGGACTACTAGTTGTTTGATAATTTCAAAGGACTCTTTTGAAGGTAAGAATGGTCAAGTTCATATTGACATATAGAATATTTTGGATAAGCATAGGTTGATTTTTAGTGATATGCCTCTCAAACTACCACCAGATAGAGGTTTCCATCATATCATAGATTTGAATTGAGATCAAACCCGATTATAACTACTCCTTACTACCATCCCTAGATGTATAAGGAGATAGAGAAAGAAATAAAGGAACTATTGGATATGGGCTACATCAAACCAATCTCTATCCATTTTGCATCTTTTATGGCTTTAGTAAAGAAGAAGGATGGCACTTTATAGATGTGTGTAGACTACTGAGCATTGAACAAGAAAACCATTAAAAATTGGTACCCCATACCATGGATAGATGAGTTGATTGATGAGATACATGGTGTTGTGTACTTCTCAAAGATTAATTTTAGGTCTAGATACCACCAAATCTGCATGAGGAAAGAAGATGTACAAAAGACTGCCTTCTGATGTCACTATGGGAATTTTGAGTTCCTAGTTATTCCTTTTGGTCGCACTAATGCTCTGACAACTTTCTAATCATGCATGAATCATATTTTTGGTAAGCACTTGAGGAAATTTGTTTTGGTTTTCTTTGATGATATCCTAATCTATAACAAAACAACGGAAGAACATTTTAAGCAATTGGATATAGTCTTAGAGATTCTAGAACAACGGTCTCTCTTTGCAAAGATGTCCAAATGTGAGTTTGGATCAATAGAGATACTGTATTTGGGACATGTCATAAGTGCAAAAGGATTTTAGTGTTGTGCCCTCAGCACACACGCCCCGTTTGGAACGGGGACCCTCTTTTCCTTCGCCTTGTCGGGTCGTTATGTCATTGCCTCGTTTTGTGTGCCTCATTTTGGTGTCCCTAATGGTCAACGTACCTTTGAACTCTCATCTCAAGTTGACCGTGTTTCGTCCCCTCCATCCTAGTTAAGTCCTAGAGCCTTTCGGACTCTCCTTGGTAGTTTTCTTCTACCAGTGGCCCTAGGGCCTGGCAGGCCCGCCCCACCGGGTTTCCTCCAGGTGTTCACCATTCCAAACGGTGAAAGGCTCCCGCCTTCCCAAACCTCGGACCCCAGTTCCTTGTATTTTGCCAATTTAAACTTGCAAGTTTCATACTACCTTCGCCCGCGTTGGGTTCGGTCCACCGGAATTCCCTCCTCGGAACTCCATTTTGTCTTCGTCATTTCTGATGACCGACCTAAGGCGTCTTTCTGCCCTCCGGACTTTGGGTTCCCTTTCACTGATGGTTTGGAAATGAAATTTCTGACAGATGACCTGTGATGTCTTTCTGGTCCCTGGGCCCCAGACCTCCCACTATCGTCCGTGAATTTGAACTCCATGAACCCACTGGTCAGTTGTACGGGCATTAAATGAGGCCATTAAATGCATATTTGGGTATAAATATAGGACCCGACCTGTCATTTTCATTTGTCAAGTTTTTCAGAAGAGTTCAAAGTGCTTGCTAGAGGAGATCATTACATCCATCATCTACCGCCCTCACGTCTGAGATCATCAATCGACCATCCTTAGTGGATTTCACCTCTTCTCCCATTATAATTTTGAGGTAGGTTCTCCGTCCATTCCATTGAGAGGTTTTTTTATGATTTTATGCTTAAAATAATGAATAAACATGGGCTAAAAATGCACTTAATTGATAAAATACGACAAAACCCACAAAACCCATGTTTTCAAATTTCAAAAGGCCTCCAAATGACCTCCTAGGATCAAACCAGAGCTAAACCATGCCACCGTCCTTCTTTGTGTAGGGCGTTCATGCCCTCCAAACCCATCGCCTCTTGCCACTGTTAAGAACTTTGAAAAACCAAAACTTTTCAAAATGGCAGGATGCCCTATCAAGCCCACCACCCTGAATCTCCTTCAATCGATCGCCGTCAAACTTAGCAAACCAACTCTCCAAATTTGGCCTCCATTTCAACCCCACAGGCCCACCTCGCTAGGTCTCCCTTGTTGGGTTTCTCTAGGGTGTTCGTTGTTCCCAAATAGCAGAAGGCTCATGCCTTCCCGAACCATGGGCCCTGACTCATCGATTTCCAGCCGTTTTGAAAATTGCAAACAATTTTGGACTGCTTTTGTCTACTTTGGGTCCGGTCCACCGGACTTCCAACCCTGGGACTCTGCGTCACCCCCGCCATTCCCAAACGGTGAAGGGCATGTGCCTTTCCGCCCTCCGGAGTCCTCATTTCCTTTTGTCGTCAGAAGAATTCAAACTGAAGTGCATCATGCCTTCGTAACGTCGAGTCCCGGTCTGCGGACTGTCGTGGAGTCTTCACCATTTGAAATGATTATGGGGTGACGTTTTCCCACCTCCCAGGTCCTGACCCGCCATTCGCCATCCTTGGTCCACCGGGCTGCACCCACTGGGTTTCTGCGCCACAATTGTCGTTCCAAACAGCGAAACCCTGACAACCTTCCACTCCTCCGAGCTGAGCACCTTGAATTCCAAAGTAAACCATCGATCATCTTCTGGCCTTCTGGGTCCCAGAACTCCATTTCTTTTAGGTCATTTCAGACAGCAAACTCCTGACAGCTTTCTGGCCCTAAACCCCGAGAGCTCCAAAATTGACCAAAATGACCTCAAATTTGAAAACCAACCTCGACCCACGTGCTAAAATTTGACCCTCTTTGAGATGAGTCTTTCAAACCATCAAAATGTGAAGATAGGAGAAATCACCCAGATTGCCCCAGCCTACATTCTCCCTTTCAAAACAACATTCCTACCAGGGAAGTCTGGCCCTCTAGACCCTGTTTGTCCAAAATCCCTTCAAAAGATATAATTTTATTAATCATATGTTGTCTAATTGAATTTTTTCCACGAGATTTTGACTAATGATAATGCTTTCGTAATTGGTTGTACTCATTACACCTATGTTAGCAGGATATATGGAATCGGGTGCAGGTCCCTTAGGGGCAACTGCAGAGAGGGACAAAGGAAAGAAAGCAAGCAAGAATCCTTGTGGAAAAGAGGATAAAGACCAAATGAAATTCCAGTTTCAGGGTGAGCCTCTATGTTCAAAAATCATCACGGACTAGAAGGAAATCACAAACACCAATATCGGCCACGTTGATATTGATGAATTCAAACAAAGGGTCAGGGTTCACCCAAAGACTAACAATGCAAGATTGATTAGAAAAAGTGGGATTGCAAAAGCAGTAGGCTTCCCCCCATCTCTCATAGCCCCTGAATTGGTCATGGCTTGTCGCCAAGCCTACCAACCACAGACATGAACCATTGTCAATAGAGATGGCAACATCCTCGCTGATATGTCGGTTGAGGGAATTACTAAAACTTTTCAAATTCCTATCTTTGAGGAGATGGAGATGCCCACCATGGAGGAAGGAAAGGAAACTTGGGATGAAAACCTGATGGGCTGCAAGAAATTAATAAATTAGTACTGGCTCAAAGAGAAAAGAGGGAGCACTACAAAGGTTCCTCAAGAGCTCTTTCGCAATTATTTCTATGAGGACTACCACAACCCAGTAACCATGTTGAGTAGGGTGATGGGCCTCCCCTCTGCTATGTTTTTCCAAGAATGGATGGTGTATTTTGTTGAACAGATCCTCCATGGGGATGAAGATGTCACCATAAAATCCTCATTCTACTGGGGAGGCATCATAAGTGACTGCTTCCACGAGCAGTTTATGAATGTGAAAAAGAGCTCTAAATTCTACATGACCTCCTATCTGGTCTACTCACTGGCTAAAAAAAGGCAATACAGCGGATTATTTGTGGCACCCGATGAGGATCTGGGTCAAAGATTGAAAGTCTATGATAGATATCCCCAGCTACAATTCAAAAACTTCAAAAAGGAATACTGCAGGGTGAATGACGCCTTCATCGGTCACATCATCTAGTTTCTTGGGGGGATTTTGAGAGAAGAGTTTCTCACAGCGCACATGCGTTCTTGAAACAATACACCTTCCTATTCATACAGTTCCCCAAGTTTACGTACATTTGTGCCCAGGGTTTCACAGAGAGGCCGAACAAGCTGCCCTAGTACCCCAATGACTGAATTATACTATTAGAACTCTCCCGATAGCTGCAGCATGTGCATACAGTCGTCGGTAGTAAACATTTGGCAGGGATCCCTTATCCCTTAGCCTTCGGTCAGGGGATGTATAACTTACAAACTTCCCAGTGTATTGGGAATTCTGAAAAGGAATTGGTAGAGTACTGTTTCTTCCTACACACTACTCGCCTAGGGGTGGACCCATATGGGCATGTAAGAAAGGCACTGGGACCAGAGTATGCCAACCTACATCACATTGAGGATTTCTGAGCAGACTACCAGGATGACAAAGAGGTGCGTGCAAGACATTACATGAGGATGACTATGTACTTCGTAAGAAGGATGCAGCTATTTCCTATGCCAGATCAGGTCGAGGAGGATGAGAGCACCATCATGGATCCCAGATACAACGCAGTCGCCAACTTTCCACTGCCTGCAATAGATTGGGATGAGCAAGAGGTTGATGACCTGGATATTGTAACTAAACCAATCGTGGCTCGCACTGAAGAATGGGTTAAGGGAAAAGTAGCCCAATTGAAGCAACAAGGGGTTGTCCTGATGTATGAGGGGCTCAAGAGTGAGCCTAGTGCCACAGAGGATGTCGCCGCTACAACTTCAACAGGTGGGACATCCAAATCTCCTCTGCTCACAAGATCAAAATAGAGGAAAGGGATTGAAATAGAGCAGTCCCCGGATTCCAAGGTGTATACAAGGAAATATTCAGGAAGCTCGCCCTCTAAGAGGCCCAAATGAATGAGAAGTGTCGTAGAGCAACCAACAGTTCAAGAGGGTGAGGAAGAGAAAGAGGATCAGCCAGAACTTCCTCTGGCTCCCCCTGTTTCAACCACCCTGACATCTATTTCCAAGCCATGGTCACCACATCCCCACCTGCAGTGGATATCTTAGTCCATCTCGCCTCCTCCCCTCCAGTCGAGCCCATAATAATGATTGACTCTTCCTCTGCCGCAACTACTCCACTTTCCTTCACCACCATGTCACCTACCACATCACTCCCATTGGTAGCAGTGACAACACCAATGCCTGCACTGGCATTATCGAAGGCTTTCTCATGACACATGCAAAATATCCCCTTCAAGATCTCCCAAATCTTTTTGGACCCCACCATTCAAGTTGCCCTAGCGCAGGTCCTCACTAGTGCTACGCCCTCACAACCTCCAATGGGACCACCAACAATGGAGGCCACCATGTTAATTTCTGAAGAATGGGAGAGGTGGGAGAAAGAAGCCTCGAAGGAAGTGGAGGAAGCTAACGAATACCATGAACACTCAGAGTATGAACACCGACTGATTGATAGGGTGCTTCACGAAGAAGAAGAAACAAGGTCTTCCGAGAGTGGAGACGATCGAAGAGGAGGGTACAGGTGGTAAAACCATCATACAAACCTTCGATGATGATCTTGAAGAGGAAATGACCAGACAATTGAAGCATGATGAGGAAGAGATAGAAAGGTCACCTCCTAGAGGAGAAGGGCAAGAAGGTGGTAGGACAGCAGAAAATGTAGAACTTCCTACAGGGGAACAACTGGAAGATTTGCCACCTCCATATAGAGAAGAAGTAGATATAGAAGAGGACAAGCCTGAGGAGCCTGTGCACGAGGACAAACAAGTCGAAGAAAGAAAAGAGAAGGGAAATGAGATAGAAGAAAGTGCTCAGGGGTGATTTCCTACTAAGCCTCCCATCAAACACCTCATGCTCATTGAAGATTCTGATGAGGAAGAAGGAGACGACACTAGAATGGAAGAAAGGGCTCCCATAGGTGAGCAAATGGAGATCCAGACAAAGGAGGGCAAGGGTGATCGAGAATCGTCCAAGGGAAAATCTACTATGCCCAAATGGCTAGAGTGGCAACTTGAAAAGAAGACTCCTGCCCCAAAGGATCCAAGAGCAAGGCTAGAGGCTATCCTGGCCCGAGCACAAATCTCAACCATGAAGGAGAAGAATCCCAAAGTTAGATCCAAGGTAATGATGGATGCTTCTAGGTCCCAAACTATGCAAATAGCAACACTGATGGTAGGCCAAGAGGGAGTAAGTTATAATGTCTCCACCATTAACTTGGAAACTGCTACTAGGGAGCAAAAGGTGGAGCATCTTGAGGAGTCAGTGGCTACGGTCATGCACCTAATACAACAGGATAAAGTCTCAAAGGATGAGCTTAAAGCATAGGTAGCCACCTTGGCAAATTACATCCAACAATGGTCTTCAATTGAAGACATGCCTGCCACGTCCGCGACTCCACCCCAACTATTGTCCAAGGAACAAATTGACAAACTGGAAAAGAGAAAGAACTTGGACAAAACTATGGAGAGTTGGTTCTGACAGGTCCTATACATCGGGAACATGGGTATCAGTCGGGTTGTTCGAATAGCCAACAATTTCTTGGATTTACAACAATCTCTGGAAGGCACAAAGAAGCTCTGCACCGACTTCCCTGTGATGTATAATTCCACTTATCCAAAGATCGAGGCCATCCTCCAGCTACCAAAAGCCACATGGGAAAACAAGCTCGCACTAAAAAGGGATGATCATTGGCTAGTGGATGTGTGAAAGCAAGACTTTGATAACATAAGAGAAAGGCTAGAGTAGATAATTGGTAAAGTGGATCCAGATATTGAATGGATCAAAGAAATTAGGGAGGATTGTGCCCAATATTTGAGGCTGATGACAAGATATGACATTCCCATGGTGCAAATTGATCCGAAAAAGATAAAGCCCCATTTCCAAAAAAAGATAGAGGATGGGATGTCAAACGAGATAACAACGGATTTCATGAGTTTTTCCTCCTGTGACTTCGCCCAGTCGGAGTTGTTCAGAGATCACACCGCCAAGTATGATGAAGACTAGAAAAAACTTGAGGACAACTCCAAGGAATGGAGTTATCAAGTGTTACGGTCTGAGATCATAGAAATCAACAAACTCCAGCCAGTGATCTTGAAATTCATGGAATATGCAACTTTGAAGAAGCAGGAAGGCAACCCTATTGTCAATGAGGAACTTCTAAAGGAATAGCTACAGCAAAAAGATCAATCAGCAAAAGACAAGATGCTACAATGCTATCATTAGAAGACAAAATAGGGATTAAGACAAAATTGTATTTTAAATTGTAATATATTTGGGGGGGTAGGTAGAACCCTGGTTTGTACTGAATCTTGGCCACACAATGAGATTAAATCTTGGCCATTCATTCTACTTTTTGGGCACTATAAATAGGGGGTCTCCTCTCATTTTCAAAGAGAGTTGTCGTAAAGACATGTTGCAAAAATTTATAATGAAAATACATTGACTTGGTGCATTTTCTGAGCTCTTCACATGTTTCATGATTCAATCTCCATTGTTAGATGTTTTATTTAGATTTACATTATTGTTTTAAGTTAGATTTAAACTATTTGGATAGATTTTAGTAATGTTGTTATGTGATAATAGAAATTTATGCTGTGTAGATGCCTTCCTAGTGCATACTTTTTATTGTTTGTTGTTGGTAAATAGCTGTGCAAAGTTAGTCTGGGCTTGAATTCAAAGCTGCTCCACACTTTCTTTCTTTTTCATGCATGTATATGGTGAATGAATGATGAAATATCTGCAGGCCTTAGAAGATAGCACAAATTTCATGAGATTGTGAATTTTCTGGTTAAATGAAATTATGTTTGAAGGAAGTCGTCCATGGCAGGAACACCATGATTATTGTTCACCGTTAGTTGCAGATCCAGGAACCTTCCCTCTTCCCTGCTTTTTTTTCCTTTTTTTTTTAGAAAACAGCCTGTGCTAAGGTTATTGCACATTGTACAACCAAAACTTAAAGAAAACATTGAAGTTTTAGATTGTTGTTTGAACCTACAGCAAATTACGCCTTAACTCCCATCTCAGAATCTTCAAACTTTAAGATCCACTTCGCATCTAGCTACGTAAGTCTGCCCTGTGATTACCAGAAAAATCACATCAAACATCAACTGAGGAGTTCCATGCAAATCATGACCTGACACCCAAGAGACCTTGCAGTGATTTTCAGCAACTTGTTGTTGGAAATTTCCTTTCAAGAGAGGTGGTGCACATACGCACTGCGTGTGTTGAGAAAGTGCACAAAACACCCATCAACATTTAGGTTGGTCAACAGAAAATAAAATTCATCCTAGACTAGCCACCTCCTACCAACTTGTCTCAGTTAAGAGGTTTCTCTGAACTGTGTTGCTATTATCGGAAGTTTGTCAGAGGATTTTCCCCGTATGCAACACCCCTCACCAATCTGACTAAAGAAGGAGCCTTTGAATGGACAGAGGAAGCACAAAGAACTTTTGAGAAGTTGAAGGAGGTAATGATTTCTTGTTTGGTTCTTGCAATTCCTAATTTCTCACTTCCATTTGTTGTAGAATGTGATGCTTCTGGTGAGTGAATTGGAGTTGTTCTTTCTCAGAAAGGACACCCCATATCATTTGAAAGTAGGAATTTGAGAGCCAGTGAAAGAGGATATTCCATTTATGACAAAGAGATTCTTTCCATAATGAATGCCTTAGAGAAATTCTATCAATACCTAGTGTGTGGAAGATTTATGGTCAAATTAGATCACAACAACATGAAGTTCTTCCTTAAGTAAACAAAATTTGAATGATAGGCAGCATAAATGCGTAAGTAAACTTCAAGAATATGATTTTGATATTGAATATGTCAAAGGGAAAAAGAATATTGTGGAAAATGCACTATCTAGGAGACCCATTCTATGTTATATGTCCATCACATCAACAAGATAGAAGGAGTCAATCATGGAGGAATATGCCATCTCTAGTGACTATAAATCTCCTCAAATTGTAGAACTATTCTTCAAGGAAGTTTTCCAGTTGCATCATGGGCCACCCAAGAACATTGTAAGTGACAGAGATATTTAGTTCCTCAATGCCTTTTGGAGATAATTATTTCTTCTAACCCACAAGTCTCAGCTCACTCCTAGCTCCAACTACCATTCGCAAACTAATGAGCAAACTAAAATTGTGAACTAATGGGTGGAAGGTTACCTGTGGAATGATATCACTAGCTAGTAGTTAGCTTGGATCAAGTGGCTTCATTTGGGAGATTATTGCTACAAAGCCATTCACCACATGTCAATTGGCATGACTCATTTCAAAACACTTTATGGATATGATGAATTAACCTTTGCTAAGTTAGTCCTCACAGACAATAGAGTTCTAACAACAAGCAATTTGGTAAATCAAAGTCAAGATATTTTGAGAACTTTGAAGGATCATCTGCAAGTTTCTTAGGATCGGAAAAAGATATATGCAGAAAAGAAGCGCACAAGAAAGATCATTTGAGGTGGGAGATATGGCATTCATAAGGTTACAACCCTATAGATAGTCTTCTATCAAGAAAGGAGGTGCATAAAAGATCAAGCCTAATTTCTATGGACCATACAAGATAATCTGGAAGGTTGGGAAAGTTGCTTATGAAGTGGAACTTTCAATAGACAACAAAATCCATTATGTTTTCCATGTTTCATGTCTGAAGAAGGTTTTGGGATTGAATATATCTGCTATAGTTGAGTTACCACCACTAGATGATAAAGGGAAACTCATCCTTGTTTCGGAAGCTATAATTGACACTAGAATAAAAAATCTAAGAACTGGAATAAAATCAAGTATCTTGTCTGTTGGAGGAATTCACCCATTGAAGATGCTACATGGGTAGGATCTAGAATTCTAGAGCATCCCAATTTACATTGCTTGAAAATAAGTAATTTTGAGAAAGGAGGATTTGTCTTGTCCCTTTTTTTGAAAAGACAATTGCAAAGTGGAATTTGGGAATCCTACTGCATTTCTTCATAGAACATTCTTCTGGCTTGTGGTTTGGAACATAGCATCTACAATAGTGGTTACACATCATATCTAGAGCTCAAGGAAAAGGAGCATATATTGGAAAGATATCATTGTCAGAAGATCACCAGTTCAAGCTCATTGTACCAGAGCATGATCAATTCCAATAATCCCTTTGTGTTCCTTCGCAGGAGTACACTTAGGCTTGAGGTTTGGAATATGGTATCTATGATGGAACCTACACAACACACCCAAATATCGAGAGGAATGGACCAGGCACTAGAAAGATATTGTTATCAGAAGGTGATTGTGATAGGCAACTGACATCTACTTCAATCTTAAAGGATAAGACACCTCCAGATCATGTGGCAACAATTGTGAGGTCTCAAGAAGGAAGAAAAGGCCAGGGAAGTGTGTGAATTGGTCTGCAAGGTGGCATGCCCATTCTAGAAGAATCTACTTTGACCTTAAGGTTGACCTAGTGTAGTGTATAGAAATTCAAATTCTGGGCATGACACCATTTTGGCTAAAGGTCAACCTATTCCTTAAGGGAAATTGTTAGCATATAAATGTAGGGAGTTAATTCATGTAATGGTTATTGGATTATTATGTCATTCTTCTATATTTCAAGACACTTGTGTTCTAATTCCTTTTGCAAAAAAAAACCCATAGGAGTTTGTGTTCATTGGACGACAACCCAGTGTTCACTAGGATTAGAGGACGAAACCCCTTTGGTTTTTTAGGGAATTCTCACTCAGGGATTGCATATGAGCTTCAAAGATCTATAAGGAAGTTAGGGGCATTATTGTTGATCTGTGGTCACATTGTATATCATTTTGAATCAAGTTTTATGAATTGTAATTGATATATCATATATGTGAATGAGATTTTGAAGTTTATCAGTATATCAGAGTTTCATCTTTGTGTTCATATATCTAAAAGTCAGTCTATTGTTAACATTATATGTTAGAGACATTACATAGCATATATAAATTTCATAACATATAAAATGTGTTGAGAGATATCCTTTTTGGGGCACCTATTTTTTTAATTAAAATCTCTCACATAAAAGTACAATAGACACCTTAAGAAGGATATCTCTCAACGTATTATATGTATATATATGTCGAGAGGCATTCTACAATGGAAGCAATCGATGGGTGTACATAAAAACAATGTGCATTTATTTTGATGTCTCACTAACTATCTCATTACAACTTGCCTCCTACATAATTGAAGAATGTGGAAGAGTAAGTGCTTTGGTTGGAAGAGTGGCGAAAGTGGAAGAGTAGGTGATTGGGTTGGACATTATATAATTTTTTTGTGTGCTTATATGAATGCACAATTAGTATTTTTTTGTGTCTTTTGGCATTGTTTCAATTTTTTATTTGTCATCCTCAACATAATCTTTGTGTATCTAGTGGAAACAAAAGAGAGGTAAGCAAAAAAAAATTAAATAGATGTTGGTTTTTGATAGGCAGATGAAAAATCTTATTGCTAATAGTGTTATGTTTTTTAGCTCATGCTCTGGAAAATCTTGGTGAAATGGCTCTATTCAAAGCTTACAAGAGCAGCAACTTAGAGCCAATTCCAAACGATGGTGGTGAATAAAATCAAAAAGAAAAAAAAGGTTAGAATTTTTACAACATGCCATAAATAGATCTAATTGCTAATCACCTTCCTCAATTAAATTAATAGTAGACATGATGCTAATTGATTAGTGAACTTACTCAGATCTCTATAGCGTAATAAATTCAAAGTTGCATCTCTTCTTTCTTCACAACTTCTCAGTAGTTCCATTCCTAGAATCTTAAGCAAAAACGGAACCCAATGGCTTTGCCTTCAAGCCTAACTACACATTTGACAGAGTTTTACACCCTTGATACAACCATCATGCACTCCAATAAAATCTCCTTATTATCTCCTTCATATGAGGGTCCTTTTGGCATCAAGAATGCATGTTGCATGATGCATCCTCAATCTTCTGCTTTAGACCTGGCCTATGATTCTTTCTTTATATCTTTTATTATATGTTTATCTACAACTACAGGTGAAAGTTCTAGTGTGTCCACTAGAAATAGGAAATATGTGAAAGTTGTGTGTCTACTTTAATGCATTAGAAGATGCTACAATAGTTGTTGATGCTACCATTCGTAAGGGGTTGAATTCATGCAAGAACACATCCAATTGGCACAAAGGTCTAAGGTTTATGGGAGTACCCCTCTGAGCAACCTAAACTTTTAACCTTGTTGTTGTTGTTGCAGCATTGTGGGAAAATCAAAGGTCATGTCCCTAGCATTGGAGGGCCCCCCATCGTGATGTAACTATGATCTGGCTCTTCACGAGTTCCAACTTTTGGCGAAGTCTTTGCACATAGCTCTGAAGAATCACTATGATTCCAAAGCACCCATACACAGGATTGTTTCCCCTTGCATTGGTGTTATATATTATCGACTCCATGGAATTGTTCTTCAAAGTGGTTATGTAAATTTATCCCCATCAAGAGATATGTTGGGTTGAACAGAATGGTTGAGCTTCATTGTGTCGAGCTTTGGTAAAGTCGGGTTTAAACTTTATTAGATATTTAATACTACTATTAGATGTTTAATTTTGATTGGTGAATATTTTAGTATTAATTTTAATACTAATATAGTGCATAAATTAGTTGAGATACAAAAGGTAGGTTTTACAGATGTGAGGGATAAATAATGAAAACCACATTAAGGGGGGAGTGGTTAAAGCGTGCACAAGGTGGATAGTCACAAAAAGGATGGATGATGATGATGATGATGGGTTGACATTGTTTAAACAACATTTAATTGAAAAAAATTATTAGTCATTATCCTTACATCACATCTTCTCCTAATTTGATATTTTGTAATTGTCATTTTTGATCCACCTACCTACATTTTTAGTCGATAGGCTACATGTAGTGCCCCTCCGTTCTCACTATGGATGTGCAGAAAGTTTGACTTTGAAACTTGGAGATAAAGGAAAAATAATAGGGACATTTAAAGATGTATTGACTTGTGTTCAAGCTTTTGTGGTTGCAATATGGGACATGAGCTTCTGTTAGTGCTATGGTGAGTATGTTGTATATTGTCATGTTATTATTATTATGCAGAGATTTACTTAGATAGTTAAGTGATGCAATAGTATGTTTTTTAGGATAAGTCGAAAGGGCAGCATCGTACTACATATGAAAAATATACGAAAATGAGATAGGATTGCTAGAGTTTTTTTCCTAGTGCTTCGGCTATTATGCACATGTGCTCTAATTTGTATGTTTGAGAGAACAGGTACTAGGCTACATCCCCACCTGAATTAGCAGGTCTGAGCGTGCCTTTAATCCCAATGGTGGTTGAGAAGATAACATCTAGGCCCAAGTTATAACCTAACCCTAGTAATTGTCCCCAACTAGGAAAAATTGATTCAGTGTGTGACCACCTTTTTCGGGTTGTCATGGGACAATGCTCGATCTCTTTTACCCTATGGTTGGAGTGTTGCATTTATGTGAATGTTTCTTATGGGATTGTGATTAGTGTTATTTATGTTTTGATGTGAATGTTTCTCTTTCATGTGAAGTTATTTTGTGGTTTATGTCTTACTCTGGTTTGTGGATTATTTGAGTGAAGATAAAAATTGAATCAATATGTTAGTTGTTATTATAATTTTTATTAATGTGTTGAGGTGTGATCTAATGTTATTCATAAGTGATATATTTATTTATGTTAATGTGTTATTATGTTATTATATATTATCATTTATAGTGTGAGTGGGTATTGGTTATTATTATTATTATTATTGCTAAGGGTGTGATTTAATATTGTCATGGGATTATGTTAATAAGTCATAATATTATTATGCATATACTAATATGTTATTATTTTGGAAAAATATTATTTAATTATTATTTATTATTATCATGTGATTTGCTTATTGATTATTTGATATTTGGTTATTATTTATTGAATAATGTTTGTTTTACTTTTGTTTGGATATAATTTTTGTCTTATTAGTCTTTTGATTCATTTTATTAAAATTGTCACTTAATTTATGTTTTATGAAGTCTTTATGTGGTTTTAATGGTTCAAAATGTTTCCTAGTGATAGCCTTATGGGTTAGAGGTGTTTTTATTTCCTTAAATCTCATTTTTAAAGTCTTAAACCTACTCTAATTACTTCATTTTTGAAAAGTGACGAAAATGGAAGTTAAAAAGAGTCAATGCATGGGCAAGAAAAAAAAAAAGGAAAAGAGCCAATGCATGGGAAGTTATTTTATTTATTTTTAGGGAGAGGGTTTTCTCTTTTTTTTTGGGTGATTTGGTTCTGGAGTTCATTTTGGTTTTTGGATTCTTCATTTTCTGGGGTTTTTTGCCATGCTTGCAAAGAGGAAGAAGCATGAGAAAGTTGTTGCAATTTGGGGGTTTTGAAAGTTAAAGTTTTCGAAGCTCGGCATCAAATTCCTATCATTGGATTCAGGTTGGATTTTGATATCTTTTGTTTAATTTTATTTTTGGTGTATATGAATAATTTGATTGATTTCTCCCTCTTTGATTTTTGAAAATAAATATTATATAGTTTTATTTTTGTGTGTGAATAAAACATTTATTTATTCCAGAATAAAAAATTAATACATATTTGTTATTTTTGTTCTTTACCAGTAAAATGATCTGATTGTGTGGCCCATAAATATATTTTTACGAACTGGGTTGGGATATTTTTAAAGGGTTTTTTCATCTCATTGTCATTTAAATTTTGTCCAAAAATCAAAAACCCAGATCGTAGTTTGTGAGATATGGTTGAAACACGAGACTGTTGTCAAGTTGTTCCTCTATGACTGCAAATATTTTTATTTCTCCCCGTAATCAGCAAATGGAAGATTGAGATTTTAGATTTATAGGGATTTGAAAGGGCTTAAATTAATTTAAGTTTTTAATATTTTATTTTGGAAAAATAAATCTGGTCGCTGGGTTACTCATTTTGTCATTTGACTGTAATCGAGTATTGCCGAAAAGAGGGTTTTATGGGAGTCATTTGTTGTTTTGCATTTTATGAATTTATGATTCATTTTTTATCAATTTCGTTCTGCTAAGTAGTTGACGGCTAAATCTGAAATGGGTATTTTACAGATTTTGATTTTGGGTTGATATGACTATTTTATGGTTATTTTATAGTTGGCAAATTTGACTGTTGTCAAGTGATAATTAATTCAGTTATAAAAGTTGTATTAGAGGGTATAACTCTATTCTTTAATTTGTATTGTGTTGTACCATTTTGTTTGAATGTGTTTACTATTTTCATGTTGGAAATCCCTTCATGTTTGTGAGATCTTGTGTTGAAGTTTTTGTATGTGTAAAAACCAATTGCACCAAGGTTGTGCATTGTTGGTCTTGGTTATGAATTGTTAAGTTAAAGTTGGTTATCATGTTATAAGATTGTGAAAATAATGTAGTATGTTTCATTGTGGTGTCGTGGTATAATGCTAATCTTTTGAGTTTTTTTCTATTTGTTGTGTTATGTGATTGGGTCTTTACAAGTACCTAAGGCCTTTGTGGAAGTCCTTGTAATTTTTAGTTGATTCTTGTTTTGGTAGTCTCCATTGGATGGTTAGTGTCAACCACTCGTTATTTCTTTTGTTTGCTTGTGTATGGGGCCTAGTGTTATCTCCTAGCATGGAGGGAGTGGCCCTCAGGGTTCCACGTGGTAGGGTGGTATTTCTGAACCATCCATTGGGGTTTAGGTGGTGCAATTCATGCGCAACATGGAGAGTTTTTCCTTTCACTTCATTCTATGGTTAAATTTATGTGCAGGTGATATTTTCATGAAAATTGTATTCAATATATATTATATATATTCCTTTTAGATGAATATATCTTGTACGTTGTAGCATTCTTGTAATGAAAATGTAAATAGATTGAAGTAGTCTTGAAGACATATTTATTGTTGTTTATTATGTAATAGAAATGTTAGCATAAGAATGTTGTATTTATGATATATATAAACTTAATTTAGTAGTAGATGTGATATGTCTCTTTGTACCTCTTTCATAGTGTTGATTAGAAATAGGTTCATATAAACATAGTGTTAAACAAGGTTTAAATATAATTAAGTTATGTTACCATATGTAATTTGTTGTATGAAATATAATTTACATTCAAAATATTAACTGTATGTGTTTTGGTGTATCAAATGTATTTTATGGATTAAGTTAGTGTAGGTGTATCGTAGTAGCAACGTTAGTGGACCATGGTGGATAGGTGTGTAAATAGGTTATGATTAATGTTACTTTTATGTCATAATGTGATTATAATGTGATGTTAATGTAATGATGTCATTCATATTAATTTGTTGAGTTGCATTAGTTAGTGTCACTTTAGTTTCAAAAAAAAATTATTGGCATGATGTTGTATGTCTTTTGTGTTTTTCCACTGGGTCCCTTAGCGGGGCATTACACTACATATAGTGTGAGATTTAGAGTTTAAAACAAGTCTCACACCTGTAAACAATTGTTGAGTCATTGGAAAACAAGTTTCAGCTATCGTTAAATGGTAAATCAACTGCCATTTAATGGTAAAAGCCTCCAAAATATGTGAAAGCCTCCAAAATCTCACCTATCATGTAAAAATCAGATAAATATTGATTTGTCAATTCATCGAAAGAAATCAAAGATGAATATCGATCTCCAACGAGAGAGCGATGAAAAATTTGAAGAAAAGCCAAAGAGAATACCATAACCAATAGAGGTGTCTTTAAGAACTTTTATTTGCTTGGCAATACACATGCCTTGTGTCAATGCTTGCATATTTTTCCTACATTTCTACCAAAGTAATTGCAACTATGCATTTTAAATATTATGAACAAGATTGTGCATGGTTGTCCTCTAAGTTTTTAGCCTTTTTTTTTGTTAAATGCTATATTTGCTTAATGATAATTTGTATAGGTTTTCTTTGTTCATGAATTTTTTATCTTTGCTTTCTTATACAAATTAAGATAATTAGATCTAAAAGCACTTTTAGTTGTTAGTTACTAATTTTTATGTGTAAAGGAGTAAAAAACTATTAAATTAGATATTAATGTTAAATTTATTTTATTTTTCTTCAATTTCACATATAAGAGGGGAGTATATTGTGCTTTAAGGTAAGTTAAATTCTAATTTCTTTAAAATATTTATAGATTTAAATATGAGAAATCTCTATTAATATGAGACCATGTTTAAATATTATCATATTTCTTTAAAATTTGTATAGTATAATATAATAAAGTAACAATATAATGATAAAATAATATTATAATATAATAATATTTTATATTGTAAGAATATATAATATAATATTAATAATATAAAAAATAGGGGTGGTGGGCCTAGTTCAATTGGTCAAAGCATCTTGTTGCAAGCAAGAGGTCATGAGGTCTAGTCTCCCCATCGTCCCTTGGTATATGGGAGGACGTGTCAAATAATATAATATAACTAGATTAATATTATAATGTAAAATAAAATTAAATAAATAAAATTATAATATATTGATAAAATAATATAAAAATATAAAATACTAAGAATAATAAAAAATAATAATATAATATTAAAATAATATAATAATGCTATATTATATTGTAAGAATATAATATATATAATATAATATAACTAGCTTATATATCTTAATATTAATCTATATAATATATGCTGAAAGATATCATTTTCGAGGCATTTTTTTTAGCTTTTTTTAATTTAAAAAAAAATACATCTTGAAAATGATATCTCTCAACGTATATTATATAGATTAATATTAAGATATATAAGCTAGTTTATAGCGGTAATGCAACTGTTAATAATATTTTATTCAATATTTTAGGGTTGTGATATTATGGTTTATGGTTTAGGGGTAGGTTTATATTTAAGCTTAGTTTTTATGGTTAGGATTAGGGGTTGTTTTTGGATTCGGTTTATGGTTGGGGTTAAGGTTAGAGTTAGGGTTAAGGTTAGGCTTAAGGATAGCCTACCCCTAATCCTAACTCATTGTGTAACCCTAACCCTAACCCTATCCCTAAACCTAAACTTAAACATAAACCTAACACTAAGCCTAAACCTAACCAGAACCCCAACCATAAAAGTAAATGTAACCCTAATCTATAAAGCACAAAGTATAATTGTAGCCCTAACCCTAATCTTAAGCGTAAACCTAAACCTAATCCTAACCATAAGCTATAATTGTAAGCCTAAGCCTAACCCTAATTTTCATAACTATAACCCTAACCTAAACACTCTTATTATTCAATTTAAATATTTATCTTTCATTAATTACCTACATTCACTTCGATAACCCTATCCCTAACCCTAACCCTAACCCTAACCCCATCCCTAACCCTAACCCTAACCAGGTAACCCTAACCCTAACCCCAACCCCAACCATAAGCTAAATCTAGAAACAACCCTAACCATAACCATAACCCTAAAACCTAATTCTAAATCTAATCCTAACCCTAAACCATAATCATAACCTTAATCTAACCCTAACCCTAACCTTAACTTGCATCATAACCTTAACCTTATTTGTAACCCTAAATTGAAGCCAAATAGTAAACCCAACACTATAATCCTAACCTTAAATCTAACCATAACCCTAAATGTAACCTAACTCTAGTACCCTAAGCTTAACTATAACCCTAACCCTAATTGAACTCTATTGCTAACTCTAAACTCTAAGGTTTAATTAGGATTCAAATAGGGTTACAATTAGTGTTAAGGTTAGTGTTAAAGGGTTGGCTTTAGGGTTCAATTAGGCTTATTATGGTTAAGGTTATGATTAGGGTTTTATAATAATAGAGTATGTGCAAGATCATGATGGGCCAAAAAGTGGCAATATGATGGGCTTTTGTAGGGTATGTGGCTGACGATTTTTTTTAACCCAAAATTGATGAAACGTAAAGGGTTTTTAAAGGAGATTCTCAGTTTTCCACCAATATAAATTATGCTTTACTTTGAATTTAATAAATTATTATTATTTATTTTCTATTTGAATTACAACTAAAGTCCTGATTGATAGGCTGATTGAAAAACATCTATAGCTTTCCAACGGTATCACATTTTTTGAATCTAAAACATGCATCACATTCTATGCTTTGTATACTATAGGATAAAAAAAAAATGAAACTCATGAAGTTTTGACCAAGTTAAGGTGGTTAGACATACAATTTTTTTTATTTTTTAAAAGTTGTAATAAAAAATTCATAATTAATTATTTACTTGGAAAAAAATTACAAAAAAATATGCATCACATCGGGACATGAGTCATCTACTTATATCTAAAATATTATAAAAAAATATTATCATTTTATTGTGGTTAGGGTGGTCAGACATACACCTACTTCTTATTTTTTCCTTGAAATTTAAGTACTACTCCATTGAAATTTAAAATTTTCACCAAATAATTTTTTTTTTCTTAAAATAAACCTAGTATTTTAGAAACTACATTCAATTTTCTACTCTTTCTATTCTTACATATTTTTGAAATAATATAGATAACTTATTCAAATTTTTACGTCAAGTTGCCTAACTCTGATTTTTTGAATTTTTTGCCACTTCAAGGCCTATTTTTTCCATGATTATCCTGCACATACCCAATAATATAATGTAAAATAAAATAAAATAAAAGAAGGTTGAGGGCTTATTCCGGCATGGGTGTTGTGTAGGCCGTGGGGGCCTGAGCGGCCTACCCTCTCTTTTTTCGTGTGTTGTGGGGCTCCATTTGCCCTTCTTTGATCATGCTTGACTATAGTTTGAGGTCGATGGGTGCATGCAAATTGAGTCTAGTTTTTCTCTCTTATTTTGGCCTCTGTTTTATTTATTTCTTTGTGTTTCCCTGTTGCTTTGGATATGTAGGTTCAGTGTTGGGTGGGTGTTCTCTTATGGTAGGTGCCTCAGGGGGTCCTGGTGATCCCTTTCATTTGTCTTTCAAATTTGTTGCTATGAATGGGGATTCTTCTTCATCGAGGCATGGAGATGTTGTTAGTTTCCTATTGTAGGCTGCAGAGGAATCAAGGATCAATTATTCTTCAGAATCAAAATCAAAACCAATTGCTTGCTTGGAAAGGAGCAAGAATTTCCCAATTATGGTGATCAATCCTGAAGTTGTTGTTGAAGATGTCATGTATCTAGCAGAAAAAGATTTAATTTGCAAATTCATAAGGGTTTGTATTTCGTTGTCATTCTTGGAGGCATGGGATCGAAGAAACTAGAACTCGGAGGGAGATATGGAGATTATTCTTGGTGTGAATGGTTTTTTTTTGCTATGTTCTCCAAGCTTGCAGATCAACATATGGTTTTTGAAGGTGGCCCCTATTTCCATAATCAAGATGGTCTCTTTATTAAACCATGGCATTTGGGGTTTGATCCCTCTTAGGAGCTTTCGTTGAAGATCCTAGTGTGGGTTTGATTGCCTCGGCTTCCAATGGAGTTCTGGTGAAAAGATGTTATGCATTCTATTGTTATAGCTTTGGGGAAACCCTTGGGCCCCTCTCATCAAACCCTTGATCGTCGGGTAACCTCTTTTGCTCAACTTTGTGTGGAAATTAATTTGAACATCTCATTGCTAGAGTCTATGGAGATTAAATTGGGAGGCATGAGATGGATTCAGTAGGTGGATTATGAGGCTCTACCTTTCCATTGAAGATTGTGTCACGAGTATGGACACTTGCAAAGGAATTGTCCTAAATCAAGAGGTAATGCTTAGCATTCTCAACCTGAGCGACAAGTTTTGGATTCTAAAGTAAAGGGAAAAGCCCTAGTTCAAAGTGAGGGAAATGATTTGAAGGGATTTATTCCGATGTAAGGATGATCCAAGGCTAAGGGGAAACCTATCAAAACAAGGTTGTACATAAAGGAGTTTTTGGTAACAGGTTTGACATCCTCAAAAATTTTGAGGACCAGGATTCAATGGCGCATGATCTTTCTCTTGAAGGTCAAGAAGTGCAAGGTTTGGACCCATCTTCCCATATTTCCCAAATTCATCTAGTCATGGAGTAGATTCACAGGAGGCTTTAATGGAGGGAAGAACAAAGTCTCCAACTCAAGTTGAGGCATTAGGGAATAATCAAGAGCTTGGTGAAGTTCCTGGGGTTGTCATGGTGGGTAACCCTCTTTGTGAGAACCCTCTGGCACTGGATGAAAATGAGGTATATATTGATCTAGCTTTAGAATTTGGAACAAAGGAAGATAGAAAAAAGAAAATTATGCCCCAGCTAGGAATAAATCAAAAGAGCTTAAAGAAGGGAGCGGTGGACAAGGCAGGCAAGGTGGGTAGAAAAGATTATATGGAAAAGATGAAGATTATGGGTGAGTCCTTAGTGTAATCAGGTATTGTTAAGACTTTGGACTCTCACTTCACTTCATCCCTCAAATGATTGTGCTCTCATGGAATGCAAGGGGTTTAGGTAGCATCCCTAGAAAAAAGGCTACTCATGATTTGATTTGTGATCACAGTCCTGATATTATTTTCATCCAGGAAACTAAACTTTATGTGGATGAAATGAGTAATGTTTCTTGTAAAGTTTGGCGGAGAGGTCTATTCTAGTGTGTTGGATCCCAAGGATCGACTAGGGGTGTTGCTTTCCTTTGGAACCCCTACAAGATAACTCCTCTTTGGTGGGTGGCTCACAAGAATTCCCTCTCTGTGTTGGCATCCTATTTTGATTCTGGAGTGGTTTCTCTTTTCTCAAACATGTATGCACCTAATGATCTGCCAAGTAGGATTTTGTTATGTTCTCATGTCAGACTCATTAGGTCTTTAGCTCCTAGTTGTCCTTGGATTCTTGTGGGTGATTTCAATTCTATTTGTTTCCTAGAGGAAAAATTTGGGGGTTGGGTCATTTGGGTCCTGCTTCATACTTGATGTGTGATAATATCTCTTTTCTCAAGTTGGTGGATGTGAAGCCTGTTAATGGTACTTTCACCTGGCATAACAGAAGGTGTGGGGAGGGTTCCATTTCTAAAAGGCTTGATAGATTCCTAGTCTTAGACCATTGTCTTGGGGATTGTTGGGCTTCTTCTTATGAGATCTTGGGTTGGAAGGGATCAGATCATTGACCTATCAAATTCTCTTCCTGGCAATTTTATTTTTCTAGAAACCCTCCTTTTAAATTCCAGCTCATGTGGTTTTGTGATCCTAGTTTGTACCAGTTGGTTGAGAGATGGTGATCTAAAGGGAAGCCTACTTTTGAGACTGCCATGTTTTCCTTTTACAAGAGGCTTTAGTTTGTTAAGTACAAGCTTAAAATATGGAATAGAACTTCTTATGGAAATATTTTCTTGGAGAAAAAGCAGGTTCAGGCTCATTTGGACAATATCACTTTCAAAATTAAGGAAGAAGGCATGACTATGGATTTGCTTCAGAAAGAGTCTAAACTTTCCAGAGATCTTGTTGAATGGGAGTTATGAGAGGATATTTTTTGGAAACAGAAGTCTTGTATTGATTGGCTTCAGGAGGGGGACAAGAACACCGCTTTTTTTCATAACTCTATCAAGGAGAGAAGGTATGGTAATTTAGTTAATTCTATTATTTCAAGGCAAGGGGATCTTCTATCTTCTTATCAAGCCATTTCTAAGGAAGTTGTTAGTTTTTTTTCCTCCCTTTTCACTGAGGAAAATCATATGGCAGTGATGGAAGAGGACACGCCCTTGATTGTATTCCTTTGGTCATTTCCAGGGAAATGAATAACTTCCTTCTAAATCATGTTTCCCTAGATCAGAGGTTGAGACCATTGTTTTCCAGATGAAGAAAGGAAAAGTTCCTGGTCCTGATGACTTTCTGATAGAATTTTTTCAAGAGTTCTGAGATATCTTAAATTTGGATTTGTTGGAGGTGGTTAAAGAGTCTCAAGTGAATAAACAGATGCTCAAAGCCTTTAATTCAACCTTCATAGCTTTGATTCCCAAAAATGAAGGAGTCAACTCCTTTGACTCTTTTAGGCCTATTACTTTGTGTAATGTGGTTTTTAAGATTATTACTAAGTTGATTGCAGAGATATTGAAAACTTTTTTAGCTTCTTTGATCTTAGTGGAGCAAGGGGTTTTTTTCAAAGGTCATCAGATTGGGGATGGGATTGTGGTGGCAATGGAGGTTGTACATTCCATGTCCTCTTCTAAGGAAAAGGAAATGTTTATAAAATTGGATATGTCTAAGGCTTATGATAGAGTTCGGTGGTCATTTCTTCAGCGTATGCTTGTTGCATTTGGGTTCCATTCTGATTGAATTTCTTGCATAATGAGTTGTGTGACCACGTACTCTTTCTCTACTTTGATTAATGGATTTCCCTCCTCCCCTTTTTCTGCTTCGAGGGGACACAGGCAAGGTGATCCTTTATCTCCATATATTTTCATTCTTTTGGTAGAGGGTCTTGGCAGGTTGCTGAGACGTCACAAGGATAGTGATCTTATCAAAGGTTGGAGCTAGAACCAGGGTTTAGAATCCCAAAATCACCTCCAACTTGTTGATGATACTACTTTGATGGGGCTGGCAAGAATTGAGGAGGCGACTAATTTCAGGAAGGCTCTAGATATTTACATGGCTACGTTTGGGAAAAGGATTAATGAGGGGAAGTATAACATCATATTTTTCAATACCCCTAAGCTAATCCAGAATAGGATTGATCACATTCTTCATTTTCAGATTGGTGGCTTGCCTTTGGAATATTTAGGTATTCCCCTCTATGTTGGCAATATGAATAAGAGGCACTGGTAGCTCACATCTTAGACAAATTTCAATCAAAGGTCAATCATTGGAATTTTTGTTGGCTATCCTTTGCTGGCAGGTTAAAACTTTTAAAAATTGTTTTGCAGGCTCCCTTTGTATAGGTCCATGGCCTTATCTGCTCCAAAGGGTTTTCTTAAAGAGTATGATGCTCTCTCTAGGCAATTCTTGTGGGCAGGAAATACTGAACAATGTAAGTGGAACTTGGTGAGTTTGGACCAAGTGTGGAAACCCAAGGAGTATGGAGGTTTGGGTCTTAGGCAATTCGAGCACAATAATTTGGATCTTGCGGCAAAATTATATTTAGGTGGTGCAACCTGTCTGATCAGCCATGGGCCCACATTCTAAACTTCAAATACCTTGGTGGTGTGGCTGATGAGGATATTACTCATATGGAATTAATTATCCAGAAAGGGTTCTTTGATCTGGAATACTTTAAAAAAAGGCTCTACCCTCATCAAGGAGGGGCTCTTCTAGATCATTTACAGCGGTAATCTTGCTCATTTTTTGTTGGATTCTTGGGATGGTCATCCACCTATACTTTCGTCTCACCCTCATCTTCAGGCTTTGAGTGATTCTTTTGTGGGGGCTGGCTGGTCAAAGGTTGATAGCTTCAAGGTCTCTTCCTCTTTGGGGACCTCTATGGTGTATCAATGGCATCACTCTGATTCTTGGCCTAATGGGGGTTCTCTAGAGGAGTAAAATTCCTTGGCTTCAATCCTTGTCGAGTGACCTTGTAGTTCTTTGGAGGTGATGGATGGGTTGGATTGGGGTAATGGACCCAAAGGGAGGTACACAGTGGCTCAAGGTTACATTGCTTTTCTTGGTCGATAAGATCACTTGGAGGAGAGTCCCTGGTGGAAGCGTATGTGGAACAAGAATGGCTGGCCCAAGTGTAATCTATTTTTGTGGCTTTTGAGTTTGAAAAAATTCCTTACTTGGGAGAACATCAGCAAAAGGGGATTCAATGGTCCTTTGATTTGCTTTCTTTGTGGAAACAGTAGGAAAGCTCTAGCCATCTTTTCTTCATGTGCTCTTTCTCAACTGAAATCTAGAATTTGTGGTGGAATTTATGGAAGAGATCTTTAGTTCGTGTCTTGTCTCTTCATGATCTTTGGATGAACTTGGGCCTTCCTCTGGATTCTACTTCCTTCCTGGTGGCTGCTTGGGATTTGGGTCCTTCCCTAATTATCTGGCAGATTTGGCTGGAGAGAAATAGGTAGACTTTTTAGGATCGCAGGAAAGTTTCCCTTCAAATATAATTTTAAATTAAGAGTATGCTCAAAGAGACTATAGAGGCTAAGTTTTACCTAGATGAGCCTTTGACCTCGAATGATTCTAGGTTCTTTTCCCTTTCGGAGCTGGCCTTTATGGCTCATCCTAGATGTGGATCTTTGATGAAGGTGTCTAGGAAGGTGAACCTTGTGGGTAAGTGGGTTTCACCCCCGACTGGTGTTTACAAAGTAAACATGGATGGCTCTGATCATGGTAATCCTGGAGCTACTAGCATTGATGGAGTGGGACGTGATAGCAGGTGCCATGTCCATTTTTTCTTCTCTATTTATATGGGGGTTCACTCCAATAATCAAATGGAGGCTTGGGCTATTCTTAAGGCATTGGAAAAAGCTTGTGAGTTTGGTTGGAGGAACGAGATCTGTGAGATGGATTCAATGATTCTTTTTTCTCTTCTAAACAACCTATATTTCCAGAACTGTTCTTGAATATTAGGGGTTATTGCTAGACAAATTCTCAATCTGGCCTTAAATTTTGTTTTTATTTCCTTTATACATATTCCAAGGGAGTGGAACAAAGTGGCTAATTATCTAGAAAAATGGGCTTCTGATGAGATGGGAAATTGGTCTTTCTAGAGTTGGGGTCAGCTTGACCAACAAAAGTGTCAACAACTAGCTCAGTTTTTCATGAGGATCAAAATGATTAGGTGTGCTGGGTTGATTTGGTTGTATGCTATGTGGTGTTGGGAGGAGATGGCTAAAGTGGTGGCCTTTTGGAGATTTGGGATCTCTCCATTGGTCCTGACTTTGATAATTATCTGAAGATTTGGGGCCTTAGGTCCCCTTTTATGTAATCTCTAATTTTCTTTCAATAAAATTTTCACCCCTCTTTTAGAAAAAATAAATAAATAAAATAAAATACAATAATTTAATAATAATATATTGTCAAAATAATAATATAAAAATATAAAATACTAAGAACAATAATAAAAATAATAATTATATAATTATATAATATAATATATAATAAAATAATAATAATATGGTATAATAATAAAATATTAAAATAATAGTATCAATATAATATTTTAAAATAATATAATAAAGTAATAATATAATAAAATAAAAAACATGATATACTAATAATATATTATATTATTATAATATAATATAATAATAAAATATTAATATAGTACAATAATAAAATAATAATATAATAAAAATAATAATATAATAATGTCAATAGTGGCATGGTGTGATGGTTTAGTTGTTGGGATGTTGTTCTTTCCATCAAGGTTCAAACTCCATTGGCCTATAATTCTTGAGTATTTATGTTGGGGATGAGGTCCGTTGGTTGTGACCTCACTGGCTTACCCCTCTAATAAAAAAGATATAGAAAAATATTAATATGAATATATATAGTATATCACAGTATACTATATAAAAATATATATTTAAAAAAAAACATTTTTCTTTGTTGTGCGACTTGTTGCCAACATATACCTCCAAGTCAAAAGCATTTACCCCTCTAATAAAACAAAAATATAATATACTAATAATTTTATATAATATAATAGATTAATATTAATGTGAATATATATAGTATATATAGTATATCATAGTATACTATATACAAAAAAATATTAAAAAATATTTTTTCTTTGTTTTGCGACTTGTTGCCAACATAATAATTGTTTTTTATAAAACAGTGTCATATGCTCTCATCTTACCCTTTGAAAAATCTTGATGATAGAAAGTGTTAAATAAAAAGGAATCAACTAGTTCATTTTGTTAGTTAACTTCAAATTTCTTATATACCTAATTCAAAATTTTGTATTCTAATTATAAAAATTTTAATTTAAATCAATAATTTTATTCCTTATATAATATATTGATGTAAATTTGTATTTTTGTTACTTTTAGATTACTTTCACTTCTTATACATTTATATTTGATGAAATTTATTATCTTATTAAGTTTATTTATAAAAAAATAGCTTTAAGTAGTTCTCTTATATGCTAATATTAGTTTTCCTTTCATTGTTAGTTGTGTGGCTTATTGCCAACTGATAATTATTAACCATTTATCTACCATTGTATGCTCTCATCTTGCCCTTCAAGGGATCTTGATCAGAAAGTGTTAGATAATAAGGGAACCAATTTAATTTAATTTGATAACTTTAAATTTTCTTGTATACCTAGTTGAAATTATATATTATTTTGATTTTTTTCTTGCAATATTTTTAAATGAAAAATGTAATTGTCATAAAAAAATAGGCTTACCATTCTTCCACTTTAATTTTTCAATTCCAAGTTTTTTGGATACTACAATGCTAGAAGAATATATAAATTAATTTCTTTAAAATATATTAAATTATTTTCTAGCTATTGTGTGACCAAAATTAACATTTGAATCAGAAGAGCAAAGAAGGCAACATCAAAGAGAGTATCAAAGAGAATATGAAAGACGAAAACGAGAAAAAATGACAGATGTTGAAAGGGAAGAACAAAGAAGATGTAATGACTTGCTAATAGACAAAGATATGCTAGATGAAGGGAAAAAGTAACAATTTAAGAATTAGAAATTCAAAATAGAGATGAAACAAATTTGAATAGAAATATTCGCCAACGAACATCTAAAAAATTCTCTCATTCTGAAAGAGAAGAAATACAACAAGTTGATCCCCAATCAAGTGAGAGTTACAATCATCTTGAAAATGAAAATTCAAGATCAATAGAATGTGTGCCAGAAACACCTCAACATGGAACTCAAATTGAAATGAA
Organism: Sequoia sempervirens; assembly: GCA_007258455.2. Taxonomy (NCBI): domain Eukaryota; kingdom Viridiplantae; phylum Streptophyta; class Pinopsida; order Cupressales; family Cupressaceae; genus Sequoia; species Sequoia sempervirens. Next base: position 291,417,921 of record VDFB02271358.1, read on the forward strand.
TTTAGTTGCAGAAAGCAATATAGAAAACATACCAAACCCAAATGAAATGCTTCAAATTGATTTCAATAGATTCCAAATGCAATTTCAACATCAATGAGATAGCTTTAGAATTCCAAACATGTGTTATGTTTATCAAGAATGTTATCTAGGAATCAAAGTATATCATACATCCAAAGGAACCTTTTGTATGCAATAGATGTCAACAAGAAAGAGGAAATAATAAATTTTCATATTCAAATAATATAGATCTTGGGCCACAACCAAAGGAGCTTACAAAATTTAGTTAGGTAGAAGAAATGTTGATTGCACGTGTCAACCCAATACTATAAGTTACATATATAATAGGTGGTCAGTATAAATATAGAGGGCACATGATAAGTTTTCCACAAAATGTGGAACATGTTTCAAAAGTTTTGCCACATTCAATAAAAAAATTTCTACTCATTATTATTTAGAGAAGGGATCAACGTGGCACAAATTATAAATTTACAATCAATAGGGATTGTGTGTATAAGGCACTAAAATAAAAAGTATACCATGATAATTTTTATTTGGATGTCAAAATTGATGAAAATTCTCTCAATGATCTATCAAGAAATTTTGATGAAAACAATTCAATAAATTAAAGACATACATATGGAATTTGATTATGATGTAAATGAAATCATATTTTTGGGTCCATTCATGGAGATAGATGAAGGTTTAATATAATTGACCACACAACATCAATGGCTTCTAGACCACCTAATGCCCAAAGAGAAATAGAATTGATTTGAATGCATGGGTTAATAACCCTGATACAAATTCAACATCATTGATTGATTGGCCAGGAATTAGTGCATCTCCTATCAATGAACATGTCGATTTTAGTTTACTTGATATGGCATTCCCAACATTTTTCCTTGATGGTAGATGTAATTGGTTACAACCACGAATGAGACGAATGCATTTCAATGAGTTTTTTTAAGTATCTATTACGGTATAGGGATCATTATTTTGGTCAACATCTAAGATTTAGATATTTCATGATGAACATGATAATGAGACACTGTGCACAAAATTCATCTAATGTATTTATAAAAATATTTTTTCAAGACATGTCAATGACCATCAATGAGTTGTGTGATCATATGGAAAATGTCTCACAGTCCGATCTAACTGATAGGTTGATGTGGTTTGGAACAACATTAAGGGGTACAAGGTCATATTGGGCTAAATGTCATGCAGAATTATCTAACATGATTCATCAAATAACCTCTCCTACAATATTCTTCAAATTGAGTATAGTAGATATAAATTAGCTTAATTTGTATGCATTAATTCTAAGAACACTACCAACTACTCCACAAGAGGCTCAAAATTGGAAAAAATATAATGTTATTGATATCCTCATATAGTCGCACACTACATGCACTTAAGACATTCAATTTTTTTTCTATTAAAGATAGTTTATCAAAACAGTTTACATTATGAGGAGCTTTAACTCCAAGCACTATTAATAAGTATTAGCTATCAAAAGATAGTAAGAAGAAGTGTTTGTAACAACAATGAATAAGTATTTAAAAAACTAGGGGAGTTCATCCCAAGCTCCAATAACACTATTGTTGCATTCAGCTTTGTCACAATCATAATCCCCAAGAGGTGGAAAATCAGGTTGGGATCTACTTACGAGTATGTGAACTACTCTGGTTTCTTCATCTAACTGGCACTTTCAACTTCAGGTGGTTTTGTAATTTTCTTTTCCTCCACAAATTTCTTGAGAAGCTCATGTTCTTGTTTATTCAATTTGTTCCTTCCTTGTGGGAAGAAATGAGATGATTGGATCTCTATTTTGTAAACTATGGTAAGACCCTCCTTCAACAATATTATAAACCAATATTTGGGAATTTCCAAAGCCGCAGATATGTGGAACATGATAGAAAGATAGGTGAGATCACAATTTAACTCAATAAGATGCTTCCTAATTCCTTGGAAAACCTAAGTTGTATTCCTCTTCTTCTAGATAAACCACAGCATCTCATTCGAGAAAGCAAGCCAAAATTTATTCAATTCAACATTAAAAACATCTACATAGCCAGCAAGGATTTCATGCCATGAAAAACCACAAGGATCATACCATTTAACAGGCAAGCCAAAGGATAAGGACTAGATTGCAATAGCATATTTACATTCAAAAAAGATGTTTTCAACAGTTTCAAGCACATCACAAATTTCACAAACTCTAGTAGATAAACCATAAGAGTGAAAAATATTATCAACAACAAGTTCTTTAAGCAATAACATCCAATGAAAAGAGGATTTTTTAGATTCAACGGAATTATGCCAAATATGGTGAAGCCTACTAGACCATTTGGAATCAAGCCAGTTAAGGTTTCAAGAATGGTTAGCTAGTTATAAACCTCCCCTAAGCAAATTAGAAAAGAGTACATTCCATTCACTATCATGTCAAACAACTTTGATCCATCTTTCCATCAAACCTTATGAAGAAATTTTGAGCCACTAATCACTTCACCCAAGAATGTAACTCCCAACCCCTTTATGAGCATTGAGTATGTTTTCTTGTGGGTCAAAGGGATACCAAAGTCAGATTGCATCTGCTCCTAAGACCTTACTCTATCATTAATTAATTTTTTTTGCATATATTGTATCCCCATTGAGTTCCAAACTTTTGCAAAGAATCCTTGAGACAAAGCTAGTGGCTTATCATTCAAAGCAACATTCCACCAAATAGATCTGCCATAGACACAAAATTATGAGGACACAGAATAAGCAAATCCATTACTAATCAAATATCTAACTTTAGTCCAATCCTTCCAAAGAATTGCAAACATAGGTGAGCCAAGAACCTTAACCTCAAAGTAGCAAAACAAGATATACTGAAGGTGTAAGAGACCCCATTCTTTCCCTTTCCTTGGTCTAGAGAGAGACAAAATGTTTCTAATCAATATTTTCCAAGGTTCATCTCCATCAATAGCCTTGAAGATAAATTTAGCTACTAGAGAAAGTCCTTGAATCCTAAGGTCTTTAAGACCAAGACCCCCCATATGTTTTGGAAAGAAGCACCACCTCCAATTCATGCAATGCCTTTTCATGTTCCCCTTACCATCTAACCTTAGAAACTCCCTTAAAACCTTTCGAATTTTATCAAATTGGGAATTAGAAAAAATCCAAGCTAATGAATGATAAATGGCATGGGAAAAAATAACTTTCTAAACAACTTGGAGTCTTCCTTCTAGAGAGAGTAGGTGAATTTTCCACTTATCATGCTTTCTCTCAACCTTTTAGAAGAGCCATTCCCACATACTTTTCAAAGAGGGAGAAATTTTTGAATATACCAAAATGCTAAGAGGGGGGTGAATCAGCATATACTAAAACTTAAGGAATTCCATTTTCAGATTTAAACATCAAATCACATTAACTAAAAGAAGCTCGAAGAAATGAAAAACATGCACCACATAAGGACACCAAGATTTTTACGTGGAAAATCCAATGAAGAAAAAACACAATGAGAGTTAACTCACAATAAATGAAGCTCACTACTTATAAAAATTAAAAATTTTTAAGGCTAACTGCCTTTGGACTTACAGGCTAAGGTGCACAACCTTAGCGCAAGATACAAGGACATGTTGAAGAGGCTCACTGCATGATAATAGGATACATGAAAAATTACAATGAGAACAAGAACATGAACTACTATAAAAGGAGCATCTAACATATGTTAATGTTGCAGTCCCCTTTTTTGCACAATTATTTCATCATATTGACTTTGTACACTTCATACTCAACATACTACCCAATCTCACACACACTCTTTTCACAACTAATTTTTTTCTTCTATAAATACCCTCTATAACAACTCAAAACACCAATTAGGTTAGATCCAAGATGACCTATAAAATGAAACGAGTGATAAGTTAAATAGGTCGGGGTGATCCCACAATACTGGTTTACAATTTTTGGCCAAACTGGACATTGAACTGAAATTTTTTAACTAAATCTTCACTTTCGAGCACCTATAGTGGCTAAACCGTGAGGAACTTGAAGATGATGCAAACTAGTGATTTGTGAAATTTTTTCTATAGATTCTAAATATATTTTTTTCAAAAAAATTGGAATCATATTGCACTTCTTTTTCCATCTCCTTTGAAAACTAGTTTTTAACAGTAAACACCATTTTTAAAGAGTGACGTTACTGGCTAACACATAACGTTTTTTCCATGAAGGATTAAATTCTAATTTTTTTGAATTTAGATTTGTAACTATAATATCTAGTGCATGGAATTGGTTTCATAGCATTTCATTAAATATATTTTTCTTAATTAATTTTCAAAGTCAAACCAGTTACAATTTAGTCATGATTTACCTGCTAAAACATAACTTTTTTTGTATGAATCGAAATTCAATTTGTTTTCTTGCATCAAGGACATCAATATCTAGTGCACTGATATTTTTCAATTTTTTTTATAATCTATTCTTTTTCCACATGTGTAGAACAAAGTTTTATTTTCAATGAAAAACCTACATTCATGAGAAATAAAAAAATAAATATAATAATCAAATTAAATATATTTAAAATTCTACTTTTTGGGAAGCTTATAATAAGGAATACATACTTACAAAAAATAAATTTTAAATGAATTCATTTGATCCCCCAAAAGGTAAATCAAATGTGGTTTTTTATCAGCATTTTGATACATGTGTAAAGGAGACTTTGTTATAGGTATGGTTTAAAACTAGTGGGGTTCTATCCAAGGGGGTTTGATCTAAGGTGTTTTGATCAAACCCTCTTCAATTGGAATCCTTTAAATAGAACTTTTCAAGGCTTAAATCATTATATTTTATAAAAATATGTGATTTCAACAAAAATTAGAATGTCCCAAAAAGTGTAAACCACTATTATGGGATCACCCATCGACTTCACACATATGCATTTATGAAGAGAAAATGAGTTGAAAATCAACACATGGTATAACATGCCCAAAATACATCACAACACATCCTCCAAATCAAAATTAATTAATCAAGATCAACCACAGATGAAGGAAACAAGATTATCATCCCAATTAACATCAACACTACTAAAGATACCAACTATTCATCTTTACACCACTAGCGAGAAATGAAAAAACATCATGCGAACCAAGATGTGAACAATGTAGTCTATGCACAATACCTCTTCAACCTTATTCTAAAGTATTTGATCATTATGAGCTGGCACAAGAAGAGAAACATATTGAACTAATGCAAATAGAGCATCCAAGAGAGACTGTAACACTTCAAAAACTTAGGATATTGCATTAATATAAACTAAAACATTTGAGACTTGCAAGGATGGACCCATACACTTTTCTGGGCATATTCCCAAGTCTGCACAACCATATCTATCACTTCAAAGGAATGTGGAGCATTCCAATAAGCCTTCATCAACACTTTACTCTACCAGAGCTTAGACCGAAACTCTGTCACTTATATATTTCACTGTAGAAGGTGTAATGACTTGAATTCTTGAATATAACACTTTCACATCTCGCCCATCTTATTTTTTGAACTGTAAGACAAAATATTGATATGCGGAAGGATACAGACCAAAATACCATGAGTTTGTCTTAGAGTATACACTATGAATGCCTTAGCAAAACTTTTGTAACTTATCTCCATGTGCGGTAAACCAAATAGGAATGATGTCAATGAAAACATATTGTAAACACATCATAACATGTGTACCTACTTCCACATCATACTCAGACACCAGGTTTATCACCATACTTTTATATATTGTATTGTTGACTTGTACCAAGGGATATTTTTTCACATCAACTATCTCTGGAGTATATACAATCTTCAGCACACACATTTGACATCAATGAAAACACATATTCAATTGACATCAATGACAACACCGATTGCCAACAATCTTTCCCTTTGTCATTAATGGCAACACAAATGTATCTACAAGACTTCTCTCCCCTTTGAAATCAAAGGCAAAGGGCATAATATCTTCTACTTATAGCAGCCCAACTACTCTCTTTGGTCCAAAAGCAATGATAACTGCACATGAAGATTTTCTATTTGAGCTCTTGTTGATCCATCATTATCCTTTGATTGATCATATATTCTAACATGCCCATTATTCTACCCAGTAATTTTACTATGTTTTACCTACAAGTGAACAGTTTATACATCTAAAATTAAGAGTAATAATTTTCTTTTCTTTTCTTTTGGATAATAAATGCACATTAGAAACATAACCATTCCAAACTTTTCCATTGCATAATAAAGAATCATAAATCATTAATACAAGTAACGATTTTACATTACATAATTTCAAGATGACATTTCACATTTACAATTTTCCATAGAGATGGATACAAGATTATATACATAGCTTCAAAAAGCTTACTGAAATAGACATACAAATGGTCAAAAATATCCTCCTCAAATCTTGGCCGCCAACGACATGAGGAGAAGCATCACTCAAACGCTTTTCTACTAACCATGGACTTACTATGGTCCCTCGCACATCTACCAAGCTGGTAAGATGGCCCTACCCTTCAACAAAGAGATTGGTTTGGTAACCTCATAATCCTAGCCTTTTCTGATCATGATGTTGTGTCCTACATATCTAGAGCTACCATATAGTGGCTACTGATGAGCCTAGCTTTTGGTCCAATTTTAGGTAGAATCTATAGTTTATTTCTTGGCAGTTTTCATGAACTTTGATGCTAAATGTTGATATTTTCATAATGTTTCCCTCAAACCATAGACATTGGGCTTAATCATATTTCTGCAAGTTTTAATGACATTGGCATATTATGTGGATTATCTATATTAATTTTGCATGTGGTTAATGAATGTTCCTTAAGGTGGTTATAGATATGCAGTTATTGTGTGTACTGACATTGCCATGCAAATTTAATTTGAGGATGCTAAGTTGAGGAAGACACCGCCAACTAGGCATGCACCATAACATCCAACAAAGGAATGGCTCAAAGGTCAAAGGAGGTCGACGGCAGAAAATTCCTCATGCAACTAAATGTAACCACCTTGTAGTGGACTTTAATGTTGGTTGAGCAGATGTGGGTGTTACTGTTGTGCTAAATTTGCACTTGGACCTGGATGTCTGACCAGATTCCATGCACGCATAACCGCCACCACTCTAATTTCTTTGTTTTCCCTAAATGGCATCCTCCCAGTCATGGAGTTGACTACCTTGTTTAGTTGATTGTATAAATAAAGATCCGATGCTCCTTCTTAAGGGGTTGCACAATTTGATATTGTACTTGCACTCTCAAGTTTTTAGTAATACAAATGCATTACTCTTTTGTACTCATGATTTACAGTGAATAAAATAAAGTTCTAAGTTTGAGCATCTAATTTCTCATTAGTTTTAGAGGATACTTATCCAAGGGGGCCCACTTGGTGAGTAATTTATCCTTTAGTTTAGTATTACTTGTTGTTTTGTAATTAGTTCAAAATTTGGCACCGACTGTTCCTGCAGCCACTAGAATTCCATTATGTCACTGTTCCTGTAGCCAAAGTAGACAAAGTAGTACCCTATTTGTTGCTCAGATTTTCATTTATGTTATGCATTTTAGTTTTATGTAGTTGTTGATTACTGATTGGCATTAATGGTATTCCCTTCTAAGTAATTTACTTTATGCATTGTGTGTTCCTTAGCTATAGAATGAAAAATGGCTACTTTGGTTTCCTAGTGCACATACTGTACTGACCCATTTCAATTTCACGTCCCTAGGTTGACAAGTTAAATGCACCTTCATAATGATTGAAATAGCTATTCAGGTTAGATGTCCAATCTCTGAATCACGGCTGTAAGGAACCAGTTGTTGAATCATTGTAGGAGGCAGACATTTTTGGCGTTGTTGCTAGGGATGGTGTCAAACTAGGAAGTTCTTTGGATTCATTGGTAATTTTCTTGTTGTAGTATTTCTGAAAGTTGTTCTTAGTATACCCCTCATTTAGGAAGCAATGACCCCCCTTATTCTTCACCAATTCTTTGTGTGAGTTGGTTGATAATGAGTGATACCGCATGCATAGAGGAAGGAGAAGGGATGATTATGGGAGATTCCTTCCTAACAATCCTAATCTGTTCCACCTAATTAAATATTAGAACCTTCCAAGAGAAGAAGAAGAAGAAGAAGAAGAAGATCCACACCCCTTTTCTAATGCATTTCCTGATCTGACTAGCTTTGAAGTCTCCTCTGAAGACCAAAATCAGCTTGAGAACCCCTTTTCTTTGGAACTACATCAAGCAGGCATGGATGATGCAAATAGGAACATACCTAACCAACTAGCTTTTCCTTTCCCCATTGCCCATCAGAATGAAGTTGACAACATCAAAAACATCCCTGCTTTAGCACTCCCCAAGTTTTATGGACTTGTCATAGAAGATCCTGATACCTTTTTGTTTGAGTTTGACATACTCTATAGGAGTTATGATTATACCACCGATTCCCATAGGCTTAAGCTATTTCCTACCACTCTAAAAGAGGCTGCATTAAGATGGTTCATGAGCCTAGGCAGAGATACTATGGAAACTTGGGAAGACATGAAGACAAAATTCCTAGAGAAATACATGGAATATTACAGGGGAAGTGACATGAGAGGAGGTTACATTTTCAGGATGCAGCAAAAGGAAGATGAGAGTCTAGAAGATTATATTGCAAGGTTTATATTTTTCCTACAAAAATCTCCACACCATACACTCAATGAAGACTCACAAAAGTTATTTTTCCTAAGAGGAATCAATGATAGCTACACTGATTCCTTGGACCTCATGGGAGGAGGAGATATCTCCCAAGTTCCTTGGGAAGATATCAAGAAAATATGCCAGAACTACTCTAGGGAAGCTTCAAAGAAAGGGAGAGCTTACCAATCTTTCACAGGTAAGTCAACCACCGGTGGAGTTTCAAGAATGGAGATTACTCATTTACTGGAAGACTTCAAGCAAGACACTATAAATAATCTAGCTACTTAGCTAGATACACTTCAGGCCAAGAAGAAATAAGAAGAGGCAGAGGCAATGTTGATAGAGTATTGCCCCCACTGCAGACAAAAGAAGAGGGACTATAGATGCAAGATGGTAGCTAATATTGAAAGTAATCAGATTCCACCTAAGTTCAAACTAATTCAGATTGAAGAAAACCAAGTCTAATATGTTGCACAAAGGAAGCCTTGGGCTCCAAGACAAGGTATCCCACCAGATCCACTATCTTATGCTGGGCCATTTTTTAATTCCTATTCATCTAGTAACCAATGGAAGCCCCCATATCCATCCAGCTCTGGAGGATATCCACCATAGCCTTGGAGTAACCCTTCAAATGCTTGGCCCAATTATCAAAACTCTCCACCCCAGTGGCAAAAACCTCAGAGGAATTGGCAGAAATTTCAAGGGCATTTGCAGCCACCTCCAGTAAATTGGCAGCAAACAAATCAATGGAGGGAAAGATAGCAATGGTCTTCCTAGACAACTAGTTACATGCAGCCACCTTCTCAACCCCAGCAACCTATTATAATGCCTCCACCTACTAATCCAATCTCAAATGCACCTAAACCTACTCAACTACAAACTCAGCCCACACCCAATCCAAATAACAAACCATAGTAGCATCCTACATACTCTGCTAATTCAAATCAATTTCCTGCATATGTTGTGAGTGTAAGTGACATCCACTTGCATTCAGGAACCACTCTACCAACCCCTTCCAAGCCCATTATCACTGAGCTTCCTATGGAAGAGGAAGAGGAACCTCTGAATGATCCCATTCATCCAAGTGCACCTAAAAATCCTAAACTAGTCTAAGTCAAGCAGACTGAACAAGAACCACCATTTCCTTAGAGATTGGAAGTTGCCAAGAAGAAGGAAGAAAAGGAGGATACAATTTTTGACATCTTGGATCAACTGAAGCATACATGTGTCCAGATACCTCTATTTCAGGCCATAAAAGATGTTCCAATCTATGGCAAGGCAATCAAGGAAGCATGCCTCAAGAAGTGAGGTAGAAAGAAGAAAGACCCAACTACGGTTCATGTGGTGGGACAACTAGCTGACATAATGCTTGGAAAAGTGACTATCCCCAAGTACAATGACCCATGTAGTCCTATGGTAGTAGTTGTTATAAAGGGATCCAAATTAAGAATGCTCTGATTGATTTAGGGGTAGATATAAATGTAATGACCAAGGACATCCTACAACAACTAAACGTTGCAAGCGTGAGATCTACTCCCACTGTCTTGCAGCTTGTTGATAGATCTACTATCAAGCCTGATGGTGCAGTGGAGGATCTTGTGGTAGTTTTAGACTCCTAGGAGTACCTAGCCGACTTTATGATTCTTTCTCCTAAAGCTACACTAGGCGGGTATCCCATTATTCTTCGAAGGCCATGGTTGGCAACTACAGATGCATACATTGGATGTCGATCAGGTGACATGACCATTTTAGATGGGAAGAGCACTAAAATTTTTATTCTTTATCCTCCTGCTCAGCCATCTCATGATGAAGATAATCCTAAATGGCCACATGTTGGTGAAGAGGCCGAGGAAGTTAATTTTGTGGCACAGTTTATGATGTTAGGCAGAAGCTCTTTCATGTAGCTCCAAGATGAAGATGAAGTATTGGCTAACATCATTCAGAACCATTGTGAAGTGGAAGAATCATCATCTTCTCATTTTGTTACTCTAGTCAAGACACTTTTGCCTGCTCTTCCTGTAGCCACTGTTCCTACAGACACTCTTCCTGCAGCCACTCTTCCTGCAGCCACTCTTCCAGCAAATAGACTTCATGCAACAATAGGTATGTCCCATACATTGTTTCCATATTAACTAAAGGTACCATGTGTTAATGAAGCAGCCATGATAGATTTTACTACACAAGTACACTAGGTGTCAGAAGGAAAATATTTGAATGTTAACAGTAAAATAAGTGAAGAACAACAATTGTTGTTGGAAAACTTATTAAGGACCCATCAGCATGAATTTGTGTGGGATTATCATGATATGAAGGGATTGGACCCTAAAATTTGTACACAAAAAATTTACATTAGAGATAATTTCACCCCAGTAAGACAGCAAAAAAGAAGAATTAACCCTGCACTAAGAGAAATTGTAAAAGGGGAATTGTAGAAATTACTAGATGCGGGATTTATCTACTCCATTTCAAATAGTCAATGGGTGTCTCCATTAGTAATTGTGCCCAAGAAAGGATGGAAATGGCGAGTTTGTGTTGATTACAGGGAGCTTAATGCTGCCACCAAGAAGGACCACTTTCCCTTACCCTTCATTGATCAAGTTTTGGACACACTTGCAGGAAAGAGATGCTTTTCTTTTCTAGATGGATTCAATGGCTACAACCAGATCCAAATTGCACCAGAGGACCAGGAGAAGACCACATTTACCTATCCATGGGGGACCTATGCCTACTAGGTACTCCCATTTGGCTTATGCAATGAACCTGCAACTTTTTAGAGGGCAATCATTAGCATATTTTTAGACATTTCTCATGATTGCATGGAAATCTATATGGATGACTTTACCACTTATGGTGCTGATTTTAATCAAGCGTTGGAAAATCTCAAGAGAGTCCTACAAATATGTGAAGACCAAAACTTGTCCTTAAACAATGAAAAGTGCTTCATGATGATGCAGGAAGGTGTAGTCCTTGGCCACTACATCTCCCACAAGGGAATTCAAGTAGATCCTACAAAGATTGAGGTAATCACAAATTTTCCCACAGCTGCAAAATAGAGGGATGTTAGGAGTTTCTTGGGTCATGCAGGATATTGTAGGCATTTCATCAAGGATTTCAACAAGGTAGCAGCACCATTGTATACTCTTCTCACTAAAGATGTTGAATTCCAGTGGACTAAAGCTTATGACAAGGCATTTTATGACTTGAAGGTAGCTTTGACTCATGCTCCTGTACTCAAAGGGCTTAATTGGGAACTTCCTTTCCACATCCATACTAATGCATCAAATTATGTCATAGGATTAGTCTTAGGACAGAAAGAAGGAGTTGTTGAAAATTCCATTTACTTTGTCAGCAAAAATTTACAAGGAGCTTAATTCAATTATACAGTGACAGAGAAAGAAATGCTGGCAGTAATATATGCACTGAAAGAATTCAGACATTACATAACAGGTTACCAAATCTTTGTGCACACTGATCATGCAGCCATTAGATATCTCATGAATAAACCTTTTATCATAGGTAGGTTGAAAAGATAGTTATTGTTAATGCAGTAGTTTGATATAACCATTGTGGATAAGCCACGGAAGGCCAATGTTGTTGCAGATTTTCTTTCAAGGCTGACTACATCAGAAGACAATCATCCCATAGATGACTCTTTTCTTGATGAGCATCTATTCTCCTTTAGTATACAAACACCCTGGTATGCTGACATAGCCAATTATTTGGTCACAGGTAGAGTTTATTCTCACTTCTCTCCAAAAGAGAAAAGGGCACTCATTGAAAAATATTTTCCTTTCTCCTGGATTGTTGGATGTTTATTTTATATTGGACCAAACCATGTCATGAGGAGATGTGTGAGAGAAGATGAGACATATGACATTTTTCATGCATGCCACAATGAACCATGTGGAGGACATTTTGCAGCCAAGAGGACAACAATGAATATTTTGAACACAGGATATTATTGGCCAACACTCCACAAGGATGCAGGAAGGTATACCAGAAAATGTGATAGATGTCAAAGAATGGTCAAACCAACCAAATCTGATGAGATGCCACTTTTCCCTCAGGTATTAATCACTCCCTTTGACAAGTGGGGTTTGGATTTTGTAGGACCCATTGACCCTCCATCAAATGGTAAGTCTTATATCTTGGTATGCACTGATTATGTGACAAAGTGGGTAGAAGTTAAGGCCATGAAGCATGCAAGAGATAACAAGGTTGTAGAATTTCTTTATGAGGAGATTTTCACAAGATATGGAGTTCCAAGAGAAATAGTGATTGATCAAGGAGCTTAATCATCAACCCCTGTTGTAGCACTAGTCAATGAATAAAACATAAGGCATAAGAAGTCTACTCCTTATCACCCCCAGGCTAATGGCCAAGTTGAGGTGACCAACAGAGAAATTGAAGCCATTCTGACCAAAACGGTAGCTATTCATAGAAAGGATTGGGCAAACAGATTACTAGAAGCTATTTGGGCCTATAGGACAACCTGGAAAATAACTACAAGCTTCACTCCATTTGAGCTGCTATATGGAAAGACAGCCATGATGCCCATTGAATTTGAATATAAGACTCTACGAACTGCAGTAGATTTGGGGATGGATATTTTTGAGGCACTGAGAGAAAGAATCATGCAGTTAAATGCTTTGGATGAGATAAGAAGAGCATCCCTGCATCATACAGAGGTAGTGCAGAATCAGAGAATCAAGTGGCATGACAAATTTATCAAGGACAAGAAATTCCAACCAGAAGATTGGGCCCTACTCTATGACTCAAGATATCAGGACAATGCAGGAAAATTGCAGACAAGGTGGCTAGGACCATATGAAGTTGTTGAGGTATTTCCTAATGGATTTGTTCAGCTTACTACCATTAACCTTGTCAGCTTCAAGTTACTTGTCAATGGTCATTGCCTCAGATTATATCACAAGCCAACTTCCAAAGAAGATTTCCTGTAGCAATTCACCCAGCATTCAGCACCCGAGCTTCCTATAGCCAAAGGAAGTGGACCTAGTGTCCCTCCTTCTAGCTAATTAAGGTATGTACTTGTCATAATAAAGACTTCCTTTCTTGTGGAATTCCATTTCTTCACCCATTCGCCCATTCGCCCATCCATCACCACCTTTCTCTCTTCCATCACTTCATTCCACCTCACCTCATTCCACTTCATTTACACTAATTGCTCAATCTATTCCCTAAAAAGGTGAATGGTACTTTCTCCATGATCTTTGCAAAAAATCCTCCACACATTCAAGTATGTGTGCATTAATTTCTATCTTTTAATCATCTTTTAAGTGCAATCATTTAATCACTATACATTAGTATAGATGTTCACATAACATGTCATTATTCCCTATCAAATCACCACTCCCATCTCGCATGTGCATACACATGTCCAAATTTAGGTTGGGGGGGGCAAAAAAAGATGCAATTATATTGCCCATGTGTCAATTTACGCTAGGCTACATTAGACATTTAAATGAGCCGATTTGAAATCTGAGTGAGAGGACGGCTCGCAAGTGTGAAGTGACACTAACTGCAGCCATCATTTCTTTCCATCATAATTCTCCTTTATCACTCCTTTCCTTTCCATTATTGACTCTATCGTAATCTTGAGTTACAAGCAAAAAGGTAAAATAAAAGAAATGGAAAATTCAGCCGATATTGGCACCAGAAATTTAGCAGGTATTGCAAGAAGGTGTTTGGCTTTTAGACATGAATTACAGGAAGGAAATTTTGCAGAGAGATCATTGACTGCAGACAATGGGAGGAGGGCTAATTTGAAATGATCCCTTGGTTCATGATGTTTTATTGTAGAATGCATAATGCCTGGCCAAATTTAGAAATTGTGGATGGTTAGATTACTTCTTGAAGCTAGATGGCTTTGATGAAGGCATTGCACTAAAATTCGCCCAGACATTTTCTGAAGGAAAAGCCACGGTAAAAGGGTTGGAGGTTGTGGCAACCGAGGAAATAATTGTAGAGGTTACAAGGTTACCTGTTGATGGAAAACATTACCCTGCCTCTAGAGATGTCAGGTCAGCTAGGGCCAAATTTGCAGTACATGGTGACCCTCCAATCAACATGGATAAATAGGGTGCAAAAAGAACCTCTCTGCCTGAACCATGGAAGCAGGAAGCCATCTACATTATAAGGTATCTCACTTGTGAAGGTCATCTGTCAAACTTGCATTCAGTGCATTTCAAACTCTTGAATCACATGAGGCATGAGAGGAGGATGAATGTGCCTAACGTGTTATACAATCTTCTCTTAATCATGGCAGTCGAGACCCAAAAAGGTAGGGACAATTTTGTTTCCCACCATTGTCTAATTAAATTGCTAGTTGAGAAGTCTTTGCATGATGTGTTTGGAATGACCTAGGAAGAATTTATAAATGTTGATCAAATTAGACCTAAGCACTTGCAACCTAGGGTTTTGCCTCAACCTCGTAGGTCTAGTAGGAGATTGAGCATGGCTGAAGCCACTCTTGGTGCTTCAACCTCTGGCGTAGGCCCTAGTGTAAACCCTCTTGTAGTAGAAGAAACCATAGAAATTAGTTCTTCTAGAATAGAGCACTCAAAAAAAGAAATCTCCTCCTCATATTCTAATGATGGTGTTCCACTTGGCACCCTGATGAAAACTAGGGCATAGAAGAGAGAAGTAGAAATGAGAAAAGGAAAGGCCAAAAGGCAGCCGACAGAAAGAAAGGTGTCAAGTTCTAAGAAGAGAAAGGTTGACACTATTCATCCTGCAGCCAAAGAAAAATTTGAGAGCCCTCCGAGGAAATCAAGACTAGTTGCGCCAGCATTTGGTATGCCTCCACAAGAAATCCCTAAGCCCGGTGAGACACCACAGGGGGACATAGAATCTCCAATGGGGCAGGAGAATGTCGAAGAAGAAGACATATTTGAGAGAGCACCAAATATAACACTGATTGATCTTGCTAACATTGTAGAAGAGTTTGAGGAAAATCAAGAGGTCCTGCAACAACAGCCAAAACCAGAGCAGGAGTTCCTGTAGCCACAACAAGAACAAGAACAAGAGATCCTACAGTAAGAAGTGGGAGAAGAAATAGTATCCCTACTGCTAGAGACAACTAGACAACTTGAGTCCATGCAGATAGTACTATATGGGGAGCAACCATCGACAAAAATACTGGTAAGAATTCATAATCCTCCTGATTTTACAATACATACAGAAATTTTGAATTTATGGAAAGAAATACAAAGGAGGGAGGAAGAATGGAAAAAGGAAAAACACAGATTGAAGAAGGAAATTCAAAAGAGAGATGAGGAAATTGAAGATAAAGATGTAGAAATTGCCACCCTAAAGAAGAGGGTGGATGATATAGCAGCCTTGGTACCACAAATTCTGGAATGTAGGACCCCTCCAAGGGTCTATGCTCTACATTTGAAGGAGAAATATCTCTCTTTTAGACTGGCAAGGATTGTCTCAGGTTTGAATCCTTCTATTGACACTCCTAATGAATTTTTCAATGCTTATCGAATTGCTTCCCCTGAAATGAAGAATTTTCTATGTGAGTTTTACATGCATAATTATGTTATAACTCAAGACCATGATTGAAATCCATTTTTGTATGTTGGGGATGTCCAATTAAGGGTATTTACATCTTGGGTACAAAACGAGATTAGTTGGGGACAGCAACATGGGGCTTATAAGCAATTAGAGTCTAACATCCCTCTTCCCATTAGGGCTGAATCGAGCAACCCAAGGGATATTTACAGAGAATGGCATTGAATGCTTCTCAGACCTAGTTATGGCAATAGGATCATGCCTTGGATTGAGGCAGTTTATAGTGAGTATAAGGCAAAGACAGCAGGAAAGGAGGAAATTATGAGAAGATACCTATCACAAAGATGGAATAGCCTAACTGATGAGTTGAAACAGGTTGAACCTCATTCCATCCACAATTATGTTGTAGCACTAAAAATGATTGATAAGTATATTCAAATTGGGAGAACGAAGGGGCGATTTTGGCTTCCCCTGACTTTCCACCCACCCATTCTCATGTGGCACGTGCCAAACTTCAGGTTCTACCAGTATGACATTGTTGTAGAGAGACAGAGATGGAGCGGATTGGATAGATTAGGAGGATTCTATTGGGATCTGGATTCACATTCAGCAGACACTGACGTTGGATAGCTATCAGTTGCAAATTTTAGAGCTTTGACCAAACAGAAGAACAACCCTTCCCCTGCTAGAGGACCAACAAAACGTTAGGTTGGGGGGAGTGATGAACCTAGTTTTTGGTCCAATTTTGGGTAGAATCTATAGTTTATTTTCTGGTAGTTGTCATGAATTTTGATGCTAAATGTTGATATTTTCATAATGTTTCCCTCAAACCATAGACGTTGGGCTTAATCCTATTTCTACAAGTTTTGATGATATTGGCATATTATGTGGATTATCTATATTAATTTTGCATGTGGTTAATGAATGTTCCTTAAGGTGGTTATAGATATGCAGTTATTGTGTGTACTAAAATTTCCATGCAGATTTAATTTGCGGATGCTAAGTTGAGGAAGACACCACCAGCTGGGCATGCACTATGCCTTGTAGTGGACTTTAATGTTGGTTGAGCAGACGTGGGTGTTACTGTTGTGCTAAATCTACACTTAGACCTACATGTATGACCAAATTCCATGCACACATAACCGCCGCCACTCCACTTTCTATGTTTTCCCTAAATGGAATCCTCCCAGTCATGGAGTTGACTGCCTTGTTTAGTTGATAGTATAAATAAAGATTTGATGCTCCTTCTTAAGGGGTTGCATGATTTTATATTGTACTTGCACTCTCTAGTTTCAGTAATACAGATACATTACTCTTTTGTACTCATGATTTACAGTGAATAAAATAAAGTTATGAGTTCGAGCATCTGAGTTCTCATTAGTTTTAGAGGATACTTATCCAATGGGGCCCACTTGGTGAGTAATTCATCCTTTAGTTTAGTATTAGTTTAGTGTTACTTGTTTTTTAGTAATTAGTTAGAAATCTGGCACCGACTGTTCCTGCAGCCACTAGAATTCCATTTTGTGACTATTCCTGCAGCCAAAGCAGACAAAGTAGTGCCCTGTTTGTTGCTCAGATTTTCATTTTATTATGTATTTTAGTTTTATGTAGTTGTTGATTGATGATTGGAATTTATGGTATTCCCTTCTAAGCAATTTACTTTCAGCATTGTGTGTTCCTTAGCTGTAGAATGAAAATGGCTTCTTTGGGTTCCTAGTGCACATACTGTGCTGGCTCATTTCAAGTTCATGTCCCTGGGTTGACAAGTTAAATGCACCTTCATGATGATTGAAATGGATATTCAGGTTAGATGTCCAATCTCTAAATCATGTTTGTAAGGGCTTAGTTATTAAATCATTGTAGGAGGCCAACAGCTACAACCTACATGTATGACTATCCCTACCTAGTATGTAAACCTAGATCATAGTGAACTAACAGTGTAAATAGTGGCTACTTACACTACTTTGGCCAAAGTATTCATCACCCAAAATTTAGAGTGGAGGTCACATGTTCACCCACCTTCCTAGCTCGATTTGGTTTTGACCATTCACACTCTATACATAGGTTACCCCCCTTCCCACAAACTAACCTAACCCCAAGAATAACCAAACTAATAATGTGTGATTAAATGAAATTGTTACTAAAGTAAAGCAAGAAAATTCTTATTTCATGCTATGTACGAATAGTACTAACAAACTACATATAGTATTGAAAAACTATGTATAGTATAAATAGAACACATTCATATAAATTCCAATATATGATATATATCTATATAAGTATAAACCAAATTGAAAGGTTTCACAAATACAAGAAACAATCAAGAAACATGCAAGCATGTATCCAAGCATTATAACACACATTTAAACCATTCCTTTCCAACCAGGGAAAACATGAATAAATAACCTTTCCAACATAAGTAATAAAGGAATAGAAATCAGCATGTTGTATAAAATCTCTAGCTGAAAATTCTTCCTTCCTAGCTTAATTCCTCAATCCCACTTGCTACCTCCTCTAAGATCAACCCATTTCCCTCTTCTAGCCTCTTACCAATTCTCTCAACAAATACAAATGCAAAATAACAAAGCAAATCACTAACTCTCAAGCTCTCAACTCACTTGCATAGAAAATACAACAGAATAACAATGGAGTAATCAAAATGAGGTGTAACAAATGGTAGAGAGAGCACCTCTATATATACTAAAATTTGAGCATCCAAAGGCTACAAACAAGCTAAAATATGAGAAATTTTATGTGGGTACTAATTTATTAAATTCACTTAAGTGAGGTCTTCTTTCATTCCCCGTGTGCCTATAATGTGTTGTAGTTTCCAAATTCAAAAACGAAACAAAGAGTTATTTTTGTCAGAACATCAGGTTGTTGGGGATATTGTGATTTCCATACTAGGTTTGAAAAGAATGATTTTTCCTTATAATTTTTTCCTTCAATGGTTTTTTGAACTTAGTCATCAAATGGTACCACTTCTTACACCTCTTTGATCCCCCCAAACCCTACCCATTCTGCAATGCATTTTGTGGGGTATCAAACTTTCCATTTCCTCAATACCTCTTTTGAGGTATGCTCAATACCCCTCCCCTAACATCCTGATTCCATTCCCCATATTTGACCTTTCCCAAATTTGGTTACCACTCCTTGGTATGTTTGACCTCTTACCTCTGACAACAACTTTTTGGTCAAAGGGATGAGGTATGGTTGGCCCTCAACCTGCAATAATTCAAAAATATCATGCTTTTCATTGTTTGAATTCACCTACCACCCTATATGCCTATATAACCACTCTTTTTTACTAGGGATGATGTCATGATTTTCCTATTTAACTTTTATCCTACCGAAAAAATTAATTTTCACTAAAAGCGCACAAATTTACATGTTTATAGTGATATAAGGAAGAAACAACTTGAATACCCTAAAATCATTTCAACAAATCTCTACAACTAGTCAATTGAATCAGATGGCACTTGAAACTCTTTTTTATTCAAGTAGGTGTGGATTCAAATATAAAAATGCCAAGACTATCTTGTGTTGTATTTAATATCACCGTTGGATTTTCACAATCATTTTATTCACGTCATCCCTCAATGATGTGTCTATAGAAATAATTTTGGCTCTCCTATGCCATTTCACATTAGATATAGAAGTGTAATGAATGGTTCAAGATATTTTTTAGCTCTACAAAGAGGTGTATCATTGATTACTACATAGATTTTAACATTTTCCTAGTATTTTTGACACATTTTAGGATGCAAGTGTCAAAATAATAATAGTTGTGAAAAGGGTGTAAGTGGGTATCGTCATATTGCCAGTATTGGCATAGTGTGATGGTTTAGATGTGGTGTTGTTGTTCTTGTCACTAAGGTCCAAACCCCATTGGGGTGTTATTGTTGAGTATTTATGTTGAGGATGAGGTCCCCCATTTGTGACCTCACTGGTTCATAGCTTTGGGTCAAAAGTATTTACCCCTCTTTAAAAAAGTGGGTTTCTTTGAATGTCATTAATGTTTTCCATCCAAACTTGATTGGGGTGTTATTGTTGAGTATTTATGTTGAGGATAAGGTCCCCCATTTGTGACCTCACTGGTTCATAGCTTTGGGTCAAAAGTATTTACCCCTCTTTAAAAAAGTGGGTTTCTTGAATGTCATTAATGTTTTCCATCATCTTGAGGCACCCACAATAATTGGGTGAAATTATTTGATAGATTTACAAAAACCAATTGGTTGTTCACACTTAGGGTTGGTTGCCAAACCACTTTTAGGTACTAGTTAATTCTACAATTTATTCTGGGGTTGGTCATTGAACCAATTTTAGGGTTTGGTTAAATTTGCAAGTTGTTATAGGGTTTCAAATGTTAAACTTTATAACTATAAATGAAGGAATACTCTTTGTAATAGTTTACAAAGGGTTTTTTTTTATACATATATTTAGCAACAAATATCTCCATGGTTGTTTGTAGTGATTGAGGGGAATATTGTAATCACATGTAGGTTTCCTTTTGTCACATTTTTTGGCATGAATGTATTGAGAGTTTGGTGTTTGTGTTACATAACCTAATGCATTGTAGATGTTTTTAATACCATTATTTCTATGCACATGGTTCATAATTTTGGTCATAGATGATTAAGTAATATTTTTAAAATGTAATCTTTGGTTTTCATATGAATGAAAAAGTGGTTTTGTTGATGCTTTGTTGAGTATTTTATTTTTCCTTTTTGTTGTTATAAATTTTTTATCTAATGGTGCAGACACCAATATTTGCTAGTTCAAGATCAAACACTCTTATGAAAACAACTTTGTTCTATATAATTGTAAGATTATGTTAGGTTTAGATTAGGTTGGTGCATGTTCTGCTACATTCAATTTTATAAACCAAGGATGAATATTAAGAATAATATAACTATTAAACCATTAAATATTGTGAACAATATGTTTGCACCTTTCCATTGTATAAAAAATAACAAACAAAACCATCTCAAGGGATATAAATACTAATGTCATATATAGGTGCATGTGTAAGATTTGTGATCAACTGTATTGATGTATTTTGCAACTAGGTACACTTGATCTATTGGCATAAATTAGGCTTAGGTGTATAATTGGGTATGACTATTATTTGTTCTATTCATTGTTATATTTTAGTTGATCTCAAAAGTATATTAAGGAGACATTTGGGAACACCCTTATGGGTTTAAGTTGAGCCCAAAGAGTAGAATAGATTACCCACTCTCATTGTAGGTCTTCAACCACCTCAATTTGTTGATGAACATTGGTATCACCCTCTTGAAGACACCTTTGTCCCTAAGAAGCAACAAAAATGTTCTAATATTTTGGACCTATGGTTTTGGGACCTAATAGTGTCACTATTGTTGAGGGGAAGATAACTTGGTTTTTATATTTAAAACTTGTAATATAGTCAGTGTGCTTCAATAATTTCCTATTTTGAAAGAGGCGATGACATTGCTATTAAGAAAAAATTCTATTGCTATTATACCTTATTGTTGATCAGTGTTTCAAGAACAAAAATAAGATTTGTAATAGTTAGTTTTTAAGGTACATGTTTTTCTTCTAATTTAATGAGACATATTAGCTTATTACCTCTACTTTATACCCTTTATAGTAGTTTTTAAATAGTCATGGATGATTGGTATGGTTTTTTACTAGAAAAATGTATCCCTTTACATTTTCACACTTTGTTTGGGCCCTCTTAATTAAATTGGACTTAATTATGCCTTAATAAGCCCTATTATTCATCTAAAATCCTAATAAATTATGTTTTCCAAAGGGGAAACTCGACAATAATTAATGCCAATAGATAACACTTTACCTTGAGCAATGTGTGTTCCAAGAATAGGGATGTGGGACCCATTCACCCATGGTTGAATGGGTCCTCCCTAGGCCTTTGAACCTAAATTTAAAATATGTTTTTGGCAGTATTTTAAGGCCCCCAAATCCATATTTCAATGTTAGCTTGTAATGTTTGAATTTCCAGAAATTAAGGATACATACCTATAAATATAAGGTTACTTTATCATTTCAACACCTAGAATTTCAAGAGAAGTTTTTAAGGGAAATTTCACAAGATAAAATTTGATGATCAAAAGCATTTAATAGTAGAATTATCAGTGATTTATTGCAGCAATAAAGATCCAATCATCATGTTAAAGTCTTCTTGCATCATGTATGTTTTTGGAGCTAACATTGTGATGTAGGTTTCAAGATCAAGTCAACCATTCAAACATCAATTCAAGCATCAAGATCCACATCTATTGAAGCCATTCCATGCAAGATCAACATAAACATTGTAGATCTCCATTCAAAGGTTTATTCAAGGTTTTGGTGAGTTGTAACATAGCTTGTTCATTCATCATTCCTTTCCACATTTCATTTATTTCAATTCAAGGTTTAATTACCCAAACGAGGTTTGACCAAGGAAAACCCCCATTCACCAAAAACAACCAATTTTCCCTCTTGTTTTTGTGTTGCAGATTTAGGTTGAAGAAGGATTGAAGATCTCTTGAAGTGCAAGATTGGAAAAGTTGTCAAAGTTACAAAAAGTTTTCAAAGTTGTCATCAAATAATAGAATCTCACCTACAAATCTGATTTCCAACTTTTTGACATTGAAACCCAAATCAAATAGAAGCTACAAACTGGTATCAGAAGCTCCCAAAAGATTGTTGAAAACCCTGACAAAAGACTCATTCACCCATGGGTGAATAAGTCCCAAACAACCTCCTGAAACTACCTTTTAGTGACTGGTAAATGTCAATTTTCCTTTCTCAAATTTGCAAGAAGTTTTTTTAATGTCAATATTGAGCTTTATATTGTTGTTGCAAGTTTGAATTAGCATAATTCGGCTGATTTTCTATTTTTAGTTTTCTCCCAAAAGTGTTGTTCAGCCTTGTACCCCCATCCTCAAGCATAAGGAAATCAACAAGATTCCCCATTGAGTTGATTCACCTAAGGGTTTTTAGTCAATTGTTTGTGGGGATATCATTTCCTAATGAAATAAATGAAGATAGGGTCCATCATACCCCCTGTGTTACCATTCCATTCTTGGTTCACCCTAGTTTTTCTATGTTTCATTTTGGTGAACTCGACGTGAATCGAACAGACAACCTTTTGATTTTGGAGTCCATTTCAACCCTAGATCTAGGATTTGCATTGATTTTCATTTCATTTAGAACTTTCTCGTTGTATGATGAGAGCTTATAGACCTGGCATGACTTTCTCACTTAGTCACTTTTTGGGGGCTCACCTATTGTATATCGGACTACACTAGCCCATGTGAGTGCATTTTGTTTGCATAGTGGACAGTGGGTTTCACTTGCGAATGTTTTTTGGAAAAACAGCTGAGGATTGATCCACATCGAATTGGATAAATACTCAAGGCTTGATCCACCCCTTTTTCTTTTTCTCTTAGTATTTGACATTGTATGATTGAGTATCTTGTCATTGCTGCATATATATGTTTAACATAGGCATGTGTCTCCTTGTGCCTTTGTTGGTTTTGCCATAAGATATTAGATCTTGGGGGCTTGATCATCCTCTTTGACCTTTGTCATCTTATCCTTCCAATAATTGTACAATCAGACCTCTCTTGATTGTCTACTTTAGTGTGACTTTGACGCAAGGTCATCCTCTCACTAAAGTGGGCGCTAAATGTAGTGTAGAAAAATGTATCCCTTTACATTTTCACACTTTTTTAGGCCCTCCTAATTAAATTGGTCTTAATTATGCCTTAATAAGAACTATTATTCATATACAAGCCTAATAAATTACACTTTCTAAAGGGGGAACTGACAATAATTAATGCCAATACATAACACTTTACCTTGAGCAATGTGTGTTCCAGGAATAGGGACCTGGGATCCATTCGCCAATAGGCGAATGGGTCCTCCCTAGGCCTTTGAACCTAAATTTAAAATATGTTTTGGAAATATTTTAAGTTCCTTGAATCCATATTTTAATGTCGGCTTGTAATTTTTGAATTTCGGGAAATTAAGGATACATACCTATAAATATAAGGTTATTTTATCATTTCAACACCTAGAATTTTAAGAATTTTTTAAGAGAAATTTCACAAGAGAAAAGTTTATGATCAAGGGCATTCAAGAGTATAATTATCAGTGATTTATTGCAGCAATCAAGATCCAAGTATCATGTCAAAGTCTTCTTGCATCATGCATGTTTTTGGAGCTAACATTGTGATGTAGGTTTCAAGATCAATTCAACCATTCAAACATCAATTCAAGAATCAAGATCCACATCCATTGAATCCATTTCATGCAAGATTAACATCAACATTGCAGATCTCCATTCAAAGGTTTATTCAATGGTTTGGTGAATTGCAACATAGCTTGTTCATTCATCATTCCTTTACACATTTCATTTATTTCAATTCAAGTTTTAATTAACCAAACGGGGTTTGACCAAGGCAAACCCACATTCACCAAAAACAAACAATCCCTCTTGTGTTTGTGTTGTAGATTTAGGTTGAAGAAGTATTGAAAACATCTTGAAGAGAAAGATTGGAAAAGTTTTCAAAGTTGTTGTCAAATCATAGAATCTCACCTACAAATCTAATTTCTAACTTTTTGACACCAAAACCTAGATCAAACAGAAGCTACAGATCTTGATTAGAGGCTCTCAAAAG
The DNA here is from genome assembly GCA_007258455.2 of Sequoia sempervirens. Taxonomy (NCBI): domain Eukaryota; kingdom Viridiplantae; phylum Streptophyta; class Pinopsida; order Cupressales; family Cupressaceae; genus Sequoia; species Sequoia sempervirens. The sequence goes on from VDFB02271358.1 coordinate 291,442,833, forward strand.
TTTTCTAAAAACCCTGACAAAAGACACATTCACCCATGGGTGAATGAGTCCTAGTTTACCTCCCAAAACTATCTTTTGGTGGCGAGTAAACATCACTCTGCCCTTCTCAGATCTGCAAAAAGTTTGTTTTTTTTGTCTTTCATATGCTTGATATTATTGTTGCAAGTTTGAATTGGCATAATTGAGTTGATTTGTTATTTTTAGTTTTTCTCCCAAAAGTGTTGTTCAGCCTTGTACCCTCATCCTCAAGAATAAGGAAATCAACAAGATTCCACATTGAGTTGATTCACCTTAGGGTTGTTAGTTAATTCTTTGTGGGTATCTCATTTACTAATGAAATAGGAATATAGGGTTCATCATACCCCCTGTGTTACCATTCCATATTTGATGAAACTCTATTTTTCTATTTTTCATTTTGGTGAACCTGACTTTTGAGCATCATAACTTGATGATTTTGGAGTCCATTTCAACCCTAGATCTAGGATTTGCATTGATTTTCATTTCATTTAGGTTTGTTACTTGCATTAGTTTACATCTCATTTAGGGTTTTAGGTTTTCCTTTTTGCATTCTTTAAAATATGGAAAATTCAAAAATCTCAATAATTTTGCATATTGTTTACATAACATTGAATGATCAGTCATTTACATCAAAAAAAATGAATCAAACTTGCATCTCAAATTAGGTCTTTTTGCTTGTCATTTAGCATCATTTTGTACTTGCATTTAGATCTGATTTTCCAAAAATCTGAAACTATAATTACCTGTTTGCATCTAGAGTCTAAAAACATAAAGACAAAATAAAAAATCTATAAATTAATTTTTAAAAACCCTGAAGCAAGAACCATTCACCCATGGGAAAATAAGTCCCTCATCAAGAATTTTTCTGCATTTCTGAGCATCAAAAACCTTCTTTCTGCATTTTTTGTTCCTACATTTAGTTTCTTGTTTTAGTTTCTAGAATTTCTATTTTTTGAAATCATTTGCATTAAGGTTAATTTGTCAAATTCAGTGCATTGTTTGAATTCAAAATTACATTTCAAAATGAAATCATTTCATATTTTTTGCAAAGTATAATCAATAAATTAGCTTGCTTCAAATCTAAAAATTTGTAATCTCTTTGCATTTCAATTCATTCTTGCATAATGGACATGTGTATTGGTAATATATGAAAGTCCTTAATATCTTTAGTTGATGTCTTAAGTTGTGTGTTTGGTAATGATCCTAATCCAGTAGAAACTAATCATGCTTAATCAACCCCTAATGAATGTCCTCATGAAGTTGAAATCTTAGGTGAATATGATAATAGCATGCATGAATTCATAAGCAATTTCCTTGACAACCTTGAGAACAATGCATCATCTTACCCCTCCATGCAGCAACCAACACCTCTTATTATTCCACCACTATCTAGATGTTTGGTCTTTTACATCTTGAGATTGAATCACAAATCAAGCTTAAACCTCCAACCATGAGTGAACCTAGTCTCTCTAACCAAGTGCATACTCATCTATCTATTGCAAGAATGGAAAGATTGAAGGTGTTATCATTGATGTCAACCGGTCAACTGGTTATCCACTAGTTGTTGTTGGTTGTATATGTCGAGGATATTGAGAAAATTGTAATAAAGATATGTTGCAAGTATTCAGTGGTTGCTCCAGGTTTTGGTCTGGATTCTCTTGTGGTTGTATGGTTCAGATACATTGTTCATGGTTGTTAGAAGGTGCTATATTCAGATTTTTTACTATTGGTTCGTGGTATAGTGAAATTTGTGCTCACCAATTGTGAAGTGTGGTTTTTTTTCTTTCTGGTTGAGGTCCACGAGAAATGTTGTTGGTCTAGATTCTCTTTGATGAAGTCTTATGATGAGTGGTTCTAAAGCTAAGTTGCCCTGATTGTATTGAAGTTAATTTTGGCACTTGGAAAGTTTGTGCTTAATGGTTCTATGTGTTTTACATTGGTTTGGCCGACCTTGTGTGAAATACTACTTTCGATAATGATGAAGCATGTTGGATCTATTTGGGTCCCTATGAAGTGTGTTTGAGTCGCCCTCATTCTAATTCCACCCTAGGATGTTTTGGCACCGACCTAATTTGAATTTGGATTTGGATGGCTGACTTTGGATATGTTTCAAAGTTGAAGATGGTATAAATACCAGATGATTTAGTGATGGAAAATATACAAGAGAGAAGAAGAAGAGTGATAAGAGAAAAGAGAAAGTGCAGTTTGGTGTGACATTGATTCTATTCAGTAAAAGTGCGTGTTGCAAGTGTGGGAGATCAATGCGAAGCTTAATGCTGAGTTTTCGGATGCAGTGAGCAGAAGGTGAACTCTATCATTCATGCAAGTGAACGAGTGACTGTGGTGGAATTATTTGTTGCATTGGGATTGTAGTCTCTCTATAACAAGTCTTATTTGTCTTCTTTGTATCTATGTGGTAGTGAGCCCGCTGGGTTGTAGCCCTATTGGATAGTGAGTCCTTGTTCTGGATAGTGAGTCCTTATTTCAAGCAATGAGCCTTTTGTAATTGGTTTTAATATTCTCTATAGTGTGAGTTAATCCTGACCATGGTTTTTCCCTAGTTGGATTTTCCACGTAAATCTGGTGTTATTGTGTTTATGTATTGGATTTGAGTTTCTGCATTGGCATTTGATGATTAATCATTTAAGCAATTTTAAGTATTAGTTTTAGTGATTGAATTAAAGGTTTAATTATGTGACAACTAATTCACTCCCCCTCTCAGTTTTCCTATTCAAAAATTAGTATTAGAGCAAGGTTCCTTGGTGAAGAGCTTAATCGCTTGAGGAAGATCTGGGATGGTTGGAAAAATGGTTTTTGAGTATCTAAGATTGGATGGAACTAATTATGGTATCTGGAAAGTATTGATGGAAGAATATCTAGGGTATTGTGGATATGATGTGGAGAAAGCTTACAAAAATCCTTACACTCCTCCTGCTAATGGTCTGAGTACACCTGAAGAGATCAAAGAACATGAAGCGAACAATAAGGTGAAGTTCATCTTCAAGAATAGTTTGGTACATTTCGAGTTAGTCAAGGTTCAGAATTTGAAAATGGCTAACGAAGTTTGGGATTCTTTGGAAAGAGTGCATGATAGTGATGAAAGAGTCAAAGAGGAAAAATTATAGAACTTTGAAACACAATTTGATCTTCTACATATTTCTAAAGATGAGAATATTAAAGCTTATGTATAGAGATTGGATGAGATAGTGGTCGGAAAGAGAGGACTTGTGTAACATACTAACCCTTCAACGTAGTAAAAATTTCTAAACTTACAATATACGAGTAAGTAAATTAGGTAACAAGTCATTCCAATAAAAAAAATTATTTCTTTTATTGAGAATATATGAGAAAGATTCCATTTCATTACAATAACTTCATGTAGTGTAGAAAAATGCATACCCTTGTATTTTCACACTTGTTTGGGCCCGCCTTGCTTTTTTATCCTTATTTATGTCTTAATTGGTCCTATTTTGCATCCACAAGCCTAATGAATTATATCTTTTTATGGCTAATCCTGAAAAACATCAATGGATAAATGATAATTTAATGATTCTAGTTGTGTGTCCCTGATTTTTGGGTCGGGACTAAGATGCCACCTAGGGTGTCTTTGTCCCCCAAAGGTCATGGAACCCCAATTTCAAAGGCACCTTAATTGGACCCCTTTTTGGAGTTTGTGCCCCAAGTTTCGTGCCTCGAGACTAAGATGCCACCTAGGGAGTGTTAGTCCCCCTTAAGGTATTTTCATGATTTAATTTCAAATCTTGGCGGGATTTAGCCTCCTATAATTAATGATTTCATATGTCAGCTTGTTGTGGTGTAATTTCAGGATATTAAGCATAGATAAGTATAAATACAAGGTTCCTTGATTCATTTTCAATCAATACTTTTGTGAGATCATTCCTAATAGCATAATTGAGTTTGCAAGAGCATTCAAGAGCAATTCATCAAGCATTTGGAGCCATCATCAAGATTCAAGCATCATGTGTGTTTTTGAGCTATCATTTGTGATGTAGGGTTTTGATTCAGGCAAGCAATTCAAGTCAACATATATCAAGCATTCAAGCATTTCAAGATTTACATTCAAGCTAGCCATTTCACACAAGTTCATAGATTTCATAACAAGGGTTTGGTGAGTTGTAACATTACATGTTGTTCATTCATCATTTCCCTTCATTATTCTATTTCATCTCAAGGTTTAATTACCAACAAGGGGTTTGACCAAGGAAAACTCCCATTCACTAACAATCAAAAAAAAATTCCTCTCTTGCATGTTTGTGTTTGCAGATTTAGGTTAAAGACTTGAAGATCATTTGAATTGCAATGTTCCAAAGTTGCAAATTTGCATTGCAAAGTTGTCATCTTCACAGAAACTCACCTACAAGATAAATCCAGAAGTTTTAGAACATAAGATCAGAGAAGAAGGAAGTGCAGACATTGAGCCTTAGGATCACTTTTGAAGATTCCAAAAATTCAGATCAGGACTAAGTCGTCACCTAGGGCATCTTAGTCCTCCAAGTGGAATTTTGTAGAGATTCTTTTGGATTCTATTTCAACATCCAAAGATTCCACATTTCCCTAAAAAAACAACATTAGGACTAAGTCAACAGTAAAGGTGTCTTAATCCTCCATAGCACATTTTGACAACATTTTTGCATTTCCAGAATCCTCATCATATTTCTAGACTTCCTAGGTACATACATCCTAACTTGTTGTTGCTTAATTTCATCATTTTCACTCTTAATTTACCTTGCATTAGTAGGTTTTGTAAGTTGAATGTTAAAGTGTCTTTTCCAAGCTTTAGCTTGGTGGTGAACCCCTCAAAGCCTAAAAGAACCCCTCCTAGGTCTTCCTTATTGAGAATTGACTCACCCTTTTAGTTGATAGTCAATACAATTTGGGATCCAAGGACATATTTAAATGACAATTGGGGAAGTGTGGTGTTCTATGACCTAGGTTATAAAGCACGCATTCCCTTATTGTTCATTTTGGTGAACCCAACTTTTTTGAGCATTCATTTTCTAATTTGGATTTCATTAAAATTCCAGATCTAGGTTTCATTCATTCTTGCATTGCATCTTGCATTAGTGAAAGTGCATCTAGGGTTTCTCATATTTGCATTAGTGAAAGTGCATATAGGTTGCATTTTTGCTTTCTTGCATCACCTTATCTCATTGAAAAACTGAAAAAGTGCATTGTCAGTCATCCTAATTGCATTTAGGAACATTGTTATTTCATTCAAAATTGAAAAAAAAATTGCATCCAATTGCTTGTCATTAGTTACTTTTTCTTGCATTCATTTGTACATTTTTATGTTTCTAAATATTAGGTTCCTGAGTAGGAAAGTTGGGAACACTATAAGCAATCCATATTTTGCTATTTTAAAAAAAAAACCCTTTACTAGGACTAAAATGCCCTTATTGGAATCTTAGTCCCTCTGTGGGTTTTTGGCTCAAAACTTTGTCTGTGTTGTTTGCTTCCTGTTCCAATTCCTAGAACCTCAAAATTTCATCAACAAGACAAAGATGCCCTTGTTGGCGTCTTAGTCCCTATTGAGTTTGAAGCTACAATTTTCAGGGTTTAATTATACTTTTCTATGCTTCTGTTTGTTTCTTTCAGTTTTCTATCACAATTTGCAAAATTATTGTTATTCCAATTTCTTTCATTTCAAGTGTATTTTGAAATCATTTCAATTACAAGCATCATTAGATCTGAAAATGCTCAAATTTTTGAAACTTTGTATAATATGGATAAAAGTACTTTTCACTTTTGCTTATACAATGTTTACATTCATAAAACTTTGCATAAGTTTGATAAAAGTGCTTTTCATTTTTAGATATACATTGTTTGCATTCTTAAATTTTTGCATACATTGGATAAAAGTGTTTTGCATATTTGGATATACATTGTTTACATTATTAAAGTATTGCATAAGATGGTTAAAAGTTCTTTCCATTTTTTTTCAAACAATGTTAGTTCCTTACCTTTCTAGGCACACTAAGAAAAATTTCATATCCCCCCCTATGAGAGTGTCTTAGTGAAAGAGAATACAACCTTGGACAATCCTAACAATCATATTTTTTCTTCTCCTAATATCTCTCCTATTGGGGAAGAAGATATTTTTGTGTTAGAGGAAACAACCATAGGTAATCATGACGACCACATAACACAACAAGAGACCATTGAAGCTTCAATTAGTCTACATTCATCTCCCAACATCTTCACCTCTTATGATAATGTTTTAGAGGATGAAAGTGTAAGTGAAAATATGTTGGTGTTGGATGATCAAAACTTTAAGAACTATGATAATCCTCTCTATGCTCCCTCTCCTATTTTGGAAGACATTATAGGAAAAAGGAATGAAATTACGGATAATCATGATAATCACATTTGTTCTTCTCCTAGTATCTCTCCTAGTTGTGAAGAGGATAATTTGATGTTAGAAAATCTAATAGATGAAGGTCATGATATTCTTATGTGTCTCTCTTCCCCTAGGTAAAACATTATGAAACAAAACAAAAACATCATTGATGAACAAGACAATTCAACCATTGATCATTCCCATACTTGTGATGAATTCATTTTGGAAGAACCAATCCTTGAATTTCAAGAACATTTGGTTTTTAGTTGTCCTGAAAAATCTCCTACTGGGGAAGATATAATGATCGAAGAAAATGAGAACATTGACAATAGTATTTCCTTAGATGAAGATGATGAAGTGACATTAGACTCCCCTTGACTAAGAGATCATGAAAATAAGGATAAGTCTTCTGAGGTTATGCACATTAGATACCCCTTGAAGTACTCTCCTAAACCTAAACTTACCATTTATCCACCTTCTCAAAAACCACAAGTTCAAAACAAACCCATCGTTATCCTCAAACCACCTAAGAATAGTTTTTCGCAGCAACTGAGTTATAATACTATTGCTCATACATATAACACTAGAAACAATCCACAACCAAGACAAACAACTTCAACATCCCTCCCTTTTCCTAATCCCATTTTTCCTAGTGCTCCTCGTTTAACTTCACAGAGTGGGAAGGAGTATGATCTTGTTGAACAACTTAAGAATACTCCTACAAAGATATCCCTATGGGACTTAATTCAGAATTCACCTAATTATCACATTATGCTTCAAATAGCCTTGCAAAAAGTTGTGGTCCCCTCAAGTGCAAACCCAAATGACATAGTAGCAATGATCCAAGGAATAAATGTTGACATTGTTTTCCACCAAAGTGAGCTCCCTCCTTTGGAAGTGAAAAAACAAAATGATGCTTTCATGATCATAGCTCAATACAATAGCACAGGGATAAAACAAACCCTTGTTAACAATGGCTCAACCTTAAATGTGTGTAGTGTAAACCTTTTGGATAATCTTGGTGTTGATAAATCAAAAATCCAACCCACCTCTTTATCTATTAGTGGATTTTATAACATGGGAAAACGACCACTTGGAGTGATCACATTACCTATTAAAGTTGAAAAAGTTACATTACAAACCCTAATCCATGTTATGCCTGATGATCTTTCATACAATCTTCTTTTAGCCATACCATGGATTCATGAGATGCATGTTGTGCCTTCTACCCTTCATCATATCATGAAATATGTCCACAACAACAAAGTTTCTACAATCGAAGCCAATCTTAAACCATACAATTGTTTGAACATTGAGAAAGGTAAAGAGAATCCTTTGAAAACATTGACACCAACTACACAAGTAGAACCCATGCAAGAACAACAAAAAGATAGATGTCCTAAACACTTCACAATGATATCACTAGATGATTTGGGATCGTTGAATTTTGAACCAACATTAATGGGAGAATACAAGATCATAAACAAAGATTCAAACAAGGGAACAGAAAAAGTGGTAATGTCAACACAAAATTTGGATGACCCTTTGAAAGCATCCACCTCAACCACTTTAGAAGAAAAAGAAAAATATAAAACAAACTTTGATGAAACTGACTATCAACAACCACCAAATCCTAAAGAAATGAAAAATATTTATGGAAAAGGTTATGAAATGATGAAATAACTTGGTTATAGTGGAAAAGGATGTGGTGCTAGAGAACAAGGTATTCATGTCCCTATAGAGCCTAGCACACAAGAAACAACCCATGGTCTTGGTTATTGTCCTTTGATAGAAATCAAACCATCAAACAAGCCTTCACTTAATATCAACACTCTTACAAAGGATTCCTCTAAACCAACTGTAACAGTAGTGCATCCTAAATTGATAGACACTAGTGGTCTTGATTATTATCCTTTAAAATAAATGAAACAAAGAAAGAAATCTTTGCTTAATGTCAATGAAACTGTTATGTAATGTCATTAGATTTTACACCTTCCTTTAAATAAGAGAACAAAATCTCACAATCTAAAGAGTCTTGTGTAAGTATGACATCTTGTACTAAGCAAGAGATATCTTTGTCACAAAACAAAGCAACATCTCCTACTTTTGATCAAGAAAGTATCTTGTTGAGACTCCTCCAAGATCATTTGATATCCCTCTGTATAAGTGTAAAATTGCACCCCTCACAATTTCACATACATTCTTGCAGCTGCTTTAGTTTCCACTCCCTTAGCATCTTGAGTAGGCTCATTTTAACCCTTGCATCAACCTTTTTCCCTCTCAAGATGCTCCAGCACCCCTTTTCAGTAGCCACCCTCGCATGTTAGCTTTTCATTGAACTTTGTGTTTTTCTCATTTGTGTTGCTTTGTAGTGTGACATGTTCAGACACTAGCACACCGCATGGACATTTGTGCGCCACGCTAGCATCCTGCAACGTGTCAATGCTTAAATGACCGTTTCCAAGCATGTTTTCCACTTGTCAATGGAAATGGCTCAGGATTTTCTATAACCGCCTAGGAAGCTTCTTTTCTACCTTTTTAATCCATTCTTTCCATCCATTTTGGTCTTTTGAACTCTTCCTCCATTTCTAGCTTCATTCCAATCTCTATCATTTTGCACAGCTTCATACAGCTTGTTGTAGCAGCTTCAATCTCTTTCAAGCTCCCTTTACAACACTCTTTGCAGCTTCATCTTCCTTGCCTTATGCTTGTGAGCATCCTGGGATTCCATATCCCCTACTATTTGCATACTTACTTGGTGATACGGGTTCTCCTCCTCGAGCAAGGCTTGCTTTTATCACACGCTTATTTTGTGGTGTGGGTTCTACTCTTGAGCAAGTTTTTCTTTCACCACATGTTTTATTCACCACACTCTTTCTCTCTATCTTCTTGGTTGTCTGTGGAGGTGGGAACACCAAAATAGGGGTTTGACTGAGGAAAACCCCTATAGAGACCCAACATTATCTCCAAATATTATGCATGCAGGTTTTGAAGACATTCGTTTGGTGGAGGCTTCATCACTTGCGTGACTGTAAGTATTACTTTCATTTCTTCTTCTTATCTTTATTAGTTCTATTTCACTCTATTTCAATTTTGTCATATTCCTACATTCTGTTAGTTCTCAGTGATCGGTTAGCTAGCAGTCATTTAGGCATTTTTTGATACATGCTCATTCTCTAGCCCATATGAGATGTTGGCGCGCCTCTGAGACGCCAGTGCACCGCGCCGTCATCCATTTCTTGTGTTTTTGTCCTATGGCCGAGAGCTTGTTAGCTTGTCCAGAGAATCTTCGTGACTTGCTCTTTTGAATTTTGAAACTCTCGCCGTTGTTCCATTGAGGTAGTTTAGGGAAGTTCACCCCGTGAGGCTCTCTAAATGAAGAGAACTCCTGAATAGCGAATACCACTATATTACATTTTCGTGAACCCAATGTGAAGAACAATGTTCTTCAAAAAAACTAGGAATTTATTTACCCCTACTTGACGGGGTCATAACTTTTGACTAGGTTCTCGGAATTCATAATTGTTTTCACCGTTGGAAAGGTCTCCTAGAAAACTTGTTTAGTCACTAAAATACAAGTGCCTTTGGTAGTCAATTTTTAAGGACCGACGCAAGTTCTGACCTCAAATTTTGCTTTGGAGACCTTCGCAAAAATAGAAAATACCAAAAAAATAGTAATGGATTTAATATTTTCTTTTATTAGTTTTGTATCTAGTTTTGTTCAAAATGTTAATGATATTCGATTTCATGCATGTGATGGTGACTTGGATTTTCCCATGTCACTTGGTATCTTTAATCCTTCTCATGAAAGTCCTCTGGCTTCGAAGGATATCTTGTTGCAAGAAGATGAAATCATTGATACCTTTCTTAATGTTACTCTACCTTCTCTTCATTTCAATGCACTCTCTCCTAGAGATGATGCACTTGTGAATGATAAATCTACTCTTCATTTCAATGCACTCTCTCCTAGAGATGATGCACTTGTGAATGATAAATCTACTCTTCATTTCAATGCACCCTCTTCTAGAGATGATGCATTCATGAATGATGAACCTCTTATACCTTCCAATGCACTCTCTTCTAGAGACGTTGCATTTTTTAATGATGAACTTCCTTCCACATCTGATTCTCCCTGGATCGATGTTGAGAACGTTTCTTCAAATAATTATTCCACATTTGATCCTGTTTGGATCGATGTTGAGAATATGTATTCAAATAATTGTTCTACTAGTTGTGACAATTTTGTAAATGCAATCTATGTCTCTGTTTCCCCTCAAAGGCCTAAGAGACTGATCATTTACATGACTCCAGCTAGTCCTTCTTCTAAAAGGATTTTTTCTATTGATGGTGTTCCATTTGATGGTGGTTCTCCTAATATTCCTAAGGCTCCCTCTTATAGAGCAGTAGCCCATGCTTATGAAAATAGAACGAATAAACAACCAAGCCTTCTTCAAGCACCTAAACCTACAACTAAAGCACCTAGTGATGACAATCTTGTCGAGCAACCTCAGGTTCCTCCGGATAAGATATCACTGTGGGACTTGCTTTAGTCTACTCTGGTTTATCAAGGTATGCTTTGGGAAGCCTTGCAAAAGATCCTCTTGCATTCTTCCACTAGTTCGATGGATGCTAATGTGTTAATGGCGTATATTCATACAGGTTCACCAAATATTATGTTCTATCTAAGGGTGCATTGAAATGAAAAGGACAACTAACTTCACTAGCCCTTGTGAGCATGCATTTTGTTTGCATAGTGGACAGTGTGTTCCAATTGTAAACCTTTTTAGAAAAATAGCCTAGACCCAGTCCATAGTGCATTGGATGGCCAGTCGAAGCTTGATCCATTGCATTTTTCTTTTTCTCCTTGTTCTTTTTTCTATCTTTGATGGTGTATATTTGCGATCTGTTATGGCTTCATCTATCATCTGCAAGTGTGTTCCTTTGTGCCTATGTTGGTTTGTCATAGGATCTTGATCATGGGGGCTTGACCACCCTCTTGGTTATTTTCATCCCATCTTACTAGCATTCATACATTTGAACCCCTCTTGATTGTGTGGTTAGCTACTTTAGTGTGAGTTTGAAGCAAGTTCATCTTCTCACTAAAGTGGGGCTAAATGTAGTGTATAAAAATGCATACCCTTGTATTTTCACACTTGTTTGGGCCCGCCTTGCTTTGTTTATCCATATTTATGTATTAATTGGTCCTATTTTGCATCCATAAGCCTAATGAATTATATTTTTTATGGCTAATCCCAACAAACATCAATGGATAAATGATAATTTAATGATTTTGATTGTGTGTCCCTAATTTTTGGGTTAGGACTAAGATGGAACCTAGGGCGTCTTTGTCCCCCAAAGGTCTTGGGTCCCTGATTTCAAAGGCACCTTAATTGGCCCCTTTTTGGAGTCTATGGTCGAGTTTCGTGCCTCGGGACTAAGATGCCACCTAGGGCGTCTTAGTCCCCCTTAAGGTATTTTCAAGATTTAATTTCAAATCCTTGAGAGATTTGGCCTCCTTTAATTAATGATTTCATATGTCATCTTTTTGTGGTGTAATTTTGGGATATTAATCATAGATAAGTATAAATACAAGGTTCCTTGATTCATTTTCAATTCATACTTTTGTGAGAGCATTCCTAATAGTATAATTGAGTTCACAAGAGCATTCAAGAGAAATTTATCAAGCATTTGGAGCCATCATCAAGATTCAAGCATCATGTCAAAGATATTCTTGCATCATGTGTGTTTTTTAGCTAAGATTAGAAAAAATAGTTGCAAGACAGTACAGGATCCTTCCTTTCAAATCTTGGTCTTTTGTCACCTGCTGTGTAGGAGAAGCATCACTAAGGAACTTTTTTGCCAACCACAAATTCATAATGCAGTCCCTCGTACATCTATCATTCAATAGATGGCCCTTCCCTTTGATGAAGAGATTGGTAGAGTAACCGATAACGACAACCAACTAAGCATAGTGTTGTGTCCTACATAACTAGAACTTGTAATCCCACAATCTTTGTCTAGCATGTAATACTGGATCACGGTCAACTAACAGTGGATCCAAAGGTCATCACACTACTTTGGCCAAAGTGTTTCATCCAGTATGTTCTACTAAGGTTCATCTATCACATACACTACTCACGGTCAATTTGAATTTAGGGTATCTTAAGCTACACATAGGTATTTTCTTCAATGGATAGTCCATCATCCTAGAGATAACCTATTGTGACCACCAAACCTACAATAAACTAACACAAGAACTTTAAACAATAGTTAATCATGTTAGAAACACAAATCTAGCATTCCCTATGGAATTATTAGCTAAATCAAGAAGAATTCATGAAAATGAGAGCATATAAAAACCAAAGACAACATACAATCAACTTAAAATAGATAAACCTTCATCCCATAGGGGGATTGGTGCTCCTTTGACGTGGAAAGAAGCCCTTTCCCAATCCCTTTGATAAGCTCCAATGGTGTTGTTGATTCCAAGCGCATGAGTTGACTCCAAATGATGATAAAACTAGCTAAAATGGTGAAAATGGTGAAATGCTATGAGTAGAAATGCCTATAGTAAGAATGCTTAGTGTTCTAGATCCATATTGTGTAGAGGAAGCCTCTATTTATAGGAATCAAGGGTTGAAGAATGAGAGAAATTGGTGAATGTGGGATAAAAGGGGAGCCAATGAGAATGTGACACTTGTCACAATTATATTGGATGAGAGTGGGTCACATTTTTAGGAATGTGTTGAGTAAAGGAGATGTAAGAGGAGTTGATGAATGTGGTGTAGGATTTGAAAGGTTGTAAGAAGAATTAAATGAATATGGTTGAGGATGTGAGAGGATGTAAGAAGAATAAATGAGGATGTAAGAGGTTATTTAAAACCTTTGGAGGGAAATTGAATGAGGAGGTGGTTGAGAGGAATATTCTTTGGAATATGCCATTGTGAGGATAAATAGAGGAATTAGATAATTAAAATAAATTATTTTCATGTGCAACCTAGTTAGTTGACCATGGGTTGATTTAACTCTTGAGGAGTTAAAAGCTGAAGGATTTATTAATGATGATTAGAAAGTGATTTAGGATTAATTAATTTGAATGGGATAGGGGATTGTGACATTTGATTTGATTTAATTTGATCAAATGAGAGGAGTTGGGGGGATTTAATTAAATGATTTGATTTAATTAAATCTGATGAACATTAGTCAAAAGAAAGATGAATTAATCTAATAAATTTAATTATTTGATTAATAGTAGAAATTGTTGATTTTAACTAAATAATGCTAATTATTTAATTAATTGGTCAGTTTGAAGTGATTTAGGAAGAAATGGTGTTAATTAATCAGAATCAGATGCATAATATCAATTAGGTTTATTTAAGTGTCTATGTTTTTCCCCTCTTTAAAGCGAGGTGCCTGTTGCATTGGTTCAAAGAATAACACTGCCAATGTCAAAATTCAAAAAAAATCTATTTTTTTGGATGCCCCACTGCTGCCCTAGCAGAAGAAATTACGCTGCTACACTACCCCCTCGAGAGATCGAGCAAAAATTTCAATTTTGGGTCGAGCTCGCAAAAAAGGTTCAATAAGATTTCAGGTAAAAAAAATAGCCCACAAGATGTGAAAATGGGCTTCGTTTAACAAAAAATGGATTAATGGGCTCAAAAACCCTAAAAATTTAGCATAAATAAGGATGAAGGGGTTATTTTCAAATCATTTGCACACTCAACCTTCTAGAAACCTTGTAAATTTTCTCTGAGGTGTTGATGGAATAGCGGCTCGTGTGCTTCCTAGACATTGGATGGAGCGGATTGGAGAGTTCCAGCAGCCTTAGGACGCAGGACCCCCAGTACGCCTTTCAAAACATTTCTCGATTTTCATGTTTTAAGTGCATTTTTTAGGGTCCAATTAGGTCAGCCAAAAGTGGCTCTCTCTAGGGCGTCACAAATTTACGATCGATGTCACTTTTGTTGATGTCGACCCGCCTTTGTAGGATAGCATCACACGGTGCTGGAATGTCCTAGGGTCACGAAAAAAATGTCGACCCGCCTTTCCATGATAGCTTCACACAAGCCCAGAAGGTGATGGCGTCGTGGGGAAATGTCGACCTGCCTTTGCAAAGTAGTGTCTCCTTCGTTTATAGCATCACTTTTATGAAAACACAGAGCGCCTCCTTTGCAAATTCCAACTTGCCTTTGCTTTTCAAGGATTTTTAATTTTTGAAAACATGCCAGGTTGGTTAAATTTGACATTGTGGGTGCTTTGGATGTAGAAGGTCCTTCGAGTACTTCACTCGAAGGAGCACAAAGGTCGGATATTGCATTGAGCGAGGCACTTGAGTGATGAGGCACTATTTTTCCTGGGTTTGATCAAATTCGGCCACGTGGCGCAGATGCCCATAGTTAGGACCCATCTAGCGATGATGACTGCATTGGTTGAGAGATGGAAAAGTGAGACTTCATCATTCCATCTACTAATTGGAGAGGACACAATGACCTTGGAGGACGTATCATGGATCTTGCGGATACCCATACACGACAAGTGTATTATCTATGATGTCGAGGCCAATGGCGATGCAATATTCCAGTTGTTTGGCATTGATCAGTGACACAGAAAGTGGCTAGCTCGACCTCGACCATTATGAGGGGATTGTCCCAAATTTGACCTTATTTGTTGGTACACTGATCTTGAGAATCCTTGTTCCTGATATACGAGCCAGAGGCTGCAGCATTGGATGGGGCATTGTCTAGTTGAGTATGATGGAGGAGATGATTGTATACGCTTGGGGGCCAGTTGTCCTAGCCTCACTGTATCATGATATGCATGAGGTTGTATATTATGGGGCCTACAACACTGGAGTGAGAGTGACACTTCTTCATGTTTGGGCTTACAAGCATATAGTTGTATTAAGGCCGACTATTGCAAATGTGCAAAAAAATCACAATGATCCAGCGGTCTACCGATATGGAGGCATGACCACACGACACTACATAGGCATCACTGGCATCTCGCACTGGAGGTAGGTGATCGATGAGATGACATTCTTCTGATGGAGGCCTTTTGCTCCATTTTCATAGGTGGCATGATGATGATGAGTAGTTTCTACTGTCGTTAGACCAGGTACATGCAGGGATGTGAGCATCATATGATCGAGCGATATCTCCCTAATAGGATTTCTTGAGAGTTTAGGGAGGTGCAGGAGGCACCTGAACCTACACATAGAGCTATTTTTGCATGTTGATCATGAGAGACCACCTGGGGGTAGTGGATCCATCCCCAACAGGCCATTGATGACTTCAAATAGTTAGTGATGTAGCCTTGGGTGTAATTTGATTGTCCCATAGATGCAGGCACTACACAGGCGTATGATGCATACTAGCAGGCTCACACTCCCATTAGATTGACTTTACCGATTGTGCCAACAGCAAGTAAGGGATGGGTCAAAGGACCTTGGATTGGATAGGTACCATAGCAACCAACTCAGTAGCCCCAGGATGGTCAGGATAGAGGTGACAGGGATGGAAAATAGGATGGGAATGATGGATAGGTGCCACCCCTAGTACCACTAGTTAGGCAAAGGGCACCACAACAACCCCCTCAGCAGCCACCATGAGGTCCTAATCCTAGGGACGGTCAGATGCAGTGCTGTAGGCATAGGTTCAGGCTTTGATAGGTCAGCTATAGCAGGCACAATTATAGATACAAGCCATGATCTAGGAGAGGGATTAGGATAAACAGGAGGTGGCATAGGAGCGCCAACAGAGGTAGGATGCAGACCTCAATTTAGCTTAGGAGATGATTTGTTGCCAGCAGTTAGAGGTTGTAGCGCAACAAGCATAGGGATAGGCGACCGTCCCTATAGAGATGTATGGACGGGTGATGCAAGAGGCATCCTACTACAGGTTATTATATTACAAAGCCTTCCCACAAGAGCGTCAGGAGCCAGATCTCTCCCACATCATTCAGGTTGAGCCCAGCAAGTCTCACCCGGGGCCATCAGGAAAACCATCAGGATCTCACCATCAGAGTTGGGGTAGCCACCATAGTGACCGACAGAGTGAGGGAAACTCAGGGCACCGATAATGCTTTAGACACTTTTTTAATGTATAGCCTAATTTATGATGTATATACATTCATTGGCTAAGTTTTGGTTAGCCTCTTGTATATTCCGATGATGACATTATATATTTGATTCTGATTGTATCATGGCATTTAGCTTTTTTTATATATATACATGAGATGATTTGATGCAATTATATGATGTGATGTTATTTTATTTTACCTTATGTGTTATGGATGTATGGATGTACATGATAAGGATGGATGGATTTAATGATCTATGTTTTACGACATGATGTGATGTATGTATGGTATATGTAATGTATCATGGATCTATTTGTATGGATGCATTTATATGGTTATGTGATGGATGATAATGCAAATGTGATGTTATGAGATGCTTAAATCTATATTATGTTGATGACAATGCATGTGAGGTGTAATGCAATGATATGTTTAACTTCTTTTTCAATATCTTTTCCATATATGATGATGCAAAATGTGATGAAGTTTAAGATGCTTAGAATAATAGATCTATATTATCCAAACATCTTAAATGATAATGCAATGCATGGATGAGTGTTTCCTATTATGATAATATGTATGATTATGTAGTATGCTAATGGCTTGTGGATGCAGGATGGATGTAGATAGGTTTTGTTTGAATGTCATGATACCATGTTAGTATGTGAGGAAGATAGAAGAAAGAGAGGGATCAACCCTTGATTACAAGAAGATGCAGAAGTCCAACAAGTCTATGAAGCATCAATACTTTATTAGATAGGATGATGAGTGATCATGATTTGTTTCTTATCAGGGGTTGTGGACATAAAGAGCATAACTTTCCTTATGTTTGATAACACACATAGATACAATGCATCCAGGTACAGATAACCAGGATGGCATGGTATCTAGGGTGATGGATTTTGACTTAGCAAACAGATAGGAGTATCCTTATTCACACCTGGCATACAAAACTTTGTTAGAGTTTAGTTCAAACATTTCAAACATCTCAGACCAAAACATAAAAATGAAAAACCTTCCAATGTAATAGTCAACAAGACACCTAAAACATCCTCCCTACAATCCAAACAAAATCAGCATGAACAAGGTTATATTACAAGAATATCCAAAAACACAAAAAATAAAGATAATGATCAATTCCCCATTCCTTTCTCTCTAAATCATTTTGATTAGACATCATTGAGAGGTCATTAGAAAGAGCACAATAAGATAAATCAAAAGAAAACATCAAGTAAACAAACAAGGTATTGTTCTTCATACCTCTGGCTAAGACTAAACTATGGTGATGACTGATGTTGATGTCCATTGTAGGAAGGATGCATCCTAGGACATGATGTTATCAGATGATTGTGAGACTAACGGGATGATGGGCTAGTGATACCAAGAGTTGACCAACTTGTTAACGTACTAACCTAAACTTAAGAACTTGACATTTGGGTTTACACTTTTAAATTAGCTATACTTGTTTCTGATTGTTTTGCCAAAGGTTGAAGGTGGTGATTGATTTATTGTGAGTGGTTGTTTATTGTGGGTGAATGTGAAATGGGATGGATTATTTTAGGTTTTTTTAATGTTTTTTGGTATTTGAAATGTTTTGAGGTTGTTTTGGGATTTTTGAGATGTTTTATAAATGTTTTGATTTTCAAAATTTCCAATGTTTTTGTGTTTTCTGAGATTTTGAACAAGAACCTAACCTAAAAACCTATCCTAGGGGCCTCAGGGGTTGATCAAAGATTAGCCTTTCCTATGTTATACACATAGAGACCACATAGTTCGACTGACACAGACTCGTTTATTGATGAAATATGAACAGTTGGATTGTCAATTTATTATGACTAACTCTTAAAGGACTGACCTAAAGTGTCTCGAGGGCTGATCAATGATAATCCTTACCTATTTTCAAGCTCAAAGAAAATGAAGTTCGACATGGCGAATTTTTTTTTTATTTTTTTCTATTTTTGACCTATTTTTTTGAATTTTTGATATGCTCTAGATGTTTTTGGATTTTTTGGTTTTATGAATGTTTTTAGAATTTCTGGTGTTTAAGGAAAATTTCAAGAATGTACACAAATCTGCTTTGATGTAGATATAAGGACATGCCCCTAGCATGATGTGATAGACTACCTCAATATAGGTAGGAAAAACTAACCTTAGGAATGTGCCAAGTAGTACTAGGAGGGAACATGATACCGACATAGGATCAAGCTATGATACAAACGCAAATCTGTGATGGAAGAAATATGGAATGTGATGGGTGATGGAAAGCGATGGAAGGTGATACGAAACAAGCCAAAGAATCCATGCTGGATGGAAAGTGCTTATTTGCACAAGGCGCCTGATTGCCAGGTTTTCACCAAGGTACTTGCCCAAAGCACCACTGAAGTGGTTTTCACTAGAGGATGATTTTTTTCTTTACTATTTTGAATCCTTATTCGAATTTTTTTTTTTGGATTTTTTATATTTTTATATTTTTTTGTATTTTTGGATTTATACCCAGCAAGCTTAGGTATAAAAATTTTTGAGATGGGAGCTATTGATGGGCTCCTGCAAGGGCTCACCTTTTGGTGTTGACAACTGATATTCTCCTTATTTGTAACTTGTCGTGATGATGAAAGGTCCCAACCAATTGGGTTCAAACTTACCTTTGTTGCCTGGATTTGGTATGTTCTTCTTGTTTTCTTTTTCAACACGAGCTCTCCAACTTGAAAGGACCGACTCTTGATCTTCTTATTGTAGCTTCTCCTTAGATGGTTCTGATATACCTATAGATGGTTCAAAGCATCCATGAGTCACTTGTCCAGTAACTCTAGCTCATTCAACCATGACACTCAATAATCTTCATCAGTAATAAGATTTTGCAATGATATTCTAAGGGATGGGAGCTCAACTTCAATGGGAAAGATGGCTTCTGGTCCATAGACTAGGGAGAAAGGGGTTGCACCTGTAGGTGTGTGGATACTTGTTTGGTAGGCCCATAAGGCGGGATTTAGCTGTAGGTGCCAGTCATGACCAGCTTCATTGACCATTTTCTTTAGGATTTTCAAGATGGTTTTATTCATAGCCTCAACTTGGCCATTACCCTAGGGGTAATATGGGGTGGAGAAGCGATGTTGGATATTGAATTTTTGGCATAGCTCATGGACATCCTGGTTTTTGAAAGGTGTCCCATTATTTGAGAGAAGGGCTTGGGGAACACCATAACAACAAATGAGGTAATTCAGGATGAATTTAGAGATTTTCTTCCCTATGATATAGGTCAATGGGATGACCTCTACCCACTTTGTGAAGTATTTTGTGGCAATGATAATGAACTTGTGTACATTAGATGAGGTGGGTGTGATTTTTCCAATGAGATTGAGCCCCCATTTTGAAAAAGGCCAAGGTGTTACAATCGGTTGAAGCTCCCGAGTTGGTGCATGGATGAGGTCTCCATGTTGTTGGAATTGCATACACTTTCGAACATAGTCATGGGCTTATTTCTCCATCATAGGCCAGTAGCACCCCGTCCTCAGCAGTTTCTTGGCCAAGGTCATACCACTAGAATGTGAACCACAAATACCATCGTGTACCTCAGTTAAAGCAATCAAAGCTTCCTCGGGGGTAAGACATCGCAAGAGGGTTCCTTCGATACTTCTAAGGTAAAGGGTTTCACCTAAGATAACGAAATGGGATGACTTTTTAATAAAGGTTATTTTGAGATTTGGAGTGATGTCGGTGGGGAGGACTCTTATTTTCAAGTAGGTGAATATTCCATGGTACCAAGGATTACCAGGACCAATGATTTTGCACACGAACTCAAACTTTGGTACCTCGAAAGCTGGTACGAGAAGCTGCTTTACAAGGAATTCATGTTTATGGATGTTCCGTGGGATATCTAACAATGATCTGATTGTAGCCATAGCGTCAGTTGCTCTGTTGTTTACCCTCAGTATTTTCT
The DNA here is from genome assembly GCA_007258455.2 of Sequoia sempervirens. Taxonomy (NCBI): domain Eukaryota; kingdom Viridiplantae; phylum Streptophyta; class Pinopsida; order Cupressales; family Cupressaceae; genus Sequoia; species Sequoia sempervirens. The sequence goes on from VDFB02271358.1 coordinate 291,463,226, forward strand.
CAAATGTTATGTCGATGAAAAATTCCTTGAGATCCTCCACTAGCTTCTTGTATGGGGTACTTTTTTCATCCTTAGTTTGATATTCATCGTTGAATTGGTTGATAATCAGTTGTGAGTCCCCATAGACTTTGAGTTCCATGATTTTCCATTGTACTACAATTTGAAGTCCTATGACAAGGTCTTCATACTCTGCAATGTTATTAGTACAAGGGAAAGACAACCTATATGATTTTGGGATACAATCCCCTCTTGGTGTGATGAAGAGTATTCTTGCTCCTGACCCATGCTAAGTATATGATCCATCGAAGTATACCTTCCAATGATCTTCTACACTGAGATTGAAAATTGACTCATCTAGGAATTATGATACCAGTGGGTTTTTTGGATATATAGGTGCCTTAGCCAATTGATCTATGATTACATGTCCCTTGATGGCTTTCCATTCCACATATTCAATGTTGTATTCTTTCAAGATCATGACCAACTTAGCCATTCATCCTGTGAGTATGGCTTTAGAAAGTAGATACTTGAGGGGGTCTATCTTGGCGATGAGCTTTATCTTATGAGCCAACATGTAGTGCCTGAATTTTTGTGAAGCAAACACTACTACTAAGTAGGATTTCTCAATGAACATGTAGTTTATCTCATGTCCCACCATGGTTCTACTAATATAGTAAATGGCTCTTTCCTTCCCTATTTCATCATGCTCAACTAAGAGATCCCCAAGTGTTTTCATCGTAGCTGATATGTAGAGAATCAATGGTTTATTTTGGATTCATGGCATGAGGACTGGCGATGTCAACAAGTATTATTTGATTTGATTGAATGCTTGTTCGCATTTCTCATCCCATTTGTATGCTACCCCCTTGTGGATTAGATGAGAATATGGGATTTTTTTTATCTACTAACTATGTTATGAACCTTTGAATTGATTGAAGCCTTCCTTGCAGGCCCCTCAATTATTCCAGTGTTCGAGGTGCTTCCATGTCAAGGATTGCTTTGACTTTTGCAGGGTATATCTCAATTCCCCTCATTGATACAATATACTCTAGGAGCTTTCTTGATTGTATGCCAAAGACACATTTCTTAGGATTGAGTCTTACCTTATATTCTTCCAGTCTGTCGAAGATTGGGCCCAGCATTGATATGTGGTCTTGAAGCTTTCTTGATTTGGCTAGAATGTCATCCACATAGTCCTCTGTAGATTTGTGGATCATGTCATGAAAAATTAGAGTCATAGCCCTTTGATATGTAGCTCTGGAAATCTTCAACCTAAATGGCATCATATTCCAATAGTAAGTGCCACATGGACAGGTGAAGATTGTCTTATGTTGATCATCCTTTGCTATCATAATTTGATTGTATCTTGAAAACCCGTCCATCAATGATAGCATTTTGATAGGCTATCATTAGGTCCTAACACTTTAGTGAATAATCATGTCAATATATCGATCGGGCAATGTCCAACAGTTGTATGCAATAGAAGACATCTTAACACTAACCATCTAAATAAAAGTTCTAGACTAAGGGGCCTCTAATCTTGAAAGCAATAAATTGTCTATCTAGAAAGCGGGAAAATGACTCAACCCAGAATATAGAAAACTAAGAATCTGAAAAGCATTACCATTAACTAGAAAGCATGGAAATGATTAATCTAAAGAATGCATAAATTTCTAAAGAAATAAAGCATGTAAAGAAATTAGGAAACATTTATCTAATGCAAAAGATAACAAGCCAACTACTAATCATAAAATCATTAATCATAATCAACTGAAGAAAGGTGCTCCAGACATTCAAATGTTAAGCTCAGAACTACAGACTTAGTTATAACCTGCAGGATTGACACTAACATCATAACATATACTCATGAAATTGAAATGAAAATTTAGCTACTATCTACTAAAAGAAAATGTGGAATAGGAAATAGAATACTTATCTATCTATAACCTTCGAGTGCCCAGCTCTCAAGCGTGTCTACTACTACTTCAGATCACATCCACTAGAAAATCTCTAAGTTACTTCATTCCAAAGACTTCATTCACATTGCTCAATAATTCAAAGAATGGTGGGAAAACTCATTTTCATTCATATGGTAGTTTTTACTCAAAAGATAGTTTGGTAGCATAACAATAATCTTCTCCTCTATTCATTATTTGTAACAGTTACATATTTATATGAAGAGAGCTAACAAAATCCTACTTTCCAGTTAACAAAGTCTCTTAACAGATTGCTAGTAACACATGGACTTTATAGCCCATGACATACAATATTAAAGAGGCTCGTACGAGCCATAAAGTTTTTGAAACTGAAAAAATAATAGACTATGAAGACTCGGCCCAAAATGTGGCTCCTGAAATTCCGACGCCCGCTCGCTAGTTTTCAAAAGTGTCAAGATCCGCATTCATTTCCCTTCTAACTGGAATGGTGATTGTGAGTGGAGTTGACCTGCAAAATGCTCGAAGACTAAACCATTAAATCGGCATAAATAAGCTTAATTCACCTAACTTCAAGAAGTAAAGTTTGTACGCTTATTCATAAAAAGAGAGCAATTATTTTTCCTAAAGGTAATCAATTGGAAGGGTAATTTGGGTTGAAAGGTTTAGATTTGCATATTGAGGCCATTATGTTGATGAGGTTAGTTTTAGCTCATCATTTCCCCCCCTTCCTAAGACTGAGGAGGTCCTCCTACTCTCTGATATGCCCCCTGTCATTCATTCCTCTTGTTCATCTCCTCATACTTGGTATTGAGATCATACACATCATCTACTTTTGTGTCCAATATCTCTAGGTTCCTCAAGAATCCCTGATGAAAAGTGACCCTTTGTCTCCACCTGAAAAAATTGTCCTCACTTTGGTCCAGGTTGGTATATATTGAAGGAGGTGGTGAAAGAAGCAAGGGGGGTCTATACCTCATACCAATCCAGTTAATCTTTAATTCTTCAAGAATGTTGGCTAAAGCTACTGCTCTTCTGTAGGACCATCTAATATTAAGGGGTGAAATTATTTCCCTTTTCTTGAGATTCATAGGAAGAGGGGTATACCTCTCTTCACATGCATGCCATGTTGGTCCTATTAAGTGTGGCCCTTGTTCTTTAAAGTGATCATGACACAACCAGAGATTGTTATTATCTTTGACCTATACTTCTTTTTTAAGTTTGACACCCAGGAATTGTTTCTTGAAAGAGAAAGGCTTTCTATGAGGGTACCTCATTTGCAATCCTACAGTATTTTCTGCCTGTGCATATTCTCTTGATCTATCTTTCCAATGAAGTTGATTTTTCATTGTAGACAGGAATGTCCTCAACTCCACTTCTCCCATAAAGAAGTTGATAAAGAAATATGTATATTTCTCTAAGAGCAGATTATGAACAAAGAACTCACACAAAAAATTATATTGTTTAGGGAGTGACTCAACAAATATTTTTATAAATTCTCTATCATTAGGATCATGTGGTTGGTTCTGGTGAATTCTTTGCAATTTCCATCTTAAAAGCTACTCATTAAGAAACATGGAATACAACCTAGATGGTCTTTTACAGGCTAATAGTAATTCACCAATTCCACAGGCATCATGTTTTCCCCTATATGCTTGATGAAAATATTCTTTTAACATTACCAATTCCCTTTTTAATCTACTATTCTCAAATTCCACATCCTTCAAGAGATAACAATGCTCTATCCATTTCATTAATATTGGGGGATGCGTACCTAGAACCAGTCTATAATAATAGGTTCAGTTTGTGTCCCCTTTGATTCCATGACTGGTTGAGTGTCACTCTCCTGCAGATTTTGTTCTAACTCCACAATTTTACTCATAGAGGCATTTAATTAAATTTCATGTCTATTCTTTTCTTCTTCAAAAGCATTGAATAGTTGCATAAAATTATTTTTCAAATCTTGAATACACTTATCTTTTTCACGCAAAGCAACCTAATGTTGTTGATCTTGTTGATTCCACTACTGAAGTTGGTATTGCAACTATTCAATAAGCTTGTCTTTTTCCTCCATTTGTGTTGTCAATTTTGCAATTTCCTGATCCCTTTTATATGCAATGGCATTTTGCACTTCAAACTCTTCTTTTTGCTAGTTAATTTGTATTTCGTCATCCTACAACTTGGCCCTCAACCCCACAATTTCTACCTCTAACTTTTCCAATTCCTCATTTTTCTGGCTGGATTCTATATCCCCTATGTCCACATAGAAAGATGCGTGAGGAATTTCCTCATCGAAATGAGGTACAAAGTCCTCCTTAGTGCCCTTAGGAAGGGATGGGTGAGGCACTTCTTCCACTTTTTCATCAACATGGGGTGCATTCTTTGCCTCAATATTCTCAGGAAGCACTTCCTCTATTTCTTCAGTATTCTTAGTATAAGGCATACTTCCTTCTTTAGTTTCTATAGGTAAGGAGGAGCGAGGAATTTCTCCATCAATATGAGGTACATCTTCTTCATCAGTATCCACAGAGAAGGATGCATGAGGAGTTGCGTGAGGCACTTTTTCCACAAATTCAAGTATACTTCCCAATCTGTTAAGGAAAGGAGAGAATCCTCCCACAGGTTCATCTACATTCTGCTCTGAGTGTGACAATTGTGTTTTCTCCCCTTCCTATTCTTCAGGTGATAGGATTTTTGTGTCCTTTTCCCTGGGAAGTTCATCCCCCTACTTTTTTGCTTCATCTATTTCCTCATTATCAGGTGGACTATCAATTTCTATCACCTTTATTGGGGTCCCGGTCTTCTTTCTTTTTGAAGTGATGCCTACATCCTGGGGTTCAATTTCATTGAACCCTAAAGATAACCTTTTACTCCTCCACAGGGGAGGAGTTGTCTGAAAAGTGACTTTACTTTGTTTCTTCTTCTTTCGTGGAGGCTCCTTTTCTCCTCTAGAATGCACAATTCCCACCTCCTCTTCCTTTCCTGGGGTTTGTAATTCATTTGGTAGGGTTTTTGACGCATCACCACTAGGAGCCGTGGAGGTATGTTGGGATTCAGGGACGTCTAATGCCTCTGAGGAAGGTTCTTCTATGGACTTCCATTTTTGTTTCGAGGATTCTCCCTCCTCAAGTGACCTTCCTAGCTCTTCATTTTCAAATTTCCATAGAAACCTTTGCCACTTCTTCTTTGGCTTGTTACAGAAATGGTATTTACATATTAACTGTATCAGACCATGATGTTTAAGGGGCCTCGTCCCAACTTTATAATTTTCCATCATAGAAGTGACTGAGTGGCAGAGAAAAGCTAGTAAATTTACCCTAAGAGTAGGTTCCTCAATGTCGTGACATAAATGAGTCAACAGGTGGAAAAGGGGTCCCACTACTGTAGTCATTTGTCCCTCACAAGTGAAATATTTAATAATCCAGGCTACAGCAAACCTCTAGGGTTATAGAATAGACATTCTATGAATTCCCTTATTTTTCCCCCTAGTGTTTATGGTCATTATAGGCTAGTGTCCCCCTTCCCTATGCAAAAATTCTATTAATTTTTGATAGGGGACATGGTTATTTTCATTCAAATGAATTCCTTTATTCTCAAGACCGGAAAGACGACCATTGATTTTTGTACTTACCCAGAATGGTTTTCCATGCACCACAGTCTTCCCATCTACAAAATTCTTGAAGAATTATTTCACCAGCTGCTCTATGTACCCTTCAAATTGTTTCATGAAGTCCAACCATCCAACTCTCTGAAACAAAGCTGCTATATTGCTTAATGCTAGCAATGGTGTTTTAGAAGTTGGCTCAAACTTCTTCTTAGCACCTCCCATTTTCTTTATCTCCTGGTGAGATTTTGTAAAACTCTGGAATTATCTTCTCACTGAATTGCAAATGGAAAAAGAGTTATGCATCGATATATTCAATGGGGAAGGAACTAATTACCAGCTTTCTTGTCACCTTACTACATAATTATGACGGCCTTTCATGGGGAATTACAATTATTTTCGTACTCATAGCAATCGTGTAAAGGGGCACATGTTTCAAAATTATAAGGAGGAACGGAGCATGCCAATTAATTATCCTTTATTCAAAATAAGTACTAACCCTTTAAATAAATAAATTCGCACATACCTTAGGTCTTGTCATTAGATCAAATGTCACTTACATGTGCTAATGTAATTGGATAGTCATATGGTTGGAGAGGGTGGTGGCGGATAATAATGGCATGGATGGGATGGTTGAAGTGATAGCAAAAATTAATATGAGAAAAAGGTGTCATAGTAATCTTATTTATTATAGAAAGATTCGATGTGATGTGGCAAAATAATCATAACGGAGTAGATCTCCAAGCAGCATTAAAGAATGAGCATGAGGGGAACTTAGGAAAAATAAATAAATAAACTAGAAAGATAAAATTTATACAAAAATCTAGAGCATTATCGAGTAATGCAACTGAAGTAGAGAAGAAGAGAGTTCCATAATTATCATAGAGAGATGTCATCGGAACATAGTAACTATATTGAGGATTCTAGAGCATCGCTGAACAGATGCAGCCGGAGCAACAACCAAAATTTTTGGAGCATCGTCAAATGATGCAGCCAGTGTAGCAACAAAAATTTCTGGAGCATCATCGAAAGATGTAGCCAGAGCAGCAACCAAAATTTCTGGAGCATCGGAGCAACATTCCGGAGCATCACTGAAAAGATGCAACTAGAAGAGGAACAAAATTTTGAAGCATCGTTGAAAAGATGTAGCCAGAATAGGAACAGCAGAATTATGGAGCATTGCTGAAAAGATGTAGTCGGAAGACGAACAACAGAATTCCAGAGCATCGTTGAAAAGATACAATCAGAAGGAAGAAAATTGTGACACTTTGGCCTTGACTTCCCAAAGCACCATTGAGTGATGCGTCAGAATGTAGGATCAAGACGAGAAGTGGAACCAATCTGATGTGCAAATTTTGGAGCATTGCAGCAACAATTCTGAAGCATCACAGCAACTATGTTATTCAAATTTTGGAGCATCACAGAAGGGTGCATCAGAATTGGGTTCACCAAAAGATGAAGTCCTGCAAAATATAGAAAAAACTTTAGCCAAGTCCAAATGGTGGAGTTGATGAAGAAATTGAAGAAATTTTCAAAAATGAAATGATGATATATTTTATATATATATATATATTGGGGTTATTTCTTTTGTCAAACTATATTGACCATGTCACAGCAGAGTCAATGTAGTAGATTTATCCTTGCATTTCTATGATTTTTGTAAACTCCTTGTTAATAGGTTTATGGTAGATGTGTAATCGGTGCTCATTAACCATAAGAGTTCAGGTGTGACCATCAATTGGTTTTAACTAGACCGAACAATTAGCAAACACTTCAAAAATCTCATATGGTCCAAGCGAGTGTGTCCTGAGTTTCCCTTGATGATCCTTGTATTTGGAATTGAACAATAATGCCTAATCCCCGGTATGGAATTATTTCTCCTTGATTGTTTTTCATGCCAAACCTTACGTTGTTCTTGGAACAACTCAGTTTGATGGACGGCATCCAGACAGAGTTCGCCTAGTTCACTAACCTATAAGATTCTCTCAATTTGGGCTCGTTTAAGATCCATGCCCAATTCCATGGTCGTCTTAAGGGTTTGGAACTTGAATTCAATGGGCAAGAGGGGCTTCTTCCCAAAGACTAAATCATAGGGGCTATAGCCAGTGGTTGACTTCCAAGTCAATTTGTAGGCCCAAATAGCTTCCGGTAGTTTCCTAGCCCAATCTTTCCTTCCTGAAGAAACTATTTTTGTCAAAATATTTTCCATTTCCCTATTAGTGACCTCAACTTGTCCATTTTCCTGCAGGTGGTAGGGTGAGGACTTCTTGTGACTTACTTGGAAGTGGTCTATGAATTCCAATAGGAATTTAGACATAAACTGGGAGCCCTGGTCTGTGACAATTATTCTTGGAGCCCTGAATCTGAGGAAGATTCTATTATAAATAAATTCAGCTACCTGCTCTTCCCTACCAACACGTAGTGCTTGCACTTCCGCCCACTTAGTCATGTATTCGGTATAGACCAGAATATACTCTTTTCCTTGTGAAGGAGGGTCTATAAGGCCGATAAAATCTAATCCCCATTTTTCAAATGGTTTAAGGACTACCTGAGGCTACAGGGGAATTTCATTGGATGTGGTTGGCCTTCCTACCTTTTGGAATTCATCACACCTGCAAACGTACTTCTTGATGTCCTTATGCATTGAAGGTCAATAGTATCCTGCTCCCAGAATCTTGTGAGTTATCCTTTTAGCAGAATAATTCCCTCCAGAAGGGTCATCATGGCAGGCCCTAAGGATACTATAGGTCTCGTCTGCCCTAACACACCATTGCAAAACCATATCGGGTCCACATCGAAACAATATTTCATTAATCCATTTAAAAGGGGCACTTTCTCTTACAAGGTGTTTCTTCTATTTTGACGAAAAGTGAGGTGTTACTTCTATGGTGGCTAAGTAATTTGCAATATCAACAAACCAAGGAGTATTAGTGGAGATGGTGAACAAATTTTTATCTAGGAACTCGTCCTGTACCAGAGCATAGTCACCCTCATGTTTAATCCAGGATAAGAAGTCTACGACTATGTTGGACTTCCCTGGTTTGAACTCCTATAGAAGGAGTAACCACCTAATTATCTTTGCATTTACCACCATTTTATTCATGAGATACTTGATGGTTGCATGGTTTGTGCGCATTGTAACTTTGAATCTTGTGACATAATGTCTAAATTTCTAAATGGCATGCACTACAGCCAAGAATTCTTTCTCTGATGTGGTGTAATTCTTTTTTGTTGGCATCAAATTTTTGCTGATAAAATATATAGCATATTTCCCTCCATTCCCATCTTCTTGCCCTAGAACCGCTCTAATGGTGTCATCAGATGTGTCAGCATAAATGTGAAATGGAAGGCTCCAATTAGTTCCTCGAAGGACAAGGGAAGAGATGAGTTTCTCCTTGATAATTTCAAATGAGGACTGACACTCAAGCGTCCAGATGAAGTCAATATTTTTCTGAAGGAGAGAAAACATCGGGGCTGCAATTTTGCTAAAGTATCCAACATGCCCTAAGAAACTCCTGACATCAGTCTGAGTTTTTGGGATCTCAAGTTGTTGTATGACTTTGATTTTCTTGGGATCAACCTCAATCCCTTTGGCTGAGATATGATGTCCTAGCACTATTCCTCATTCCACCATGATTAAACATTTCTCGTGACTGAGGGACAACCAATGATCCTCACACCATTTTAACACCTTGTCTAGATTCATGAGGGCTTCATCAAAAGTTGAACTGTATATAGTGACATCATCCATATAGACTTCCACACACTCATTTACCAACTCAATTATATAGGCAGGATGGCCCTTTGAAACATGGCAGGAGCATTACAGAGCCCAAAGGGAAGAACCCTATATGCAAATGTCCCCCAAGGGCACATAAAGGTCATCTTATCCTGGTCTTTCGCTGCTACCTGTATCTGGTTGTATCCACTAAATTTGTCCAAGAATGAAAAATATTTTCTCCTAGCCAAGTTATCCAACACTTGGTCCACAAATGGCAAGGGAAAAATAATCTTTGTGTGTCACTTTGTTAAGCTCCCTATAATCTACACACACTCTCCACTTCCCATTCTTCTATGGAACTACAACCAAGGGTAACACCCACTTGTTGTCAGAAATTGGATAGATGAATCCTGCCCACAAGAGTTTCTCAATCTTAGTTTTAATGATGTCTTTGAGGGTAGGATTGAGTCTTCATTGTGGTTGGTGAACAAGTCGAACATCCTCAGTATAGATATGGTGCATACAATTAGGGTGTATTCCTCTCATATCTTTATAGTCCCAGGTGAACGCTTTAGATCTACTCACCAGGGTATCAAACAATCTTTATTCTTCCATCTCAGTCAACCAACTATTGATGTTCAATTTTTTGCCTAGCAGCAACATAATGGTTTTGACTCCAGGATAATTGGATGTGATAGTGTGGATTGGCCTTGTCAGTGTGTTAAGTGGACATTTGTGCGGTACAATTTTATGAAGTCGGGAAACATCTGCAAAGAAATGGCAAGTTTTTGGAACTAAGTTCATCAAAGGGCAAGGTAATCCAATAAAACTAGCATCATCAAATTATGCTTGATCTATGTTGATTGGGTGTCCTAGGATTTCTTCTGCGTTTAACATCTCCTCATTGTTGGATTCTATTGCAAGACTTTCCACATCGTTCTCTAATTCTTCACCATGTTGTTTGATGACTACAATGGCCAGTGAAGCCAAATTTTCATGTCCAATAGGACTTTCTAGTTCATCAAACCATACTTTTCTATGTTCAAGAGGCTTGGTAGGAGGATACAAAAATAATTATTTGCTATTAGATCCATGGGAGATGGTCATTCCTCCCTCCCTGCAGTCAATTTTGGTTGCAACCATAGCCAGCCATGGTCGTCCCAGAATTATTGGATAACTATCTTTGGGTGTAAGGGATTCAATTATCTAGAAATCCACTGGATATTCCCATCCATCCACATTAACAAGAACATTTTCAATGATGCTTTTGGGAATAGCTATGGATTGATTTTCCATCTGTAGGACTGTAGCTGTGGGGTGTAGATCAATAAGTCCCAATTTTTCCATCACATCAATAGTCATTACATTAATGGATGCTCCAAGGTCCACTAAAGTGTTGGGTATTGCTACCTCATTAACTGTTACTGTTATGAGCGGACTTCCTGGGTCATCATATTTCAGAGCAATGATTGTTCCAGCTAACAAATTAGCTAGGTACCCATTGATATGAATGGTATTGATTCATTTTGGCTTCCTCCCTAGGGTTTTGATGCACAACTATTTAATCAACTGGTTTAACTCAGGGATCTCTTTAATCGCCTGTAACAAGGGAACTTCAATCTGCAGACATTGAATTTCCTGTATCAATGTTGTTTATGTAGGTGAAGTTGTTTCCAGAGCATCTTTCACATAAATTGGTTTTAGTCACTCTAGAAAAGGGGATTTGGTTTTGTCTTTAGGCATGGGATTCTTCAAAAAATCAGTTAGAGACTAACCCTCCTCCTCCTCCTGAGGTAGGTCGGCAGCTCCTGTTGAAGATGGTGGATCGGGTTCATGTTACTTAGTGTCTGGGATTTGTTCTACGAACGTGGGTGTTATTGTAGTTTTCTCAGCAAACTTCTTGATAGATTCATCTATGATTTCTTGAATAGTCGACTGTGAAAGTGTTTTACCAGACCTCAACTGTAGGTTTCCACAGTGTATGGCGTTAAGTCCAGTGATATTGTCTTGTTCGGCTAAATACACTGGAGTATTTGGACGATTGTTCTTTGGGTTAGGGACTGGTTGGGCCAAAAGTGGTGGTTGGTTAACTTGTTCAGTCTGTTGAGTGTTCTGGGGAGGTGGTAAGAGAGTCTGTTGAGTAGGCATCCTCCTAGGACCAAAATAAAATTGATGTTGGGATTGATTCCATTGAGGAATGGAATTTTTAGGGTACCACTGCTATTGAGATTGGTTGGGCCACTTAGGGTTACCCTAAGATTGGTTTGTCCATGTTGGTGGTCCCCAAGGATAGGTTCCCCAGTTAGAGGGTACTAGAGGAGGTTCATGAGGCCAGAGTGTTGCCCATTGATTATTGTTCCAATTTGGTTGGGGCTGCCAGTTAGGATTGTAATTTTGGCCATAGAAAAAATTACCTCCAGTTCTTTGGTTGACAATGGTCACCTCTTCCTCAACTGGATTTGTTCTTTTCTTGGAATTTTTGATGGCATTCAATAGCTCGCATTGATCGGTGGGGTGATTCTTGGCACATACTTGACAAACGTCAATCTTGTCAACTTTTTCCAAGGGACATTCTCTTAGCAAATGTTTGTTTCGACACCTAGGGCAATAAATAGACAAGGTCTCAGGATTTCTGGTTTTAGCCTAGATGCCATCTAAGGTGGTGTTTAGTTGGAAAAGAATGTTGGTCTTGAAGTTGGCCAATTCCTCACAGAGTTTATTTATGTCATTAGAACCATGTAAGGGGGTGAACTTTTTGATACCTCCATGAGTGCGGGAGAAGTTCCAACATAATTCTGTGATTTCTTCCAGTCTCAATTGGGACACATCTCCTTTTCCCATTAATTCTAAACTCCTTTTAGCTTCATCATCAAGACCCTTGAGGAATAAGGTCTTTAAAATATCGAGACTTATAAATTCTCCACCACAATGTTTGGACAAGAAGATAAACCTATCTAGGTAATCCTCTAAACTTTCATCCTCATTTTTCCTTATTTTGAACAATTATTCTTTCCTATCACTCACCCTGTAGTAAATTTGGTATTTCTCCAAAAATACATACTCCATTTCATCCTAGGAGGTTATCGACTGAGAAGCTAACCCCATAAACTAGCGCATAGCTGAGTCTTTCAGAGTTGAAGGGAAAAGCTTTAGTTTTTTATTATCATTCTTGTAGTCATATGTTTGACAAAAGACTTTGAATTCAAATAGGAACTGATCAGGGTCCTTAATAGACAAACCTCGAAAGCTTGGCAAGAAGGCCGATGAGATATTTTTCATTGTCGTATCATCATCTGTATCAATAGCGATAGGATAACTGAATGTGTGTGGTGGAGGGTTATCATTGTTGTTGTTATTGGCAACATTTCTATGGTCACCCATGGTGTTGAAGGGGATGTGATCCTCTTCCAAAATTTACTCAGTGGCACGAGGTTCAAAAGTTTGTGAAAGAATATGCTCCTCAACCACTATTTGTTCTCTTTCTGGGCTATATGGGAAGGTCTCAAGTTGACCCTACTTGGTCAATTCCTCAATAAGTTCTTGGTCTAAGTTTCCTTCCTCCCTACTTGTTGTTGGTACGACGATTGGGGGGTTTTTGGTATGAATCTTCTATGGGGGCCTCATTTCCTGACCATGTAGAAAAGAAGCCAAAAAACTATACCTATCCCTAAGAGAGGTATTCAAGATATCTCCTACTAACACTAGAAAAAGGGTTCCCCGGCAATGGCACCAAAAAGTGACAGGTTTTCCTTAGGTCCTAACACTTTAGTGAATAATCACGTCAATATATCGATCGGGCAGTGTCCAATGGTTGTATGCAATAGAAGACATCTTAACTTCTCTCTCTTAGGCTTCCTAACACTAACCATCTAAATAAAAGTTATAGACTAAGGAGCCTTTAATCTTGAAAGCAATAAATCATCTATCTAGAAAGCGGGAAAATGACTCAACCCAGAAAACAGAAAACTAAGAATCTGAAAAGCATTACCACTAAACTAGAAAGCATGGAAATAATTAATCTAAAGAATGCATAAATTGCTAAAGAAGTAAAACATGTAATGAAATTAGGAAACATTTATCTAATACAAAAGATAACAAGCCAACTGCTAATCATAAAACCATTAATCAGAATCAACTAAAGAAAGGTACTCTGAACATTCAAATGTTAAGCTCAGAAACTACAGACTTAATTACAACTTGCAGGCTTGACACTAACAACATTATTGGAAAAAAGCAACACTGAGAGGGGGGGTTGAATCAATGTTATGCAAATTTCAACAATTTTATCCTGATCTTTATTCCATTTAATACACAACCAAAATTAATATGTTGAAATAGAAAACAATAAACCATGCAACCATAACACAAGGATTTTTACATGGAAACCCTATAAGGGGAAAAACCACGATGGATTTCCAATCCATAATAAGTTCTAAGTATACTCAAAATAAGTATTACAAAATAAGAATGCACTTTCATTCAGGCTCACTGCCTAGAGATCACTTCTCAGAAGATGGGGGCTCACTTCCCTTACAATAGTTTGGAATTGATCCAAAATAAAATGAACTGAGTAGATAGCATCTACAAATGCTTGATTGCAGTTCCGGTTTAGCTCTGATGACGAACTTGTGTCATGTTTGACTGGTAATGAACTTATGCTCTGTTCTTCCCAAGTTCACACACAAAATCTCTATGCGTAAGTGAAACTGCACATGATATCGCTCAAATACACCTTAGACATTCGCAACACACGCACGCACAACTTCTTCACACTGGTAAATGATGTGACCATTCATCTAAATATATTTGCTCGCCAAGAATTATTCGCCACAGGTCAGCTCAACAAAACTTAAATAATTTCAATGTGTATCCAAAAAGTCAGCTACACAAAAGCTAGGACCCATAATTAAACATCCACGGAACATCCAACTATACAAGAGAGATGATGTCAGATGACTAGTTGAGACGGCACTGTCTCCCCACTGGCTGAGCAAGGCATGGCTGACTTTGAGTCCCAGATACTCCTCAAACTCTCTAGAATGGTAATATGACAACAGAGAAGATAAGTCGTGGTTTCTGTAGCCTCCAAAGATGCGGGATTAGGAGCGGTCACAACACTTTTTGCTTCTTTCAGAGTGTTTCCCATCATCTCAATTTTTGGACTTATCAGCTTCTTGAATTCACTTACTCTGCTAATAACCCTTTCATTTTCAAGCTTCAGAGTCTTTAACTGGTCAAGCAAAGATATTACTTGACTGTCTTGTTGACACATACTGTTGGTCAAAGGATCAAAGGTGTTGGAAATAATAGCCAGCTGTTGCTCAATATCTTTGATCTTTTTCTCATTTCTTACGGTAAATTTTGAAAAGATTAGGCAGGATTTATACATATTTCCTCCTTTAGTTATAGCACTTTGGATATTCTGTATACAAGTTGCTAGCAGATCCTTATACTTGGAAATTAATTTTATTAAGCTTCCAATTTTTTCCTCTTTGAATTCCCTTTTTACTTGAATATGAGTTGAAACCTTAAAAGACTTGAAATGAGAGTCTCCAGAGTTTATCAATATTTTTAATTCAGCAGAGGGGGATCTGGATGGATCCATCACATGGGTAGGCATCAATTTTTGTAAAATCTCAGATGCGAATTTTAGCAGCTCACTTTCTTCAATATGATATTTCAATATTTTCTCATTGGCTTTATCTTGAGCTAATTTGGCAACTTTTAGCATCTGGATTCAACACAATGTGGATAAGTTGATTGAGCTCTCATCAAACTCAGAGTCTAATTCTACCTTTTTCTCCAACAGAGATTCCTTCACCTCTTCCGGACTGATCGCATGACTCTTTCCCTTGTCAATTTTAGATTGAGCTTCCAGAATGACCTTTGGCATTTCTTTTGCATTACCGGACACTTCTTCCACATCAGCTACCACTTCACTTTGGACCTTAGTCACAACAAGTGTCTCAATGTTTATATCATTGGGGGAAGTCAGAATATCCTCAAATATTGGAGGATCAGATACATTAATGTTCACATCATTTTCATTTCCTCCTTCTGACTTATTCACTTCCACATTCATTTCCTCATTACTTTGAGCCTATTCAATATTGAATTCTTCAATATTTACCTTTTCTTTTGACAAGACCCTTTCCAAAATTGACTTGGTCTCACTCATAACAGCATCAGTGTTACCAATCATGAGTTTATTGACTCTTGACTTGCTTCTGAATTCATTTTTAACTTTTAGAAGGAGTGAATCCAATTCTTCAATTCCCATTTCTGGGCACAGGTCAGCAAGGACTCTTTTCCTCATGTTTTCTTCCTTTGTCCTAGCATTCACCCTTCTTGATTCCAAAGCTTTGTATAGGCTTGTGGGCAAGCCAGACTTGATTTCAACAAGGGTTTTATTAAAAACATTCAAATGCTTGACAACGGCTTCTTCAAGGGTTAACTTACCAGAATCATCAAAGAAATCATATAGGTCACATAGTGGCTTGAGATTACCATCAACCACTGCTACATTTTCAACTTCTTCCAATGACATGCTGGATTTGGCAGTTTTGGACTTCTTTTGAGTTCCTTCACTTTTTCAGGAAGGCTTTCTTTTATTCAGCTTGACAGCATGACTCTCGGTTGCCTTCAATTCCCTCACTATTTCTTCTGAGTCTGTCTCTTCTTCTTCATCTGTGGATGCAACTTTATATGTCCTTGAACTTTTATTTTTCTTTCCTCTTCTAGAGGATTTGGCCTTATTTGGATGAGATGCAGGAGAACTCCTAGTTGTTCTGGTGTTACGAGAAAATGTTCCCGGACCAACTGTTGTTGCCTTTTCCTTCTTCTTTGCAACTTCAGCTTCATCCCTTTTCCTTCTGATTTTTCTCAGCTTCTCAACTGGAAGACCTAGTTGCTCTGCAATGATTTATGTTTCCTTTCTTACCTTCCTAGTAGACTTAGGATTGTTTAGTTTTGAATGAACTTCAAGGCTCTTCTCTGCATAGGTGCCAAATCTTCCTTCATTTGGATCCAGTGGATAATTTAGTAGATGATCTGCATACATCCTCAGTATATTTTCATCCACTTCATAGCCTATAGGCATGATCCAAACAGTTCTTGAATCAGTTGCTTCCATGTGACATTGATCAATGTCCACCATGAAGCATATAGAATCTTTATACTATTCCACTACAGCTTCAAGGATCCTCTCTCTAGCATGCATCTATTTTTGAATTTTTTTGAAATGACCCCACAGGATTGAGTTGTGGGTCTGCCAGTCACCAAGACTACATAGCATGTCCCAAATCTATACTGCAACTGGAACATCATTTCTCCATTGAACTTTTCCAATGCCCGGTACCTCACCAGAGAAGTAAAAGTACAGGCAGATTAACAAGTTTTTGAACTTGAACACATTCTTTTTGTCCTTCTTGACTCTCTTTAGATTCTCTAGGAGTTGCTCTCTGAGCACTTCACAAAGATCATAATCCACATTTTGTTTGATCATCTCATATGCTATGTAAATAGCAGTGCCAGATACAAAATTTTCTCAGCTCGAATGGTAAATCTTATACCCTATGATCATGGATGCAAATCTCACATCAATTTCAGCAATATGACTTATAGTCATTTCCCTTCTATCCCAGTGCGAGCTAGTCACTTTAGTGACATCATCATTCTTTATCAACTTCAATACTGAAATTATGTCGGAAGAACTTAAGCCAGTAACTATGCAAATAGCTTCCTTGGTAATCTTAAATGGGATATTTAGCCACATGAATTCATCATGCACTCTACTCAGCATATATCGAACCCACTCATCCTCCTCAATATGGGAAACTTCGTGAATTGTGCAAATTTCTTGTCCACTATGGTTTTGAATTCAGGTTTCACAAAGAAATCTTCTTGCACTATGTGATTAGAATATAATTCTAGTAGCTGCGCACTACCCAAATCTTCAATGTTTGCATGCACATAAGCCCTAATATCTTCGATGTGTAGAACATCGTGTGGCATAGAAGAAAATGCTCCTAAAGGCTCAGTGTCTACCAATTTATATGGATGCCATTTGAACTTAGGATGCGGCCTATCCTTTACTTTGACTAGAAGAGGGGTAGACATAATTGTGAATACACAAACTTACAGACTTTGCTATAAATACCTTTCGGAGATGAAATGGAGGTCGATCACAGATTCTCTTCTAAGCTTGAATCACTTCTTCGCTTTGGCAGGGATCACCTTAGAGTACTTCTAACTTCTTTCTCTCGAATGTAATGTGACAAATGAGAGTGGAAACAGTTCATTTATTTACATCAAACCTAACCCTTTACTTTTTGCAATAAATTCCATTGCCCTAATTTTGCAGGCTTTCAAACTTTTTATATTCCGGGACAAACAATTTTTGCGCGGATCTTCAATAGACTTCATTGTTACCTTAGATTCATTCCACAATAACTGTAGAATATCTGATTTCCTACTGGACTTATCCGAATTCCAGTACCGATCACTTGTAAAGGGGGTTTAGATGATTTTCTTGATAGCTCCCCCTAATGTAGAGACCTACAATTAGTTTCTAGGGATATTACCAGAAGAGACTTTTGGTGTGGATCCATTTTCTTCTATAGAGGGATTCTTCTTTACCCATTTCTTCTGCATCTACTTCTTGATCTCATCAGTAGTGATCTTTCCTTTTCCCTTAACATCCAGTTGCTTATTCTATTTTATCGGACCTCTTCTGTTCCAACAGAATCTAGAAGTGTGGCCAAATTTGTTGCAGTTGTAGCAGACAACACTTCTTTTCTTAGGAAAATTGTTCCACTGACTTTGTCTCGACCTGCATTGATTAGCAACATGTCCAAATCTATTGCATGCATAGCATTTGACATCTCTATGATAGTTATGCATCATAGTTTTGCATTCACTTGACTTGTGACCATACTTGTAACAATTAAAGCATTGTCCTAAGAATGGTGGTCTACTTGTGTTCACCTTACTTCTACACTGAGAAGCCATATGACCAAATTTGTTGCAAGTATAAGAATAACCATTAAATCTTTGAGCATTAGGTTTCCTTACCGGATTTCTATTAGGCTTACTCATCTAGTTGGCTTGTCTGGGTTTTCCTTGTCTAGGATTCCTTTGAGCAGATCTGGAGCTTTCTCCTTCTTCATATCCAAGACCCCATTTATCACCATCAGTTATTTGTCCCTTGATTAACTCCTCAAGTTTGGTTGAGCTTACTTTGAATTTTTCCTTGAACTCATTTGTTGTAGCAAGTTCATCCCTAAGATTATCAAGTCATTTTTCAAGCTCTTCTTCATTATTCTTAGAATTCTCCAATTCATTTTCTAGTTAGTTGCATTGTTCTGACTTTTCTTTCAAGGATTGTGCAACCTTTTCTTCATTTCTCTTTATGTCCTCTAACTCTTTATTCATCTTCATCATGATGGATTATGTCTCACGCTTCAAGGCAGCATTTTCTTGAGCAAAATTTTCACATTCTTCTATTTTTTCTTTCAGGACTTGACTGAGTTGTTCATCTTCACTGATTTTGTTCTTTTTCTTGAGCTAACCACATAATTCTTTTCTTTTCTCCCTTGATTCATCAATCTTGTCTTTCAAAGACTGGATGAATTTTTTTGCATTTGCAAGATTTTCTTCTAGTTCCCGGATCTTAGATTTTGACTGGTCAAGATCATCCAAGGCCACCATGAGTTGTTGTTGAAGACTACTTGTATCCATGACTTTCCAAGATCTCCCCAAGCTATTAAACTTCTTCAGAGGAACTAGCTCTGATACCAATTGTTGGAAACAAGCAACACTGAGAGGGGGGTGAATCAGTGTTGTGCAAATTTCAACAATTTTATCCTAATATTTATTCCATTTAATACACTTAACCAAAATTAATATGCTAAAACAGAAAACAATAAACCACGCAACCATAACACAAGGATTTTTATGTGGAAACCCTCTAAGGGGAAAAACCACAGTGGATGGCCAATCCACAATAAGTTTTGAGTATACTCAAAAGAAGTATTACAAAATAAGAATGCACTTGCATTTAGGCTCACTTCCTAGAGCTCATTGCTCAGAAGATGGGGGCTCACTGCCCTTACAATAGTTTGGAATTGATCCAAAATAAAATGAACTAAGTAGATAGCATCTACAAATGCTTGATTGTAGTTTCGGTTTAGCTCTGATGACAAATTTGTGTCCTGTTTGACTAGTAATGAACTTTTACTCTGTTCTGCCCAAGTTTGCACACAAAATATCTATGCACAATTGAAATTGTGCATGATATCACTCAAATACACCTTATACATTTGCAACACATGCACATACAACTTCTTCACACTGGTAAATTATGTGACCAGTCATCTAATTATATCCGCTCGCCAGGATTAATCGCCACAGGTCGGCTCAACAAAACTTAAATAATTTCAATGTGTATCCAAAAAGTTGGCTACAAAAAAGCTAGGACCCATAATTAAATATCTAATTAAAATAATTCAACTTTATACAACAGTTATATACCATTTACACTGAGTCGGCTCCAACAGGCAAATAAATTGAAAATGTCCTATCGGACCTCTAAGACCATGTAACCACAAGGATAGCAATACAAGATTCAATGATAAGGTGTTTCACATGCTTGATAAACAATTTCATTGATCCACAACATGAAGTGATGATCCGGTGAAGCTATTAGAATGAAATCCCTGTCCTATCAGAGACACAGTTCTCCACTAAAACTGCCAGTGCAAATGAATGCATAACTGTGGGCCAAAATGATGACTACAATTTCCATCAATGACAACACAAAAAATAGAAAACTATGTCCACACGAGCCATATGCCAACAAGCATAATATATACTCATGAAAGTGAAATGGAAATTCAACTGTTATCTACTAAAAGAAAATGTAGAATAGGAAATAGAATACTTATCTATCTATAACCCTCGAGTGGCTAGCTCTCAGGTGTGTCTACTGCTACTTTAGATCACATGCAGTGGAAAAATTCTCTAAGTTACTTCATTCCAAATACTTCATTCACATTGCTCAATAATTCAAATAATGGCAGGAAAACTCATTTTCATTCATATGGTAGTTTTTACTCAAAAGACAATTTGGCAGCATAACAATAATCTTCTCCTCTATTCATTATTTGCAACAATTACATATTTATATGAAGAGAACTAACAAAATCCTACTTTCCAGTTAACAAAGTCTCTTAACCGATTGCGAGTAATAGATGAACTTTATAGCCCATGATATACAATATTAAAGAGGCTCGTACGAGCCATAAATTTTTTGAAACTGAAAAAATAACAGACTATGAAGACTCGGCCCAAAACGTGGCTCTAGAAATTCTGGCGCCCACTCGCTGGTTTTCAAAAGTGTCAAGATCCGCGTTCATTTCCATTCTAACTGGAATGGTGATTGGGAGTGGAGTTGACCTACTAAATGCTCAAAGACTAAACCATTAAATCAGCAGAAATAAGCTTAATTCACCTAACTTCAAGAAGTAAAGTTTGTATGCTTATTCATAAAAAGAGAGCAATTATTTTTCCTAAAGGTAATCAATTGGCAGGGTAATTTGGGCTGAAAGGTTTAGATTTTCATATTGAGGCCATTATGTTGATGAGGTTATTTTTACCTCATCACATTTCATGCCTTACCGTCAAATCTACAATCATGTCTATGTTAGGAAGAGGGAAATCATCCTTAGGGCATGCTTTGTTCAGGTCCCTGAAGTCGGTGCAGATTCGGATACCCCCAGTGGGCTTGGAAACAGGTACAATTTTGGAAACCCATTCAAGATAATCAATGGGTTGTATGAAGCCAACATCAATTAGTTTTTGTAGTTCAAGCTTGACCAATAAGGCGATCTTTGAATGCATCTTTCTCAATTTTTGTCTTACTAGTTTTTCCTCTAGATAGACTGCTAGATGATGGACCACTACCTCTGGATCAAGGCCTGGCATGTCAGCATATGTCCATGAAAATTTCACTTTCCTTTCTTTCAAAGCTACAGCTAGATTTCCTTGTTATTTGGTCAGAAGTGACTCGGCATAGAAAGTGATATGTGGTGTTTCTTCGGTTCCCAAGTTCACTGGGTTGCATTTTTCTACCAGTACTGCTGATTTTTCTTGATGGATGGCACTAAGGGGAAGACTATATCCCTCATCCTTTGGTGCCTCAAAGAGGCTTTCACCATTGGATACATCCTTTATTTTTACTATTTTTGGATAAGAAAGTCCACAATGTGGTTTTCACTTAGAGATCTAGACGTTACTCATAGATTTTCTATTTTGCAACTAAGAGATTCAATCATTTCCCTGTAGTACGCATGTGTGTCGAGCTCAATATCAAACCTTTATTTGTGGTCTCCATATGATAGAGTATCCCTTAGTCCCATGAATTCTGAGAGAGCCTCATCATTTTCGAACGTGTCTAAGATTGGTGGTCCTCATTGGTCACAGTCTATTAGTTTGGGGTAAACAAGTTTTAGTTCAGTGGTTTAGTTGCTTGAATCGAAAGACATGGTGGTGATCATAAAAAGAGAGGAGTCCTCAAATAGCATGGGTAAATTGGAGATGGGATCCTCAAAGGGACTACTAAGCGATACAGGTACTGACAGGGAAGCTTTGACTATTTTAACTGTAGCACCTTTGCCAAGTATGGTTAGCTTCATAGGGGTACATCCAAGGCCAATATTCTTAGTGAGCTTCTTAGGAATGATGGGTTCAAATAGGCCATTGTCATTTTGCTTGACCTTCTCATTTTTTTTATAGCCCCAACCAAACATTAATTGTATACCTTTGTTGCTTTCTTCCATGGGAAGATCTAGTACAGGTCTTTCATCTTGATATAACAGGTTTGATACATCTTTCTCGTCTACCACCTCTTTGCTTAGGTCTCCCCACTTTTTGAAGGTGGTTTCTTCTACTTTGAAGGTCTGAGATTTCGTGTCGATTGGTTGTGGTTTCCCATGAGATCTAGGAGATTGAGGTAACTCTCCTATCACAAAGGCACTCTTTTTCATTTTATAGTCCCCACACCCATTATCTTGGATTACAGCTTTGATCTGGGATGTTTTGTATGGTAGGTGTCTTTGTCTCAGAAGTGGAGGCCAAGGTGGATGGGTCGACATATGGGGATGTGGGTCCCTCATCATTTTTTGGAACTTGGGGGATCTTATAATACTTGGCCTTCAATTTTTTGCAATAGTAGAATGGTTCGAGGTCACCATGGATTGTGACTTCTTGATTTTGGTAGGGGAATTTGACACATTGATGGAATTTGGATATGATAGCTTGCATCCCATGGATCCATGGGCACCCTAGGAGAATATTATAGGGGAGTTCAAGGTCAAGGACTTGGCAAGTAGTCTCCATGATTGTTGGCCCCACTTGGATGGGGAGTTGAATGGTGCCTTCAGACACCCATTCTTGATCATCATAGGCTCTAATTGTGATACCTTTGCCCTTTTCAATGACATATTCTAAAAATCCCAGATTCTTTATCAGTTTTAGAGTACAAATATTCAAACCCGCACCTCCATCCACCAAGACTCTTTTGACCTTGTTCTTATGGACTAGGACTTCGAGATGGAGTGCGCAATTATGAGATGGTTGGGTTGGGAGATCAAGCTTAGAAAATATGAGGAGATGTGGTGTAGTGATATGTTTGACCATAGCTTGAAACTGGTCTACATCAAGATCTGTTGGGATGAAGGATGTAGCCAATGCCTTCTCTAGGATGTCCCTATGTGTGGGGGATATTTTCAGCAACTCCATGATGGAGATTTGGGCGGGGGTCTTTTTTAGTTGCTCTAATACATTGTAACCATTAGGGATTGATTTTGGATTGGCGGTTGGTGCCTTGGGTGGTGGTGAAGGTCCTGGGATAACAATTATGCTGCTACATGTGGTGACTCCACACACAGCTCTAGGTCCTTTGATATTGACAACAGTTACCCATTCATCCAATGATGCAACAACATGGTCATAGATATTGTTCATATTGTTGTAACTCTTTCCTTTACCATTTTTGTTTCCTTTATTGTGATCCGGCATTGGATTCATGTATATTTTAAGATCTTGATTCCCTGTTGGTTGTTCAATAATTATAACATTACCATCAATGAGATCTTGGATCAAAATTTTGAGTCTCATACAACTAGTTGTCGTGTGTCCCTTTATTTTGTGAAAGTCACAAAATTACTTCTTGTTATACCATGGTGGTGTAACTTGAGGCTCTTGGTAATTTTCATAAACAGGGAGTTTGATGAGATTTGGTTGTACCAGTTGTTGCATGATAGATTCAATTGGTTCCCCAAGTGGTGCATATTTTCATTTAGGGGGATATTTGTTCTTTGGGTGTGGTCCCCCTTGACCATTTATGTTTTTGATAGTTTGATTATTGGGTTATTGTTGTGATGGGTTGGTTTGTGGGTTGTTTTGTGTGTTGATTTGTGGTTGTTGGTACATTTATTGTTGTGTATTATGCCTTGGGGCACTGATAACAAATTTGGCATCAACGACACCATCATTGGTAACATTCTTGTTCTTGGCCCACGTGCAAGGTTTATCATTGTAATTTGTCAATGGTCGATTGTCTTGATACACCAATGTGCCCCTTTGTGCTATAAGGGCTCTTTCGATGTTGAGCACTTTGGGGATCAATTGGTCATATATTGTTATGCATTTCATTTTCAAGTGGAAAGACAATCTCCCTTCAAGGTTGGAGATAATGGTCACAATTTGTTGTTCCTCTAGCATGGACCATTTGCTCTTGCTAGCTCTAGATCTCCATTGTTGCAAGAAGGTCACGAATGTTTCTCCTTTGGCTTGTTTGACGCCAGATAGTTCTTCTAGACTTACCTCCATGTCTAGGTTGAAGAGTAGTTTTCAATGAATAAATCCATGATTCCTTGGAACTTTTTGATTCCGAGAGGTAAGTGAGAGAACCACTATATGGCGAGACCAACCAAGCTTCAAGGAAAAAGCCGAATAAGATAAGAATCATCATAGTCTACCTCCATGCAATGTACGTGAAACTCTCTGATGTGGTCCTTAGGATTTCCCTTCCCACAATATTTGTCAAATTTTGGTATATCAAATCCCGGTAGGAATGGAACCATGGCAATATTTCTATCAAACAGATAGGGGCACAAGTTTCCCTGCGTGTGTGATTTTTTCACCTTTCCAAATTGGATGTCTTGTATATGTTGTGAGAGCAATTTGACCTGAATGGACAGGTCATTTTACGGATCCAGTGGTGGGATGTGCATTTTTTGGGATGATATGTTTTGTTGGATGAAGGATGGGGTGGCTTGTGTGTTTGTGCTCAAGGAATTTTGATGTGTGTTCATGAAAGGTTGTAAGTTTTGTTGTGTAAGCATGGCTTGTTGGTATGCCTGTTGTTGTTGAACCACTAGCACTTTTGTTGGGCCTGTTGTTGTGTGGTTTGTTGTTGTTGGGATATCAATGCTTGTTTTTGTGCATGTTGTTGCAAGGATTGTTGATAGGATTGTTGTTGTAACAAGGCTTGTGCTTGTGCTTGTTACGCTTGGTATTGAGCTTGTGCTTGTGCTTGAGCTTGAGCTTGTGCTTGAGCTTGAGCTTGAGCTTGAGCTAGGGCTTGTGCTTGTTGTTGTTCCTATTGTGCAACTTGTTGTTGTTGTAGCAGAGCTTGCACCTATGCTTGTGCTTGGGCTTGATCTTAATCTTGCACTTGTGCTTGAGCTTGTTGTGCTTGAAATTGTTGTAAGGCTTTTTGGTAAGCTTGTTGTGTTGCTTTTAAGGTGATACTCTATTGATTTTTTGTATTTGGATTCAATGGTGGTGGTGGGGAATTTTGTGGGATGTTGTGAGATGGTGTGATAAGAGATTGTTGGGGTGGTTGTTGAGGTGTTTGTTGAGTGATGACAAGGGGTTGTGTGGTGGATGGTATGATTGATATGTTTGGTCCTTGGGAGATCATGTTTTGGGATGTTTGGGGTGTTGTAGATGAGGTGATGATTGGTTGAGAGATTTGGATTGGTGCCACTTGGTGTTGTGATATCAGTGGCACATTCAGAGGATTTGGTACAATAAATGTGTTAATTTGATTTGTGCTTGGGGGATTGATTTGATTCGATTGGTTTTGGATTGATGTGTTGGATGAAGGGATTTACCATATACCTTGGATTGGTCTGGATGTTGATGTCAAAAGAGGGAATGGTGGGAAGATTTGAGGCGTATTCCCTTGTCACATGGAAGCATTGAAAGTACCCACTTGTCCAAATAAATTCACTTGTCCTTGTGATATTATGGGGAGAGAACTTTGTGTATCAAGAGGGTATGTTAGTGTTGTGGAAAAGCTAGAGGGGTTTTTTGTATCATGGAAAATGAGTGGCACATATGGATGTTTTGGGTCTTGTGGGACAATGCTAGGCATACCCAAGATTGTGTTAGCCTCTAGATTTTGGTTGTTGATGTAGACATCCAAATTTGGACACTTAATTTATCCAAATTTATCACTTTTCATTTAAACATCCTCTTATCCAAGTTAATTAAGTAATATTACTATTATTTAATTAATACCCTTAATTCTGCCAAATCCCTAAGGTATTTAATTAATAATTAAATACTTTACTCTTTTAATCCTCCTTTCATCAAATAAATTAAATAAATAATACATTTATTTAATTCCTCACATGTCATTTTCATCTAATCCTAATCCATCTCCTAATCTCTTCATTAAGGATGTGCACATGCCTAATCCTTGATTAGGATGTGTCACATCCTCCAACTTTTGCAAGTTGGTTGTTAATCCTCATTAACCCCTAATTATCCTCTAATTACTGATTAGTCAAACCTAATAAGTACCTTGGTCAACTCTCCCCATTCCCCAAGGAATTTTTAATTCCTTTTTATCCTTCCTAGAATCCCCTTTTCCCATGCATCTTCTAGAACCTTTGACTTGTCACATCAAGTCACATGTGACAAACTCCCACCTTGTGGGAACATTGTCTTATCCACTAGATTCTTCCAATCATTGTGAATTTAAAATTCACTTTTATTCACCCAAGATTCTTCCTATCTCCCAATGTACTTGGAAGGTACTTGTCCTTCCTCCACCTCATGTACCTTTTGGCCACCTCACTTACACCTCATCTCCCCTTAGCCACTTCACCATCCACACGTCAAGATGTGAGGGCTTGTGAGTTCTCAATTCACCATAGCCCTTCATCTTGACCTTGTTGGATGAATCTCCACCATTGAATTCTCTAGAGAATTTAAATTCTTCTATAAATACCCCCTCCTCGAGGGCATTTTCAACACTTTGAATTTGAGCAACCTTAAGCTGCCAATTTGCATTCTCAATCATTTACCATCATCTAGCCATCCATTTTAATCATTTTGCACATTCAATCTTGCATCTAGTTGCATCATAAGTCATCCAAGGAGCACACAAATCCATCAAAATCAAGGGCCAACCAAGGAGTCTTCAACAACAAGGAAGGTATAATCATTTGCATCTTGTTTTACCTATTTTCCTTCTTGTTTTATCACTCTTTAGGCTAATCTTGAAGTGTCCTTAGTCTTTTATCATTCACATTTTTAGTTATTTTGCACATTAGAGTAGGGTAAAATTCTAAGGTACACATTTCTGGCACGCCCGGTGGGACCCACAAACGGGTTCTTGCATTTAACCTTCGTTTTGGCTAAGAATTTTATAGGAAAAGGTCACAGAAAGGTGGAAGCACCCTCTGTCCTACTGCAGAAAGGCGGAAGCACCCTCTACCTTACCACAGAAAAGCGGAAGTGCCCTCTTCTCTGCTACAGAAAGGCGAAAGCGCCCTATATCTGAAAGTTTCATTTTCTTCTAACAGCTTGCTGCAGTTAGGAATATATTTAGAAGGTTTTTCTAACACTTTTCTTGCAGTAGGGGGGGCACAACTTTTTTTTTTTTAAAAACTCTGATAAAGTTTCTTGCAGAAAGGCGGAAGCGCCCTCTAACCTCTTGCTGCAGAAAGGCAGAAGCGCCCTCTAATCTTGCTAGAAAGGCGGAAGCGCCCCCATTTTTGTTGCAGAAAGGCAGAAGCACCCCCATTTTGCTGCAGAAAGGTAGAAGTGCCCCTATTTTTGCTGCAGAAAGGCAGAAGCACCCCTATTTTGCTGCAAAAAGGTGCAAGCGCCCCAAAATAGCACAATTTGGAAGGTAAAATAGTCATTTTAGTTTCATTTTTGCTCTCATTTTTTGCTATTTTCAAGTAGTAACACTCTAACATTGTTTTGGAAAGAATATTGGTGTTTTTTGCTAATGTTTTGCAGCATATTATGGCATAATTGACCAAGAACGAAGAAAACGATAGCTAACATTTGTTTGCAGGGCCATCTATTTGATCAGATCTTCAAAAATTATCCTTGATTATTTTGGAACATAGTCTAATTAGGGGGAGTAACCTTTATTGCTTGTTGTGCTTGTCCACTATTGTGTCACCCAAGGGGGCATTAATTTATTTTCACTTTCCCCTTGCACTTCGTGTGAGCCTGGGGAGTAGTTGGAAACGGTTAGTGTCTTCTTTTTAGTGGGACCTGCTTGGGGATTTCATCACCCCAAGGGACGATTCCAACCACGCGGACCGGTAGGGTATATAAAGGGGGGAGAACGAAAGTTGTACCCCAATCCAGTCACATCGTAATTGGCAGAGCGTCGAAACTAGGGTGATACCTAGATAGACGTGAAGAGCTGGTCTGAGCCTTTCAGTATCTCGCTAGGGTTCTTGACTCATGCTTGTGACGGGTTGGTGTTCACGGTTGTGCCTCACGTACCGAGAGTATATCGAGGACTCCCTAGAAGCCTTGTGCATCCTAGATTAAGACCTTGCCTAGCCATACCCTTAACATTAATCATAGGATTGTGCTTGCTTGAAGTGTTTTCTTATGAAAAATCTATGAAATCTTTGATACTTTGGCCTTATTTTATCATTTTGAGTCCTTACCATAGCCATTTCCATTAAAACCAAGCTCTATCTTACCGTAGAAAGGCAGAAGCGCCCCTGTTTTTGTTGCAGAAAGGCAGAAGCGCCCCCTATTTTGCTACAGAAAGGCGGAAGCGCCCTCTATTTTGTTGTAGAACGGCGGAAGCGCCCCTGTTTTGCTATAGAAAGGCAGAAGTGCCCCTTGTTTTGCTGCAGAAAGGCAGAAGTGCCCCTGATTTACTGCAGAAAGCTATTAACGCCCCTGATTGTTGCTGTAGAGGGGCGGATTTTCCCTCCTGAACACCCGAAATTACCCCATTTGGATCTGTTTAGCCTCTAAACTATCATTTAATCATTCCCAACCATTATCTCATCATCCTAAGCCTCCATTTTGTCACTCTAAGCCTCCCAAAACCTCCATTTGATCTGTTTAAACCTCCATCTTATCATTCCAAATCTTTGTTTAACCATTATAAATCCCCACTTATTCTTCGCAATCATTTTCAATCCACCTGTTCATTCTAATTTTCTCATATTCCATTCAAAAGTCCCTACCATCACCTAGCAAACATCATAATTTTACCGTTTACATCACCAAACACCACTCATAACCAAACTACCTTAAACTTGTATTACAAAGTGGTTAGCCAAGTTGACCATAGCACTTGAATTTGATTATTAGTCTTTAACTTCAACCCCAATCAATTTGATTCCATCTTGAGGTGAAATCGGTGTCGTAATTTATCATCCTCAGCCTAATCAATCCTTTCTTATCTTAAGGTGGATTCAGTGTCGTAATCATCCTCTTAATCAATCAAAGCTCTAGGCCACTAAGGGTAACTTCCTTTGATCAAACTTAAGGTCTCTCTCACATCTTTCATCATCCAATCATATCCATCCAATAATCCAAATCTATCAAAACCAATCATTCGATCAAATTGTCCAATCAATCAAATCACATCTGTTCAACCAATGCTATCCTACCAATCTTAATAATCCAATCCAATTCAATCAAAATCCAATCTTGCCACATCCAAATCCGATCCCATCAAAATCAAAATCAATCCCATCACATCATCCAATCATCCCAATTTGAACTTTAATCCAATCCTAATCTAAGCTTGACTTAAATCCCAATTTGAGCTTTAGTCCATCATCTTTGATCCATTTTATTTATCCTATCATCATCATGAATCCTCATCCTCCATCAATAGTAGTCAAGGGAAACCCTAATTACGTTGACGACAACAACGAAAGTCTTGTCGATCAAGAGGTATACAACATAGATCCCCTTGACACTATCATCTCTAGTAAGCTTTCTCCACCCACTTTCCAAAATCCAATTAAGCCTAATCATGTTCCTTATGCTACCTTTGACAAGGGGTATCCAGTACCTTCCCCTTCCCCATCTACATCATCCTCTTATTCAACATCCACATCCTCTTATCCTCATCTTCCATCACAATATTCCTATTACAATTCCCCATACATGACCCCCTATCCTAATCCTCTTTCCCAGTCTATCCATACTAATCTTACATCCACACCCTTTTACCTTAATCCTACATCCACATATCCTAATCATAATCCACCATCCCAATACCCTTATTATAATCCATCCCCCACATCCTCTTGTCCCACTACACCACCTATATCCTCTTGTCTAATCCACAATCCATGTCCCCCTATCTTAATTCACCACTCCAATATCCTTACCTTAACCCTCCATCCAATCCTAGTCCTCCATCTACTCCTAGTCCTCCATCCAATCCCATTCATCCATCTACTCCTAGTCCTCCATCCAATCCTAATCCCCCATCTACTCATGGTCCTACATTCAATCCCATTCCTCCATCTAACCCTAGTCAACCAATCCATAATCCCTCATCCATTTCTACCACCCTAGCCAAGCCAACCATATGCAAGTCTCTCATTTCAGAAGTTCTCCAAGGACTCATTACAAAGAAGCCATCCCCAACTCCACATCTTGAAGTCATGGAACCATGCCATCTAGATCCATCATCCACGGTCACTAGTGATGAGATACCACACCTGATGTTACCACCCCTAGTACTCCAAACCATTGAAACCATTGAACCCCCACCTCCTACTAGTGAATCCATAGTAGACCTCCTTCATCCATTCCACCTTGGAACACCTATCCCCACATTGAGAGTTCCAAATCCAAAGCATGCCAAGATATCCTCTTCTTTCTCCAAATCAAGATCCTACCATCCCCCATCTTAGTCCACCTCCTAAGATCACAGCCTCCCCCATCCATTCCATCCCCATGATCCCCTTTGTCATTAAAGCCTGCACGCTTCCATCTCCATCTCCATCGTGATGAGCCTACTACTACAAATCCAGATCCTATCATGGCCCTATTCCTCTCCTGATGTTGCTATCCCATCATCTCCTTCTCATGATCCCCCATCATCACCTAAAAATGCTATCCCCACGCCGCTTGCATATCCCCTTGGTCCTCTCACATTCCTCCATGGTGGTCTCCCCGCAGAAGAAAAACAAAGCATATACACCAACCCTCCTCTTCCACCTAATAATGAACTTGCATCATTCTTCCAGAATAACAAAAATCTTGTCCTAGATCGAATGCTCAAGAGAATGAACTATCAAGGAAAAGGTTTAGGCCTTCATGAGCAAGGTATTATAGAGCCCATCCAAGCTAAAGAACATTTGTATCTGCAAGGTCTTGGATGTACTACTCATGACTCGCAATCTAAAAATGTTGGTACAACCTCTAGACATCCTCAACAAGCCTCTTCCAAAATAAATATAGGCTCTTTCCATCGCTCCACCAAATCATATGTTGCCATCCCTCCTCCTCTATCGTATCACCTCAAAACCACCGTCCATATTCCTCCATCTGCTCCATCCATTTTGGGTCCTTACATCCCTCCATCTACCATCTCCAATCCTCCATCTACCATGCCCATGTTTCCTCCAGGTCCTACATCTATTTTGGGCCCCTATATCCCAAAATCACCTCCTCCATCTCGCCCTATCCATCCTTTCATCCATTCATCACCTATCCATCTCATCCATCATAAACATCCTAATCAGGATCAACAAAGGCACATACCTAAACATCCTCCATCTACACATAATCCTCATAATTCTACCTGCATCACTCCACATCATCCATCTCCTCACACCCATCCCATTGCTACTAAAAGCACTTTGGCTATTAAAGAAAAAATGCATAAATCTAGGCATCCACATGAATCTACGGCTCCCCATGTCCCCTCTAAAAGACATGGTGAAAAGAAGAAAAATCTAAATCTACATCAAATCCGTAGGCCACAAAGACCCACCAAAGCAAAGAACAAAACCATGTGGATCCCAAAGAAAAAAGATGCAATGCCATCACATGAAAAATATGTAAGAACATCCAAAGTCGCTAATCCAAAAGCTAATCATACAACCCTTTCATCTCCTAAGTTTTTTTTGGGTCCTTATGTCCCAAAATTCACCATTCCATCTCCTCCATTATCCCCACATTCTCCATCCCTTAATCCTATTATCTTTTCACATCCACCACCACATGTGACAATGTTGGTCCTGAACACATCTCCCATCACATATCCAATTCCATCATCTCTATCCATACCCTTTCCAAAGATCCCATCCATTATCCCATGTATCAACCCCATCAAATCCCTCTCTAATTCATCCTCATGCATGTATCCATTTAGCCTAATAAGGATGTACCAACATCCAACAGTCACTTCAAACATGGGCTCTTAACACCTTGATCCTTATTACATGTCTTCTAAATCTGCTTATCCACTTCCTTATCCTTACCCATCTCCTTCTGCATGACATCCAAAAAAAAAAAAAAGTCAAAAAATAAAA
This sequence comes from Sequoia sempervirens, assembly GCA_007258455.2. NCBI lineage: Eukaryota > Viridiplantae > Streptophyta > Pinopsida > Cupressales > Cupressaceae > Sequoia > Sequoia sempervirens. The sequence continues at coordinate 291,495,329 of VDFB02271358.1, forward strand.
TAAAATCAAAAAAAATAAAATAAAATAAAATAAATAAAACAAAATAGTAAAGTGAAATAATCCATCCAATGGTGAAAACTTGCAAACAAGCTTCTTGATAAGTACTCATGATGAAAACCTGCAAATGTGCCATGTGAAATCCCCATCTGCACTTTGGGGCAACTTCATATGCATTCCTCCATCCGCTATGCTTCCAGCTATGCACCCATCTTCAAGTATCCGCTTCTCTCATAAATCCCCATCCCACCTATCTTCCGTGATCCCACCATCATATCCCATTTATCTCCCATTCCTCCATCCTTCTTGTGATCTTGATCAAAAATAGGGGCACTTTATCTATGCATGCTTTGACACCTATTGGTATGCATTCCCTTCATCCATGCTCTATCACATTCCTTAGTCACCCATCTTATCCTCATCTAGTTATCTCCTTTATCTTCCCATCCACTTTTCTTCTATCCCTCATACCTCCTCATATATGATATATCTAGAGTGGGGGCATCTGCTTCTTTTGTGACATAGTCCTTGGAGACATCATCTATCATAACATCCCTTCATCTCCCTATCCATCTATCATAGCATCCCTTCCATCTCCCCATCCTTATCTTCGTATCCATCTATCCTAGCATCCCTTTCATCTCCCAATCCTTTTGTCCCTATCTGTCTATCACAGTATCCCTTCCATCTTACCATCCTTATCTTTGTATCATCTATCCTAGCATCCCTTTCATCTCCCAATCCTTATATTCCCATCCATCCAAAACAATCCCCTCCTATCCCTATGTCTTTATCCATTCTTCCATCTTTATCCTCATCCCATCTCATCCCATCTCACAATCCCTTGTCATTGGTATCTGCCTATAGGCCTCCCCCCATGCAACCCAATGCCATTTATCTCATCATCATCACCCCTACTTCTCTTGCACATCTTTCCAATCTCCTATCACTTTTCATCACTCATCTATCTATCATATCATCCTCCCAAGTCATTTTAATGCTTTGGATAACTATCCCATCCCGAAGCTTATGTGATCGTCATCATCCTATCCAATCCAATAGGTCTATCCTATCTTGTCATATTGGTCCCATCTTTTTATCCACTTATCCTATCATCTTATCATCCTTTATCCATTGTTTGCCTTTGGTCTTGTCGAACTACGTTGCCCCTGCGCTCACGTAGGCAAAGTTCGATCATTTGATCCACCCCCGGGGTTCCATCATCGATCTTCATTGTCCACTTTTCCCTTCTATCGTCTATCATCGGTCTTTCTCCTTTTGTCCATCCTATCTTTACCATCCATCATGGTCTCCATCTTGGTCAGTCGTCCACCTTTCATCGAACTACAAAGGCTTTGCACTTTCACGTAGGCAAGGCTAATCTTTGATCGGCCCCCGAGCCCCTAGGTCTTTAGGGTGTGTCAGTCCCATGTCTTGTCTTCCTTGTGTCGTGTCATCAAGCTATGCCCTTATCTAGCCAGTTCTTCACAAACGAGATCCACTTGTATCATGAGATCCAATCGATTTTGAACATCCCACGTCATAACGATCTTTTAGTGTAGTATCCATCATGATCGGTCTCAACAGGATGCATCTTTCCTAACAGACCTCATCAATCCCATCCATCCCCTTGATCCTATGGCAAAGGATGTTTAAAATTGATTGCAATCTTTTGATGTTTATTGGCTTTTGTTTATCATTTGAGCTCCCTATCATCACTTGTCAAGGCCACCTTGATCCATCATATCATGTTGTGCTTTGACTAGTCAACATAGGGGCATATCTTGATCTTTTTATGTCTATTTTGTGTCTTCTTGGTTATCCCACGTACTACCCACCAAGATCCTCGAGGTCTTGTGTTATGCTGGGGCATCCTTTTGTGTTTGTGGTTATCTCAATACCTGGCCCGACCAAGGTCTTTGTGACTTTGGGGTGTTGGGATAGCCTTCTTGTCTGTTGTGTTTATTTCATGCATTAGACACTATTACGCCTTGGTTCCACATACCCTGGCACTTGGTGTCTTATGCTATAGCAAAAATTAGTGCTCCGAAGATGGCAAATTGCATTAGGATTGCATTTCATTCTCCATTCTATCGTCTTGCATGTATCCCCCCATCCATTCATCCTTCATCCTTATCTCACATCTCTATCTAACCCCCATCCATTCCATTTAGCCGGAATCATCTAATTATATCCTTGGTCTTGTTCCTAATCTTGTTACAAGCCTTGATCCAATCATCATCATCATCATCATCATCCGGAGGTATTCTTCCCTATCCTTTAGTGGTGTTTTGGGATGTATCCTTCCCTCATCAATACCACTCAGTGGGATGTATCCTTCCCTATCCTCGTGTTGTTTCGGGATCCTTCATTCCCTCATTGACAACACTCCATCCATCATCAACCCATTTTGGCTTGTACCTTGACTGGGGCAACATCACCTTTTGTCCTAAAATCCATTTGTGCTTCATCCATCTCCTATCGCTTCTTCTCTCTTGTCCATCACTTCGCATCATCTCCCTCATCTCATCTATTTCGAGAGCACACACGTGTTCTCTTCAACCCGCATGTCCTCTCGAGGGGGCATCCTCAATCCCTACTCTTCATCTTCACCCCCATCATCTTTCTTACTAGTCATCCCTTTGATGACTGGGGCATCTTTTCCAATCTAACCATCTCTTTCTGGGTTCTATATTTTAATATTCTTTGAAATGATGCTACTTCATAACACCATCTCAAAGAGGGCAAAATGTAGACATCCAAATTTGGACACTTAATTTATCCAAATTTATCACTTTTCGTCTAAACATCCTCTTATCCAAGTTAATTAAGTAATATTACTATTATTTAATTAATACCCTTAATTCTGCCAAATCCCTAAGGTATTTAATTAATAATTAAATACTTTTACTTTTAATCCTCCTTTCATCAAATAAATTAAATAAATAATACATTTATTTAATTCCTCACATGTCATTTTCATCTAATCCTAATCCATCTCCTAATCTCTTCATTAAGGATGTGCACATGCCTAATCCTTGATTAGGATGTGTCACATCCTCCAACTTTTGCAAGTTGGCTTTTAATCCTCATTAACCCCTAATTATCCTCTAATTACTGATTAGTCAAACCTAATTAGTACCTTGGTCAACTCTCCCCATTCCCCAAGGAATTTTTAATTCCTTTTTATCCTTCCTAGAATCCCCTTTTCCCATGCATCTTCTAGAACCTTTGACTTGTCACATCAAGTCACATGTGACAAACTCCCACCTTGTGGGAACATTGTCTTATCCACTAGATTCTTCCAATCATTGTGAATTTAAAATTCACTTTTATTCACCCAAGATTCTTCCCATCTCCCAATGTACTTGGAAGGTACTTGTCCTTCCTCCACCTCATGTACCTTTTGGCCACCTCACTTACACCTCATCTCCCCTTAGCCACTTCACCATCCACATGTCAAGATGTGAGGGCTTGTGAGTTCTCAACTCACCATAGCCCTTCATCTTGACCTTGTTGGATGAATCTCCACCGTTGAATTCTCTAGAGAATTCAAATTCTTCTATAAATACCCCCTCCTCAAGGGCATTTTCAACACTTTGAATTTGAGCAACCTTATGCTGCCAATTTGCATTCTCAATCATTTACCATCATCTAGCCATCCATTTTAATCATTTTGCACATTCAATCTTGCATCTAGTTGCATCATAAGCCATACAAGGAGCACACAAATCCATCAAAATCAAGGGCCAACCAAGGAGTCTTCAACAACAGGGAAGGTATAATCATTTGCATCTTGTTTTACCTATTTTCCTTCTTGTTTTATCACTCTTTAGGCTAATCTTGAAGTGTCCTTAGTATTTTATCATTCGCATTTTTAGTTATTTTGCACATTAGAGTAGGGTAAAATTCCAAGGTACACAGTTGATAAGAGGATTCCCTTGAAGGGCTTGGAGTAATGAACTTCCCTTGGTGATCATGGGTTGACTTGGACCATGAGATGATGTTTGGGAATGAAGGCATGAATGATGTTTGAGGCATATTCCCAAAAGGTCGTTCAACAATAGTGTTCACATCAAAATCGAAAGGGATTTTAGCCCCTTCCTTTGCTAATGCCAACATGTATTGCGTGGGATTGAGCCTCATGAATGTGTTGACAATCTTGTGTGTTTCAAGATTTTGAACTAGTTCCAATATTTCATCTTGGGTCATTCCTTGGAAGTTGTTGGTGAAATCCTCCACTTGGAAACCTCCCTCTTGAGGATATTGAGGCATTTGAGGGGGATTAAGTGGAGGGTTGATAGATTCCCTAGGGTTGAATTCTGATGTGGTTTGACCTAAGTCACTTGAGGTTGATGTTTCTTTTTTTTTTCTCCATGATCTTCTTGTGTTGTGACCTTGTTTGGACCGTAAAATAAGGATCAACTTTTAGGAATATGGGAAGTAAACCTCTAACTCCTTTGGTTGATCTAGACTTTAGGTACAAAAAGAAAATCTAGGGCGTTTAAGGATCAAATGATGATGATGTAAATGATGAGAGGTGAATGATATGGATGCTTGAACTTTTGAGAACTTTGGAGGAATACTAGACCTTAGGATTTTGGATTTTGGATTTTGGATTTTGATTGATTTGATTTGGATAATGGACTTGTAGATCCCAAGATGTTAGATGTTATTTCGAGGTAGACTTGTCCAAAGGGGTGCTAATTTAACTAAATGTGTGAGAAAGGATTCATCCCCACACACTTAGCCAAACAAGGTGATTTTGATTTTGATTTAAGGATTTACCAAAATTCTAGCATAGATGATTTTTCCAAAGTTCTAAAAGTTGATTGTGATATGGGATTTGATGGATGTTGTTGCAAATGAAAGGGGTGGTTTGATCCTAGATGAACCTAGAAATACTTTATTTACAAGACCAAGGTGTTGAAGAACATTCTATACCTCTAAAGTATTTCAAAAATCATAAGGTTCATATTGAGCATACATATATGGATTGTTGAGCAGAATAATCCTATAAAACCTTGTTACCTTCTTGCTTATCTTGGTGTATTACTTTATCTTGCACTTCCTAATGTATCTTTTGATGGATTTTTGAGTATGACACCTAAACTTGAAGTTTTTGCATTAAGAATTTTGCTTTGGAATCTTGACTTTTTGGGAAATCATGAGAACAAACACATATGTGGGGTTCAATTGTCTTTTATATTGATTAAATGGATTATTTTTACCACATCAACACATCTTGTTTAAATTCTAGACTAAATGTCTATGTCTTAACTCTTTTTCATCCTACAAGGTCCATTATGTGAAAATCAAAGATTCAAGGCCATAGTTTCCTTCGGTTGACTTTGGAGAGAACAAATTGAGATATGGGCCCAAATATTTAGAAGCATCTAAGGATAAAATCCCCAGGGACAACCAATAATAATTGGACTCTTCAAGGATATTTTCTCTTTCCAAAGGGTTTGAAATTTTGAGACTTGTTAAATGCTTGTTTCCAATATTTGAGATCCAAGCAATGTGTTTGACTGACTCACAAATTGCATAATCCTAGGTTAGAAATGGCCATACTTGTTGAGTCCCCAATCGGATTTCTCCAATCACTAAGACAAAGTGAACAGTTAGAGATTTGGCGACACTGGCTCCCCTCCATAGCACACACTTCTCAAGACCACCAAATCTCAAAATATTGAAGATCTGGAGACCTTAAGGATTTTTTAGTTTCTACTTTGAATAGTACAAATGTGGGGCGGCTACAGAATGACCGTTCTTGCACCAACAGGCATTAAGGATTTTTGTCACTAAACAAATGGGTTGTAGTAAGGACTTTCATTCAAGGTGGCCATACACGTGGCAAGATTAGCTCAAGATTATGGAGAATCAAGAGGCCTCCCAGTCCTTTCCCTAAGGAATGATTTTGACGTATCATATGGATACTATGGGTGACACTTGTCGGTATGACACATCCGCACCTATTGTTAATGACTTTCATCACAACACACTTTTATATAGCGACTGGAAGAGCTTGGCTTTAGCCTGTTACCACTTGGTTCATTCCCTCCTTTCAAAGCAGGGAGGCAGGCCCTCTAAAGATAAATAAAAGTGAAGTACATTTGTAGTTTGACTGCCCAAATCGTATAAATCGCGAGGGAGTACACACAATTCCTTTTCTTCAAACTAGCATGGGGGTTCAATTTTAGATCCAAATCAAAATGTGTGTGTGATTTTAGACAACCAATGTCAATGAAATTATTTTGATTCTCAAGATCGTTGAGTGGTGCGAGAGAAGTGCATACGCATTCAAGTGACAAGGATTTGCAAAAAATCACAAAACAAGGAAAACACAAGTTCTTTTTAATCCCCAAAGTAAAGATGACTTCATTTTAAGCACCAAGCTAAGTGTGAATTTGACTTGTTCAATTTCAACCCACAAAGCAATGTCTAGTAAGTTCCTAGTGTTCAATTTTAGTCCATCTTTGAAAAAGCTTGAGTTGATTGTTAATTTTAATTCCAAAGCAATTCTAGTTGGTCCTAAAACAAAAAAATGAAAAGCAGAATTGGAAAGCCTAAGCTATTACAATGAGCATTAAAAAATGATTTTAGGTCTCCAAGTCAATTTTCCTCCTCTTCCTACAAAGGAGATGCTAGGAAACAAAGGTGACGCTCTGCAACTAACAAAGGCGGCATTGAAAATGAAGGTGACGCTCTAGTGAAATGCAAAGGTGGTGCTTTGTAGTAGAAAAAGAGCACAAATGCGGCATAATATTAGAGGCAGTGCTTTGTCAGAAAATAGAATTAGACATAAAGTAGAGCAGACAGAAGCGGTGCTATAGCAAAGGTAACGTGATAGTAACGTGCAAAGGCGACGCGATGTGACAAATGTGACACTAAAAACAAAGGTGGCACTCTACATGTAAGCAAAGGTAGCCTTGTATGCAAAGGAAACACTGTATTGAGTAAAAGCAGGGTCGCCCTCCTATGGCTTCAAAAAACTATATTTTCAAGAAAAATTATCAAAATAAAATAGGTTATCCCTCCCTCTAGCGTCAAAATGTGAACACCAAACCTGCAATAAACTAACACAAGAACATCAAACAATAGTTAATCATGTTAGAAACACAAATCTAGTATTCCATATGGAATTCTTAGCTAAATCAAGAAGAAAGCATGAAAATGAGAGCATAAACAAACCAAAGACAACATGCAATCAACTTAAAATAGATAAACCTTCCTCCCATAGGGGGATTGGTGCTCCTTTGATGTGGAAAGAAGCCCTTTTCCCAATCCCTTTAATAATCTCAAATGGTGTTGTTGATTCCACGTGCATGAGTTGACTCCAAATGATGATAAAACTAGCTAAAATGATTGAAATGGTGAAATGCTATGAGTATAAATGCCTATAGTAAGAATGCTTCAAGTTCTAGATCCATATTGTGTAGAGGAAGCCTCTATTTATAGGAATCAAGGGTTGAAGAATGAGAGAAATTGGTGAATATGGGATAAAAGGGGAGCCAATGAGAATGTGACACTTGTCACAATTCTATTGGATGAGAGTGGAGCACATTTTGGGGAATGTGTTGAGTAAAGGAGATGTAAGAGGAGTTAATGAATGTGGTTGAGGATTTGAAAAGTTGTAAGAAGAATTAAATGAATATGGTTGAGGATGTAAGAGGATGTAAGAGGATGTAAGAAGAATAAATGAGGATGTAAGAGGAGTTAATGAATGTGTAAGAGGTTATTTAAAACCTTTGGAGGGAAATTGATTGAGGAGGTGGTTGAGAGGAATATTCCTTGGAATATGCCATTGTGAGGATAAATAGAGGAATTAGATAATTAAAAGAAATTATTTTCATGTGCAACCTGGTTAGTTGACCATGGGTTGATTTAACTCTTAAGGAGTTAAAAGTTGGAGGATTTATTAATGATGATTAGAAAGTGATTTAGGATTAATTAATTTGAATGGGTTAGAGGATTGTGACATTTGATTTGATTTAATATGATCAAATAAGAGGAGTTGGGGGGATTTAATTAAATGAATTGATTTAATTAAATATGATGAACATTAGTCAGAAGAAAGGTGAATTAATTCAATAAATTTAATTATTTGATTAATACTAGAAATTGTTAATTTTAACTAAATAAAGTTGATTATTTAATTAATCGGTTAGTTCAAAGCCATTTAGGAAGAAATGGTGTTAATTAATCAAAATCAGATACATAATATCAATCAGGTTTATTTAAGTGTCTACACCTATCACCATATTAATCTACTTGGAATAAACCTACTTAACTAGTAAGTACTCAAGCTAGGTATTTCCTTCAATGGATAGTCCACCATCCCAGAGATAACCTACATAATTGGAATAACCCTACTTACAAGTACACAAACTCCCTCCCATACTAGATTATCTATCCTAGGAGTAAACACAAGCTTTCCTAGTTAAATCAATGACTTAGCTAAGTGTACCATATGTGCCTTTCATGTTCAATCATACCTAGTATATAATACCTGTGATAAACACTCATCTCCAACTATAGAGTACTTAAAAACACATTATGAAATCAACATAAAAGCTTCAATTTTCCTTATCAAAGACACTCTATTATCTCAAATGCACATACTAGAAAAGACATATCAACCATGCATGCAAGATACATCATTCAAAAGTGAAATAATAAAGAAGAAGAGATCCCCATGCCTGTTATCACTTATCCAATTAGAAGACATCAATGTAGCCCTCTCAAGAATGTCACATATAACTCTATCTCACAAGTTGATAGCTTACTTCTCTCAAACAAAAATGATTCCTCTTAACCAAATACTACCCTCACTCTTTCTACTCACAATATTTAATAAGTATGGCTGGAAATAACACATAATTATGGGATTACAAAAGATGTGTAATCTATTGGAAAATAATGTGTCCTTACTAATGAAATGGCTCAACTATTTATAGAGCATCCTAGCAACCTCATTGCCTACAGTTTAGGCATGATAATAGACAACAAGCTCCATGCAAAGCAACACATGAAACATAGAAGAAAGGTGGAAATTTCTCAAGCTAATACTCAGCATAATCACTTACAAGTCGACTTGTTTAGTGACAACACTCTAAAGACTTATTCAATCTCCATATGCTCAATTTGATTTGTTCACAAAGAATAGACATCTACAAAAACTTGGATTCAAAGGTGGCACCATTTCCATTTTCACACCTTCATATTTGGTGCGGTTTAACTACCAAAAGAATCAATCAACTTCCATTTTATGACAGTAAGTTTCCATTGATCCATTTGGACGATGAATCGACTTGAGCAAATAAATACATTTGACAAATTCAAGGTTGGTCTTAATAATGGCATCGACCAAGTCAAGCTTATTATAGACAGCAATATCAAACACATTATAATGTCTTTTATCGCGTGTTTTACAGATTGATAATCCGTTTACACTAAAAATCATAAGCTATTAAATCAACTTCATTAAACATAGTCAATAATGACTATTATGTTAAATTGGCTTCTATTGAACAAGAGATAGTCGAATTCTAATAACATATATATTATGTTAAATATATATTATATATTATATATTATATACATATATATATATATATATATATATATTTAAATACTCATGTATTTATATATATATATATGTATAAATATATATTCATCTATATATATTTTCATATATATATTTATATACCGCAAGCCTATAATATAAGCATACATTCGATATATATATATACAGGCAAGATCGTATATAATAAACACATTATATAGAATGTATGCATATATATATATATATGTTTAAATGTATATGCCTCTATGTACATGTATGTGTAGGTATATCTATATCAATGCATCTGTATGAGAATGTCCATTCGCCAACGTACGTATGTATCGATATACATAAATATATGGATATGTGTATATACTATACATATATATATGTTCACATCTGATTCACATATAGCCATTCACAATTACCATCATATTGATAAGTTTTTACATGTGGTATATCTATACATGTGCATATACATGTCGTCAGATCTCATTGACATGCATGTGCATATATATACACATACTTCCACGTACATCCCACTTGTCAATATAATCGTATTAGCACAAGAAAGATCTCAAAAGCTCATAAAGATAAACATTAGCCAATAATGCATGCAATAGTAAACAATACTCTCAAATGCAGACATATCAGCTAAGGATGACTTGCCTACTACCCACAAACTGACTCAAGTCAATCATTCTAATGTGGTGTGTGTATATGCTCAAATAGTTTACTTTTACCAATTACCCAACCAAGATCTTCTCCCGAGTGATACTTTCCCTCCACCTGGAGGAATGGAACATGTACCTGCAACCATTAACACATGCCTACGACAGTCAATTGTTCACAACATATGCAACATACAAAAAATCCTCCAAAGCTAGAATAATAATTCCATAACCATCCATTCACATTTATTTAGTATTTCTCCATGAAATAACATCAACTAAGATAACATCAAATGAAATAACATCACATGAGATAACATTCATATTGATAACAAGGTACAAGCATAATTTTTTCCTCTCCAGAATTCTCATTACATTCATATTTACCCTATGCAGTAATAGTAACTAGTAACTTCACAATTGGGGTGTAACATGCTCCCCCCTTATGAATCACCATCCCCGATGACCTCAGGTATTATTAACATACAAATAAATTCAATAAATTTTTACTTAGCATTCTCAAAATACCTAAGATTTATAAATATCCATCCTATGTAGCATCCCACCTTGCAACCTTTTCCTCCCTGGACCCTAAATCAAGTGTCCTTGTTATCGCATAGGGAAATATTGTATTCCTCACACATACTCTCCCAAAGAGTTTTATTACATTATCATATATACACAATCTAGGTACAATAGTAACTATACATGACACCTAAGACATAGTGATCAGAAATCATTGGCCCATGAGTTTATCCTTAGTATAATCCAAATATAAAAGGAATAGCAATGTATTGCGCACTACACCATGGGTCCCACCCTTCCCCTTTGGTATTTACACTTTTATACAACTCAGAAACTGAGTGTCACTTACACATCCATTTTCCTTACCATAAAGTACTTGTTCTTGATTACTTGTCCATCTTGAGCATAACATTACTCTTGGACACCTGTCAAATTCTGATACTGCTTCATACTTAAGCTTTGTATCGATAAAGATCCATCGATCTATTCGATCTATTACTCCTTTTTGATAATCTATCAAGTCTATGGTTAACCCTATTTCTAAGCCTATTTCAGCCTAATAGAGTTTCCAATCTTCCTTTCCATATATGGTCCAACCTCGATGTTAGAAGTTTATAAATCATTCAAGATTTGATTTTACCATTCCTACCTATTTGGTTATAATAATATATTGTGCATTCATTCCATTGAATGTCTCTTAGTATGATCACGGTTTACACAACCCTATCATTATTTGCTCGTTCATAACTGAGATAACCTTCCTAGGAATACTAAGCAACTAATTCTCACAATATATTATTTAGGACCGAAATCCTATAAATCAAGATTCTAAATAGCGTTGGTTACTTTGGTGAGTCTATCCACTAGAACATTATGTCAATTTTACCAATATAGACAGATTGATCTTCCTTGTGTTCTACTACTTTCCCTCTAGATTCTGAAGAGAGTATACATTTCCTATCAATGATGACATCTAGTCTTCATTTCCTAGCATACTAGACATTATCTTGCCACTTTTTATGTATCCTCTTACTCTATCTTTTCCCAATTTATAATGGTTCCTCATCTGAAAATTCACTTTGTCATTCCATTGTCCTAATTCTGACATTAATTTCCTCATTTCATTCCTGAATCTTCCAAAATTTCTTAGTACATAGGTTCTTTTATATCCAATAATAGTATATTCTTTGACTAAGTGAAAACCTATTTTACGATCTCACACCATCTTTAATTCCCATGTAATAATGGTTATAAGTTTTGTGGAGATAATTCTCATTTATCTTAGGACATCCATACCATGGATTTCTTCCATCCTTAGATTATTTCCAAAGATGCAATTCATCTTTTAAATCAATCAAATTTTCCCGATAAGAATCGGTACTAATTTTTGAGTATTAATTTTCGTTCAATTACGTTGGTCCCTAGAAGATATCAAATTTAATTGCATACCTAATTACCAAGTATGAACATTCCTCTTTAGCTCCTTTGATTCACTAAATCGCATAGGTGAGTCCCAACTTTGGTATATCCTAATTGAGCACATGTAACAACCCCGATGTTCCACTCAAAAAAATTCCAACATTTCACGCTAAGTGAAAATTCTATGATGTTACGACATAGTAATATATGCTTCCCTTTGAGAGTGTGTATCCCTTTTTAATAAAATATCTAATCAAAGTAGAGTCTTGTCAACAATATGACTTAATTTCAAGAGTGTAAAGTAGTTAACCAAGTAGCTTCTTTAACTTACTAGGTATCCCACCTATGTTTCCAATTATATAGAATTCCATAAGCTCAAGTGATTTACACATCCACATGGGCGAATCTCAATTTCAGTATTCCCTTCCAAATCTTAGGATAGAGTCCTCAATCTATAACTAGTCTGGTATTATAGGTTACTCTAACCGTATATGTTCCAATCAAGACCAAATGTACAACTCAACCAAGTAAGTTATTCCCAACTTAAAGGTGTTAATGAGTAGTCTAGTACATAACCCAACTCAATAGGTTAAAAATTAACCTAAGGTCTCTCTTTTTATTCAAATGAACTTCTCGTCCCAATTAGGTTATTCATAATCCTAGGGTTTCATTCAAGTATAAAGTATGATCAAATATTCATTATCATAAAGATATTTTCGATGTGGTTTACATAACGTTACATCCTACCTTATATTTCACTCCATCTCTATGGCTTAATAGCTAAACTTTATCATTCCTAGGTCTCTTAGCATAATAAGCTTATAGTGTCAAGTCGCTTTCACAACATGGATATATTTCATAATATGCAGTATTACTACCTATGCATAGAAATAACATCGTTATCTAAATCCCCCATATAAGGTATATAGGAGTGTAGAGAAACTTTCTTCCAATTCATGAATAACCTAGATCTTCCCTTACCAGTCCCTTGGACAATGATCTTTCCTATCATGATCAAAATATTTGCCTATCTTTTTCTGAGGCATCAATGTTAATATCATTTGATCTTCCAATCAAATAAATATAAGGTATGGGATGATAATAGATCATAATCCTTGACCTTTCCATTTATCTTTTTCCAAAAATCCCAATACCTTTTTCCTTTCTCATTAGTCACAAAATGTATGACTTAATTGACATCATGACTTGCGAAGAAGTCATTAGTTCTTCCAAATTGAAAACATATCTATGTTTTTCGTTGGGTGGGGTACTTAACCCAAGTCAATCCACTATCTTTGTTCCCCCCTTAGTGTTTTCATGGCATTCAATCATTTCAAAGTTGAATTCCTAGCAAGCACTTGCTTCTTTGAAAAGATTTATGATTCCTTGTTGTTGGCTTTCTTTTACCTTTTCCTACCTCAATGGTATACTTTGAATATACTTTTCCCAAAGTTAGATTCATCATTGATTTCTATTCCATAGATTCAATATTTTGGATCGTCCAATAGGAGATCTAATGAATAATCAACAAATTAGAAGTTTAATAGGCACACTAATATTCCAATTTTCTTTTCAATATCCTTTTTGTGGAGGAATATCCATGCTCATAAAGCTTCATTGGTTGATGCACCATTCAACTTAGATCGTTGTTTCCCTTACAACTTCTATTGCTTTGACACATAGTTCCTTATTGTATTCCATTTCCTTTTGGATCCTCTATTGTTTCCCTTACAACCTCTATTGCTTTTACACATAATGTTGATTTTTGCTAACTTGTTGGTTATTTCATATTATAATCCAAACAATCTATGTACTATCCAAACCTTTGGTCAAGCCAACTTGGTTTATTTTTACAAGTTTTTTTCCTACAATCACCTTTTCAAGTGGCTTTATTCCAATGCTTGGAATCCTATTCTCTCATAACCTTTAGAGATACCAAAGTTGTTTGGTCTCTTTTTCTCATTTTAATCAAAACTCCAATAATCTCATTGATTTTAGTTGGTGGAACCATGCCCACGTCATTGATTACTTCTTTCTGACCATTCCAGTCTTTTCTCTTTTCCTAGGTGCTAACTCTTTTCTTGCAAGATCCTATCTTTACAAAAGAATTAGATTTATGTCAAGAGTTCTCCAACCTTGTGGATACCTCCTTCATTGATTTTCTACTTTGATCTAATTTATGTCGACATTGCATACACAAAGATTTGTAGCTTTTCACTAAATCCAATAATTTTTGACTCTTTACAAACTACAGGTTGCTACTAATAAAGGGGTTATCTCATTTCTTCCCATCCCCTTAGAGTCATATAACTATTTCGTAGGATAAAGGTATATATGGGTTATTCTTCCTAACCTTCCTACATAACTTGATTGCATAATCTTCTGCAATCCCAGGTAATATCATAAGTTGTTGGTTTAGGAGTTCCTACTCCAGGGACGAATCTTAACTAGTCCCAAATTTACACAAATTTCCAGAAATTCACATCTTCCTTTTCACTTCCCTATGTTCTTTTCTCTTTCCATTGTGGCACAAAAACTTTTCAACCATTATCTTCTGATAAGGTTTATACATTGTTGCATAATGAGCTCATAGGTTTCAGTGCTTGAACCTAGTAGCTCTGATACCACATGTAACATACTAACCCTTCAATGCAGTAAAAAAATCTAAATTTACACCATACGAGTAAGTAAATTAGGTAACAAGTCATTGCAATAAAAAAATTTCTTTCTTTTATTGAGAATATATGAAGATGCCATATCATATTGCAATAAAGATTCAATTTCATTACAATAACTTCACAGGTTACAACAATACAAGAATACATACATTTACATACATAGCTCCAATGAGATTTAGAACAAATAGTTGTAAGATCGTCCAGGATCCTTCCTTTCAAATCTTGGTTCTTTTGTCACCTGTTGTGGAGGAGAAGCATCACTCAAGTGCTTTTTTTCCAACCACGGACTCATAATTTGGTCCCTCACACATCTATCATTCAATAGATGGCCCTTCACTTTGACGAAGAGATTGGTAGAGTAACTGATAGCGAAAACCAATTGAGCATAGTGTTGTTCTACATAACTAGAACTTGTAATCCCACAATCTCTGTCTAGCATTTAATACTGGATCACGGTGAACTGATAGTGGAGCCAAAGGTCATCACACTACTTTGGCCAAAGTGTTTCATTCAGTATGTTCTACCGAGGGTCATCTATCACATACACTACTCAGGGTTGATTTGACTTAAGGCTATCTTATGCTAGCATAGGTATTTTCTTCAATGGATAGTCCAACATCCCAGAGATAACCTATCAACATATTAATCTACTTGTAATAAACCTACTTAACTAGTAAGTACTCAAACTAGGTATTTCCTTCAATGGATAGTCCATCATCCCAACGATAACCTACATAGTTGGAATAACCCTACTTACAAGTAAGTACACAAACTCCCTCCCATACCAGATTATCTATCCTAGGAGTAAACAAAAGCTTTCCTAGTTAAATCAATAACTTAGCTAAGTGTACCATATGTGCCTTTCATGTTCAAATCATACCTAGTATATAATACTTGCGATAAACTCTCATCTCCTACTATGGAGTAGTTAAAAACACATTATGAAAACAACATAAAAGCTTCAATTTTCCTTATCAAAGACACTCTATTATCTCAAATGCACATACTGGAAAAGACATATCAACCATGCATGCAAGACACATATTTCAAAAGTGAAATAACAAAGAAGAAGAGATCCATGTGTCTGTTATCACTTATCCAATTAGAAGACAACAATGCAGCCCTCTCCAACAACAAATAACTTGGTAATCAGCTTCTCAAGAATGTCACATATAACTCTATCTCACAAGTTGATAGCTTACTTCTCTCAAACAGCAATGATTCCTCTTAACCAAATAGTACCCTCACTCTTTCTCACTCACAATATATAATAAGTATGGCTAGAAATAACACAAAATTATGGGATTGCAAAAGATGTGTAATCTCTTGGAAAAGAATTTGTCCTCACTAATGAAATGGCTCAGCTATTAATAGAGCAGCCTAGCAACCTCATGGCCTACATTTTAGGCATGTAAATGGAAAAAAAGATCCATGCAAAGCAACACATGAAACATAGAAGAAAGGTGGTGACTTCTCAAGCTAATACTCAGCATAATCACCTACAGGTCGACTTGTTTATTGATAGCACTCTAAAGACTTATTCAATCTGCATATGCTCAATTCGATTTGTTCACAAAGAATAGACATTTGCAGCAACTTGGATTCAAAGGTGGCGCCATTTCTATTTTCACACCTTCATTTTTGGTGCGGTTTAACTGCCAAAAGAATTAGTCAACTTCCATTTTATGACAGAAAGTTTCCATCATTCCATTTGGAGGATGAATTGACTTAAGCAGATAAATTCCTTTGAAAAATTCAAGGTTGGTCTTACTAATGGCGTCGACCAAGTCAAGCTTATTATAGACATCAATATCAAACACATTATAATGTCCTTTATTGTGTGTTTTATATAATGATAATCAGTTTACACTAACAGTCATAAACTATTAAATTGGCTTCATTAAACATACTCAATAATGACTATTATTGACCTCCTTTATCATAGTCTCTATCAACTATAACAACCTTTATAAATTGGCTTCTATTGAACAAGAGATAGTCAAATTCTAATAACATATATATTATGTTAAATATATATTATTATATATAATATATATATATATATATATATTTAAATGCATTTATATTTATATATATATATATATATGTATATATATATATATATATTCATTAATATATATTTACACACACACACACAGACATATATATCACAAGCCTATAATGTAAGCATACATTCGATATATATATATATATATAAAAGAGTACAAGCAAGATAGTATATAATAAACACAATATATAGAATGTATGCATTTATATATATATAAATGTATATGCCTCTATGTACACGTATGTGTAGGTATATCTATATCGATGCATCCGTATGAGCATGTCCATTCCCCAATGTACGCATGTATCAATATACATGAATATATGGATACATGTATATACTATACATATATCTATATATATGTTCACATTCGATTCACATATATCCATTCACGATTACCATCATATTGATAAGTGTTTACATGTTGTATATCTATACGTGTGCATATACATGTCGTTAGATACCATTGACATGCATGTGCATATATATACACATACTTCCACATACATCCCACTTGTCAATATAATCGTATTAGCACAAGAAAGATCTCAAAAGCTCAAAAAGATAAACATCACCCAATAATGCATGTAGTAGTAAACAATACTCTCAAATGCAGACATATCAGCTAAGGATGACTTACCTACTACCCACAAACTAACTCAAGTCAATCATTCTAATGTGGTGTGTGTATATGCTCAGATAGTTTACTTTTATTGGTTACCTGACCAAGATCTTCTCCCGAGTGATACTTCCCCTCCGCCTAGAGGAATGGAACATGTACCTACAAACATTAACACATGCATATGGTAGTCAGTTGTTCACAACATATGCAGCATACATAAACATCTCCAAAGTTAGAATAATAATTCCATAACCATCCATTCACATTTATGCAATATTTCTCCATGAAATAACATCAACTAAGATAACATCAAATGAAATAACATCACATGAGATAACATTCATATTGATAACAAGGTACAAGCATAATTTATTCCTCTCCAGAATTCTCATTACATTCATATTTACCCTATGTAGTAATAGTAACTAGTAACTTCACAATTGGGGTGTAACAACTTGGTGCTACTATAGATGAAAACAGGATTGTAAAGAAGATTCTCAGAACTCTTCCTCATGCTTATAGTGAGAAGGTGAGTGCTATTGAGCAGACTATATATTATAAGACTTGTACTAAGGATCTGTTGTTGGGATTTTTGACATCTTATGAGATGAGGAAGTCGAGTCTAAGGAATGGGTGAAAATTAGAGACTACTTTTAAATCTACAAAAGTTGAAGATCCGGATGAAGAAAACTTTGATGAAATAGAAGCTAACTTTGTAAGAAGAATGAGGAAAGGCTCCAGTAAGTATGAAGGTAAGTTGCCCTTTAAATTCTTTAGTTGTGGGGAAATAGGTCATTATGCTGCAAAGTGTTCGGAAAGAGCTAAAAGAAATAAACAAAGATATGAGAAAGAAAAGAAAGGAAAGAAGATTAACAGAGCTTATTATGTGAATGAGAATGCTAGTATCTCTGATTAGGATTTAGAATATGAAGATCCCGATGACAATGAATGCTTGTTATTGGCGATTAAGGATGAACCTACTTCTACTAGTTCTAAAAAATAGGTAAAAGAAATCCCTCTAGAGAAGGAGAAAAATGAAGGTATAGTTATCTCTACCCTACATGCTAAACAAGAGAATATTTTTTGGGTAGTTGACAGTGGTTGTTCACATCACATGAGTGGTGATAAAAGTAATTTTTTCAAGCTTGAAAAATATGATGGAGGCTTGGTTATGTTTGGAGATGATACTAGTGTTAAAATATGTGGGATAGGTTCAATAAGTTTTGATGGAAAGCATCATACTAACGATGAATACTATGTTAAGGGTTTAAGGAAAAATCTATTGAGTGTTGGTCAAATGTGAAAAAAAGGATATGATCATATGTTTAAGGATGAGAGATGTGAGATCTAGAAAGGATCTGGAACATTGATTGCTGCAGGAAATAAATTTGAAGGGAATATCTATCAACTTAAGAGTGTTGATGGACTATGTTTTATGACTCAAATTAATGACAGTTGGTTATGGCATACGAGAATGTGTCACATGAATTTTGATAACTTGGCAAGGATCAGTGTTGTTCAAGCCGTGAGAGATTTATCAAAAATTACAAAGTCTGTTAATGTTATTTGCAAGAGTTGTCAGTTTGGAAAGCAAGCAAGAAATCATTATAGATCAAAGGAACAATCCACTATTGGACTACTGGATTTAGTTCATACAGATCTTTGTGGTCCTACAAGAGTGATAAGTCTACTTGGTGAAAGGTACTTTATGCTTTTAATTGATGATTATTCTAGATATACATGGGTTGCATTTCTTAGAGAGAAATCAGATGCATTAGATAGATTCAAGGCATTCAAAGCTATGGTTGAAAATGAAGTGAATTTGAAGATAAAATACTTAAGATCTGACAAAGGTGGAGAATTCACCTCCCATGAGTTTAAAATTTTTCATGAAGTGCATGGAATAAAAAGGTAGTTATCTACTTTGAGAACTCCTCGGAAGAATGGAGTTGTTGAAAGGAAAAATATAATAGTTCAAGAGGTTGCTAAATCAATGATTATTGAGGTTGGTTTACCGGAAGTTTATTGGAAAGAAGCTATTCATACTGCTATTTATGTATTCAATCGAGTTCAAGCAAGAGCAAACAGTACAAAGACTCCCTATAGCTATGGCATGGAAGAATTCCTACTATTAAATATTTCAAGGTATTCAAAAGCAAATGCTATATCAGAAGAGATGAAGAAACTTTGGGTGAGTTTGATGCAAGAAGTGATGAAGGCATTTTTCTTGGATATTCTACTAATAGCAAGGCATACAAATGTTTCAATAAAAGACTGATAAATATTATAGAGAGTTCGAATGTGAAGTTTGATGAGACAATGAAGAATCCTATTGACATTGATGGATATGTATCTGATGAACCTGAATGTGTAAGAATAGAAGAGATTGTGGAAGAACAAGAAAAAGATGAGCAAGGGAAGCAGGATGAAAAAAATGAAATAGAAGAAGATGCTCCGATGATATCCCCTAAGACACCAAAATATGTACAAAAGAATCATTTAGAAAGTGAGATTATTGGAGACAAGACAAAAGGTGTGTTGACTAGAAGCAAAACTGTTGTTGAAGTGAATTTGTGTCTACTTTCTAAGATTGAACCAAAGACTATATGTGAAGCTTGTAAAAATGAACATTGGAAGGAAGCAATGAAGGAAGAACTTGTGTAGATTGAGAAGAATAAAACTTGGGAATTGGTCCCAAGACCGGCAAATAAAAACATCATTGGATCAAAATGGGTATTCAGAAATAAGTTGAATGAGAATCGAGAAGTTGTTAGAAACAAAGCGAGGCTTGTGTGTAAAGGCTACTCACAAGTAGAAGGTATAGATTTTTAGGAAACTTTTCCTCTGATAGAAAGAAAGGAAGCTATAGGGATGTTCTTGGCATTTGCTGCTCATAAAGACTTTAAGGTCTATCAGATGGATGTCAAGTCAACATTTTTGAATGGTGAACTAGAAGAAGAAGTTTATATGGAACAACCGGAAGGATTTCAGTTAACAGATCAACTGAATATGGTATGCAAATTGAATAAAGCTTTATATGGGTTGAAGCAAGCTCCTAGAGCATGGTATGCAAGGTTAGATAGGTATATGATTCAACAAGGTTTTAACAATGGTACAACAAATAATAATTTGTACTTTAAGATTGAAAATGACAAAATCTTGATTGTAGTAGTGTATGTTGATGACATTATCTTTGGAGGAAATGAAAACATGTGCAAGAGATTTGCGGAAGAAACGTAGAAAGAATTTGAAATGTCTGTGTTTGGGGAGATAAATTTCTTTCTTGGGCTATAGATTAATCAAACAGAGAAGGGAATTTTCATTTCACAGTCTAATTATGTGAGAGAGATGTTGAAGAAGTTTATGATGGATGGTTCCAAACCGGTAAGTAATCATGTGGTGACTGGATGCAAATTGGGAAAATATTATGATTCACCTAAGGCTGATCAGAGTAAGTATAGATATATGATTGGAAAACTATTGTATTTTACTGCTACTAGACCGGATATCATGCATGTTGTCTATCTTGTGGCTAGATTTCAAGAAGACCCTAAGGAAACACATGTTGTTAAAAGAATTTTCAGATATTTGAATGGCACTCTAGATTATGGATTGTGGTATCCTAAAGATATTGACTTTACACTTAGTGCCTATACAAATGAAAATTGGGTTGGATGTGTAGATGATAGGAAAATTACAAGTGGTGGTACATTCTTTCTTGGATCTAGATTGGTGGCATGGTCAAGTAAAAATCAAGATTCAGTCTCCTTGTCTACTATTGAAGCTGAGTATATTGTTATTGCATCTTGTTGTACATAAGTTCTATGGATGAAACAAACATTGAAAGATATCACAGTGGTATATGATGATCCCATTTCTACTTTCTATGATAATACAAGTGCAGTCAACATTTCAAAGAATCCAGTGATGCACTTGAGGACAAAGCATATATCTATCAGATATCATTTCTTAAGAGAGAAGGTCATGGAGAATGAAGTAAAGCTTGAGTATGTTCCAATGAAGGAGCAGGTTGCTGATATTTTCATGAAGGCTCTTCCTAAAGATACTTTTGGGTATCTCCGGGAGAAGTTAGGGGTTATTTCCCCTCCTTTCTTGAACTAGATGCATATGGAGATGCATGAATCTTGTGGATCTATGGATCTATCTTTCTTCTCAGTTGATGTTTTGGTGGCTACCTCTTAGGGGGAGTAGGTAGTATCAAGTGTTGTCATTATGAGTATTCTATTTTCTCAAAGGAGAAATCAATGTAAAATATTATTTTACCTTTTCCATTGATGTCATAGGGGGAGAAGTATGTGAAAAAGGAAAGAAAGATTGGGAGAAGAAGAGTATAAGAAATTATCTTCTAAGGGGAGAAATAGAAAAGTGTATTTAGAGCTTGTATGTTGTCTTTGATGGTTTTTCACATCATGTGTTGCCATCAATGACAAAGGGGGAGAATGTTGTAAGAATGGAAAGATTGAAGGTTTTGTCATTGATCTCAACCGATCAACTAGTTATCCACTAATTGTTGTTGGTTGTATATTTTGAGGATATTGAGAAAATTTTAATAAATATATGTTGCAAGTATTCAGTGGTTGCTTCGGGTTTTGGTCTGGATTCACTCCTATGGTTGTGTGGTTCAGATATGTTGTTCATGGCTGTTAGAAGGTGCTATATTCAGATTTTTTATTGTTGGTTTGTGGTACAATGCAAGTTGTGTTCACCAGTTGTGAACTATGGTTTTTTTGTGTTTTTGGTTGAGGTCTGAGAGAAATGTTGTTGGTATAGATTTCTCTTTGATGAATTCTTCTGATGAGTGGTTCTAAAGTTAAGTTTCCCTGATTGTATTGAAGTTAATTTCGACACTTGGAAAGTTCGTGCTTAATGGTTCTATATGTTTTAAACATTGGTTTGGCTAACCTTGTGTGAAATACTACTTTCAAGACTGATGAAGCATGTTGGATCTATTTGGTCCCTATGAAGTGTGTTTGGGTCACCCTCATTCTAATTCCACCCTAGGATGTTTTGGTGCTGACCTAATTTGAATTTGGATTTGGATGGCCGACTTTAAATATGTTTCAAAGTTGAAGATGGTATAAATACAAGATGAGTTGCTGATGGAAAATATACAAGAGTGAAGAAGAAAAAGAATGATAAGAGAAAAGAGAAAGTGTAGTTTGGTGTGGAATTGATTCTATTTAATAAGTGTGTGTGTTGTGAGTGTGGGAGATCAGTGTGAAGCTTAATGTTGAGTTTCTAGATGCAGTGAGCAAAAGGTGAACTCTATTATTCATGCAAGTGATCGAGTGACTGTGGTGGAATCCTTTGTTGCATTGGGATTGTAGTCTCTCTGTAACAAGTCTTCCTTGTATCTTTGTGGTAGAGAGCCCTTTGGGTTGTAGTCGTGTTGGACAGTGAGTCCTTGTTCCAAACAATGAGTCCTTATTTCAAGTAGTGAGCCTTTTGTAATCGGTTTTGATATTCTCTATAGTGTGAGTTAATCCTCACCATGGTTTTTCCCTCATGTTGGGTTTTCCACGTAAATCTGGTGTTATTGTGTTTATGTGTTGGATTTGAGTTTTTGCATTGGCATTTGATGATTAATCATTTAAGTATTTTTAAGTATTAGTTATGGTGATTGAATTAAATGTTTAATTTTGTGACATTTGATTCACCCCCCCCCTCTCAGTTGTCCTATTCAACACTATCTTATGCTAATAAATTCACCAACACACCCATTAACCTAGAAGAGACTTAAGGCCAAGGCTTTAATATCTTAACCAAACAAGGATGTGACACAACAAATGAACATGAGATTCATAAGTTGTTAGAACAAATCCCAATTGAAGATACTAAAGGACTAGGATATCAAGATCCTCCTCCCTCCACATATTCTATGGAAACAAGTGTCCTCCTTCATAATGAACAAATATCTCACAAGGACGATAGGATCATCTTACATCCTCAAAATTTACCCCAACAAGTTGTCCAAACAAGTAAGCAATCCAAGCCTTATAAACTCAAACAGTTGCAATTTCCTTGTCCTATGTCTAAAAATGAAAAAGATTTACACATACTTCTTCGTCAAGGTCTCATAACATTGCCACCTATTAAAGAACATCCAAAGAAAAAGAAAAAAGGAAAAAGCACAAACATGTCTCATTTTCAATACCATATAACTCTTGGACATAGTACCGATGAGTGTCATTCCTTAAAGAAGATATTTAGTGGATTTATTCCTCCTGACAATTCTTATGACTTCATAATTGGATAGCAATTACATGAACTTTGCTCTTTTCCATGTAATAGTTGTAGGATAATAGAATACTCACTATTACATGTTTTACATTCATTTGAAATCATTTTCTATATTGCAAGGAGCTCATCTCACCACCTATCTCAACTCATTCTTTCCTTGCACTTAGTGGGGGAAAGCGGTTAGATATCCTTGTCCTAGTTTGGCACTTGACATTGTCCCTTTGGCTAGTTTTTCACCTTCCTCATATGATGAACAAGATTGGGATGCAGGTGACCTACTATAGGTCGAATCACATGTGCCTTACTAGTCTTGTCTTTTTTTTCTTTCATGTTCTCTTTGTGTGATTGCATGTGCGTAATGTGATCATCGTATTGTTTTGTTTGACATGTCTTCATGTTCATTCCTCTATTTGTACCTACATCCTTCTATATGTCATAAATCTTTTATTTTTTATTTTGTCTTATGTTTTCTTTTTGGGGATGACACAAGGCGTCGAGACATTTAGGTCTCTTCTATGTTGACCCAAAATCTTTTTCTTTGTTTTTGCTCTCTGTGTGTTATTCTTCCAGTTCTATGAGTATTTGGGGAATGATGACGTTTCTAAGCTCTATAATATCATGGTATCAAAGACATATGTTGACCCCAAATCCATGGATCCCTTATGTTTGATTTTGGTATTTAATTTGGGGACAACCCCTTTTTCATGACATAGCTTTATTTGGAAACATATGCTTGACATGGGTATTTCCAAATAAGCTCTTATGCCTTCTTTATTGTTTAGCATTTATCATTTGCTACTTTAAAGTAATTGTTTCCTCCATTTCACCTACAGTTAAATCAGGCAAGATAATCAATTGTTAGATCTTCAGAGGCCAGTGGGACATTCACACAAAGGAAAAGACTCTACATCTGTTGCTAGGTCACAGCGAACTCAGTGGGAGAAGCTAGCCTAGGAGGTTTCGACATCAAAATCATCCAAGGAGAAAGTCGGCCAAACTCTCCTACTGTCTGGCCGACTGACTGTTTGATTCATTCTATCTCGAGCAGGTCATTGAGTCCTAGTTTTTGTCATGTCGAACGAGCCTGAAGAGCCTATCGCTATAACGAAGAGGGTTCGGTATGACCTCTTACCGCGTGAATTTCCTTGGCCGATAGGCCATTCAATCGTCATTCGGCGAGACTCTCAATGACCACTGGCTTCAGGGAAACCTACATCGCTCGGTGAGAAGTCCCAGCGAAGGTTCGATGTCTTGCCGACAACAATGATCCTTAGTGTAACTACGGGACTTCTCTGAAATGTCTCGCCGACATCAAATGTCTTACCAACTTCACACGGGTTCCCTACGGCAGGAGTTTAAGGCTTCAATGAAAGGTCACAGCGAAAAGGTTATGTCTTCCCCACCGTGCACCAAAGGGTCTTATCAGCATAAGGAGATAGCTTCGCCAGAATGTCATACTGAAGTGGAGATGTCTCCCTGAAATGAAGCAAAGCTTAGCGAAGGGGGGAAAGATTCAGCATGAGTCTCACTGAACACGGAGGAGCCTTCAGCATAATGTAGGGAGCTCAGGGAGACCTATTCTCGACCGGCAGGAGTCAGGCCGAAAGAAAAGGAGTCAGCCAAGGGTTCATACTTCGGCATGATTCTCACTGAGTAGTGAAGCCTTCAGAATGGAAAAGAGTTCACTAAATGGAAAGGATTTTTGTGCAAAGTCTCAGCGATACCAAGGAGTCTTGCCGAAGTGAAACGAAATATGTGTTTGCCAAAGTTAAAGTGCCTTCGGCACAACCTCTTCCTGAAATCGGGATGTCCGGCTGATAGAAGAAAAGGAGCCCGACGGGATGAATTCCACAGATGTCGGTGAGGGTCTCCCTGACATGAATTCCATTGATATAGCGACTGACTGTCGAAGTGATGTCCTACTGATATCACGTGGTCTCAGCGACAGAGAGGGATCTCTACGTGACATGTTAACCCACTGATCTCTTGGTGACAAACGGCGTCTTGTCGATGGCTCTGGTAGCATCAGTATGATTTTTAGGTCTCGCTGGGAGCTCTCAACGATGGCTCCATGTCTTTCCAATGCTTGCGAGAATATTTAACAGTATCGGGGAGACACGATTAGTGTCTCATCGATATGCGATTTAGCAAGGAAAGTTTTGACCGCCTGAAGAAGCTGTGTGGTTTTCACTCAGCCATTCAGAGAAATCTAAGGGTAAACTGTGGCAGTCTGAGGAGCATCAATAGGATGAAGGGTGACATGTATCTGTCACAGGCTCAGAGCATTCAAGGTGTAGCCAAAATAGCTCAACTAGACACGATGGATCGAATGAATGCGGTAGCTAAAGAATATCTGAAGAAGGCTTCCAAGAGTAGTTCTTCACACCAACACCAACAACAAGGACACACAGGCTTCAACATTAACTCATCAAAAGATCTAAGGGAAAATCCTATCCCAAATCAGGATATTTTTTGTAAGCCCTAAGGGGCTGACATGCAGCCTGTATATAAGGCATTTTTTGCCTTTTTGTAAATAGTTCTGATTATGCATTCAAGGGAGTTAGTGATTTTTATCAATCCTTTCTCAATTAATGTATGTTTTTGTAACTCAACTGGAATCCTGAATACAACACAAAGTTTACCTTGGAATTTTGTGTTCATGTTTGTATTGATTCTCATTTTTGTATCTTTCTTTTGAACATGCAAGTCTTTAACTGTGTTTTATAATTCTGTATTCATATCTTAGAGCTGTGAAATTAATCTTTCCTTCCTGAGATGTGTGTGTGGGCCAAACCTGTTAGGACTAAAGCATTAAGTCTAAAAGAAGTTTCTCTGAGAATAGCAATTAGGCCTTCAAGTGTATGTTCTTCCTGTGTTCATTTCATGATTTCTCATTAATACGGTGTATCACCATAGGTTTAGTTTCATTTTTATGTATCTCTTCCCTCTTTTCTTTCAAAGAATTAGTAGTTTAGGTGATACCCAAAGGAAGTCGGCCTTCTCCGGAGGTTCATTTCAGTTATAGGTGACCCACAGCCTTGAGATGATCCCATGTTGCTCTAGAATGCTCAGTTTCTTGTAAACTTTGCACAGGGTGCGATTCTAGGTGACAACAGTTTTTGGCACGCCTGGTGGGACTGGAATTTGTTTTAACTACTGGTTTGGTATGTAGCCAGTGAATTATCAGGCTTTATAGAAGCCCTTTGGCATACTTGGTGACTCCACAAAGAGGAAGAACCCCAGAAATCAGTGCCTTCTATAGTTTATGAGAAAAGTTCAGACTAGAGGCAGTTCAGGTTCATTTGAATATTTGCAGCTGTCACCACCAAGAAGGAAAGGCAGAGCAGCAGAGAAGAGAGGAACAACAGTTATCTATTCTAGAAGAACTCAGTCCACTCCTCCGTCTATAGGGTCTCATCTTGCTCCACCCACAAATCCGCTTCAGATACCTCCAATGGCCACTCCAAGGAATCAACCCTGTGTTGCTTTCAATGGAGGGAGTCCTTTGAACTTGGCGCAACACAATGATATTCCAATGGCAGCTTTGAAGAGTCTACCAATTTTCACGGGAGAAGATCAAACTACTCCAATTGAACATTTGCGAGATGTGGCTTCGCTATGTGGAGTCCATCACATAACCCAAGAGGACGTTGTAGTGAGACTACTGGTTGCTTCGCTGAAAGGGAGAGTTGTACAGTGGTATAGAAGCCTACCAGTCAATTCAATTGCAACATGGGATGATTTTGGAGAAAAATTGCACAAGCAATTCCAAGACAGGTCTGACAACTTGTCTCTATTGGAGCAACTAACTACAATTAAGAGGGCTCTGCAAGAGGAGATGAATGACTTCAACTTCAGATTTCAAAGAACTTGGGATAGAATCCT
Organism: Sequoia sempervirens; assembly: GCA_007258455.2. NCBI lineage: Eukaryota > Viridiplantae > Streptophyta > Pinopsida > Cupressales > Cupressaceae > Sequoia > Sequoia sempervirens. The sequence goes on from VDFB02271358.1 coordinate 291,523,023, forward strand.
TGCAATGGTGAGGCCACCTCCAGAGTATGCATTCCTATACTTTTTGAGAGCTCTGAACAGCGATATAGCTGTCATGATACAGTCAATGGGAGGATTGTCTTTACCAGATGCCTTGAAGTAGCTATCAGAGCTGAGAACGGCTTAATACAAGCTAGTAAGATTGCTCCCAGGCCACCAATGCCAATATTTCCATAAATTCATTCAAACATCCCCTTGCAAATACCTCCTTTCACACCTCTACCAGTTGTACCAACGCTACCAGCTGTTATTCAAACCATTGACAAGTAAGAAAGTGTTGCTTCAAGCTTGTCAAATGAATTACAAGAGATCAAAAGTCTTTTACAGACTTTTGGTAACAAGTTGGTGAATTTGGAAAAGCAACAGACCTATTCCAAGCCTTATCAACAGCAAAATTAGGCTTCAAGTCAGCCTTTTCAAGGTCAACAGCAGCAATTCCAAGGGAATAGATAGTAGTATCAGGGCAATTATCAGGGCCCAAGACAGAGTATGAACACAAGGCCTTTTCAGGCCTATGCTCCAGCACCTGTTAGTGCAGTCCGGGACCTGGTTCCCACTCAAAACAACTTAGCAACTAATTATGAGTGGTCCTACCCTTGTAACCAGCCTCATAATCAAGCCACTTGTTCAAATGGACTCATCAATCAAGCACTAATGGTACAAAATGCTTCAAGTTCATAGCAGAGTGCATGTAATGATGCATCTTCACAACATCAGGACCAATTAAGTAATGATGCAACCCTGCTTAATTGGCAAGGTCAAAAATTTTGTGGGTTGAATGAGGATAGCTCTCCAGTTGCAGCTAACACCAGGGCAAAGAAGAGAGCATTTGAGCTTGACCAAGTAGCTGATAGAGGAAAGGCGGCAGTTGTGGAACCGTCTACCTCTCGAGTGACTAATGGTTGGCAAAGAGATTAGCAACTCCCAGACAAGGAGCAGCCACGCTTACAAGCTGATCACACTGGCGTAAAGGTACACAATAAAGTAAACCCAGTTGTACCTTTTAACATTCTTGATAGTATGAAAAGGACAAATGTGATTATGTCTATATGGGATTCATTGGTCATCCCTGGTCAAAAGGATATTCTATGTTCAACCTTGTCAAATCTTAAGTTATCAGGTGAGTCTGAATCCCCATTAGGTCAAGATAAGGCTGTTTTGACAAATAATGCTCAGGGAAATGATCAGCAGCCTTGCATAGAGACTGAAAAAGGAGTTAAACCACCTCCTTTCTATGTATCAATGATTATTGGTGATAAATTAGTCCATAACTGTATGGTAGATAGTGGAGCTAGCAACTCCGTCATGCCAAAATAGATTGCTGACAAACTTGGACTAAAATACCAGCCTTTGGAGAAGGGAGTGATCCAATTGGATGGAACTTCAATTAATACTTTGGGTATTGTCAAAGATCTAAATCTCACTTTGCATGCTTGTCCAAATTTTTCAGTCCCTCAAGACATATGTGTCATAGATCTTCCACCCTTCTTTTCCTTGTGTTTATCTAGAGACTTTACAGCCAAGATAGGTGGTTATGTATCAGCTGATTGGTCACATATGTTATTTAGAACAAGATATGGGACCAAGGTTACCATTAAATCTGAGAGATTGGCTAAAGATCACATTGAGCCATATAACCCAAGCCCCATAAATGTTGCTCCTTCTGCTGCAAGTGCAAATTGTGTTGTTTTTACTGATAATGAACTAGTTGCTGCTCAAGAACTCCAATCAGAAGTTGTTCCTGACGTGTTGCTGCATGAATGGGTGGTTGAAAATGTATTGGATAGTCCTATAGACCTCATTCGAGATGTTGGTATGGGCAACTATGTCATTCTTGAGCCTGATACAAAGATTCCAAACTTGGAGAAAGATGCAGATCTGTTATTACAACCGCTTAATGGACTTTGGGAGATGTTCTTTGATGGTTCTAGAAGTAGAAATGGAGCAGGAGGAGGTGCAATGTTGATTTCTCCACAAGGTGAGAGGTACTACTCTGTGTTCCATTTTGCTTTTGCATGCTCTAACAACATTGTTGAATATGAGGGCCTGGTTCAAGGTCTAGAATGGGCAAGAAAAAGAGGAATAACCCGCTTGAAAGTGCATGGAGATAGTGAATTAGTTGTTAATCAAGTGAGAGGCCTGAATGTGGCTAAAAATGACACACTGAAGTCTTATAGAAATAGAGTGTGGAACATGCTTGAATATTTTGATGCCTTTAACTTAGTGTTTATCCCAAGAAATTAGAACAAGCATGCTGACAGGCTCGCAGCCATTGGAGCACAGTTTGATATACCAAATGACATCAGAAAAGAGAAGGTGCAGTAGTATGTGAAGGTTGTAGTCAGACCCTCAATCCCTGACAACAACATTCACTGGCAAGTCTTTGATAGTGATGAGCAGATCATTTCCTTCTTGCTCGAAGAAGATCAGTTCTCCATGGTGAATCAGGCAAAACTCAAGCAGCAATATGGTGATCAAGTCATACAGCTAAAGACAAATAAGTTACCCAAAGGCTTGGTTACCTTAGAGTCAATTTTCAGTACTGATGATCAGCTCAAAAAGGGTAGAGTTGGCTTGCAAATCAAAGAGGAACACTATGAAGAGCTAGAGATTTTCAAAGGTAAACTTCTTAAGATAGGAAAACTTTGTTCACCTAAAGATAGACAAGCTTTTGTTGCTTTGTGCCAAGAGTTGCATGATGTCTTTTCTTGGAAGTATTCAGATTTGAAAGGATTTGATCCCCATATTGCTCAGCATACAATTGAATTAGAACCTAACGCCAAGCTAGTAAGGCAGAAACAAAGGCCCTTGAATCCTAAACTTGAGCCCCTAATGATTAAGGAGCTGACTAAACTAGTTGAGGGGGGTATTGTCTTCCCTATCAAGCACACTTCATGGGTTTCTAATCTTGTACCGGTTAGAAAGAAAAGTGGTGAGATAAGGCTCTGTGTAGACTTCAGGGATCTTAACCGATCCTCTCTAAAAGACCACTACCCACTGCCCTCCATGGAACAAATCTTACAAGAGGTTGCTGGTTCTGAAAGGTTTTCCTTACTAGATGGTTTTTCAGGATATAATCAGGTGCTAGTTAAAGAGGAAGATCAGTTTAAGACTGCTTTTACAACTAAATGGGGCACCATGGCATACAAGAGGATGCCTTTTGGTTTTTCCAATGCTGGTGCCACGTTTCAGAGAGCCATGGACATGGTGTTTCAAAGTTTGATCAACAAGATTATACTGATTTACCTAGATGACATCATAGTTTATTCTCAGAATGCTGATGAACATCTGTTACATCTTAGGAAAGTGTTTGAAAAATGCAGAGAGTTTGGTATCTCCCTCAATCCAAAGAAGAGTATCTTTGTTGTCCACGAAGGGAAACTATTAGGACACATAGTGTCAAAGTAGGGAATCACTATTGACCCTCAAAGAGGCAGAGCCATACTTGAGTTGTCGTTGCCTAATCACAAGAAGGGCCTACAGAGCTTCCTAGGACAGATCAACTTTTTGAGGAGGTTCATTCCAGATGTGGCAAACCTGCTACAACCTCTAACAACCATGTTAAAGAAGAATGCAGTCTTCAGTTGGACAAAGGAGGCAAAGCACAGTTTTGGGGAAATCAAGGAGGTGTTAGCATCTGCTCTGACATTGGTAAACCTTGACTTCTCTAAAGACTTCTTTTTATATGCTTTTGGTAGTGGAGGTGCAATCTCTGCTATGTTGGTTCAGAAGAATAGCGACAATTTAGAGCAACCCATAGCCTTCTTTAGCCAAATACTTGTTGATTACGAAGAAAGGTATACATTTGTTGAAAAGCACGTTCTCTCTATGATTAGAAGTCTGAAGAAATTTAAACCTTTGCTTTCAAACAATAAGGTTCATATTCTGGTCGCACACTCAAGTGTGAAGGAATTTCTGTTGAATAAGGATCTGAATGAAAAAAGAGCAAGGTGGATCACTAAGGTCATGGAGTACGATGTAGATATTAGCATCACCAAACTAGTTAGAGGTAAAGGTCTTTGTGAACAGCTTGCTTCAGGGTCGAGCAGTGAAAGTGAACTAGAAAAGGATGATGTGCTTGCCAATACAAATGAGCCTCAGAATGCTCAAGATGATGTGCCCATGGGGATAACTAATTGGGTTCAAGATATGACCCAATTTCTACAAACTGGTCAATGCCCATTAGGTCTGAACAGAGCCAAAAGAAGATACTTTAGACTGCAGTCCATACCATATGTGCTAATGGGCAATGTTCTTTTTAAGAAAGATCTAAATGGTGTCCTGTTAAGATGCATTCATAGGGACCAAATTGAAAAAGTGCTTCATGAGTTTCATGATGGAGCTGCAGGAGGTCACTTTGCTCCCAGAACTACTGCCTGGAAGGTTATGAGAGCTGGTTACTAATGGCTCAGCTTGTTCAAAGATGCGTATGCCTGGTCAAAAAAGTGCATCAAATGTGCTATGTTTTTAGGAAAGGAAAGGCTGCCTACTATGCCCCTGCATCTAATTCAAGTGGAGAAACCCTTCATGAGATGGGGCATCAATTTTATTGGACCAATAAATCCACCTTCCAGTGCTGGTCACAAATGGGTACTTACTGCCACTGACTATTTTATGAGGTAGACAGAAGCAGTTGCATTGAAGGAAGCAAAGGAATCCTCAGTGTTGAACTTCTATGAAGATATAGTCACTAGGCTTGGAGTACCTGACTCCATCATATCTGATAATTCCCTTGCATTCACGGGTATAAGGGTAACCGACTGGGCCGTTAACCATGGCATTCATTTGAGCACATCTTCAAATTATTACCCTCAAGGTAATGGCCTAGTTGAGAGCACAAATAAGAACCTCATCAGAATTATTAAAAGAACCATAGAGGACAACCAAAGGACCTGGCCCAGTAGTTTAAAGAATGCACTTTGGGCAGACAGAGTGACCCCTAAGAGGTCTGTTGGTAACTCACCATATATGTTGGTCTATGGAAAAGAGAAAAGATTGCCACTATCAGTGGAGCTTCCGGCTCTTGATATTGTCCGCCAGTTGGAAATGTTTGAGGAGCAAGACCCCATGTCTGTGAGGTATTCAGAGCTCATGGAGCTCGAAGAATCAAGGGACAGAGCAATGAAATCTTTAGAGTATCATCAGCTCCAGACAAAGAAGACTTTTGATAAGAAGGCTACATGAAAGTTTTTTAAGGAGGGAGACCTCGTGCTTAAATGGGATGTTCTGAAAAGTAGACCAGGCCATCACACCAAGTTCGACAATATGTGGACTGGTCCATTTATTATCGCAGGCTGTAAGGAGCACAATGCATATCAACTAGCTACAACATAAGGTGAAGTGCTTCCTATCCCAGTCAATGGGATACACCTTAAGCCCTGTTTTCAAATCTGACAGGTCTATCTATTGTACATAATAGTTTAGGCTTTATGTTTTCCATAAGTGTTGTTTCAGCACAGTATATATTTTCTCTTTTAGTTTCCCCTGTCTTGACGTTTTGGCAACCTGTTGTGTCCTATAAGTCTCATGTGAATCACAACCATGTGTCGACTGATGTTTTATTTGTTCTCTGAGTTTTCTAACGACTCCATGCCCAATGGATAATCCTAGTCACTAGTTCTCATGTTTAGCAGCCAAACATCCCACAAAGGTTGCCAGAATTGTTGCCTCCATTTCACCTACAGTTAAATCAGGTGAGATAATCAATTGTTAGATCTTCAGAGGCCAGTGGGACATTCACACAAAGGAAAAGACTCTACATCTGTTGCTAGGTCATGGGGAACTTAGTGGGAGAAGCTAGCCTAGGAGGTTTCAGCATCAAAATCATCCAAGGAGAAAGTCGGCTAGACTCTCCTACTGTCTGGCCGATTGACTGTTTGATTCATTCTATCTCGAGCAGGTCGTTGAGTCCTAGTTTTTGTCATGTCGAACGAGCCTGAAGAGCCTATTGCTATAACGGAGAGGGTTCGGTATGACCTCTTACCGTGTGAATTTCCTTGGATAATAGGCCATTCAATCGTCATTCGGTGAGACTCTCAGTGACCACTAGCTTTGGGGAGACCTACAGCACTCGGTGAGAAGTCCCAGCGAAGGTTCGATGTCTTGCTGACAACAGTGATCCTCAGTGTAACTACGGGACTTCGCCGAAATGTCCCGCCGACATCAAATATCTTACCGACTTCACACGGGTTCCCTACGGCAGGAGTTTAAGGCTTCGGTGAAAGGTCATAGCGAAAAGGTTATGTCTTCCCCACCGTGCACTGAAGGGTCTTATCAGTATTGTTGATGGTGTTTTCTGCACAACAACAACTCAGACAAAAAATGATATTCTATCTCTCTTGAAAGATAATCTTCAACAATAAATTGTTGAAAATCACCCCAAGGTCTCTTGGGTGTCAGGTCTTGACAATGCATAAACAACTCAGATAATATGTGAAAATGCTGGTAATCACAAGGGGCCTTACAAATGAACAATGTTGGAAGTGAATTTTCATCAGATGCAACAATATAGTAATGCTTTCAATCCTAAAACTAACCCAGATTCAAAACAAACAACAAAAGAGATAAGGGTTCAGAGAAATTTCTAAATCTAAACTATTTCTAAGATTAACAATGCAAATGATAAACACTTGAAATGGACCAATCCCAATGAAACCAATCTCTGCTTGACCAAGATAAATCTACAATCTTACATAAACAATGCAATCTTCTAAGATTTCAAAGATTTTCATATCATGAACATTCACCCAAGACAACCCAATTGTAGTTGAAATGAATAAATCTCCACAATTGAACCAAGCACAATGAGTATATTTAGTCCAGACTAACTTTGCAAAACAACTAACCATCAACTAGCTGTAAAAAGTATGGACCAGGGATTGCTGCAAACACTTCAAACATTAAATCATGAACATCATTGAATCAGATTTAAATCTAAATCTAACAACCTTGAGCAATCTGAAAGATTGAATCATAAGAACCATGCAAGATAAGTCAACACAAAAGAGATCACCAGAAAATTACAATGCCTTCAATTGTATTGAATCACCAAACTTCAACAACAATTCCAATGTTCTATTACAGCATTTGCTTGAAAGAAGCTAACTCCTAACTCTAATTACTGCTAAACTCGCTTGTATCTATTCATGTATTCCTCTATTCTCTATTCTACCTATCTACTCCTTACAAATGAGGCAAAAATGCCATTTATAGAAAACCCCAAACATGTCGGCCCAATTAGATTTTACAATAATAACTGGCCTCAAAACAGGTCGGCCTAATTAGATTTTACAATAATAACTGGCCTCAAAACAGGTCGGCCTAATTAGATTTTACAATAATAATTGGCCCCAAAACAGGTCGGCCAGGAGAATTTCAAAATAGGACAAGATTTGCATTAAATGCATGAATATTATCCATGTCGGCCAAGGATCTCCAGCAAGATCAAATTCACGTGTCTTCCAGAAAGTCCTCCAGCTGTAGACAGTTTTGATACGGATTCCTATGTAGGCCCCATTTTAAAATTTTAAATTGAACATTTCCAGATTTCCCTCTTTTGGCACGAATCCATATGCAAGTCCCTCTTTTAATATTTGTTTAGTCCTGAAAAATAGATATCATCATTAATAGCCCACATGTCCAAATTAAATTTGAATAAAATCTTGGCCTTTAAGAAAAACTTACATTTTTATAAGGAAACTTTCCATTTTTAGAATTTTTTCCACTTTTGGAAATTTTATTTTCAAAATCTTTCAAGAAATTTTCATTTTCGGGAACATTTTAAAAATTCCATTTTGGAAAAAATAAATAAATAAATAATTATTTTCGAAAAAATTTCCATCCTGGGAAATTTCAGATTTGGACCCTTCCAGGGAAATCAGACCAAGGGAAAAATTTGGGAAAATCAGAATTGGAATGGTGAGGAAAATCCGGGTCAGGCGGAAAATCCGAACATAAAAAAAACTCAGACTTCGCTCAGATCTGGAATTTTCATGGAAATCGGGAAAATCCGGATGGAGCGAAAAAATCCTGGACTGGACTAAAAACCCAGATTTTTGCACAAAGCCGGATTTTGAGCAGAATCCGAGAAAATCCAAACAGACCGAAAAATCCCGGATTGGGGTAAAAACCCGGATTTTGCTCAGAACTTAGTTTTTTCAAAGTGTAACCTGGGGAAAGGACTTGGACAAGCAAGATGAACATCTAAGGACCTCCGAAGGCAATGAAATCAATAAAATTAAGAGGCCAAAAGACACCAAAAGCTAGAGCAAAAAGAGGGTCCCCACTTTCAGTGGGGCGTGTGTGCAAAACTGCACAACAAGTATAAGGAGATAGCTTCACCAGAATGTCATACCGAAGTGGAGATTTCTCCCCGAAATGAAGCAGAGCTCGGCAAAGGGGGGAAAGATTCAGCATGAGTCTCACCAAACACAGAGGAGCCTTCGGCATAACGTAGGGAGCTCGGGGAGACCTCTTCCCGACCGGCAGGAGTCAGGTCGAAAGAAAAGGAGTCGGCCGAGGGTTCATACTTTGGCGTGAGTCTCACTGAGCAATGAAGCCTTCAAAATGAAAAAGAGTTCACCGAATGGAAAGGATTTATGTGCAAAGTCTCAGCGATACCAAGGAGTCTTGCCAAAGTGAAACGAAATATGTGTTCGCCAAAGTTAAAGTGCCTTCGGCACAACCTCTTCCCGAAATCAGGATGTCTGGCTGATAGAAGAAAAGGAGCCCAGCGGGATGACTTCCACAGACGTCGGCGAGGTCTCCCTAACATGAATTCCATCGATATAGCGACTGACTATCGGAGTGATGTCCTATCGATATCACGTGGTCTCAGTGACAGAGAGGGATCTCCACGTGACATGTCAACCCACTGATCTCTTGGCAACAAACGGCGTCTTGTCAATGGCTCTGGTAGCATCGGTATGATTTTTAGGTCTCGCTGGGAGCTCTCAACAATGACTCCATGTCTTGCCGATGCTTGTGAGAAGATTTAACCGCATCGGGGAGACACGATTAGTGTCTCACCGATATGCGGTTCAACAAGGAAAGTTTTGACCGCCCAAAGAAGCTGCATGGTTTTCACTCAGCCAATCAGAGAAATATGAGGGTAAACTATGGCAGTCTGAGGAGCATCAACAGGATGAAGGGAAATGTGTATCTGTCACAGGCTCATAGCATTCAAGGTGCAGCTGAAGTAGCTCAACTGGACACGATGGATCGAATGAATGCGGTAGCTGAAGAATATCTGAAGAAGGCTTCCAAGAGCGGTTCTTCACACCAACACCAACAACAGGGACATGCAGGCTTCAGCATTAACTCAGCAAAAGATCTAAGGGAAAATCCTATCCCGAATCAGGATATTTTTTGTAAGCCCTAAGGGGCCGACATGCAGCCTATATATAAGGCATTTTTTGCCTTTTTGTAAATAGTTCTGATTATGCATTCAAGGGAGTTAGTGATTTTTATCAATCCTTTCTCAATTAATGTATGTTTCTGTAACTCAATTGGAATCCTGAATACAACACAGAGTTTACCTTGGAATTGTGTGTTCATGTTTGTATTGATTCTCATTTCTGTATCTTTCTTTTGAACATGCAAGTCTTTAACTGTGTTTTATAATTCTGTATTCATATCTTAGAGCTGTGAAATTAATCTTTCCTTCCTGAGATGTGTGTGTGGGCCAAACCTATTAGGACTAAAGCATTAAGTCTGAAAGAAGTTGCTCTGAGAATATAAATTAGGCCTTCAAGTGTATGTTCTTCCTGTGTTCATTTCATGATTTCTCATTAATACGGTGTATCACCATAGGTTTAGTTTCATTTTTATGTATCTCTTCCCTCTTTTCTTTTAAATAATTAGTAGTTTAGGTGATACCCAAAGGAAGTCGGCCTTCTCTAGAGGTTCATTTCAGTTATAGGTGACCCACAGCCTGTAGATGATCCCATGTTGCTCTAGAATGCTCAGTTTCTTGTAAACTTTGCACAGGGTGCGATTCTAGGTGACAACAATAACTACTCACAACATGGTGTTTAGCAATTTCTTTAATGTGGTGGCATACACTAGCATTATCATTTTGAATTTTTTGACTATATCTTATGTTTCTTAATGTGGTCTTCTTACTTCATGTGATGTGTCATCTTCTTGGTGGTGTCATTGGGTTTTATGTCCTTCAAGAGTGTGACCTTTCTTCGCATATGGCATTCCTCTTAGTGGTGATGCTATGCATTGCATTCCCTAAGTTGTGAAACTTTTATCCTAGACTTTTCATCTCTTGGAGACATTAGGCACAATATTCCCTAAGATGAGACCTTTCGTGAACTAAGAAAAACCCCTTTGAACATGTCTTATCCTATTTGCATTTTATTCATAAGTGTTTAGCATAACAAAACTTGCTAACCTTGTGAAGCTCGAAGTTACAACCCCTTTTTCATGGCCACCAAGCATAACACACCTTGCTTAATGGAGCCATTTTTGTTCATAAGTTCTTAGCATAACACAACTTTCTAGCCTTATGAAGCTTAAAGTTCATATTTTTGTAACACATTATCAAATTTATCAGAGGTATAGCTTTGGTATGGTTAGTACAGTGAGAGCCTATAGACCTAGTATGACTTTCTCATTGTGCAGAAAGAGCCTGTAGACCTAGCATGAATTTCTCACTTAGTCACTTTCTTGGGGCTCACCTAGTGTATATCGGATTGCACTAGCCTGTGTGAGTGTATTTTGTTTGCATAGTGGACAACGGGTTTCGATTGTGAACATTTTTGGAAAAATAGCTAAGTCTTGATCCACATCGAGTTGGAAAAATAGTCGAGGCTTGATCCACCCCTTTTCTTTTTCTTTTAGTCTTTGACATTATATGATTGAGTATCTTTTCATTGCTACATATATATGTTTAACATAGGCATGTGTCTCCTTGTGCCTTTGTTGGTTTACCATGAGATCTTAGATCTTGGAGGCTTGATCATCCTCAATCTTTTTCATCTTATCTTTCCAACAATTGTACAATTAGACCTCTCTTGATTGTCTACTTTAGTGTGAATTTGATGCAAGGTCATCCTCTCACTAAAGTGGGGGCTAAATGTAGTGTAGAAAAACATATCCCTTTACATTTTCACACTTTTTTTAGGCCCTCTTAATTAAATTGGACTTAATTATGCTTTAATAAGCCCTATTATTCATCTACAAGCCTAATAAATTGCATTTTTTGAAGGGGAAACTTGACAATAATTAATTCCAATAAATAACACTTTACCTTGAGCAATGTGTGTTCCAGGAATACCTAGACCTGGGACCCATTCACCCATGGGTGAATGGGTCCTCCATAGGCCTTTAAACCTAAATTTAAAATATGTTTTTGATGGTATTTTAAGTTCCTCGAATCTATATTTCAATGTCAACTTGTAATATTTCAATTTTTAGGAAATTAAGGATGCATACCTATAATATAAGGTTATTTTATCATTTTAACACCTAGAATTTCAAGAGAATTTTTTAAGGGAAATTTGACAAGGAAAAAGTTGATGATCAAGAGCATTCAAGAGTAGAATTATTAGTGATTTATTTAGACAATCAAGATCCAATCATCATTTCAAAGTCTTCTTGCATCATGCATGTTTTTGGAGCTAACATTATGATGTAGATTTCAAGATCAAGTCAACCATTCAAACATTGATTCAAGCATCAAGATCCACATCCATTGAATCAATTTCATACAAGATCAACATCAACATTACAAATATCCATTCAAAGGTTTATTCAAGGGTTTGGTGAGTTGCAACATATCTTGTTCATTCATAATTCCTTTCCACATTTCATTTATTTTAATTCAAGGTTTAATTACCGAAATGGGGTTTGACCAAGGCAAATCCCCATTCACCAAAAACAAATAATTTTTCCCTCTTATGTTTGTGTTGCATATTTAGGTTGAAGAAGGATTGAAGATCTCTTGAAGTGCAAGATTGGAAAAGTTGTCAAAGTTGCAAAAAGTTGTCAAATATTTCATCAAATCACAAAATCTCGCCTAAATATCTGATTTATGACTTTACGACATTGAAACCAGGTGTAGAGGTTCAAATTATCCTGATTGATATCGTGCACCTGATCCTAATTTACTAACATCAAATCTCCCTGAATCACTTCTTTACTAACCATTTAATTAAATAATCCTTATTTAATTAATTCATCTTAATTCCTCTGTTAATCAAATAAATCAACTTTATTTAGTTTAATCATTATCTTCTTTTAATTAAATAAATAATTTTATTTAATTAATCCTAATGTTCCTCTTTTAATTAAATAAATCATTTTATTTGGTTAAATCATATTTCCTCTTTTAATTAAATGAATCACCCTTATTTGATTAAATCTAACATCATCCCTTTTAATTAAATAAATCAAACTTTATTTAATTAAATTTCCATTATTCCTCTCATTTGATTTAAATAAATCCAAAAATCTAAGTCAAATGTCAAACTAAACTAATTTCCATCTAAGTTAATTAAATCCTGATTAACTCAACTCTAATCCATCAAATCCTCTAGATTTTGCAACTTGCACACATAAATCAATTTATTTGATTTATTAATTCTTCTATTTCCATTCAAAAGGGCATCTGTTTGGAATATTCCACCAATTTTAAATCTCCCTCCCAAAAGGACTTATCCTCAAACATGACATTTATAACTCTTACAAGTCCTTTTTCTTGAGCCAAGTGGCATTAACTCCTCTTTCACATCTCCCTCCACAAGCCATCTTTCAAATTTCAAATTTCCACCTAATTGCATTTATTTGCACATTGATCAAAATGTGCTCCACCTCTCTTTAATAGCATGTTGACAAGTGGCACATTGTTATTGGTTCATCTTTAGTCCCACATCCTTCATGTTTCTCATTCCTCCATCCTTCTTTCCTATAAATGGAGAGCTTCTCTATTGATTTTGGATTCACAACTTGAGGCAAAGTCATTATCTACAAATTTGGAGCAAGTTCATCATCATTTTATCAAAGTTTTCATAGTTTTTCATCAATCTTAGCTAGGTTATTGCAAATTTTACCAAGGACCACATTGTTCATCATCAAAGCTTGCAAGGAATTGGGAAGGGATACTTTCCACATCAAAGTAGCACCAATTCCCCCATGGGATGCTAGGTTTGAGTATTTGAATAGGATTTAAATAGCTTTCATTTGGTTTCTTTGCTTTATTTCTTGTTCATTGTGCTTTGAATGAATCTCATGGGGAATGCTAGTTTAGATTTGTTTATTGACTAACATTGTGTTGTTTGTCTATGTTTGAGTAGGTCTAGATCAACCGTTTGTTGGTAACTCAAGGCCAGACAACTAAGAGGGGGGAGGGGGGTGAATCAGTTGTCATCGAATCTCAAACTTATTCAACGTATTAACCTTATTCTTATGTCTGATCATTAATCATGAAAGAATAAATGAACATATCATAATCACACATAACACCAAGATTTTTACGTGGAAACCCTGTTAGGGGAAAAACTACGGTGGAGATCATTCCACAAGATTATACCCTATTGAAAGTATAAGAAATATGAATGGGGAATGTACATGAATTCAAGCACACTGCCTAGAGCTCACTGCTCAAATACAAATAGGCTTACTGCCCAAAGGAAGACACACTGTCTTACAGAAAGGTTTTGATTAAATCCATCAGACTTTGAACTGAGAAAATAGCATCTGCTAATGCCTGGTTACAATTCTAGTTAAGTTCATGAACAATTCTTCACTCTCCTTCACTCTCCTTCACTCTTCTTCACTCTCTACTCTACCTTTGAATGATCTGAACATTATTCACACACATGACTCATACACTTTGCACGCTCATGCACTTTCATACATCCAAATGATTAAAACAATCGCTCTTATATATCTACAACAAGAAATTACATCGTTATAAGTCGGCCTCAATGAAATAATAAAATGAATATAAACAGTCAGCCCAAATCAATAAATATTATTCATGCAAATACACCAAGGTTGGCCACAACATAGTGAAGACCAAAAACAACATCCTCAAACATGAACCACTTCAATTAATTACACCTCAAAGATCCACAACATGCTTCAACACCTAGTCGGCCATGAACATGCAAGAAAAAATATCAGATTACGAGCACAACAATCAATGCGGATGTGCAACACAGATAGAGCATGAACTAGAAACATCCAAAAACACCATGAAACACTAGAGAAGCATCTGCAACAACTGAACTTATAGAAATCACATGATCTTCATTCAGGAACACAAACTGAAGTAACAAAAAATTGTCAAAATACAAATCTTCATAACCTGATCAAATCTTCACACGGATCTTTGAAAATTGACGTGGATAAACTAGATACACTCATCAAGAAACCCTTTAGACCACAACCTCATATCAGCAACATATTGATCACACCGACAGACTAAACTTTACTTCACCACTAACAACCTATAGCACTTCTTATTACAATTTTCTCAATATCCTCGACATATACAACTTCTAATGCAACAATGCTAATAGTTTTGATGTCAATGACAACCACATATTAGCAACACACCACAACATCCAACAATATCCCCCTTTGGCATTGATGGCAACACATGATGTGAAAAATACCATCAACACAACTACACTTATTCCCCCTTAGGTTTTGACTCTTCTCCTTAGCTCTTCTCTTCCAAAAGGATTTTTCGCATTTCTCTTCTCCCCCTTTGACATCAATGGCAAAGATCTCTTCTATGCAAGCTCTGAACCACATATCTGAACACCTGAACTTTTGAACATCTAACTACTCCCCCTAAGTAGTAGGCACTACAACATCAATTCAGATCATAATATGATCATGAAGTGCACAGATTGATGCAAACCAATGCATCCTTAGTTTTGATTAGGAGGGGTAATCACCCCTAACTTCCCTCTGAAATACTCAAAAGTATCCTTAGGCAATGACTTAGTAAATATGTCTGCAATCTTCTCCTTAGTAGGCACATACTCCAATCTGACTTCCTTTTCACTTACCTTCTCTCTCAAAAAGTGAAACTTAATAGATATATGTTTGGTCTTGGAATGCAACATCGGATTCTTAGAAATGTTAATAGCACTTGAGTTATCACATAATATAACAATAGGCTCATCATACACAACTCCAATATCCTTCAACATATGTTTCATCCACAGGACTTGAGTACAATTATTAGCAGCAACAATGTATTTGGCCTCAACAGTAGACAAAGAAATAGCATTCTTCTTTTTGCTTAACCATGAAATCAACTTCTTTCCCAAGAAAAATTCTTCACCACTGGTACTTTTCCTATCATTCACATCTCCTACCCAATCAACATCAGTAAAGACACTCAAAGTAAGATCATCAACTTTAGGATACCATAGACCAAAATCAACTGTCCCCTTCAAGTATATGAAAATCCTCTTCACAACAATCACATGAGACTCTTTAGGATCAGCTTGAAATCTAGCAACAATACATACAACATTCATGATATCAGGCCTAGTATGAGTCAGATAAAGCAATCCACCAATCATTGATTTGTATCTAGTCTGATTTTCCTTTGGAGAATCATCATCAGTTGTCAACTTGCATCCGATCACCATTGGTGTACCAACTGGCTTTGAATCTTCCATACCAAATTTCTTCAGCAATTCTTTCACATACTTGGACTGAGATATGAAGATCCCTTTATTTAATTGAGTAATTTGCAATCCCAAGAAAATTTTCATCTCTCCAATCATTGACATTTCAAATTTATTCTACATCTCATTAGCAAACTTCATGCACAAGCTATTGTCTCCTCCAAATATGATATCATCAACAAAAACTTCCATAATCAAATATTTATCATCATTCTTGAAATACAAATTACTATCAACAATACCTTTATTAAATCCAAGCTTCACCAAATACATATCCAATCTAGCATACCAAGCTCTAGGGGCTTGCTTGAGTCCATAAAATGCTTTCTTCAACTGAAAAACCATATCTCCTTGATCAGTTAATTGAAATCCATTTGGTTGCTCAACATACACCTCTTCTTCCAATTCACCATTTAGAAAAGAAGATTTGACATCCATTTGATAAACTTTGTAGTCTTTGTAAGCAACATAAGCAAGAAACAATCTCACAGCTTCAATTCTAGCAATAGGGACAAAGGTTTCTTCAAAATCAATACCTTCCATTTGTGAATATCCCGTACATACCAATCTTGTTTTGTTTCTAACCACTTCACCTTGCTCATTCAGTTTGTTTCTAAAGACCCATTTAGTTCCAATTACATTCTTATCCTTAGGTCTGGGAACAAGAATCCAATTATCATTCTTTTCAATTTGTTGTAGTTCTTCTTTCATTGCTTCAACCCAATGTTCATATTTGCATGCTTCATTCACATTTGTAGGCTCAGTCTTTGAAATCAAGCAATATTCTTCTACAATCTTTCTCCTAGTTTGGACACCTTTGTTCTTATCACCTATGATTTGATTCTCTGAATTGATTCAATCATACATACCTCAGAGTCTTCTTAGAATGTTCTTCAACTTCAGGATCTTCTGATCTCTCTTTTGTTCTTTCACCAGTTTCTCCTTCTTATTTGAAGTCTGACCTTTGTTTGTACTATCACTCTGATCATCAAAATCATATCCATAGGTTCTTGATAGTGTACTAAAGTCTTCATCAACCTTAACATTTTCACTTTCAACCATCTTCTTCAATCTTTTATTGTAACACCGGTAGGCCTTGCTCTTAGTTGCATAACTCAGAAAGATTCCTTCATCACTCCTAGCATTAAACTTTCCTATATCTTCATCTCTTTTGATATAACACTTGCTTCCAAAGATCTTGAAATATTTAGCAGTAGGATTTTGACCAGTCCATAGCAAAAAAGATGTCTTACCAATATCACCTTTGATTTGTACCCAGTTAAGTGTGTGCACAGTAGTACTCACAACTTCTCTCTAGTAGATATGAGGTACATTTCCTTCCAACATCATGGTTCTAGTAGCATCTAGAACTGTTATGTTCTTCCTTTCCACAATTTCATTTTGTTGAGGGGTCCGCGGTGCAAACAACTGTCTCTTTATTCCATGCTCTTCACAAAAAGAATTAAACTCACCAAAAGTGAATTCACCACCTCTATCCGATCTCAGACACTTAATATTTAGACCTGTCTCTATCTCAACCGTAGCCTTAAAAATATTGAACTTTTCTAGAGCTTCAGATTTCTCCCTTAAGAAAGTAGCCCACAACATTCTTGAGTAGTCATCAATAAGCAACATGAAGTATCTATATCCTTGTAAACTTCTAGTTCTAGCAGGACCACACAAATCAGTATGCATGAGATCCAACAATCCATTTGAATTTTTTTGTTTACTCCAAAATGAAATTCTTGTTTGCTTTCCTAACTGACATTCTTTGCATATGGCATTAGCAGGTTTCATCAACTTAGGAAGATCTCTCAGAGCCTTAGTAGAACTTATCTTCACAATATTATCAAAGTTAACATGACACATTCTCCTATGCCACAACCAGCTTTCATCAACTTGAGCAATCAAACAAATTTTACTAGCAGCACTCAGGTGGAAAATATTACCTTTTGTTTTTGTACCTAATGCAATCACATTTCCAGAATTTCCCAATATTTTTCACTTACCATCCATACATCAAACTAAAGATTGTATCCCTTATCAACCATTTGTCCAACACTCAAAATATTATGCTTCAAACCTTCAACATACAAGACATCATCAGTATTATGCTTACCATCAAGAGAAATACAACCTCTTCCATGGATCACACCAGTTGTATTATCACCAAATCTCACAACACCACCATCATATTTTTCCAAATTCACAAACTTATTTTTATCTCTTGTCATATGATGAGAACAACTACTGTCAATTACCCATTCATTTTTCTCTTCAACTCGAGCAGCTAGGGCTTTCTCCACATTTGTAAAACTAGTAGATTCAATAGGCACTGGATTATTTTCCTTGATAGCAATAAATACAAATCCATCTTCACTTGCATTTCCTTTGCCAGATTCATCATCTGTCACACCTTCATCAGCACCATAGTAACACCTCTTTTGGAATTTAGCCTTGGAAATTCTTTCAGGACGCCTTGATGCAAAATGACCTATCTTATTGCAAGAGAAACCTTTAATAGGCAACCTTCCTTTATACTTACCTTGTCCTCTAGCTTCTCTTTTCATAATCAATGCTTCAAGTTCTTCTAGCTCTCTTTCTTCTTCATCCAAAAGTTTCATTTCATCCTCATACTTGAATGTCTTTCTTGATGTACTTTCACCTGTATTATATATTTGTTTATCTCTTCTAGAAGTAGTAGCCTTGGATGCAAATTCAACATTAGGAAGGGCATCACCAAATTCACTCAACTCAAAAGCAGCCAGCTTACCAATCAACATATCTTTGGTAACATTTGTTATAGTACAGATCTCTTCAATAGCACTAGCCTTAACTTTGTAGGAATCAGGCAAGGATCTAAGCACTTTAGCAACAATCTCATATTCATCTATCTATCCACCAGCACATCTGATACCACATACAAGTTCATTTGCTCTTTGCATGAAAGTAGTAACATTTTCATCATCACCCATTTTCAACTTTTCATACTTCCCTTTCAGTCTGTCTAGCTTAGCAATCTTCACATTAGCATCTCCTTCATACAAGGTCTCCAACTTTTTCTAAAT
The DNA here is from genome assembly GCA_007258455.2 of Sequoia sempervirens. Lineage (NCBI taxonomy): Eukaryota > Viridiplantae > Streptophyta > Pinopsida > Cupressales > Cupressaceae > Sequoia > Sequoia sempervirens. The sequence goes on from VDFB02271358.1 coordinate 291,541,768, forward strand.
CTCATAAGCAGTCTTCAGATCCATCACATTTGTCATCTCAGTATCAGTCAAAGCACTCAACAAAGCTTCCTTAGCCCAGATATTATATTTCGCATCCCTGATCTCAGTAGAAGTAGTAGGACCGTTCTGAGCAATAACATATATATTTTCTGTAATGCTCCAGTACGGTTCACCAATGCATCTCAGATGGCACTCCATTCGAGTCTTCCACAAAGAATAATTTGTTCCATCAAATCTAGGACTATCCTTCTTATAAGTTGCCATCTTGGATCATCTCAATCTATTAAACTTCTTCCAAGGAACTTAGCTCTGATACCAATTTTTGGCAACTCAAGGGTAGACAACTGAGAGGGGGGTGAATCAGTTGTCACCGAGTCTCAAACTTATTCAACTTATTAACCTTATTCTCAGATATGATCATTAATCATGAAAGCATAAATGAACAACACATCAGAATCACACATAACACCAAGATTTTTACGTGGAAACCCTATTAGGGGAAAAATCACGGTGGAGATCAGTCCACAAGATTATACCCTATTAAAAGTATAATAAAATATGAATGGGGAATGCACATGCATTCAGGCACACTGCCTAAAGCTCACTGCTCAAATACAAATAGGCTTACTTCCCAAAGGAAGACACACTGTCTTACAGAAAGGTTATGATTAAATCCATCAGACTTTGAACTGAGAAAATAACATTTGCTAATGCAAGGTTATAATTTCGGTTAAGCTCATGAATAATTCTTTACTCTTCTTCACTCTCCTTCACTCTTCTTCACTCTATACTCTACCTTTGAATGATTTGAACATTATTTGCACACATGACTCATACACTTTCATACATCCAAATGATTAAAGCAATCGCTCTTATATATCCGCAACAAGAAATTACATCGCTATAAGTCAACCTCAATGAAATAATAAAATGAATATAAAAAGTCAGCCCAAATCAATAAAGATTATTCATGTGAATCAACCAAGGTTAGCCACAACATAGTGAAGACTGAAAACAACATCCTCAAACATGAACCACTTCAATTAATTACACCTTGAAGATCCACAACACGCTTCAACACCTAGTCGTCCATGAACATGAAAAACATGAACACACAAGAGAAAATCTTAGATTACAAGCACAACAATCGATGCAGACATGCAACACAAATAGAGCATGAACTCGAAATATCCACAAACATCATGAAACACCAAAGAACCATCCATAGAAACTGAACTTACATAAATCACATGATCTTCATTCAGGAACACAAACTGAAGTAACAGAAAAACTGTCAGAATACAAATCTTCATAACCTAATCAAATCTTCACGTGGATCTCTGAAACTTGATGTGGATAAACTAGATATACTTATCAAGAAACCCTTTAGACCACAACTTCATATTAGCAATGTACTGATCACACCAACAGACAAAACTTCACTTCACCACTGAAAACCTATAGCACTTCTTATTACAATTTTCTCAATATCCTCGACATATACATCTTCTAATGCAACAATGCTAATAGTGTTAACATCAATGACAACCACATATTAACAACATGCCACAACATCCAAAACCATTCACATTTTGGCACTGGGAGGGAAAATCTTGAGAAATTAACACATTTTTTGTCAAAATTCTGCATTTTTTTTTGTGTCTTTAGGAAAGAGCGACGTTGAAAGGTGCAAACAGTGACGCTATTAGTCTAGCGACGTTGTCAACACTCCAAAACACAACGCTGAATTCATTTTCCTGAGGCCGGACTAGACAAACTCCAAAGTGCGACACTGAAGAGAAATTGTGACGCAATCGCGGTCTCTGGTTTTCCACTGAGCGACGCTGACCTCACCAGAGCGACACTGATTTACTCAAACTACGATGCCTCTATGGATTGCGACCCTGGAGTTGGGTAAAAGGTCATTTTTTAGTTTTAATTCAACATGTGTTTTTTTATTTTGATCACCTTTTACTTCTAACCTATTTGTGGCTCTATTTCCTGTAGGCTAACCAGTTTTTGTAGGTTGAAGTGATCAAGAGGGAAAGGAGGAAATGAAGACAAGGCTTCTTATGGAATTATCACATGATTTGTAAACAAGTGTTTTTAAACACTTTGGGAATAATTATAATCCCATCTTAAGGATTTTATCATCTTCAAGTTTTTTAGGACTCAAATAAATCTCTTTTGGGTTTTAAAATGAACAATCAAAGGGTTAAAAAGAACTTTAGGAACTTACTAGAGTTGGTTTTGGATTTAAAAATTCAACAAGCAAACTTCAAACTTCATCTTGGTGCTATATAAAGAATCCATTACTGCTTTGAATTATAAAATGAACATGTGTTTTTTGTGTTTTGTAATCTTTTTTACAAAGTAATATCATTCAAAAGGTGTATGCACTTCTCTCACATTTCACGGAAATCTTGAGAATAAAAAGTCTTTTTGTGATATTAAGTTGTATAAAATATTACCTCCACACTTCAATTTGGGCTTTTAAAATTGAATAAATCTTGCTAGTGTGAGTTAGGTATATTGTGTGTGTTCTCTCTTTGTTCACACAAATAAAGACTGATCAAACTACGGATGTGCTTGCTCACTTTTGTTTACCTTTAGAGGGGCTTTCCTAAGACTAATTTGAAGGTGACTCCAACTGGTTTTTCACTTGAGCCGGTATACAAATGGATATGACTAAACTGTCAAGTCCTCATGGTATGTAGGCCTTAGCCGTACAGTGTCTTTCAGAATGGGGTACTACCGTAAAAAGTATAAGAGCCCCTAGTAGGATTGATTAAAGCCTTTAGTGGCTTGTTGGATTCTCGCAAGGTGCCATGTCCCCGACCACCCTAACTAAGAACCAATTTGTATAGAGGCCAAAATCCTTACTATTTGTTGGTGCAAGAACGGCCGTCCTGTATGCCTCCTACAATGATTCAAAAAACTAGGCCCCTACAGCCATGATTCCGAGATTGGACATCTAACCTGAATAGTTATTTCAATCATCATGAAGGTGCATTTAACTTGTCAACCCAAGGATATGAACTTGAAATGGGTTAGCACAGTATGTGCACTAGGAACCCAAAGTAGCCATTTTCATTCTACAACTAAGAAAGACACAATGCTGAAAGTAAATTGCTTGGAAAGGAATAACATAAATGTTAATCATCAATCAACAACTACAGCAAGCTGGAATGCATAACAAAGATGAAAATTTGAGCAAACAAACATGACACTACTCTATCTGCTTTCGCTGCAGGAACATTCACATAATGGAATTCTAGTAGCTGCACGAATAGCCGATGCCAGATTCTTAACTAATTACTGAACAAAAAGTAATACTAAACTAATACTAAACTAAAGGATAGATTACTCACCAAGTGGGCCCCCTTGGATAAGTATCCTCTAAAACTAATGATAACTCAAATGCTCAATCTTTTAACTTCATTTCATTCACTGTAAATCATGAGTACAAAAGAGTAGTATATTTGTATTACTGAAAACTCAAGAATGCAAGTACAATATCAAATTGTGCAACCTTTAGAGAAGGATCATCTAATCCTTATTTATATTATCAACTAAACAAGGCGGTCAACTCCACAAACTGGGAGGAGGCCATTTTAGGGAAAATAGAGAAAGTGGAGCAGTGGCAATTATGCATGCATGGAATCCGATCAAACATGCAGGTCCAAGCACATATTTAGCAAGCAGTAACACCCATGTTTTCTCAACATCATTAAAGTCCACTACAAGGCGGTTACATTCAGTTTGCATGAGGAATCTCCTATCATCGACCTCCTTTGACCTTTGAATGATTCCTTGGCTGGACGTTATGGTGCATGCCCAACTAGCGGTGTCTTCCTCAATTTAGCATCCTTAAATTAAATCTGCATGGCAATGCTAGTACGCACAATAATTACATATATGTAACCACCTTAAGGAACATTTATTAACCACATGCAAGATTAATATAGATAGTCCATATAACATGTCATTATCATTAAAGGTTTGCATAAATAAGATTAAGCCCAATGTCAATAGTTCTGAGGAAATATCATAAAAAGTATCAACACTTAACATCAAGGTCCATGATATCTTCAACAAATAAACCATAAATTCTACCCAAAACCAGACCATAAACTAGGCTCATCACTTCCCCCAACCTAAGGTCTTGTTGGTCCTCCAATAGGGGAAGGGTTATTCTTCTGCTTGGTCAATGATCTGAAATTTGCAACTGGCAACTATCTCGCATCAGAGTGTGCTATGTGTGAATCAAGATCCCAATAGAATCCTCCCAATTTGTCCAATCTGCTCCATCTCTATTTTTCTTCAACAATATCATATTGGTAGAACCTAAAGTTTGGTACAGGCCACATTAGGATGGGTGGCTGAAAAGTCAGGGGAAGCCAAAATCGCCCTTTTGTCCTTCCAATGTGAATATATGTGTCAATTCTTTTAAGGGTTGTCACATAGTTCTGGATGGAATGAGGCTCAACCTTCTTGAGATCATCAGTTAGGTTGTTCCATCTTTGTGAGAGGTATCTTTTCATAGTTTCCTCTTTTTCTTTTTCCTTTGCCTCATATTCACTGTAAACTGCTTCTATCCAAGGCATAATCCTATTGACATAGCTAGGTCTGAAAAGCATTTTGTGCCATTCCCTAAAAATATCCCCTAGATTCCATTTGCTTATAAGCCACATATTGTTGTCCCCAACTAATCTCATTTTGTACCCAAGACATAAATGCCCTTAATTGGACATCCCCAACATAAAATAGTGGATTCCAATCATGGTCTTGAGTCACAACATAATTATGCAAATAAAACTCACATAGCAAATTCTTCATTTCAGGGGAAGCAATCCAATAAGCATTGAAAAATTCAGTAGGGGTCTCAATAGAAGGGTTCAAACCTGAGAAAATTCTTGCTAGCCTAAAAGAAAGATATTTCTCCTTCAAATGCAGAGTATAGACCCTTGGAGGGGTCATACATTTCAAAATCTGTGGTACCAAGGTTGCCATATCATCCACCTTCTTCTTTAAGGTGGCAATTTTTGCATCTTTGTCTTCAATTTCTTCATCTCTCTTTTGAATTTCCTTCTTCAATCTGCATTTTTCCTCCTTCCATTCCTCTTCTCTTCTTTGCATCTCTTTCCATAAATGCATGGCAACCTTGTGCATTGAAAAATCAGGGGGGTTATGTATTCCTACCAGCATCTTCTCTGGCACTAATGCTAACTATAAGGATTCAAGTTGTCCCGTCAATTCTGGCTACAGGGGTACTGATTGTTCTCCCAATTTGGGTTGTTGTTGTAGGAACTCCTACTCTTGTTCTTGTTCTGGCTTTTGCTGCAGGATCTCTGGCTGTAGGAAATCCTAATTTTCCTCATACTCTTGATTTTCCATTTCTCCTACAATGTTAGCAAGATCATCCAATGTTATGTTTGTTGTCATCTTAAATATATCTTCTTCCTCGACATTCTCCTGCCCCATTGCAACTTTTGTGTCCCCCTGTGATATTTCTCTAGACTTAGGGCTTTCCTGCAGAGGCATACCAAAGGTTGACTGGGCTGGTCTTGCTTTCCTATGTGGGCTCTCATATTTTTCTTTGGCTACAACATGAATAGTGTCAGCCTTTCTCTTCTTAAAGCTTGGCACCTCTTTTTTTTGTTGGCTGCCTTTTGGATTTTCCTTTTCTTGTTTCTACCTCTCTTTTGTTCCCTAGTTTTCATTAGAATTCCAAGTGGAACATCATCATCAGAGTAAGGGGAAGAACTTTCTTTGTCTGAGTGCTCTATCCCAGAAGAGCTAATTTCTATGGTTTCTTCTACTGCATGAGGGTTTACACTAGGGCCTGCACCAGATGTTGAAGCACCAAGAGTGGATTCAACCACGCTCAATCTCTTGCTAGACCTATGGGGTTGAGGTAAAACCCTAGGTTGTAAATTCTCAGGTCTAATTTGATCAATTTTTATGAATTCTTCTCAGGTCATTCCAGATACATCATACAGAGACTTCTCAACTAACAATTTAATTAGACAATGGTGGGAAATAGAATTGTCCTTACCTTTCTAAGTCTCGACCACCATGATTGAAATAACGTTGTATAGCATGTTCGACACATTCATCCTCCTTTCGTGCCTCATGTGATTCAAAAGCTTAAAGTGCACGGAATGCAAATTCGACTGGAAACCTTCATAGCTGATGTATTTGATGGCATAGATAGCTATCTACTTCCATGGTTTGGTTTAAGACATTCTCTTCACTCCCTATTTATTTATGCTCAATGAAGGGTTGTTTGGCTCTGTAAATTCAGCCCTAGCCAACCTAGCATCTTTAGAATCAGGGTAATTTTCACCATCAACAGGTAACCCTATAACTTCTATAATTCTTTCTTCAGTCGCTATGATCTCCAGCCCTTTTATCGTGGCCTTGCCTTCAGACAATGTCTGGGTGAATTCTAGTGCAATGTCTTCATTGAAATCATCCAATTTTAGGAAGTAGTCTATCCACTCATAGTTTCTAAATTCGGCCATGCATTGTGCATCCTACAATAATACATTGTGCACAGTGGGTTCATTTTGAATTAACCCACCTCCCATTGTCTACAATCAAACAAACACTCTGCAGTTTCCTTCCTGCAATTCTCGTTTGAAAACCAAATTCACCTTCCTACAACACTTGCTAAATTTCCAATGTCAATGTCCACTGAATTTTCCCTTTTTACCTTTTGTTTGCAATGCAACTTGAGATATACCAGGGTCAATAATGGAAAGGAAGGAGTAATAAAGGAAAGCTATGATGGAGAGAAATGGCGACAGTTGGTGTCACTTCACAAATGTGAGTCGTCCTCTCATTCAAATTTCAAATCGGCTCAATTTAAATTTTGCTGGCATAAACTAGCATGGACTGACATGTGGGAAAAATATTCACATCTTTTTCCTCCCCCCAACCTAAATTTGGGCATGTGTCCTCACATGTGGGATGAAGATTTGACAGGGTAGGGAATATTGGCATGCTATGGTGAACATCTATACTAACGTACAACAATTAAATGAATGCACTTAAAGAGAATTAAGATATAGAAATTAATGCACGCATACCTGAATGTGTGGAGGATATGTTGTAAATATTGTAAAGAAAGTATCGTTCACCTTTTTAGGAAATAAGTTGAGCAATTTAATGAAAATGAGGTGGAATGAGATGGAGTGGAATGAAGTGATGTGATGGAAGAGAAAGAAAGGTGGAAATGGATGGGCAGATGGGCGGATGGGTGAAGAAATGGACTCCCATGGAAGTGGAAGTCTTTATTATGAAAAGTATGTACCTTAATTAGCCAGAAGGAGGGACACTAGGTCCACTTCCTTCGGCTGCAGGAAGCTCGGGTGTTGCGTGTTGAGTGAATTGTTGCAGGAATTCCTCCTTAGAAGTTGGCTTGTGATACAATTTGAGGCGATGACCATTGACAAGCAGCTTAAATCTGACTGGGTCAATAGTAATGAGTTGTACAACACCATTAGGGAATAATTCAACAACCTCATATGGTCCTAGCTACCTTGTCTACAATTTTCCTGCATTGTCCTAATACTTTGAGTCATAGATGAGGGCCCAATCTCCTGGTTTGAATTTATTTTCCTTGATGAATTTTTCATGTCACTTGATTCTCTGATTCTACACTACTTATGTGTGATGCAGGGCTTCTCTTCTCATCTCGTCCAAAGAATTTAGTTGCATGATTCTTTTTCTCTGTGCCTCAGAGATATCTATCCCCAAATCTACTGCAGTTCGAAGAGTCTTGTGTTCAAATTCAATGGGCATCATGGTTGTCTTTCCATACAACAACTCAAATGGGGTGAAGCCTGTACTTGTTTTCCAGGTAGTTATGTAGTCCCAAACAGCTTCAAGTAATATATTTTCCCAATCCTTTTTGTGGATAGCTATTGTCTTGGTCAAAATAGCTTCAATTTCTCTATTGGTCACCTCAACTTGGCCATTGGCTTGGGGGTGATAAGGAGTAGACTTTTTGTGTTTGATGTTGTACTCATTGACTAGTGCTGCAACAAGGGTCGATGTGAATTGAGCCCCTTGATCAGTCACTATCTCTCATGGAACTCCATACCTTGTGAAAATCTCCTCATAAAGAAATTTTGCAACCTTGTTATCTCTTGCATGCTTCATGGCCTTAATTTCTACCCATTTAGTTACATAATCAATGCATACCATAATATAGGACTTACCATTTGATGGAGGGTCTATGGATCCTACAAAATCTAATCCCCACTTATCAAAGGGAGTGATTACTACCTGAGGGAAAAGTGGCACCTCATCAGATCTTGTTGGTCTACCCATTCTTTGACATTTGTCACATTTTGTGGTATACCTTCATGCATCCTTGTGGAGTGTTGACCAGTAATATCCTATGTTCAAAATCTTCATTGTTGTCCTCTTGGCTGCAAAATTTCCTCCACATGGTTTGTTGTGGCATGCATGCAAAATTTCATATGTCTCATCTTCTCTCACACATCTCCTCATGACATGGTTTGGTCTAGTATAAAACAAACATCCAGCAATCTATGAGAAAGGAAAATATTTTTCAATGAGTTTCCTCTCTTTCAGAGAGAAGTGAGGAGGAACTCTACCTGTGACCAGATAATTAGCTATGTCAGCATACCAGGGTGTTTATACACCGATGGAGAATAGATGTTCATCAGGAAAAGAGTCATATATGGCTTGATTATCCCCTGATGTAGTCAGTATGGAAAGAAAATCTGCAACAATGTTGGCCTTTCCTAGTTTATCCACAATGGTTATGTCAAACTCTTGCATCAACAATAACCATCCTGCCAGCCTACATGTGATCAAAGGTTTATTCATGAGATATCTAATGGTTGCATGATCAGTGTGCACCAAGACTTGGTAACCTGTTATGTAATGCATGAATTTGTTCAAGGCATAAATCACTACCAACATTTCTTTCTCTGTCACTATATAGTTAAATTCAGCTTCTTGCAAATTTTTGCTGACAAAATAAATGGAATTTTCAATAGCTCCTTCTGTCTATCCTAAGACTGCTCCTATGGCATAATTTGATGCATCTGTATGGATGTGGGAAGGAATCTCCCAATTAGGTCCTTTGAGTACAAGAACATGAGTCAAGGCTACCTTCAAATCAAAAAATGCCTTATCAAAATCTTCAGTCCACTAGAACTCAGCATCTTTAGTGAGGAAGGTATATAATGGTGTTGCTATTTTGCTAAAATCCTTGATGAAATGCCTATAATATCCAACATGGCCCAAAAAATCCTAAAATCCTTCTATTTTGCAAGTATGGGAAAATTTGTGATTACTTCAATCTTTGCAGGATCTACTTGAATTCCTTTGTGAGAGATGTAGTGCCCAAGAACTACACCTTCTTGCATCATCATGAAGCACTTTTCACTATTTAAAGAGAGATTGTGATCTTCACATCTCTGTAAGACTTTCCTATGATTCTCCAATTCTTCATTGAAATGAGTAACATAGGTAGTGAAATCATCCATATAAATTTCCATGAAATCATGAGAAATGTCTGAAAATATGCTAATGACTGCCCTCTAAAAAGTTGTAGGTGCATTGCATAAGCCAAATGGGAGTACTAAGTAGGCATAGGTCCCCCATGGATAGGTAAAAGTGGTCTTCTCCCAGTCTTCTGGTGCAATTTGGATCTGGTTGTAGCCGTTGAATCCGTCTAGAAAAGAAAAGTATTGCTTTCACACAAGTGTGTCCAAAACTTGATCTATGAAAGGTAAGGGAAAATGGTCCTTTTTGGTGGCAGCATTAAGTTCCCTATAATCAACACAAACTCGCCATTTCCCTCCTTTTTTAGGCACAATCACTAATGGGGAAACCCACTGACTATCTGAAATGGGGTAGATAAATCCTGCATCTAGCAACTTCTGTAGTTCTCCTTTTACAATTTCTCTCAGTGCAGGAGAAATTTTTCTTTGTGGCTGCCTCACTAGGGTGCAATCATCTCTAATATAAATTCTATGTGTGCAAATTTTAGGATCCAATCCCTTCATCTCATGATAATCCCACACAAATGCATGTTGATAGGTTGTTAATAAGTTTGCTAATAGCAATTGTTGTTCTTCACTCAGTTTGTTGTTAACATTCAAATACTTTCCTTCTAACACTTGTTCTTGTGTAGTTAACTCTATCATGGTTGCTTCATTAATAGATGGTACCTTGAGTTCATATGGTAGCAATGTATGGGACATACCTGTTGCTGCAAGAAGTTTGTCTGCAGGAACAGTGGCTACAGGAAGAACATTTGCAGGAACAGTGGTTGCAGGAAGAACATACAGAAGTGTCTTGACTGGAGTAGCAGAATGAGAAGATGATGCTTTCTCCACTTCACAATGGTTCTGAATGATGTTAACCAATACTTCATCTTTGTATTGAAGTTGTATGAAGGAGCTTCTACCTAGCATCATAAGCTACGCCACAGAATTAACTCCCTCAGCCTCTTCACCAACATGTGGCCATATGGGGTTATCTTCATCATGGGATGGCTGAGCAGGAGGATAAAGGACAAAAATTTTGGTACTCTTCCCATCATAAATGGTCATGTCTCCTAATCAGCATCCAATATATGCATTTGCATTTGCTAACCATGGCCTTCCAAAAATAATGGGATACCCGCCTAGTGTAGCTTTAGGAGAAAGAATCATGAAGTCTGTTCGGTACTCCTAGGAGTTTAGAATCACCACAAGATCCTCCACTATACCATCAGGGTTAACAGTAGAACTATCAGCAAGTTTTAGGACAATAGGAGTAGATCTCATGCTTGCAACGTTTAGTTGTTGCAAGATGTCCTTGGTCATTACATTTATTGCTACCCCTAAATCAATTAGAGCATTCTTTATTTGAATCTCATTTATAACTGCTACCATAGGACTACCTGGGTTATTGTACTTAGGGATAGTCACTCAAGCATGATGCCAGTTAGTTGTCCCACCACATGAATCGTAGTGGGGTCTTTCTTCTTCCTACCTGGCTTCTTGAGGCATGCTTCCTTGATTGCCTTGTCATAGATTGAGACATCCTTTATGGCCTAGAATAGAGTGATCTAGACACATATATGTTTTAGCTGATCCAAGATGTCAAAAGTTGTATCCTCTTTTTCTTCCTTCTTGGAAACTTCCAATCTCTGAGGAAATGGTGGTTCTTGTTCAGTCTACTTGACTTGGACTGGTTTAGGATTTTTAGGTGCACTTGGCTGAATGAGATCATTCAGAGGTTCCTCTTCCACATGAATCTCAATGATAATGGGCTTGGAAGGGGTTGGTAGAGTAGTTCCTGAACACAAGTGGATGTCACTTACACTCACAACATATGCAGGGAATTGATTTGAATTATCAGAGTATATAGGTTGTTGTTGTGGTTTGTTATTTAGATTGGGTGTGGGCTGAGCTGGTAGTTGAATAGGTTTAGGTGGGTTTGAGCTTGAATTAGCAGGTGGAGGTATTATAGTAGGTTGTTGGGACTGAGAAAGTGGTTGCATGTAACTGGTTGTATGGGTAAGCCATTGTTGTCCTCCCCTCCATTGATTTGTTTGCTTCCAATTTCCCAGAGATGGCTACCAATTTCCTTGAAATTGTTTACATTGGGGTGGAGAGTTTGAATGATTGGGCCAAGCAGTTGGAGGGTTACTCCAAGGCTGTGGTGGATATCCTCCATAGCTGGATGGATATGGGGGTTGGCATTGGTTGCCAAATGAATAGGAATTGAAATATGGTCCAGTATAAGAGAGTGGATCTGGTGGCATACCTTGTCTTGGATCCCAAGGCCTCCTTTGTGCAACATAGTAGACTTGATCTTCTTCAATATGGATTGGCTTAAACTCAGGTGCAATATGCTTGCCTTCAATATTAGCTACCATCTTGCATCTCCAATCCTTCTTTTGTCTATAATAGGGGCAATACTCTGCCAACATTGCGTCTGCCTCCTATTGCTTCTTCTTGGCTTGAAGTGTATTTACATGAGTAGCTAGATTGTTTATAATGTCTTGCTTGAAATCCACCAGCAAATGAGTAATCTCCATTCTTGAAACTCCACCAGTAGAAGACTTACCCATGGAAAATTGGTAAGCTCTCCCTTTCTTTGAAGTTGCCTTAGAGTAGTTTTGGCATATTTTCTTGATGTCTTCCCAAGGAACTTGGGTGATATCTCCTCCTGCCATTAGGTCCAAGGCATCAATGAACTCTCATTGATTCCTCTTAAGAAAATAAGATTTTGCGATTCTTCATTGAGGGTATGGTGTGGATATTTTTGTAAGCAAAACAGAAACCTTGAAATGTAATCTTACAGGCTCTCATCCTCCTTTTGTTGCATCCTAAAAATGTCACCTCCTCTCATGTCACTGCCCCTGCAATATTCCTTGTATTTCTCAAGGAACTTTATCTTCATGTCCTCCCAAGTTTCCATAGTATCTCTACCTAGGCTCATGAACCATCTTAATGCAGCTTATTTTAGAGTGGTAGGAAATAGCTTAAGCCTATGAGCATCGGTGGTATAATCATAACTCCTGCAGAGTATGTCAAACTCAAACAAAAAGGTATCAGGATCTTCCACGACAAGTCCATAAAACTTGGGGAGTGCTTAAGCAGGGATATTTTTTATGTTGTCAACTTCATTCTGATGGGTAATGGGGAAAGGAAAAGCTAGTTGGTTAGGTCGGTTTTCATTTACATCACCCATACCTACTTGATGTAGTTTCAAGGCAAAGGGGTTCTCAAGCTAATTTTGGTCCTTAGAGGAGACTTCAGAGCTAGTCAGATCAAGGAATGCATCAGCAAAGGGGTGTGGATCTTCTTCTTCTTCTCTTGGCAGGTTTTGATATTCAACTAGCTAGAATGGATTAGGATTGTTAGGAAGGAATCTCCCATAAGCATCCTTTCTCCTTCCTCTATGCATGCGGTATCAACTCACTATCAGCCAGCTCACACAAAGAATTGGTGAAGAATAAGGGGGGTCATTGCTTCTTAAATAAGGGGTATACTAAGAACAACTTTCAAAAATACTACAGCAAGAAAATTGCCAATGAATCCAAAGAACTTCCTAGTTTGACACCATCCTTGGCAACAACGCCAAAAATGTCTGCCTCCTACAATGATTCAACAATTGGGTCCTTACAGTCATGATTCAGAGATTGGACATCTAACCTGAATAGCTATTTCAATCATCATGAAGGTGCATTTAACTTGTCAACCCAGGGACGTGAACTTGAAATGGGTCAGCACAGTATGTGCACTAGGAACCCAAAGTAGCCATTTTCATTCTACATATAAGAAAGACACAATGTTGAAAGTAAATTGCTTGGAAAGGAATAACATAAATGCTAATCATATATCAACAACTACACCAAGCTGGAATGCATAACAGAGATGAAAATCTAAACAAACAAACAAGACACTACTTTGTCTGCTTTGGCTGCAGGAACAGTCACAGAATGGAATTCTAGTGGCTGCAGGAATAGTCGATGCCAGATTCTTAACTAATTACTAAATAGAAAGTAATACTAAACTAAAGGAAAAATTACTCACCAAGTGGGCCCCTTGGATAAGTATCCTCTAAAACTAATGAAAACTCAAATGCTCAAACTTAGAACTTCATTTCACTCACTATAAATCATGAGTACAAAAGAGTAGTATATTTATATTACTAAAAACTCAAGAATGCAAGTATAATATCAAATCACGCAACCTTCAGAGAAGGAGCATCTGATCCTTATTTGTACTATCAACTAAACAAGGTAGTCAACTCCACGAATTGGGAGGATGCCATTTTAGGGAAAGCAAAGAAAGTGGAGTGGTGGCAGTTATGCATGCACGGAATCTGGTCAGACATGTAGGTCCAAGCGTAGATTTAGCACAGCAGTAATTCCCGCATTTGCTCAACATCATTCAAGTCCACTACAAGGAAGTTACATTCGGTTTACATGAGGAATTTCCTATCGTAGACCTCCTTTTACCTTTGAATGATTCCCTGGTTGGACGTTATGGTGCATGCCCAGCTGGTGGTGCCTTCCTCAATTTAGCATCCTCAAATTAAATTTGTATGGCAATGTTAGTACACACAATAATTGCATATCTGTAACCACCTTAAGGAACATTCATTAACCACATGCAAGATTAATATAAACAGTCCATATAACATGCCATTATCATTAAATTTTTGCAGATATAAGATTAAGCCCAATGCCAATAGTTCTGAGGAAATATCATAAAAAGTATCAACACTTAACATCAAGGTTCATGATATCTTCAACAAATAAACCATAAATTCTACCCAAAACCAGACCATAAACTAGGCTCATCACGTCCTACATTTTTGCGGTTTTTAGTAGAGATAAGAAGTATGCCATGGGAGTTTCATGGGTACTGAAGCTTGGCTGACCCGAGAAGTGTGTCGTGGAGGGGAGCCAGTGTGGTCAAGCTTCTAATCATATTCTAAGAATAGGCGCAGATGGATTTATCCAAGTGGGAACTCAACAAATATTGTCTCTTTCTATCCTAGGGTTGTGCATCATTTTGGAATCAAAACACTTTGCTTGGATCTAAAACATTAGAAAACAAACATTCAACAAAGTCATGAAAAATTCAAACCCTTTAGGAGGAGAAAATACCTTTGACAAATCCAAGTGCTATTGCTTTCCCTAGGGATTCCATCCCTAGAGGCTTCTAAGTATTTGAATTTACATCTCAATTTTCTCTTACTAAATTCAACATTAGGGAACTATTGCCTTAATTTCTTTGATTTCCACATAATGGACTTTGTGAGATGAAAATAAATTGGGACATTACACATTTAGTTTGAAAATATTAAGCAAGAAAGTGTTTGTGGTAAAAATAACTCATTAAGAAAAGTTAAGAAACAATTGGACCCCACACATGTGTTCTCTCCAATGATTTCCCAAAATATAAAAATAGGAAAACCAAAGTCCAAAGGTCTTAGTCCAAAAGCTCTCAAGAAATGACAGTCCATGCTTTACGAAGTTAGGGAAAGATTGGTTTATAACTTTTACAAGCGTGCATCAAAAGACAATCCCAACTTGTACTCATTTTATTATTGCCAAAATCCAAGTCTCTTTAAAAGGTTTGAGTTTCTCACATAGGAAGTATAGCAAGTTCTTCAATACCGAGGTCTTGTAAGAAAAAAGTCTCTTGAGGTTCACTTAGGATCAAAATCAACACTTTCATCCATCCTCAAACATCAACTCAAAATCATCTCACAAACAACTCTTAGAAATCTTGATAAAATCCTCTATGCTGGACTTTTGGAAAATCCTTTAGATCAAATCAAAATCATCTTGTTGACTAGATGTGTGTAGATGAATCCTTCTTCATACATATAGTCAAATTATCAATCCTTATGAATAATTTTATCCCTTGATAACATCCAACATCTTGGGGTTTATGAGTTCATTTCCAAAATCCAAAATAAAATAAAATCATAATCAAATCCAAATCCAAATCAAATCCAAATCAAAGCCAAATTCAAAACCAAATCAACAATCCAAAAGTCCCAAAGTCTAGTATCTCCTTCAAGATTTCTTAAGATTTCAATCATTCACATCATCCATCTTTGATTTATCTCATCATCACCCTCTAATCCTTTTTATCCTAGATTTTCTTTTTTGTGCCTAAATTTTAGATAAATCTAAGGAGTTAGAGGTTCACCTCCAACATTCCTGAAAATTGATCCCTATTTTATGGTTCAAACTAGATCTCAACACAAGAAGAACATGGAAACCAACAAAGAAACATCTACTTCAAGTGACTTGAGTAAAACCACTCCTGAAATCAATCCCATTGGATCTAGCAATCCCCCACTCAATCTTCCTCAACTTCCACAAGATTCTCAAGAGGGAGGTTGCCAAGTGGAGAACATCACCAACAATGTCCTAGGAATGACTCAAGATGAAATCATAGAAATGGTCCAAAATCCTAAGACTCACAAAATTGTCAATGCCATGATGAGACTCAATCCTTCACAGTACATGCTAGAATTGGCAAAAGAAGGGGCTAAACTCCCTTCTGATTTTGGCATAAGCACTATTGTGGAGAAACCTCTTGGGATTATGCCATTGGTCTCATTCACACCATCTTTTCAAAGCATCATTCAACCCATCCCACAATCCACATCATCTCTTGCTCCAACTCAACCAATTATCAACAAGGGGAGTTCATTACTTCATTCTCTTCAAACACATCCCCTTGTGAACAACTAAGACTTGGATGCAAACACCATCTTGGGTCAATCTATCCCTCAAGATACGAAACACCCATACGTTCCACTCACCTTTCATGACGCCAATAATCCATCTGCTTTCGCTGCAATACCGACATATCCTCTTAATGCACAAGTCTCTCTCCCCATGGCCTCACAAGGAGAAGGTGGATTATTTGGACAAGGGGGAATCTTTGATCCTTCATCATCATCATTTTCTCAAGATAACACACCCTCATCTTCCCACCATTTCCACCTCTACCACTAACATCCACACCAATTCTCAATTTAGGGAAACCCCCTTTACCAATCCTCAATCAAACCAATCAAAACAATCTTCCAATCGTAAATCAAACCATCATACTGAATCCTCCGATCATGCTGCCGATATCGTAACAACAGGTGGCAATAATCCAAACAACCCAATCAATCACTACACCATTTATAAATGTAGTCTCCCAAGGACCTATCATATCAACCGCACCATCCACCACACAACCTCCTATCATCAATCAAACGATACCTCAACAACCACCTCAAACTCTCATCACGATATCTCATACCATTCTAAATCCTCCACCGCCACCTCCAAAATCAAACATGGAAAACCAATATAGCATCACATTGCAAGCTGCCCAACAAGCCTATCAAAAGGAACTTCAATAATTTCATAATCAACAAGCTATGCAAACTACACAGCAAGCTGCACAACAAGCACAACAAGTTTCCCAAGCCCAAGCTTTATTGCAACAACAATAAGTCACACAAGTTGTGCAAGCTGCACAAGCCACACAGGTTGCTCAAGCCGCACAAGTTGCCCAAGCTGCACAAGCTGCTCAACAAGCTCAAGCTCAGGCTCAAGCTCAATATCAAGCCCAACAAGCTTAAGCGTAAGCACAATACCAAGCACAACAACAAGCAGCCCAACAACAAGCCTATCAACAAGCTTTACAGGAATACCAAACGCAACAAGAAGTAGCTCAATTACTAGCCCAACAACAACCATTGTTGGCACAACAGTAGCAAGCCCAACAACAAGCCTTGTTGGCACAACAACAACAAGACCAACAACAAATGTTTTTGGCACAACAACAATTTTAGGCATATCAACAAGAATTAATCGCACATCAAGGCTCGCAGCAAACTCCCATGAACACGCAAAGCAATCCACCCATTACTCCAACAATCACACCACCTCAAAACACTTTCATTCTACCACCCAATCCACAAGATGATGTGTTGACACAGATCAAATTTCTTTCACAACAAGTGTTAGACCTCCAATTATGGAAAACAATGAAAACACCAAAGAACTTATGCCCCTATCATTTTGACAAAAGTCTTGTGATGGTCCCATTCCCAAAGGGATTTGAAATCCCTAAATTTGACAAATATCGTGGGATAGGTAATCCTGAAGATCACATTAGGGAATTCCAGGTGCATTTTATGGAAGTTGCATACGATGAAACTTATCTAATGTGACTATTCCCTTGAATTTTGGTTGGGCCTACAATGGAGTGGTTCTCTTGCCTTCCTACTAGAATCAAAAATTTCCAAGAAATTGTGGATGCATTCATACTTAACTATGCATTGAACATTGGCATGGATGTAAGTCTAGAGCAACTATCTGCTCTCAAACAAGCTAAGGGGGAAACATTCACATCCTTCTTACAATGATAGTAATCCAAGGCCAACAGGAGCAAGTGGACCATGCCTGAAGAACAACAAATTTGCACCATCATCGCTAATCTTGAAGGAACTTTGTCCTTCCATCTAAAAATGTAATGTATCACCACCTACAACCAATTGATCCCCAAGGCGCTCAACATCGAAAGAGCCCTTATCACACAAGGGGGAACACCTACTTATTAAGATAAACGCCCATCAACCAACTATAATGAAAAACCTTGCACATGGGCCAAAAAAAAAAATGTCACTAACGATGGTGTCATTGATGCCAAAGTTGTAATCAGTGCTTCAAGGAAAAACACGCAAACATATCAACAACCACAAAAAAATAATTGAAACAACATGCAAGCCAATGTGGTATAACAACCACCCAATAATCAAGTGGTCAACAATATGAATAATCAAGGGGGACCACCCCCACAAAACAAATATCCCTCCAAACGAAAATACACAACCCTTGGGGAATCAATTGAATCTGTCATGAAAAAACTGGTACAATAGAATCTCATTAAAATCCCCACTTATGAGAATTATCAAGAGCACCAAGTGAAACCACCATGGTATAATGAAAATCACCTTCGCAATTTTCATAAAATCAAGGGGCACACAATGGCCAATTGCATGAGACTGAAAAATCTGATCCAAGACCTTATCGATGACAAGATCATAAACGTTGAACAACCTGCAAGAAATCAAGACATGAAGATATACATGAATCTAATGCCAGACCACAATAAAGGGAACAACCATGGAAAGGAAAAGTATGGCAATGTAAACCATGTTTACGATCATGTCGTGGCATCCTTAGATGAATGGGTCACTGTTGTTAATGTTAAGGGAGCCAAAGCCGATTGTGGAGTCACCACACGTGGCAGCAAGGTTACCATTGTTGGACCATCCCAACCATCCAGAGCATCAACCTCTAATCCAAAATCTGTTCCTAATGGTTATAATGTCTTGGACCAACTGAAAAGAACCCCCGCTCAAATCTCCATCATGGAGTTACTAAAGATCTCACCCGCACATAGAAGAATCCTAGAGGAAGCATTGGCTTCATCCACTGTCCCCACAGATCTTGATGCAAATTAGTTCCAATCTACGGTCAGACACATCACCACACCCCATCTCCTAACATTTTCTAATCAATACCTCCCAACGCAACCATCTCATAACCATGCACTCCATCTTGAGGTCTTGGTCCATAAAAACAAAGTCAAAAGGGTCTTGGTGGATGGGGATGCAGGTCTAAATATTTGTTCTCTCAAGCTCATAAATAATCTAGGATTCTCCAAGGATGTCATTGAAAAAGGTAAAGGTATCACGATCAGGGCATATGATGATCATGAAAGAGTGTCTCAAGGCACTATTCAACTCCCTATTCAAGTAGGGCTACCAAGTCCTTGATCTCAATTTACCTTATAATATCCTCCTGGGGCATTCATGGATTCATGGGATGCAAGCAATTGCATTTACCTTTCATCAGTGTGCCAAGTTTCCCTATCAAAACCAAGAGGTCACAATCCATGACCTAATCCTGAGCCATTTTATTATTGCTAAAATCTAGAAGCAAAGTACTACAAAATCCCTCAAGTCCCAAAGAATGATGAAGGCCCAACGACTCCATATATATACCTAGCTACTTTAGCCTCCACTTCTGAGACAAAGACACCTTCCATTCCTGACATCTCTGATATCAAAGTCATCATCTAAGACAATGGGTGTGTGGATTACAAAATGAAGAAGAGTGCCTTCGTAATAGGAGAGTTACCTCAATCTCCTAGATCTCATGGGAAACCATGTCCAAATAACACCTCATCCCAAATTTTCAAAGCAGACCCCTCTAGATTCAAGTGTTTGGGGGACCTAAGCTGAGAAGTGGTAGACGAAGAGGACACATCAAGTCTGTTATACCAAGATAACAGGCTTGCAGTTGATCTTCCCATGGATGATGACAAGGGATTGCAAACGATGCTTGGGATGGGCTATAACAAGAACAAGAAACTCAGGAAAAATGATAACGACCTTCCAGAACCCATCATTCCTGAGAAGCGTATAAGGAATCTTGGCCTTAGATGTACTCCTCCAAAGGTAACCATACTTGGCAGAGCATCCCCGGTTAAAAAAGTCAAAGCTCCCCTTTAGTTACTGGTATCCATAGGTTTTCCCTTAGATAACTTTACCTTTGACATAAGTGATGTGTGTAGTGATGATGAAGATCCCATAACCGACCTACCCATGCTATTTGAGTATTCATCCCTTCTCATGATTAGTACCCTGTCTTTCGAGTCAAATAGCTGTTGAAAAATGAGGTGTTTTCTTAGCTTAATACTCTGTAAAACTTTAATATTGCTGATCTAAGTAAGTCTTTTCTTTGTTACATATATTCTTTGTGGGTGATTGTCTTGATTAATCTATTTTACTATTATAGAATGTAGAGAGAAGTTGATAGAAGAAATAGACAGGATATTAGAAAGATTACACAAGATGTACCATGGAGAAACCCTTTCGAGAAAAAACTCCACCAAGAATTATTCTATTATTCAATCTCTGAATTACAATAGCTCCAATTCTTGCTTGAGAATGCTTCTTCTGTCTTTACCAATCTTCTTCACACCTGCAATAACAATTATGAAAACTCTATTCAACTTGAATGAGATATAGAGACAATATGCAACCTTGTAATCTCCAAATGGTGATAATTACAATGCACAAGCTCAAGCCCTTGAAAAGGCATGCCATATTCCTTCAAGTTGAGTTATTCATGAAGACTAAAGCTTACAACATGTGCTTCATGCATTTGGGTGTCCCAAACTGAAGCTACAACTTCTCCTTCACTTCGGTGATAATTCCAAAGCTCTTCCTCAAAGTTGGCACCCTTAAGTAAAGCTACTTAACTGAGCCTTCAGAAATATCTTATCATGCATGAGAGGTAAATCCAATAAAGCATCTTGGGCACCCAAGTTGGCTCAAGTGCTTTATAGTTAACTAAAACATTTACTCAACACCATTCCCAAAGAATGGTTATCCCTTGTTAACTGGAGGTAGTCCCTGTTATCTGTCATACAACTCAATGTTATTAGCCATGCATTACAAGTTAACTGAAGCTAACTACATGCAACTCAAAATAACTAACATGCATGCAACATGCACTTGCATGCAACTGAAGATAACTGAACTGAATTGAACTGAACTGAACTAAACTGAACTAAACTAAACTGATCTGAACTAAATTGAACTAAACTGATTTGAACTAAACTTAACTAAACTTCAAGCATGCAAACATCAAATCCTAACTCCTAGGATCTTTTCATGCATTCAGAAGTGTTAACTGTTACTCGTATAGTTAACTGAACACAAGGTGAGTTTCACCTTACCATGTGAGTGTCCCATGTGTCCCTATTATTTAGGAACTCACTATGGACGCCCTCACATGCTTCTTACATTTAGAATTAATTACAAATGTCAATGATCATGATTATTTCATCAAATATTAATCTCATCGTAATCTTAGTGTTGTTGAACACATTCCAAGAATCTAGGAGATACATGAAATAATTAATGTTTAGGATTTGCAATTAAATGGCATCCTATTTCCAACATTCTCCCACTTGACATTATACATTGCAATTATTCTAAACAAGGAATAACAAAACAAGTACAAGACTCAAGTCCAATGGCCTTCTTGCACCAACTAATCAAACCATGCTAACTTCAAATGCAACCTGCATAATCATGAAGCTTCCAAGCAAATGATTAAAACCAAGAGAACTTATTTGTATGGTTTCATAAGATAATCTGTAACATTAATTAAAGTGTTAACTTTTTCAATTAATACCTTCCCATTATCAACCAAACCATTACCTTTCCCAAGCCTCTGTAACCAAACCACCTCTTTAGAGGCATGCTAAACCACTGAGTGTGTTGAATTCACATTCAACCAAGGTGTAGAATCCTCGGTCTTTTCTGTTGAAAAACTTTTCTTACAAGTAACCATTCCAACAAATGTCTCTTACCACAAGATAATTCCAGCCTCACCTATTTCTCCAAGTATCCATGAGAACTTATAACCAACCAATCCATGCCAAACTCCAAATGCAACACAACACTTTCATGAAGTAATCAAATAAATGATTAATGTACCCAATACTTAAGAGAAACACACAAGATCAATTCCAAAGCTCCAATCATGAATCAAGAACATAAAAATGACATCCATGATCTAACCATCTCCTCTTAGGAGATCACATGCATCATAACAAACTTATACATCCTAGTCTCAAGAGAACCATGTAATATGCCAAACTCTAAATGCATATCAAGAGTAAACCATGACATCCATAACAAATATACTCTAAACCAAGAAACCATATATCTAATCACATGGAGATAACCTTACCAATGATGCATCCAAGTCACTGCCAACAACTCCCACTGAACCGTGATACTGAGTCACACATGGCATCGTGACTACCATCCTCTCATACTCTTGAAACATGAAGCAAAGAGTTATCACAAACAATATTAGCGTAAATAACCAATGCATCATTACTATTATCCGAGGACTCCTCTGTAGAAGAATCAGAACTCTCTTTCTTGTTCTTACAATCCTTCTTCACATGTCCTGGTTTCCCATAGTTCCAACACTTTACCTTACTTCGTCCTTCTGACTTACCCTTCCCTTCCTTGTTTCCCTTAGGCTCCTTTTTCTTAGGCCTACCTTTTACAAACAAGGCATCTTGGATTTCCTCCTTAGACTTCCTCCTCATCTCCTCTGATAGGAGAGTAGGAATAATGTTGTCCATCTTTGGATCTGCACCATTTCCACTAATTGCAACAATTAGATTTTCCCAAGAATTTGGTAAAGAACAAAGCAATAAAATGCACTTATCCTCATCCTCAAGCTTTACATCTACAGATGCTAACTGATTGAGAATTAAATTGAAAGCATTTAAATGTTGTGCTACTGAATCACCATCTTTCATTTTCAATGAATATAATTTCCTTTTCAGATACAACTTATTGGTGAGACTCTTAGTTTGATAAATATCCCCTATTCTTTTCCATAATTTATATGCACTGTTTCCATTGAAACATTCAAAAGAACAGCATCAGCAAGACATAACCTTATTGTTCCTCTTGCCTTCTTATCTAACTTAGCCCAATCTTCATCTGAAATAGTTGTAGGTGTCTTTGTCTCATTGTTAACCGCTAACCACTGATCTCTTTCTTCAAGAAGATCTTCCATTTTTAATTTCCACATTTCATAGTTAGAACCATTGAACCTTTCAATTTCTAACCTTGAATTCATTGTAACAAAACTTAATTCCAAAATCAGCAAATAACAAAAATAATAAAAGCTCCCACTAAGCCAATAAATCCTTCAAACTTTAAGAGAAAGGCATCCCAATACTCTACCCAACCTCAATCGATACCAAATTGGCACCCTTAAGTAAAGCTACTTAACTGAGCCTTCAGAAATATCTTATCATGCATGAGAGGTAAATCCAATAAAGCATCTTGGGCACCCAAGTTGGCTCCAAGTGCTTTATAGTTAACTGAAACATTTACTCAACACCATTCCCAAAGAATGGTCATCCCTTGTTAACTGGAGGTAGTCCTTGTTATCTGTCATACAACTCAATGTTATTAGCCATGCATTACAAGTTAATTGAAGCTAACTACATGCAACTCAAAATAACCAACATGCATGCATGCAACTGAAGATAACTGAATTGAATTGAATTGAACTGAACTGAACTGAACTGATTTGAACTAAACTTAACTAAACTTCAAGCATGCAAACATCAAATCCTAA
The DNA here is from genome assembly GCA_007258455.2 of Sequoia sempervirens. Classification (NCBI taxonomy): domain Eukaryota; kingdom Viridiplantae; phylum Streptophyta; class Pinopsida; order Cupressales; family Cupressaceae; genus Sequoia; species Sequoia sempervirens. The sequence continues at coordinate 291,565,535 of VDFB02271358.1, forward strand.
CTCCTAGGATCTTTTCATGCATTCAGAAGTGTTAACTGTTACTCTGTATAGTTAACTGAACACAAGGTGAGTTTCACCTTACCATGTGAGTGTCCCATGTGTCCCTATTATTTAGGAACTCACTATGGATGCCCTCACATGCTTCTTACATTTAGAATTAATTACAAATGTCAATGATCATGATTATTTCATCAAATATTAATCTCATCCTAATCTTAGTGTTGTTGAACACATTCCAAGAATCTAGGAGATACATGAAATAATTAATGTTTAGGATTTGGAATTAAATGGCATCCTATTTCCAACAACAGCCAAACCCATGAGATAAACTTAGTCGATCCCCAACTCATTGATTACGTCCAACGAGGACCACCAATTCTAGACACGTTCGAAAATGATGAGGCTCTCTTAGAATTCATGGGATTATGGGATACGATACCATATGGAGATCACAAAGTTGGGTTCGACATTGAATTGGACACACATGCTTATTACAGGGAAACAATTGAATCCTTCAGTCGTAAAAGTGAAAATTTAAGAATAATATCTAGGTCTTTGAGTGAAAACCACATTGTGGCAATCTCAAACCCGAAAATAGTAAAAAAAAAAAGGACGCATCCAACAGTGAAAACCTCTCTGAGGCACCAGAGGATGAAGGATTCAATCTTCCCCTTAGTGTTATTTATTGGGAGAAGTCAACAGTCTTAGCAAAGAAGTGCAATCTGGTCAACCTAGGAATGGAAGAAATACCACACATAACCTTCTATGCAGAATCACTTTTGACAAAAGAACAGGAACTTCTAGCTACGTTCCTAAGGGAAATAAAAGTAAACTTTGTATGGACCTATGTAGACATGTTGGGGCTTGATCCAGAAGTTGTAGTTCACCATCTAGTTGTCTACCCCAAAGCAAAGCCAGTGAGACAAAAACTAAGGAAGATGCATCCCCAAATAACATTATTGGTCAAATTTGAACTACAAAATCTCCTTGATGTCGGCTTTATATGACCAATTGATTATCCATAGTGGGTTTCAAATCTTGTACTTATTTCAAAGCCCATTAGGGGCATCTGCATCTGCACTGACTTCAAAGATTTAAACAAAGCATGTCCCAAGGATGATTTCCCTCTCCCAAACATAGATATGATTATGGATATGACGATAGGACATGAAATGCTATCACTAATGGATGGATTCTCAGGGTACAATCATATCATGATAGCTAAGGAGGACCAACACAAAACAACTTTCACTTGTCCATGGGGGACATATTGCTGGAATATGATGCCATTCGGGGTTGAAGAACGCAAGAGCTACCTATCAAAGAGCTATGACGCTAATCTTCCATGACATGATTCACAAAAACTATGGAAGATTATGTGGATGACATATTGGCCAATTCAAATAAATGTCGAGATCACATACCAGCTCTAAGCTCCATCTTTGACAGGCTATAAGAGTACAAGGTCAGACTTAATACAAAAAAGTGTGTCTTCAGGGTACAATCAGGCAAGTTACTAGGGTACATTGTGTCTATGAGAGGAATCGAGATAGACCCCACCAAATTCAAAGAAATCCTCGAGATGGAAGCACCAAGGACATTAAAACAGTTAAGGTATTTGTAGGGAAGACTCCAATCCATCCATCAATTCATAGTGCAACTAGCAGATAAGGTTGTCCCATATTCTCATCTACTCCACAAGGGGGTAGCATAGAAATGGGATGAAAAATGTGATCAGGCGTTCAACAAAATCAAGGAGTACTTGCTCACACCACTAGTTCTCATGTCACCAATTCCAGGCAAGCCATTGATCCTGTATATATCAGCAACAACATTAGCTCTCGGTGCTCTCTTAGCACAACATGATGAAAATGGGAAAGAGAGGGATATTTACTACATCAACAAAACCATGGTGGAACATGAACTAAATTATACATCCATTGAAAAGGCTAGCCTTGCAGTCGTGTTCGCAGCACAAAAGTTCAAACATTATATGCTAGCACATCAGATAAAACTCATTGCCAAGATAGATCCTCTCAAATATCTGCTTTCTAAAGCAACGCTCACCAAGCGAACAGCCAAATGGGTTATGATCTTGATAGAACACGACATTGAGTATGTAGAATGAAAGGCCATTAAAGGACAAGTGATTGCAAATCAGCTGGCAAAGGCACCAATATATTCAGAAAACCCACTTGTATCAGAGTTCCCCGATGAGTCCATCTTTAACCTAAGCGTGGTTGATCACTAGAAAATGTACTTTGATGGATCCTACACACAACATGGATCAAGATCTGGAGTCTTCTTCATTACACCACAAGGGGATTGCATACCCAAATCATACAAGCTATCTTTTCCTTGCAGAAATTATATTACAGAATATGGGGCTCTTGTCATAGGGCTCAGGATTGCAGTATAGTGGTAGATCATGGCACTCAAAGTCTATGGAGATTTGCAGCTTATCATCAACCAGGTTAATGATGAATACCAAATGAAGTATGACAAGTTGACTCCATACAAGAAACTGGTGGAAAGCCTCAAAGAGTCCTTCATTGACATCATGTTTGAACAGATACCAAGAGAAAATAACAGAGCAACAAATGTTATGGAAACAATCAGATCGCTACTAGATATCCCATGCAATGTCCCAAAGAAAGAATTCCTTGTAGAGAAGCTTCTTGTACCAGCATTTGAGGTACCAGAGTTTGAATTCATGTGTAAAATCATTGGTCCCGATGATCCCTGGTATCATGATATATACACCTACTTGAGAATAAGAGTCCTCCCCGCTAATATAACCCTAAACCTTAAAAGAACATTTTTCAAGAATTCATCCCACTTTGTTATCTTAGGAGACACCCTATACCGTAGTAGTATTGAGGGAACCCTTTTACAATGTCTAAATGCTAAGGAAGCTTTGACTACTTTAATTGAGGTACACAATGGCATTTGTGGGTCACATTCGAGTGGTATGACCTTGGCTAAGAAACTACTGAGGACTAGGTACTATTGACCTACAATGGAGAAGGAAGCTCATGACTATGTCTAAAGGTGCTTACAGTGTCAACAACATGGGGATCTCATCCATGCACCAGCTCAGGAGCTCCACCCAATCATTACACCTTGGCCCTTTTCACAATGGGGACTCATTCTCGTTGGTAAAATCACCCCCACCTCATCTAGTGGACATTTGTTCATCATCACCGCCACAGAATATTTCATGAAGTGGGTAGAGGCCATTCCCATGACCTATATCACAGGAAAGCAGATATCCAAGTTCATCCTGAACTATCTAATTTTCCGCTATGGTGTCCCTCAAGCCATTGTCTCAGATAATGAGACACCTTTCAAAAACTAGGATGTTCGAGACCTATGCAAAAAGTTCAATATCCAACATCACTTTTCCACTTCGTACTACCCCCAAGGAAATGGCCAAGTTGAGGCTACCAATAAGACTATTTTGAAAATCCTAAAGAAAATAGTCAATGAAGTTGGTCATGACAGGCATCTGTAGTTGAATCCTGCCTTATGGGCCTACCAAACAAGCATCCACACACCAATAGGTACAACCCCATTCTCCCTGGCCTACGAATCAGAATCCATTCTTCCCATTGAGATTGAGCTCCCATCCCTGAAGATATCATTGTAGAATCTTATCACTGATGAAGAATATCGTGTGTCACGATTGAACGAGCTAGAGCTACTAGATGAGCGGCACATGGATGCCTTAAACTATGTGCAAGTCTATCAAAAATGTCTCAAGAAGAGCTACAACAAGAAGATCAGGAGTCAGACCTTTCAAGTCAGAGAGCTCGTGTTGAAGGAGAATTAAAAAAATGTACCAAATCTAGATAGCAAGGGAAAGTTTGAACCTAATTGGTTGGTACCATTCATCATCACAACAAGCTACAAGTTAGGGGCATATCAGTTATCAACACTCAAGGAGAGCCTCTACAGGATCCTATCAATAGCTCCCATATCAAAAAGTTTTATGCCTAAAATTGCAAGTATAAATCCAAAAAATACAAAAAAATCAAAAAAATGATTGAAAACAGTAAAGAAAAAAATGTCCTCTAGTGAAAACCACTTCGGTGGCGCTTTAGGCATGTACCTTGGTGAAAATCTAGAAAACAGGTGCCTTGTGTAAATAAAGCACTTTCCATCCACCATGATCTATGTGGCTTGTTCGGCACCATTCATCCATCACACTTCCATCGCATCCTTCCATCCACCATCTGAGTCTGCATCATAGCTTGATCCTGTGTTTGTATCATGATCCCTCCTAGAACTACTTGGCACATTCATGAGGTCAGTTTGTCCTGCCTTTATCAGAGTAGTCTATTGCACCACGTTGGGGGTATCTTCTTATACCTACATTGTATCAGATTCGTGTATATTCTTGAAGTCTTCCTTAAAATCAAAAAATCCAAAAACATTCATAAAATTGAAAAATCCAAAAACATTCAAAACATGTCAAAAATCCAAAAACAAGTCAAAAAGTTAGAAAAAGTAAAAAACAGAGTCATCTTGTTGAACTAGGCAAGGTTGATCTTTGATCATCCCTCGAGACACTTAGGTCAGTCCTTTAGGAGTCAGTCATAATAAACTAGCAATCCATTTGTTCATATCTCATCAATAATCGAGTCTATGTCAGTTGAACTACGTGGTCTCTGCGTGTATAATGTAGGCAAGGCTAATCTTTGATCAGCCCTTGAGGCCCCTAGGATAGGTCTTTAGGTTAGTCTCTTGGTCAAAATCTTGGAAAACACAAAAATATTTGAAATTTTGAAAATCAAAACATTTGTAAAACACCTTGAAAATACCAAAAACAGCCTCAAAACATTTCAAAATACCAAAAACATTCCAAAAAAAATCCATCTGTCCCATCTCATTTTCACCCGTAATAAAAATCCATCTGTACTACCTCATGGTACATCTACGTCAGGACTATCCTACCCTGTGATGCAGCAACCATACTCTCTAGCTGTTGTCATCTGCCTCTGCTGGCGCTCATGGTCTCGCTTTGTCATGAGGGCCTGGACCTATCGTCAGACCTAGTCCCTCTCTACTATAGCTTCATGCAACTGAGCATGTAGCCCCTGTATCTGCCTTTGAAGCTGTTGAAACTGGGTGTCTCTCTGATTTGGCGATGGTGGTTGTTGATCCCTCTACAGTGGTTGTTGGTTCCTCGTCGGTGGTTGCTAATTCCTAGGTTGATCCCTCTGGTTTGGTTGGCGAGTAGGTGGTCCTCCTCCTCCTTCACCTCCTCCTCCACCTCTGCCTCCTCCACCTCCTCCTTCGGGTGCCCCTCGGACCTGTCCTGCCTGTCCCCATCCTGTTATCCTGCCTCGTGGCCTTCTTTGTGGAAGCACTAACCCTAGAACTATGAGTTGTAGCGAAGGCCTGAACTAGTCATCATAGGCACATGTGGTGCTTGGATCTGACTATCCCTATGTGTAGGCCCATGGCCTAGCCACCAACTACCTGAATGAGTCAACTGCATCGGTCACTAGGATCATTTGGCCCCAGGTGGTCTCTCTCGATGTCCTCGCAAAGATAGCCATATACTAATCATCAGGGCGATCCTGAACATCCTCGAACTATCTCACTACCCTATTTGGTAGGTAGCCCTCAATCATGGTATGCTCACGCCCCTGCATAAGTCAATCCTGTTGAGCATAGAAGATCTGGTGAACATCATCATACCAAGCAGGCATGTGTAGCCATGGCCACCAAGTGAACACTGTCATCTCATCAATAACGCAACGCCAATGAGGTAGATTGAGTTGTCTTGAATGTGTAAAAGTGAGGCCGCCCCTGTACCTCCAAACTGTTAGGTCGTCGGGCTCGACGTTGACCATCGTAACCCTCAGTCGAAGCACAACTATGTGCTCCCAGGCCCAAATGTGTAAAAGTGTGACGCCAACACCAATCGCTCTGCTATCACAATATGCGAACTCATGAAGGTCATGATATAAAGAGGCCAGCATCACTAGTCCCTAGGCAAAAAGCGTCCTCTCTCGCAACATCTGCTCCCAAGCTAGGCCCCATCCCAGGCTGAAATACCTACCCCGTTGATCTAGAGCCACCAATCCTGATATGATCGCTGCTATGATCAGCCTAAAAATTAGTGCCTAACATTTTTAGTAGTCCAGATCAAGCTAGCCCTCAGAGAGCATGAGCTCCTCAACCTCCAGGATCTTGAAGTATGCATCACCACCAACATCGGTATCATATATCACTCGCTCACCATGGATGGGAAATCGCAAGATATGCCAAACATCCTCCAGAGTAACAGTGGCCTCGCCAGTGGGTAGGTGAAAGGACGAAGTCTTGCTATGCCACCACTCGACCAATGTTGTCATCATCGCCAAATGGGTCCTCAAAGTGGGTGCGTAAGAAATGTACCATAGGCCAATCTCACCAAGGTGCTCCTGTCGCAACTCATGTAATCCGCTCAATCTTCTCAACACTGAGGGTCGATGCTCACGTGAATGCATGGGCTCTCTGTCCTCCTGCACTCATAAAGTCATAGCGTCAAAATTCATAAAAAAATCTAACCTCGTTTGGAGTTCGCGACACAAGAACAACAAATGCGTCACTATCCGCAATGGCGTCGCCCTTTGCAAACTCCAAATTGCAACGCTTGACCCCTTCAAAATGCAAACTAGGCCATGGCATTTCCCTTTGCATATGCAAGCACGTTTGACCAAAAACCCTAAAAACTTAATAAGAGCGCGGTGTTGCCATTTACATTGCGTCGCCCTTTGCAGTTTGGACCCCTAATGCTAAATTGCGACGCAGCATCACAATGAACGATAGCAGTGTTATTTGACCCATAGGGTTGCTGATTCTACACCTCTAGCATCGCTATATAGTGACATTGGACAAAGTTTGACCTTTTAACTGTAATAAATGTGCTCAAAAATTAAAAAATTAAAGGTTGGGTTAGGATCACATATCGCTATTCCTACGCCTAGAGGTTGCTGGTACACTCAAACTCGCTCGAAAATGTGTCGGGGAAGCACTCTTTGCACCATCTTGCAGGAGGGTCAAAGCTCAAACCACTGAAATTCTTAAAGTGTGAATGTGAAAAGGAATTGAAAGTGACCCCTCCAAGGCTATTTAAGCATGAAAAATAAGGGTTTTTTGCCCCGTTTTAGCTGTCAAACTAGGGTTTTGTGCCCCCGACCCCGTTTTTGCCCAACTGAGGCTTGTTTTGCATCCTTTTTTTGTGTTTTGGCACATTTTCAACATCCTGGAGCCTTTTTAGACCCATCAAGCAGCTTGTCCTCTTTTTTTGAGAAATCACCAAAAATCCAAAATTTCGTCTGATCTCTCGAGGGGGCAGTATACCAACATAATTCTTCCAAAAGGGTAGCAGTGGGGCATCCGAAAAATCAATTTTTTTTTTAAATTTGATCTCGGCAAGTTTATTCTTTGAACCAACGCAGCATGTACATTGCTTGAAAGAGGGGCAAAATGTAGACGTTCAAATTATCCTGATTGATATCGTGCACCTGATCCTTATTTACTAACATCAATTCTCCCTGAATCACTTCTTTACTAACGATTTAATTAAATAATCCTTATTTAATTAATTCATCTTAATTCCTCTATTAATCAAATAAATCAACTTTATTTGATTAAACCATTATCTTCTTTTAATTAAATAAATCATTTTATTTAATTAATCCTAATGTTCCTCTTTTAATTAAATAAATCGATTTATTTGGTTAAATCAGATTTCCTCTTTTAATTAAATAAATCACCCTTATTTGATTAAATTTAACATCACCCCTTTTAATTAAACAAATGAATTTTTATTTAATTAAATGTCCATTATTCCTCTCATTTGATTTAAATAAATCCAAAAATCTAAGTCAAATGACAAATCAAACTAATTTCCATCTAAGTTAATTATATCTTGATTAACTCTAACTCTAATCCATCAAATCCTCTAGATTTTGCAACTTGCACACATAAATCAATCTATTTGATTTATTAATTCTTGTAGTTCCACTCAAAAGGGCATCTTCTTGGAATATTCCTCCAATTTGAAATCTCCCTCCCAAAAGGACTTGCCCTCCAACATGGAATTTATAACTCTTACAAGTCCTTTTTCTTGAGCCAAGTGGCATTAACTCCTCTTTCACATCTCCCTCCACAAGCCATCTTTCAAATTTCAAATTTCCACCTAATTGCATTTATTTTCACATTGATCAAAATGTGCTCCACCTCTCTTCAATAGCATGTTGACAAGTAGAACATTGTTATTGGTTCATCTTTAGTCCCACATCCTTCATGTTTCTCATTCCTCCATCCTTCTTTCCTATAAATGGAGAGCTCCTCTATTGATTTTGGATACACAACTTGAGGCAAAGTCATTATCTACAGATTTGGAGCAAGTTCATCATCATTTTATCAATTTTTTTATAGTTTCTCATCAATCTTAGCTAGGTTATTGCAAATTTCACCAAGAATCACATTGTTCATCATCAAAGCTTGCAAGGAATTGGCAAAGGGATACTTTCCACATCAAAGTAGCACCAATTCCCCCATGGGATGTTGGGTTTGAATAATTGAATAGGATTTAAATAGCTTTCATTTGGTTTCTTTGCTTTATTTCTTGTTCATTGTGCATTGAATGAATCTCATGGGGAATGCTAGTTTAGATTTGTTTATTGACTAACATTGTGTTGATTGTCTATGTTTGAGCAGGTCTAGATTAACCATTCACACTTGGATCAAACATAGGCTACAGACTGGTATCAGAGGCTCCCAAAATATTGCTAAAAAAATAACAAAAGACCCATTCGCCTATGGGCGAATGAGTTAGCCTCCTGAAACTGCCTTTGGTGACTGGTAAACATCAATCTACCCTTCTCGGATCTGCAGGAAGTTTTCTATTTCTATCAATATTGAGCTTTATATTTGATGAGTCTGGTTATTAACATCATTTTATTCCTTTTAATATACTTTTAAGACAATCTGCTTATGTTTTTGAAGTATCTCTCAAACAATATCTCCATAGTATGTTATCTTATTATGCATACCTTTCCACCTTGAACTCATTTTGTGAAAATGAAATATGGTGAATTATTTGTATAATTGCATGGATTAAATATGAATATATATGTATGTGAATGGATGTTGTGATTTGATTATGGTAGTTAGCTATATATGTGTTGGATGGGCTAAACTCTTTTGCAGCTTAACACGCGGTGGCAAGGAAGGAGTATTTATAACAATTACCAAGTTGCAGAGCATGGGATTGATGAGTTCGAGCTGATCAAGTGAAGGGAACTATGGAGTTGAACATTGTCATTATAGAAGAATAAATGTTGGAAGATGTCTGTTCTTAAATATTGGGAAGTTATCCATGTGTTTCACATACAAGTTGTCTTTATCTGAATAGGTCTCTTTTTCCAATTAAAAGAATAATTCAAATCATTATTTCACCTCCTCATATCTAGGAGTGAGATTTATGATTGTTGTTAGTTTGTTAGTTAGTAGTTCGAATAAGACTCTCCCCATTTTGTATAAAGTCAGGTGATGAGCTCATAGATTAGTTAGTTGATTTTATTACAAACTTTCAACAGTTAGTAGTTTTCAATTAATCAAGGATATGTTGTTACAATGAAGTTATGGAATAAAATCTGAAGAAGGATTTTGTCTAATATCTGGTGTTGTATAATGAATGGCGTTGTATGACTTATGGATGTATGAGAATCTAAATTAGGTCTAGTTTTTAGTTAAGTGAAGCAGTCTTCTGGGTTGGCAACTCAGGTACTATTCATCACTTCATTTACATTTTAGTTATTTATATGCTTTCATTAATTTCATTTTCTTTATCTTATATATGCATTGCAAGTAAATGATTTATGGATAAGTTAGAAGTTGTGTTTGTTCATGAACAAAGATAGGAAATAGTTCTCCAGAGATTAGGATTAATTTTAATTAGTTTCAAATTGATTTTGCATTCGCAGATTGTTAGCAGACACCTACAGCTTATGCTGCAAGAACCCGTAGCCACTAAGTTTTGTAACTGTTTTCACTATTTTTATAATTCTATTAATTCCAACAAGTAGAATAGTATGAATAAGTTAGAGTAAGGTAATCTAGGTTAGTACAAGCCTATGAGGACACATTTAGTGGAGTGTCATCACAAGTTTATGCACCCTAGTCGATAATTTAATGTAGGTTTGCAATGTCAAGAGGACTGTTCAGTTTGGTACATCCCTGAATTGTGTAAAATTTACCAAGTCTATAACACATTAGTTTTCCTCTACATTTTTGGCATCGTTGCTAGGGATGGTGCTATTCTCATGGACCTGTTATTTACAAGTTTTTATAGTTAAATGTTCATAAGTTAAAGTTTCCTTTTTAAGCATTAGGACAATTAGAGACCACCTTTTTCAACATCAAGCTACTAACATTGTGAAAGGTCATGGCCATACAAAGTTAAATTTACTGTATGCAGAGGCATAGAGATAACCAAGGAAGATTCATCCCTTCAGACATTCAAGATAGAGAAGATACTGGTGATTTTTCTGAAATTACTGAGGAGACTATTGAAAGAGTAAACACTACTCTTCTATCTTCACCATCATCTTCCACAGCTATAGAAGGGACCTTCCGAACAATGGCGGATGCACCACCAAATGAACCAGACCATGGAACATTTGAGTTCCCTATTACTGATCAAGAAAGAACCACTATGTTGAAGAATATACCACCATTAGCATTACCGATATTTTATGGCTTAGTAACAGAGGACCCAAATACTTTACTTTTTGAGTTTGATGTTTTGTGCAAAAGCTATGATTACACTACTGATGCACACAGACTCAAGCTTTTTCTGGCCACTCTGAAGGATGCTACCCTCATATGGTTTATGGGGCTTGGTAGAGGTGTTGTCCCTAATTGGGAGACAATGAATACAAAGTTCTTGGAGAAGTACAAGGACTATTGCAGAGGATTAGACCAAAGAAGAGATGGAATTTTCTCAATGACTCAAAAGGAGGATGAGCCACTTGAAGATTATATTGAAAGATTTCAATTTTCCTTGAAAAAGAACCCCCAGCATAAATTGTCAGAGGAATCCCTTAAGTTGGTATTTCTAAGGGGAATTAATGAAGACAGTCTAGATGCCCTCAACCTTATTGGAGGAGGGGATATTTTCAAAGAACCATTTGAAGAAATTTTGAAAATCTATAGGAATTAGTCTAGGACTCTTTCTAGGAAGCCAAGAGGAGAAAGGTCATCCATCACAAATAAGTCCTCTAATGGGGTTTCTATGGTTGAAATCAATAATATATTGTCTAATATGAAACAAGATATAATCAGTCATCTAGCAACACAATTGGACACACTCCGTGTTAAGAAGAAGTAAGAGGAAGAAAAAGCCATGCTCACTGAGTATTGTCCTAACTGTAGGTAGAGGAAGGCCAGTTGTAAGTGCAAAAGAGTGGCCAGTATCCAGCAAGAAAAGGTTGAAAAACCAGACTTCCAACCAATAGAAGGAGATGATAGACAAAATTTCTACTTAGCACAATGGAGGCTGTGGCAGCAGAGATAAGGTATGCCACCAGACCCCCTTTCTTTTAATCCATCTTTCCATTCTGACAATCAAAACTTTCCTGCTTGGAATACCCAACCCTGGCAAGCAAATCAAAACCAGTGGAAGAATTTTCAACCATGGCCACTAGCCCATTCAAATTGGAACCAACAACCAAATCCATGGCCACAACAAAACTTTTAGGGTTCCAACTACAATCCACAATGGCCAACCCAACAAACTCAATGGAATCCTCAGTGGAAAAAAGGCCAACAATGGCAACAAAATATGAATTACCAACAACCTATGCTACCTCCTCCTCCACCTCAACATCAAACTCTAATGCCTCCATAAAATCCTCAGTCTCAGCCACCTAAACCATCTTAAATACCTGCCCAACTTGCACCTAACCCTAACACTAATCTTGTTCAACAAGCTTATACTAACGAAGCTGCCCAACATCCCACATATGGGGTAGAGGTGAGTGACCTTCATCTTAGATCAGGGAAGCAATTTGCAGGACCTTCATCTCCTAAAATTACTGAAGTAGAAGATGAAGAACCTATGAAGGAAGCCTCAGATAACCCACCTTTGGAATCCCATTCTAATTTAGGGCTCCAACCCACATCACATCTGAAGCCTCCATTCCCTGAACGATTGGCTATCTAGTAGCAACATACATAGGCTGAAACAAACCTTTTAGGCTAGTTGAAGGATGTCAGCATTAAAATCCCTTTAATCCAAGCTATCAAAGATATTCCCATCTATACTAAAACTATTAAGGATCTTTGTCTAAAGAAACCAAGAAGAAAGAGAAAGGACCCACAAACAATACATGTTCTGGGTAATCTTGCAGACATCATGTTGGGGAATATTACAGTCCCTAAGTATAATGACCCTAGTAGTCCAATTGTGGATGTTAAGATCAATGGGACTCTTATTAAGAATACTTTGATAGATCTGGGTGCTGCAATTAATTTGATGAACAAAGATACAATGCAACTACTACAATTAGCCAATCTTAGGCCTACTTAGATAGTTTTTCAATTAGTTGATAGGTCTACAATTAAGCCTGAAGGAGTCATTGAAGACCTAGTCATTGCATTAGATTCCTAGGATTACCCTGCTGACTTTATACTTCTTTAGCCCAAAGTTAATCTTGTTGGTTATCCATTGATCTTAGGAAGACCTTGGTTAGCCACAGTCGATGCCTTCATAGGCTGTAGATCAGGAAAAATGATCGTATCCAACAAAGCTATAACCAAGAATCTAGTACTTTATCCACTAGCACAGCCACATCAAGACCTTGAACAAACCATTTGTCCAAACTTAGATGATGAAGACAACTATTCATTACAAACCTTAATGACCATAGAGTGTAGTCCTCTATTGGATATTCAAGATGAGGTGAACTGATAGCTCATATTATACAAAATGATTGTGGGAGACACCCACAACAACAGGGTTGCTTATCCTGTTTACAAGATCCTTTGGACAACATAATACCTACTAGTTCTTTACAAGAAGTATCCCAAATAATTCATACTTTGTTACCCCAGAAATACTTGCCAAACATACCCAGCCTTGATCTATCCTTTGTACAAGACATGTCTATGCAATTAGAGGTCAAGCTTGGAAAGATGTTGAATGTTAATAATGCATTAACTGGTGAACAACAAAAATCCTTGCATACTATGCTACAGGCACATGCAACAACTTTTGAATGGGATTATAGTGATATGAGAGGTATTGATCCTGCCTTATGCATGCATAAGATTTATATCAATGAGGGTTTCAGACCCATAAGGTAGTCACAAAGGCATATGAATCCAACTCTTAGAGAAATTGTAAAAGCTGAATTGCAAAAGCTTTTGAATGCAAGATTTATATATCCTATTTCAAATAGTGAATGGGTTTCACCATTAGTCATAGTACCCAAAAAGGGTGGTAAATGGAGAGTTTGTGTTGACTACAGGGAACTTAATACTGCCAATAGGAAAGATCATTTTCCACTGCCATTTATTGACCAAGTTTTAGATTCTTTGGCAAGGAAGAAATATTTTTCCTTTCTTGATGGTTTCAGTGGTTACAACCAAATCAAGGTTGCTCCTGAAGATCAAGACAAAACCAAATTTACCTGTCCCTGGGGTACCTATGCATGCTCTGTTTTTCCTTTTGGGTTGTGAAATACTCCAACCACATTTCAAAGGGCGGTACTTAGTATATTTTCTGATATTGCACATGATAAGATGGAGATTTATATGGATGATTTCACTACATATGGTGAAACATTTGATTAGGCTTTGCAAAATCTAGAAACAGTTTTAAAAATATGCACTAAAACTAATTTATCATTAAGCAATGAGAAATATTTTATGATGATGACAAAAGGCATTGTCTTGGGACATTTCATTTCTAGTGCAGGAATACAAGTTGACCCCAAGAAGATTGAGATCATAACTACACTTCCTATTCATCTAAAACAAAAATATGTGAGAATATTTTTGGGACATGTAAGTTATTACAGAAGATTCATCCAAGATTATAGTAAATTGGCTGCACCCTTATTTACTTTGTTGACAAAATATATTGAATTCCAATGGACTCCTGAATGCTAGCAGTCCTTTGATAAGTTAAAGATAGCCTTGACTAATGCACTAGTTTTAAGAGGTCCAAATTGGACATTACCATTTCACATTCACATTGATGCATCAGACTTTGCAATTGGAGTTGTCCTAGGACAGAAAGAGGGAGATAAGGAATGTGTTATCTACTATATCAACAAAAACCTACAAGGAGCCGAATTGATCTATACTGTGACAGAGAAAGAAATGCTTGCAATTGTCTACGCCATTAACAAGTTTAGACACTATATTATTGTTTATCAAGTATTCATACACACAAATCACGTGCACACACTGCACAATATCTATAATGACAATGTTTTCACTTCAGAGGGACCTATACTTTCAATTTCTCAGGACCTGGTCACACGGGACCTGACATTCAAATTTCAATTTGGCCATGTGCTTCATTTACTTGTAGCAATACTCATTATCTGCATGCTACACTTACTCAGTGGATTTAAAATTGATTTCCCGCGAACTATACTAATGCATACATGTGTCCTTTACTTTTCAGTAAAACACATCTAGATGGTACAACCGCTACTTTTCATCAACTCCTATATAATCAATGCATATCACATCACTTGTACGCTGTGTTATGTGCCTCATTCACATCATTACTGCGCTAAGTGTTACTTTCCATTTCGCACGTAGAAAAGGTAACTTCATGTAATTAAATCTTGCTTTCTTTTTGCATCCATCACTATTTATTATTTAATCTATGCATGTGAATTTTATCACCAATTCCTTTCATTATTATCCTATCATCCTAACCCAGTTTCGTATGAAGTGAGGTCACTTCACTTTAAGTTGGGGGAGGGGTATCATTGTTATGATTTTCGCTATCAAATTTTTTTATTTTACCACCCAAGTTTGTTAGGTTGCATTAATACCATCCTTTTAAAACTAGCAAACCTTCTTTGTGTTTCCGATAAAAGTGATTTCTTCCCTAAGATGGGCTAAGAAATAGAACTTGAATGCTTTATTGAGCTGAGATTGAAGGATTATCGATATTGGGTATAAAGAAGACGTTTGGAGAAGCGATTGATTGAGGGTTTTTAGGTGGTGAAGTTGAAATTGCAGGATTTGAACTTCTTAGGGTTACAAGAATTGGAAAAATATGGGAGGTGATGTCATTTGTAGAGAACCATGTGCTCATAGAGAAATATTAGAGGATACAATGGTTATACCTCTATTCACCAGAGTGGGGTGGTTGGATTATTTTTTGAAGTTGACAGAATATGACAATGAGATGGTCATGGATTTTTTTGCCACGCTAAAGTACGATGAAGCAACAGTCAAAGGATTAGTGGTGGATGGCTCAGAGATGGAAATTGCTCAAGTAACGGGGTTACCACACATAGGATCCAAGTACCCAGCTCGTGCAGATGCAGTTGCAGTGAGGGAAGCATTTCGTGAACGAGGTGAAAACTTCGATTCAACATCACAAGGTACTAAAAGACTTTCCCTTTCATTCTTTTGGGGGAAATGTGCTGCTTATATTATCAAATACCTTACTTGTGATGGGCACCATAGTCTATCGTATACTATTCATTTCAAATTGTTGAACCATTTAAGGTATGATCAATTTGTCAATGTGCCCAATTTTCTATATAACATGCTGAAAAGAATGGCCTTTGAGTACCAAAGAAGGAAAGTTAACACTACATCGTCTCACCATTGTCTGATAACTTTATTAGTTAAGAGAAGCTTGAGAATTCAACATCCCCAAGTTAATTGGGATGCTTTTAAAAATTGAAATGAAATTACTAAGTTGCTTGAGGCACCTGAAGCAGAAGAACCCTTACCTGAGCCTAACCTTGAAGTTGATTTGGGGCATGATGAACCTGAAAGAGAGAATTCCCTTGTTTCACCATTTGTTTCACCTACCCGCATCCAAAGTGAGACTGAGAAATATGATATGCCAGCTATGGAAATAGAGCAACTCTCATCCTCCAAAAACCCTAGAGTAAGAAGAAGTACTGCATCAACGTCCTCAAAAGGAAAAAGGAAAAAGAGAGGACCTATTAGGCAGGAAAATGTTGTGGAGGAAGATGAAGTTAGGAAAGAGATAAATAAAAAGGGAAAGGACATTAGAGTTATTTAGGAAACTACTACTCCCTACAGCTTAGGAATGATAAGGAAACAAAAAGTTGAGAAGGACCTGGAGGGACTATTTCCAAAAGGAAAGGTTGAGGAACATCAGTATTGAATTCCAATGATGATTGACACAGACATAGATAAAGAAAGAGATGAACTTGATAATGTTCAAACTGGAAATGTTAATGCACATGCTAGGAGGAAAAGATATCTATCGTCATCTTCCTCTGAATCTAAGGATCCTTTTATTGCTAAGAAGACTAAAAAGACAGTTCCTAGTGATTCTCTTAGGGAAATTTTTGATTCCATAGGTAATGACAATGATGATCCAAATTTTGAAGAAGAAAAGGAGTTATTAGAGGACAAAAACATCAGAAAGGAACTTCATGAAGCCCTTGACAGGATAAAAAAATTGGAGGAACAAGTACAAGGGTATGAACAAAAAGACAAGGAAAAGGAAATGAGGATCAAAGAGCTGGAAGAAAAAGTACAAACCTATGGTCATGGAAATAAATTGGATCTATTGGCACAGATG
Source organism: Sequoia sempervirens (assembly GCA_007258455.2). NCBI lineage: Eukaryota > Viridiplantae > Streptophyta > Pinopsida > Cupressales > Cupressaceae > Sequoia > Sequoia sempervirens. The sequence goes on from VDFB02271358.1 coordinate 291,582,357, forward strand.
GTCGAAGGTAAGATGGGAATTGAAATTGATTTGAATTTACAACCCCCTGTTGCAAAAACACCACCCTACCATACTACTTTGTCTTTGGGCTTTGAATTGATGAAAATCAATACTCAATTCAAGCAAGAACAAGAAAACTGGGAAAAAGAAAAGCAAATCTTGAATGAAACTAAGAATTTGGAATTGAAAAGACTAGAGGAGAAATTGGCAGAGATAATTGATAAAGCTATCCAAATAGTTGAATGTAGACCTCCGTCTAGGGTTTATGCATTGTTTCTAAAGGAGAAATTTCTTAGTTTTTAGTTCAATAAATTTGTTAATGACGAGTCTTTTGCTTTAGATGGGAGACATAGTTTTCTCACTTTCTTCAGCAACATCTATTTGGAGGAGCAAGACTAGTTATGTGAATATTATTTGCATAACTATGTGATGGTAGAAGACACTAATTGGAATCTTTTGCTTTATGTTGGGGATTTGCAAGTGAGAGCTCTAGCATCTTACTTCATAAATGAGCAGCTCCATGGGGAGTTAATGGAGAAGTATGAGGAAAAGGAGAAGACAATGACACTGCAAATTAGAAAAGAAGCAATGAATCCTGACATTGTTGTTTCTCAATGGTTGAGACTCCTTTCTCATAAGTGGCCAGGAAAAATAAATACAGAATTAAGGCTTAGAGAATATAGAAAAATTCAACAATTGGTATTAACCACTCATAAAAATTGCCTAGTATATGTAAGGAACAGATGGGACAATCTGACTCTAGAGTTAAAGAAGAAAGAGCCTCACTCCTTCCACAATTTTATGAGCATGTTTGATAGGATACATAAGTACATTGATCTCTCAAGAGTAAGGGGAGTGGAGTGGCTTCCATTGACCTGCCATCCTCCTATCTTCACCCAATTCCACATTGGACTAGTCAAATTATAGATGAAGACAGGGATGCAAAATTGAGTAAAATGAACAGACTTGCATGCTACAAAGGTTTCTACCTCAAACAGGGACAGGGAGTTAATATAGTCATGGATCTCAGGCAGATTGCTTTGTTTTATAATCTTCTTCCCTAGATGATCTAGTTTGATATTTTTGCTTGAGGAAAAGCAAAATGACAAGTTGGGGGGAATGATGAGTCTGGTTATTAACAGCTTTTTATTGCTTTTTATATACTTTTAAGACAATCTGCTTATGTTTTTGAAATATCTCTCAAACAATATCTCCATAGTATGTTATCCTATTATGCATACCATGCCACCTTGAACCCATTTTGTGAAAATGAAATATGGTGAATTATTCATATAATTGCATGGATTAAATATGTATATATATGTATGTGAATGGATGTTGTGATTTGATTATGGTAGTTAGCTATATATGTGTTGGAGGCTAAACTCTTTTGTAGCTTAACACGCGGTGGCATGGAAGGAGTTTTTATAGCAAGTACCAAGTTGCAGAGCAGGGGATTGATGAGTTCGAGTTGATCAAGTGAAGGGAACTATGGAGTTGAATGTCATCATTATAGAAGAATAAATGTTGGAAGATGTTTGTTCTTAAATATTGGGAAGTTATCCATGTGTTTCACATACAAGTTGTCTTTATCTAAATATGTCCCTTTTTCTAGTTAGTTAGAAGAATAAGTCAAATCATTATTTCACCTCCTTGTATCTAGGAGTGAGATTTATGATTGTTGTTAGTTTGTTAGTTAGCAGTTCGAATAAGACTCTCCCCATTTTGTATAAAGTCGGGTGATGAGATCATAGATTAGTTAGTTGATTTTATTACAAACTTTCAACAATTAGTATTTTTCAATTAATCAAGGATATGGTGTTACAATGAAGTCATGGAATAAAATCTAAAGAAGGATTCTGTCTAATATCTGGTGTTGTATAATGAATGGTGTTGTATGACTTATGGATGTATGAGAATCTGAATTAGATCTGGTTTTTAGTTAAGTGAAGTAGTCTTCTAAGCTAGCCACTTAGGTACTGTTCATCACTTCATTTACATTTCAGTTATTTATATGCTTTCATTAATTTTGTTTTCTTTATCTTATATATGCATTGCAAGTAAATGATTTATGGATAAGTTAGGAGTTGTGTTTGTTCTTGAACATAGATAGGAAATAGTTCTTCAGAGATTAGGATTAATTTTAATTATTTTTACATTGATTTTGCATTCACAAATTGTTAGTAGACACCTACAACTTATGTTGCAGGTACCCATAGCCACTAGGTTCTGTAACTATTTTCACTATTTTTACAATTTTGTTAATTCCAACAAGTAGAATAGTTTGAATAAGTTAGAGTAAGGTAATCTAGGTTAGTACAAGCCTACGAGGACACATATAGTGGAGTGCCATCACATGTTTACACACCCTGGTCAATAATTTAATGTAGGTTTGCAATGTCAAGAGGACTGTTCAGTTTGGTACATCCCTAAATTGTGTAAAATTTACCATGTCCATAACACATTAGTTTTCCTCTACAATATTGGTGTGCAAGTTTGAATTGGCATAATTAGGTTGATTTTCTATTTTTAGTTTTTCTCCCAAAAGTGTTGTTCAGCCTTGTACCCTCGTCCTCAAGCATCAGGAAATCAACAAGATTCCCCATTGTGTTGATTCACCTAAGGGTTGTTAGTCAATTCTTTGTGGGGATCTCATTTCCTAATGAAATATAGGAAGAAAGGGCCCATCATACCACCTGTGTTACCATTCCATTCTTTGTTCACCCTATTTTTTCTATGTTTCAGGTTTTAATACCCATTGTGGTGTTCCTTCAAACTATATGCCTAGGAAATGTGTTGAACTAGCTGCTCATGACTAAGAAATATGTTGAAATAGCTACTTATGACTCTTAAAAAGATTCATAATTAAGGCATTCAACTAGATATTTATCATATAAAAACCCATGCATATATTTACACACATCCATATAAGAGAGAAAAAAAATTAGTGAGCTTGCTAGAATGAAAAGAGAATATGAAGAATCTAGATCAAGGCACTGCAATCCCCTGCTTACCTTGTTAAAAATTGATTTGTTCAGCCCACTATCATTCCCCTAGATCCTATTTATAAGCACTTAGACCTATCTTGGGTTCATTATAAAAAGGAAAACCATGAAATCCAAGATATTCAACTAGATGCATAGGTTTATGGGTATGATAGCAATCAAGAGGATGCACATGTCATTGTATTTTTAAATGAATAAATTTTATTATGAAGACAAGGACACATGGATAAGGTTTTTTATTAGTTCACTACATGGAGACGCATTTAAATGGTAAAATAATTTCTTGGAAAATTCCTTTACTTCTTCAAATGACCTTGTGGTTGCATTTGAAGATGAATTTACAACAAATCTTGAAACTACTATTCTTGTTTAAGATGAAAAAATTAAAAGGAACGATAAAGAGTTAAGCATGAAACTTAGTCATAGGTTGTCAATTAATCTTTCCAATATCCCAAAGTATTTCAGACATAACATAACTACTTGCATTGACATGTTATTTGAAGCTTATGAAGCAAGTTTGAGTTTAGTGTAAGAATATTTTAAAATGACAAATATGTAGTAGGATTATATGTGCTTTGATTCCATGGAGAATATGACAAATGAATACATTGCAAAATTATTGAAAGGAAACTATGCAGCCATAAAATGACAATTTCCACATAACCCAAATCTGAAAACATGCAAGTAAAATACTCAATATCAACATGCAAGAGAATAGACAACATACCCATCAAAGATGACACAAGATATACCCTGGGAAAACCCTCAAGAGGGAAAAACCCAGCCTCCAAAAGCATCCACACTCCATGTATTATTCAGCAATGAAAAACCCATTACAATACATCTGCAAAGACTCCATAAACACTTCTGAAGCATAAGCTATCCATGCATTCCATGTGACCAAGCATGAATCCACACATCCCATGCCATGCTTCAAACCCTCACACATGCACAAGCTCAACCTGCTAACCTGCAACAAACTGTCCAACCTTTGACCAACTTTTGATCCAACCCTAAACAACTACCCTTGTGGTTGCTTTTATAGAAACAAGCTCCCACAAAACCACCAAGTGGTATTACATAAACCATGTGCCCAAAACCATACATCATGTGACCCCACATTTAATATTGGGTACTTTATTATTTTTTTATTATTCCCCAATATTAAATAATTACATTTTACAATTATGTCCCAATGTTACATACAACAAAGTGGCCCCAACATTATAACTCCTTGTGATGCACATTCACCTAGAAAACCCCTAGGTGCACCACACACATAATAAATAAATAAAACATTACAAACATTATGCAAGGTGTACAACACCTAATTCTAACAATCTCCCACTTGTTGTATACATTGCATAAGGGGGTAACAAGTAAGCTCCATAGGCAACATGTACAATCCAAGAATCCAAGTGCTCCATGTGCTCCATCAAGATACCTGTAACAAGAACCAAGGTGACCACCATCTCATCCATGAATGCTCCCATCATCCACCATGCAAACTGCACTAAGACAAGAACACATCCAAAGAGACGTCACACTAACTGTCACAAAGAAGCATAAACCTGCCTCAACCTGATATCTCAAAACACAAACACTGAATCCAATATGCACCAGTAGCTGTCAAGAATAAATCACCATAGCTGAAATGACACTCACAGCAAGTGCCAACACATCCAACTATCCATACCTCCAAAGGTATACATAACATAGTAAACTCATGCCAACAACATATCCACCCATAAACCACAATAACAAACTCCATGTGCAAACCTGTCAAAAATGACATACACATCCAGGAGCTCCCACTGCATGGGCAATGTCAAGATGAATGCAAACCTGGAATGAGCGCATTCAACGCGTCGCTTCGTTAACATCCCAAAAAAGGCACCATCACAAAGGCATACCAAGTCTACTACCAGCATCTCATAGAAGTAAACATGTAGTACCAAGGAACATCCACAATGATAAGCAAAACCTACAAACCAAACACCTGTAGCATGTCCTCCTACACACACACCTCTAAATGCCAACTGTGTCAAGTATGATCTCCTCCATAACACCCCATAACAAAATCCATAACAACATCCATCCATCCAATCACCAAGATCAAAGATAACATATGTAACTAACATGGATGTAAGCATCTCAAAACAAGAAGATCAAACTCAAAGTAATCATTCCTAAACCAAGGAAATCAGCCCAATAAACCATCTCCTAAACCCAACATGTACAAGGAGATAAACATGCCAACACTCCTCAAATGAACCCTCCAGAAACCAAATATCCATGGCTCAAGATCCATATCCATGAGAAGACAAAGCATAAACATAATGCACCTGAAAGAATAATGGGCAATACCTCTCAAGTGAACTGCCGAGTAGACCAAGAGTGGGGAATGAGAATGCTCCTCTAGGATATCCAAGTCATCATGACTCAACCAAGAACACTCTCCTCATTGGTCCATGTTGAACTCACATCCAACCAAGGTGTAGGCTCCCTCGGACTTCCTGCTAAAATCTCATCAAAAGTAACCATCTCAAAAAACATGTCTCTAATCACAAGAGAACACCAAGCCTCACCTAAGTCTCCAAGTATCCATGAGCACCTGTAACCGATCAATCCATGCTAAACACCAAGCAAATGATCAATGTACTCAATACAAAGAGAACCAACCAAGATCAAAAATCATAGCTCCAACTGCAGAATCAGGAACATAAACATGACACCATGATCTCACATCCTCTCAAAAAGATCACATGAATAAATCATCATAACATGTACCATGCCACTACTCTAAACTAGTAATCAAGAGTATACCATGACATAATAACAAAACCATCCTACAACCAAGGATCACCTGTCAAAACCAACAAGTCATAAATAATACCTCAACATCTCCAACACCTAATGTCAAAGAACTCTCACTGTAGCACACAGAATCCAAGAGCTCCTCCATGACACCAAAGATCACCTATTGAAGACAACCATCCATAATCAACAATGGATCCACATCATTGCCAAATGCTCCCACTGAACCGTGATACCAAGCAATCCCATGGCACCATGATGCACAAAACCAACACTGTCATAAGCTCACACAAAACTTGTGAATCCAAGCTCTCAATGACAACATGATAACCATCCTCTAAAGCAAGAAGATACACCGCCAAACCATCATATCCATCACGCCAAACCATCACTGTCACAAGCTCCCACTGAACCGTGTAACCAAGCTATCCATGACATCATGATACCAATCTCCTAAACCCAAGAAGATACACCACCACAACCATAATCAGGAACCAATCCAATACCACCAATCAATGCATCTACATAAACTATCATGACATGCCAAAGTCTCTAATGCACAAGAAACATCCATGACATCATGATCACCGCCAAATGTACCAACAAATCAACCCAATCGTGTCCACATATCTGCATAATCATAGTTAATTGCATCTGTCTCATATCATGACTGTACCTGGTAATACCATCTCATCTCCTCAACATGACAACCAAATCAGCAAACCAAGTGACTAAACCAAGCCACTAAAACTGAACATGCATCAACACTGAAATATCAATGGGCAAAGACAACCCATATCCAAGTCATAGGTGCAACAAGTAAGTATAGACTGCCTACAACATTGCACAACTTGTAGATACAACAATGCAACATACATGCTGATAACCATGTCAAAAATAGAACAAACTGAGATGTACAACCGAGCATACAATGAATCCATCATCAATTTCCCAAATCCGACAATCCATAAGCTCATAATAACACCATAGTCAAAGAGACCCATAAACAACTCAGATAAAAAAAATAGCAAATAAACCATGCCAAAATATCTCCAAAGCTGATCCACTGTTAGTGATCTGAACAAGCTTTCTGTTGACTATTCGAAGTCCAAAATCGACTCCATATGCACCCGATATGCCCTCTCAAAGCTCAAAATGAACACCTGACTTCAACCAAGAAAACCACTATCAAAACTGAAAAATCATGGAACAAAACCTATACCACTGTGTAGTGCTCGAAACCAGCTTTCCAACGACTATAAGAAGTCAAAAATCCGACACTCTGGGCAAAAGTTACATGCATTTGAAAAAAACTGCTATAAAAAGCCCTCCTGGTGGCTCTGTGGTGGCGCCCAGGCGGCGCTCTGGTGGTGGGAGGGTGGCGGATTTAAAACAAAATTTTAAAAAAATTTCCCCTGCATACGGACCCGACGCAATATTCAACTCCATCTTTTAAAAATTTTGAAGTCTGCATAAATATTTCTATCGGCGGATTTTGATTGAATGGCGGAATTTTTTTAAAAATTTCAAAAAATTTATAAAATTTTAACCCCACATGGGGGGTGGCGGGCTCCTCCCGCTGGCCGGGCCAGCCTTGCTAGCGGCAAGACTGCCGGCCGTAGCCGACAGTGCCGGCAGCGGCAATACCTGCAGCTGGCAGGCTGCCGAGTACGACACAGGGGCGGGGGTCTGCGGACCCCCAAACCTTTTCAAATTTTTATTTTTTTGTTTATTTTGCAGGTAAAGAATTTCAACAGGATTTTTTTTATTTTTTTGGTTTTTTATTTTATTTTTCTGAGTACGACGTCCGTACGGCCGAATAGGGGTATGGGCAATTTTTTTTTCAGTAACCAAAATAGGGCAAATTATATGTCAAAATTTCTCTCTCGGCCAACTTGAATCCAACCATGAGATCCATTTTGTCCCAGGAGGTCATCTACAATTTCTCCCCCTCAAAACCCTCATTTAAATGCATGACCAAGAAACCCTATTTTGTCAAAATTTTCTCACACCCCAAATCTGCAAACAACCCATCAAACCAGCAAACCCAAAACCCTCAGATCTGCAATAAAACACCTGCAAAACCCTATATCTTGCCATTGTCTTTCATTCTCTTACAACCTAGGGTTATCCAATCCAATAACCAAAGCTCTGATACCACTTGAAACGAAACTATGCAGCCATAAAATGACAATTTCCACATAACCCAAATCTGAAAACATGCAAGTAAAATACTCAATATCAACATGCAAGAGAATAGACAACATACCCATCAAAGATGACACAAGATATACCCTGGGAAAACCCTCAAGAGGGAAAAACCCAGCCTCCAAAAGCATCCACACTCCATGTATTATTCAGCAATGAAAAACCCATTACAATACATCTGCAAAGACTCCATAAACACTTCTGAAGCACAAGCTATCCATGCATTCCATGTGACCAAGCATGAATCCACACATCCCATGCCATGCTTCAAACCCTCACACATGCACAAGCTCAACCTGCTAACCTGCAGCAAACTGTCCAACCTTTGACCAACTTTTGATCCAACCCTAAACAACTACCCTTGTGGTTGCTTTTATAGAAACAAGCTCCCACAAAACCACCAAGTGGTATTACATAAACCATGTGCCCAAAACCATACATCATGTGACCCCACATTTAATATTGGGTACTTTATTATTTTTTTATTATTCCCCAATATTAAATAATTACATTTTACAATTATGTCCCAATGTTACATACAACAAAGTGGCCCCAACATTATAACTCCTTGTGATGCACATTCACCTAGAAAACCCCTAGGTGCACCACACATAATAAATAAATAAAACATTACAAACATTATGCAAGGTGTACAACACCTAATTCTAACAATTATTACCCTCACACGTAAGTGTTGTTGGTAATCAACATGTTGTTTGTAGTAGCCAATTAGATGCATAAAATAGTGTAAGTGTAGCATAGAAAGATGGCGGTTGTGTATGCATATAGGTAGAAAAGGTGTTGGTGCATAATACAGTAATAATAAAATGATGGGGACATCATATGCACCTACCTTTAGTTGGATAGGTCATCCATGAGTGATGATAATGAAGACATAAATGATTTAATGTAGTTTGAAATAGAGGAAAGTGGCCTTGATTTTTGTAGCAACCATATGGAAAAAGAGGAAGGCATGTGCACAAATAAGTAATCAAATGATTCAATTCATGAGGCTATTAGAGTTGGCCATGTAAATACCCAAGGTCTAGAGGCCAAATGGAAAGCACAAGGGGATCAATATGCAATGCTCAAGATTGCAATGAAATTGATTATCCAAGAACTCAATATACAATATATGAGACCACCTGGTTATATAGCCAAGGTGAGACATAAGATGTCATAAGATTATGAAAAGTGTCTTAATCTTATGAGATGAGACAACTAACTTCACATAAAAGTAAAAAAGATAAGATCTAGACATGATAGCTAAGACTTTTAGAAATAATATTTGGACCTAAGTAAACTTAACATGTGAATATGTCCCCTAAGTCCATAGTGAATTAATTAACTAGGTACAAGACATTTATTCACACCAACACCCCCCCTTAAGTGCAACTTAGGGATAAGATTATTATGCAAACTATGCAAGGATGGGTTCTGACTATGAGTCCATGTTAGGTACCCATGTACATATGCAAATGGAATATCTCACAAACGGAGAAAAGGAGAAAATCCAGTGGGACAAAACTCCTCCCCAAAAGAGAGATGAAATACAAAAATTCTCTCAATGAAGAATGAGAAGGCTAAAACCCCACGCAAGGAAAAAGACCCCCCATAAGAGAGAAGAATAAAAGAAGAAGATAGACCATGTAACCCCCCTCAATGGTGAGTCTCCTACAATGGTAGAAGATCAACATTGAATGTTGAAGACGATCCAATCTCGACGAACAACATTCCTCCCCTTAGAAAGAAATAAAACTGAGACCTGATATGTAGGATGGCTTCCCATTCCTGAAAGGAAGATGTGGGAAGAATAATTATGGATGATGTCTCTGAAGAATGCTCAAGTGTCACCACATCGATGCTGAAATCTTCCACACTCCAAACAAGCATTCTAGGCTACACAGCTAAAGATGTAAATCCAAAATCTCCTAGAGACAGATATAGAACACACTCCAAAGAAAAATATGCCTCCTCTAAAGACAAAGAAGCCTCCTCCAAATGTTGTCCAAAAGTATCCACACTCACGTCAAACTAAAAATAATGATCATGTAGAGAATGAACAAGAAGGTCAGAGTATTCCCTCACAATAATTGAAGAAGAATCATCTTCATCAAAGAGAAGATGCATGCAATCAATGGTGTCTCCCAAATTTGAAATGTGAGACTCAACAAACAACCCACCAATGTCTATCAAGTATGCATCTAAAGTAGATGTAGCTGGAAGACGATGAAGATCTTGCTGCCCTAAATCACAAGAAGCCATATCTATAGCAATACAAGTATCATCCAATGCAATAGTAGATGGAGGAGATGAAATACAAGCCTCAAGAATGAGATCCAATGTGAGAACTCCCAAGTTCAAGTAGCCAAAAGTCTCCTCAAAATCATGGTTCACACTAGAAGTATGATCAATAGCCAAAGGGACAATGTCATCATTAGAAGTAAAATATGTGAAGGTATACAACTAAGATGAATGATCAACCATCCCAGTAGTAAAGATCTCTCTACTCTTCGAGTCTCTAGTGATGACTGAATTAGGAGTGAACTCCACAATCCTCCCATCTCCACCATGTGTAATCTGATATATGAAAAGAAGATTGTTCGTTGAATGAGGAACACACAAAACATTCTGGAAAATGTTATCCCTAAAACTAATAGACCCCTTCCCAATTAAACTCATGTATGTGTTGTTTCCCATCAAAATATAAGACATAGTACAAGGCTCAAAAGAAGATAATATAGGTTGTGAAGATGCCATATTATGAGATGCTCCTAAATCTAGAAGCCATCTCCCTGATCCATGACCTGAAAAAGCACAAAGAGAATGTCCTTTATTTCCCGATGTAGAACCCAAACCAACATGACCATTGTCCTTATTAGACTATTTTGAAGAAAAAGTAGATGACTTTGACATTCTAGAAGGCAAATCAATCTGATTCTTTTTTAGAATATGTTTCAACTCATCAATATCCTTCTTATAACAAGAATGTTCATCATGTCCAAGTTTCTTGCAATATGAACAAGTTTTATTCTCCTTCTTAGATGATTTCTCTTTGGAAGAGAATTTATTCTTTGCTTGATCTGAATGTGGATTTGTTTCTTATTTGATTATGATTCTTTCACCCGACTAACCAACAATGCTTGAGATTTAAAAGTCTTGATGAGATCCATTAATATAAGCTTTTATTTCTCATGTATTAACATCTAAAATAATGGTGCAAATGAAGGTGTAGTGTATGCAGACCCCATAGTCAATCTATGAGTATGAAAGCTAGAAACAAAAGAAGCATAATCGAGACCAAGTTTGTTTAATGTATTATAGACCAATTGAATGTCCTTCTTATCAATTCCACATGCTTTACACTACTCTCTTAGATCATTAACCTTAGTGATGTAGTCTTGGATGTTGTCAAAGTTCTTAGGATCAAGGCTCATCAATTCATTATCAATTTGATAACCTCTTACTTCATATGTAGTACCATACAATGTTTTCAATTTGTTCCAAGCTTCATGAAAATTATTACATGATTTAATTTGAAACAATAGATCTTGAGAAAATAGTCTACGAAGAAATCCTAGAGCTTTGGTATGTTCAATCATCCATTTTATCTACATTTGTAGGTTCAGGTACGCTATTTTCAACATATAGAGAGTGACCTTCAGTTATTAGAATACTCCATGCATTTTGATGCCATGTTGAATAATTATATGATGTGAGAAAAGGAACCTTAGAATGATCCATGGAAACAAGAGCACAAACAAACAGATTAAAAGAATGTACCAAGAGACCCCCCCAAATTACTCAATCAAGAATCCCCCAAAAATTTATGATTTGGCACTTTATACTTAGTGCATTTACAATGCCAATATGGGTCAAATATGGAAAATTACAACAATATCTCAAAATGAGATCCACAATCTGAAATTACACTTTCTCAATATGATTTAGACTAAAAATGAAGCCTTCCCAAAAGGACAAAAACTTCTCTAGGTGTCAGTATGTCCAAGTTATAAAAAAAAATGCAAATATGCACAAATAAAGAATAAAAGATACTTGGAGTTGAATTTGGAAAAATTCTTAGATATAATTGTAGAGCTCTTCAATACCTTTCCAATGCCACAAGAATCATGAAAATTAGATAAACAGCTAAAAAGTTATGAGCTCAAAAGTCCAAATGAGAGATATGACTTCAAATAGCAATAAATCTCACTAGCAATTAGATCTAATAATGAAACTTGTACCAATAGAAAGTACACAAAACCAACTTTCCAATGATATCTTGTTTGCAAAAATTTGACTTCTAGATCAAAAGTTATGAACTTTTGAAAAAAATGTTGAATTTAGCCTATAGTGACGACCCTTCTAGCAAAATAAAATTTTTCCAAAAATAAAATTCATCTAAAATGGACAATTTTATATGAAAACAGGGGTTTTTGGGCATCTAAATGCAATGGCAACATCCATTTTGGCTATAAGTGCTCCAATAAAAAAAAAATTCACTAGATCTAAGCTTTAAACCCCAATTTGCAACTACATACAATGGCCAAATTGAGTGAAATAAAAGCTAGATCTAAATTTCTTGGACATTCTAAACTCAATAGTGAGCTTAGATTTGTACCAACATGCTCCAAAATGAACTTGTAATACAAATTCATAAAGAAAAACAAACAAATATGGTATTTTTTTCAAGTTTTTCTGATTCTCCAGGTCATCATATGATGTGTAATATAGGGGGATTCACTACTCACAAGTTCTCTTCACTCAGAGAGCCTCACAAGGCGAACTTCCCTATACTACCTCAATGGAACGACAATGAAAGTTTTAGATTTTGAAAGAGTAGGCCACAAATATTTTCTGGACAAACTGACAAGCTCTTGGCCAAAGGATGTCAGCACAGCAAACAAACAACAACGCGGCACGTTGGAATCTCGTACGGACCAAAGAACAAGAATGTCTCAGAAAATAGCAAAGAAAATGCTTTTATCCTAATTACTGAGAACTACCAGAATATAGGGAAATGACATGACATGATAAAGTAACAAAAAGTGATAGAAATGAAATAAAGTAAAGTAGAGAGGATAAGAAGGAGAAAGGGAATACTTATGACCATGCGAGTGAATAAGCTTCCAGCTCATGAGTGTCTTCAACACCTGCACACAAGAGGGAGAGGAAAATTGTTGGGTGGCTGTATAGGGGCCTGCCTCAATCAAATCCCATTTTGGTGTTCCCACCTCCACTGATAGCCAGATGGATGGAGAGAAAAGTAGAAATGAAGTAAAGAGCACTTAAAGCACTACAAAATAGTGTCATGCTACTCAACCAAGTAATAGAGGAGAGGAGTGAAAGCTTACCACCTCCACCAAGAGCACTCAAGGCTAATGAGGGAGAAAATGAAAGGAACTCAAGCCTCTGTTACAATGGTGTTTTGTTCCACACTTGCTCTACTGAAGTGGTGGAGTGTTGATGTTGTTGCTGCGAAGTGTAAAATGTTTGGGGATTGAAGAGATGGTGACGAAGCTACTTAGAGCTTGTGAATGGATTGTGAAGCTTGTGGATGAAGTCTAGAAGTGGTGACGAGATGAAATGCTTGTTCAAGGGATGAATTTGAAGAAGAGTGGTCACGCCCACAAAAGGATATAAAAGTCACAACAGAACTAAACCTGGGAATTGGACATTCCAACAGGCAACTCACATCTTCTCATGGTCGTTCATTTACTTTGTCAAACTAGGGAACGTATACTTGAAATGGAGCAGCACGGTATGTGCACTAAGAACTAGTTTCCAGTCACCATATATAGAAAACAAATGCTTAAAAGAAGTGCAACATAAAGCTTTTTAATTCAAACACAACTCGGCTGAAACATAAATCATAGTAGCTATTGTTAAAAGACAAACTGTGAACTGGCCTTATGTTGCAGGAACAGACACAGGGATGGATTCCCGATGCTGCAGAAACAATACAAGGCTGAGTTTGCGTTGAAATCTACAGAAATAGATTCTAACTAGTAATCAACATGAAATGAACAGTTAACTACAACAACTTGCTACAAAATACTTACTAAGTGGGCCCCCTTAGCAAGCATCAACTAGATTACACAAGAAGTTGATTCAAAGCTTCATCGAATTTTATTCATATTCAGAACCAGGGTACATCAATTACTCTGTTTGAAAATAAAAATTAACACAGAACTCTATTGCTTATTCAACTTAATTTTAACACATACTGTTTCATCATCCTCCACTCACGCAGGAGGAATGGTTGTTTAAATGAAAAAGGCAACTAACTAACTAACAGAGGGAGTCGTGATCATAAATACATTTTGAATCCGCAGAACAGATATTCATAAATGAAAGTCTATCTGCTCGACGCGAACCAGAGAGAATATAGCATTACACACTCCCTAGATCAAAGGACGGCTTAAGTTCCTTCCCAAAGATTCGGTCAAAGAGTTATTACTGGAACAACCTCTTCAACAGAGCTGAGATTCTTTGTGCTTGATAAGCTCCTGCTCCCTCCAACAACCTGCAATAAGTGACAGAGGCGAAGGAAAGCATACACACAAGTGACACGACATCCATTCATTAATCACACGTTAATCCTATTCCATTATCCAAAATCATAAGCATATATCAGCCATGCGGAGGGTCAAAAAGGTAATTAATAAAGTTGTCAAGCTACAGGAATATGGAATTCGTTGCTACAGGATACCACCCGAAAAGTCTTTAATCAATAGGTTTAAACAACTATTAATAACAAAAGTAAGAGTATCAAAAGTTTCAAACTATGAGCATATTTAAGGCTCATCATTTTTCCCCCTACTTATCATAATGCTGGTCCTCCAGCATTGACTTTCCTTGTTGTTTCTCTGAAATTTGTTGGAGCAACATGACCCTGCAGTGAAGTTCCAAACTTGAAGTAAAAACCTCGGGTGAACTGCCATCTTTCAAATCTGCGGTTTTCTATTTCTTCATTGATTTCCTTGGCTTGATAGGGATAGAGTGGCCACATTAAAATTGGGGGTTGGAAGGTCAGTGGCATCCATAATTCAAATATGCTTTGCAAACCCAGTTGCATGTACCTTTATGTTCTCCTAAGTGCTGCTATGAAGTTCAAAGGGCTGTGAGGCTCTATCTTTCTCAGACCAACCGTCAATCTCTCCCACCTTGTCTCAATCCTGGAAGAGGCGAGTTTCCAAAATGTATATTTCTGCTCTTTGAACTCACTATATACCTGTTGTTTGATGTCAAAAAATTTATGTCTTTCCTCAGCATGATTCCATCCATAAGTAACTACAAACCAGGTTCTTAAAACTGTGCGTGGGTCTGAACTCTCAGCTCTTAGAAGAATAGGTTCATCTCTTTCTGCTTCTTCATATGTTTCCAGTTGTCTCCCATAATTGACCTCATTTGCAGCCCAAGACATTAGTGCTCTTAGATGGATATCACCTATATAAGGGAGTGGATTCCATTCAGTTTCTGCAGGAATTAAATAACCATGTAAATAAAGTTCACACATGGAGTTTTTCAACCAATTAGGGGCCACTTCATAGGCATCATATAATTCCTTGGCTGTTTCAATATTGGGATCCAAATTTTTGGAGATCCTCATTAGTTTGAACCAAAGAAACTGTTCCTTGAGGCACATTGCATATACTTTGGGTGGCGGCCTACACCCCATTATCTTCCCAGTTATTTTCATCATTTCATCCATTTTCTTCTGCATATCTTGAATTTCTTGCTTTTACCTTTCAATTTCCCTTTGCATCTTTTTCTTCTCCTCTTTCCATAAACTTTGCTGGACTTCAATTTTGGCGAAATGATGAAAACATAAAGTCTAGAATGACACAGGTTGAGACTTAATTCTTAGAAATTCCAAGTATGCAATCAATAGAGTCCTTTTGTACACAACTAAATCTGTGCAAACTTTAGTGGGCAATGGATTATCATAGGGTATTTCAGGCTTTTCAAGCACACCTTCTTCTTGCTGTAGGACAAAATCCTCTTGCTGCAGGATGAAGCCCTGTTGCTGCATGGAAGAAGATTGTTCTTCCTTAGAAATTTTCTCAGCCGCACAAGCCAAGTCGTCCAGAATCAGCATTTTCCCCTTATCAACATTACTGGGTTGTGCTGCCTTAGAAACATGAGAGGAGCTTTGTGGAACATTTGTAGATATACCCAGGGAGTTATAATGACCTGATTCAACAGAGTCTTCCAATATTATGACAATTTTTGTTTGAACGAAGGTTGTAGCAAGCTTAGACTGTTTTCTCAATGAACTCCTTCTTGGTAGTTTTTCAAAAGGAGCATCAGCAAAGGATGCTTCTTTAGCAGTCCTCTTCCTAGCTGGTCTTGAAGATCCAGATTTGGCAGGGGAAGAAGATATTGAAATGGGAGTATTAACAGGTGTTGTTGCAGGAGAGACAGAAACAAGCGAAGACTCTGCAGGAGAGGATGAGGCAAAATTTTTTTGTCTTTAAGTATGTGGGTCCAACTCAGGAGTCTGCCCTACCCCAGATGACTCTCCTACAATTGTCTTTCCTTTTTCTCTCCTAGTGGCAGACCTTGTTTGCACACCGATAGAGGACGTTGGTATAGAAGCTGCAGGACTGGGCGTTGCAGGAGCAGCGGATTCTTGCTGTTTCTGTACTTGTGGACTCAATTCTCATTTTCTTTCTTCTAGGCTGCGCAGATAGTGCCCTAGGGAGTTCAGGTGGTTTAAGACTTTTTCGGGCAACAAACTCATGCCAGGAAAGATGTGAAACATCCCTTAAAGATCGCTCAGTCAAAAGTTTTATTAGGGCATGATGTGTGACAGAGTTTCCTTTACCCTTTTGGGTTTTGTTTGCACTACTTTGCAAAATATTTAACAGAAAATTTGAAACATTCACTACCAGTCCATGTCTTATATGACTTAACAATTTGAAATGATATGAATGTAGGTAAGAGAAGCACCCTTCACAAGTTAAATACCTGATAATAAAGATGGTGTATTCAGAGTATGGATAAGGCATGGACATTCTTTTGCACCCTTGCTTTGAGATTTCCAAGGGCCCATCAGCTGGTAGGGTAAACTCTGCCCTAGCAGAGACAACATCCCTTCCAACAGGAAAATTTTCACCAACTGCCAGTAATCTAGTAACTTTTGCAATTCTTTCCTCTGTCACAGCCACTGCCAAGCCCCATACCATAGCCTCATTTTCTGAAAATGTTCTTAAGAATTCGCCTGCAGCCTCTTCATCAAAATAATCAATTCTCAAGAAATAATTTAACCATCCACAATTGGCAAATGCTTGCATTAACTGAGGATCTTGTATCAACAGTTCATGAGCCGCAGGCTCGTGCCTCACCAGTTGGCCACCCATGATCAAAAATCTTTAAAACAAAAACTCAGACTGATGCTGAAAGCTTGAAAAAGACTCTTCTTCCTTACTGCACTTCCTTTTCCTTACCAAGAATAACGACTAGACATTTGCATAAAATAATTTTAATTACTTAAACTAAGTAGTTAGCTTGTTCTTAGGATATGGCTTCGTAATCGTACTTTAGAAAGTACAAGAGCATAACTATTTTGGCAAACGTAAATTTGGCATAGGAAAGTTTCAAATTAGAATACCCCCGCCCCCTACTTAGCATTTGACATGTGTCCTCACATGTACAAGGTGATAGGATTAAAGCATGCAAGTATAGCTGATATATACATTACAATTAATGAATAAATAGAAAGAATAAATTATGCGATAATGAAAAGATTTCGCGTACCTTGGATTTAGTTCTTAGGCATGTCGTAAAGGACAACAACATATCATGAAATGATAGCTAGGAGATTGAATGGATGAATGAGGTGGAGTGGTAATATGAATGACGTGGTAGATAAAGGAATGAGTGATGTGATAGATGAAAAAAAATGGAGAAAAGTGGTTTTCTTAAAAAAAAGAAAACGTTACTATGGGCGGTCAACACAATACTTAAAGAGAAGCTGCAAGAAAAAGGCCTAAGCCTTTTGTTGTAGGAAGACCAGTTGAAATAAACTTTTTCAGGAACTCTTCCTTTGATGTCGGCTTATGATATAACCGCAGTCGATGTCCATTAACTAGCAATTAGAAACAGACTGGATCAATTGTGGCCAGCTGTACTAATCCGTTGTCAAACACATTCTCAACTTCATAGGGACTGAGCCAGCGTGTTGTGAGCTTACCTTGGTTTTCTAAATATCTAGAATCATATAGCAGAGCCCAATCACCAGTAGAGAATTGCTTGGTTTTGATGTGTTGATCGTGCCATTTCTTCCTTTGCTGTTGGACAACTTTTGTATGCTGCAGGGCAACTTTTCTCATTTCTTCCAAGGCATTCAGCTACAGGAGACATTCCTTCTGTGCTTCAGAAATGTCTATATTGAGTTCGAGAGCTGTTCTCAAAGTTTTATGCTCAAATTTAATGGGCAACATGACTGTTTTTCCATAAAGCAGTTCAAAAGGTGTAAACCCAGTTGTTGTCTTCCATGCAGTTCTGTAGGCCCAGATTGCCTCAGAAAGTCTACTACTCCAATCTTTCCTATGGAGTTGCACTGTCTTTGTTAGGATTGCCTCAATTTCCCTATTTGTAACCTCCGCCTGACCATTGGCTTGAGGGTGATAAGGGTTGGACTTCCTATGCTTGATTTTATAGTCATTCATTAGTGCAGTAATCAGATTGGATGTGAACTGAGCTTCCTGATCAGTTACAAGCTCTCTGGGAACTCTAAATCTAGTAAAAATTTGCTCATACAGAAATTCAACAACCTTGTTATCATGAACATGAGTCATTGCCTTTACTTCAACCCACTTTGTCACATAATTCGTACAAACCAGAATGTATGACTTGCCATTTGATGGTGGATCAATTGGTCCAACAAAATCCATTCCCCATTTATCAAAGGGGGTGACTATTACCTGTGGATACAATGGCATTTCATCTGACCTGGTTGGTCTTCCCATACGTTGGCATCGGTCACATTTCCTTGTATAAGCTATAGCATCTTTGTGTAATGTTGGCCAATATTATCCTATTGTAAGAATTTTCATTGATGTTCTCTTGGCTGCAAAATGTCCCCCACATGGTTCATCATGGAAAGCATGCAAGATATCATAAGTCTCATCTTCTCTTACACATCTTCACATAATTTGATTAGGTCCTGTGTAAAATAGACAATTTGCAATCCATGAAAAGTTAAAACTTTTCTCAATTAACAGTTTCTTTTCTTTTGGGGAGAAGTGAGCTGGTATTCTACTTGTTGCTAGATAATTGACAATGTCTACATACCATGGAGTATGTGCAGCAATGGAAAATAGGTGTTCATCAGGGAACCTATCATCAATGACTTCTTGTTCAGCAGGTGCAGTTGTTTGAAGCCTTGATAAAAAATCAGCCACAACATTAGCTCTTCCTGGTTTATCAATGATTGTAATGTCAAATTCTTGCAACAACAGGAGCCATCTTGCCAACCTACCAAAGATGGCAGGCTTGTTCATCAAATACCTGATTGCTGCATGGTCGGTGTGGACAAATATCTGATAACCTGTGACATAATGCTAAAATTTATTCAGAGCATACACTACTGCTAGCAACTCCTTTTCTGTAACAGTGTAGTTTAGCTCAGGACCTTGAAGGTTTTTGCTGATGAAATAAATAGCATGCTCAATTGAATTTTCTTTTTGGCCTAAGATTGCCCCTATGGAAAAATCAGAAGCATCTATATGTATGTGAAAAGGAAGAGTCCATTTTGGACCTTGAAGAATAGGGGCTTTAGTAAGCAAGTCCTTTAGCTGCAAGAAAGAGTTTTCACAAGCCTCTGTCCAATCGAATTCAAAATCCTTAGTTAATAAGGCATATAGTGGACTGACAATTTTGCTGAAATATTTTATAAACCTTCTATAATACCCTGCATGGCCAAGGAAGCTTCTAACATCCTTTTGTTTTGTAGGAGTTTGTAAATTCAGAATAACTTCAATTTTAGCAGTGTCAACCTGTATTCCATCCTTGGAGAGATGATGGCCTAGAACAATACCTTCTTGCATCATCATAAAACACTTTTCACTGTTCAGAGAAAAATTTTGCTTTCTGCATCTTTTCAATACTTTTTTCTAAATTCACCAGTGCTTCTTCAAATGTAACCCTATAGGTAGTGAAGTCATCCATATAAATTTTCATACAATCATGAGATATATCAGCAAAAATACTAATTACTGCTCTCTGAAATGTTGTTGGCGCATTGCATAGACCAAAAGGAAAGATTGAGTAAGCAAATGTTTCCCATGGATAGGTAAAAGTGGTCTTATCTTGATCTTTAGGGGCAATTTTTATCTGATTGTACCCACTGTAGCCATCCAAGAAGAAAAAATATCTTTTACTAGACAATGAGTCCAACACTTGGTCTACAAACGACAGTGGAAAATGATCTTTTTTAGTGGCAGTGTTCAACTCTCTGTAATCTACACATACTCTCCATTTTCCACCTTTCTTAGGGACAATAACTAATTGAGAGACCCACTAACTATCAGAGATTGGGTAGATAAAACCAGCATCAAGTAACTTTTGAAGCTCATTCTTAACTATTTCCCTGAGTGCTGGATTTATTCTTCTTTGAGGCTGCCTAACTGGTAAACAGTCTTCTTTGATATAGATCCTATGAGTACAAATTCAAGGATCTATTCCTTTCATGTCCCCATATTCCCATGCAAAAGCTTTATGCTGATCTTGCAGCATTTTGAGTAGGACAGCCTGTTGAGATTGTGACAGCTTGCTATTGATATTCAAACAGTGACCTAGAGACAATTCTATCTACTTAGTGAGATCACTCATAGAATCTACAGGTGATGTTTGTACCTCTTGTGGAAGCAAGTTATGAAAAATTGTATAAAATTTAAGCAGCAAACTCTCAGAATTCAGTTGTTGCAGAAAACATTGTAGATGACTACTATTTGGATTAGATGAACTACCCGTATCAGAGTTAGACTGCAGAATTTGAAAAAGCAAGACATCCTCATTCTGAAGTTGTGAGAATGGATCAGTTTGGAGCATCATTAATTGAACCAACGAATTGGCTTCTTCAGTTTCTTCCCCCACATTTGGCCAAACAGGTTGGGACAAATCTGGTTTAGGTCTAGCAGGTGGATACAATGCCATTTTTTTTTGTGGACTGTCCATCTAAAATAGTCATATCTCCAAGACGACATCCTATAAAAGCATCAACAGTTGCTAACCATGGTCTACCTAGGATAACAGGGTATCCTCCTAAAGTTGCCTTAGTAGATAATATTGTAAAATTAGCTGGATACTCCCAAGATTCAAGAGTGACAATTACATCTTCCACCATTCCATCAGGTGTGATTGTGGAGCTATCAGCAAGCTGCAGGACTGTAGGTGTAGACCAAATGTTTAGGATGTTTAAGTAGTCCATAGTATGCTTGGTCATGACATTGATGGCAGCACCAAGGTCAATTAAAACATTTTTTACAATTTGGCCATTTATATGTATTTGCACTACAAGACTTCCAGGGTCAGTGTATATTGGAATGACTACATTTCCCAACATTATATCAGCCAATTTTCTTAAAACATGAATTGTTTGGGGATCCTTTTTTTTTCATCCAGGTTTCTTCAAACATGCCTCTTTAATGTCTTTTCCATAGATTGGAACATATTTAATAGCCTGAAATAAAAGAATTTGAATTTGTACATTCTTTAGCTAATCCAAAATGTCAAAAGTGGGTTCTTCCATGGATTTAGGTGCGGTACTTTGTAACTTCTGAGGAAAAGGTGGTTTGTCTTGACTTTGCAAAATAGGCTCCTTAGAAATCGTATCAGTTATAGGCATATGCTCAGTAGGATCAGTAGGTGTAGTAGGTTCTTCAGGGGGAGAATCTGGTATCTTGGTAATTAGAGGCGGTTGTGAAGCAGGAAGAGTGGTTCCAGACCTCAAATGGATATCATTAATGTTTAAGGCATAAGCTGGATATTGGTTGGCTTCAACAAAATATATGGGCTGCTGTGGCTGCTGCTGTTGCTTATTATTGGGATTTGGCAATGGCTGAGTAGGCATAGGCATTTGTTTTGGAGGGCTAGTATTTGTGGCAGTTGCTGCAGGAGGTGGCATGAGGGCCTGAGGTTGTGGCTGTGGAAGCTGCAGGAACCCAGGGGACTGGTTCTGCCATTGCTGAGAACCTCCCCATTGAGGGTTCTGCTGCCAGTTACCTAGAGGTGGAGTCCATTGTCCTTGTGGCTGCTACCAACCTCCTTAAGGGGGTTGCCATTGAGGGCACTGATAGTTAGGCCAGTATGGTTGAAGAGCATTCCAAAGTGGAGATGGGCTATATGTAGGTTGTCATTGGTTATTATAGCTAGAATAAGGATTACCAAAAGTCAAAGGGTCTTGAGGCATACCTTGTCTTTGAGCCCATGGTCTCCTTTGTGCAACAAAGAACACTTGATCATCATCACCTTCTACTGGCTTAAAGTCAGTAGGTAATTGCTTAGCTTCCAGATTAGCCACCATCTTGCATCTGCAGTCGCATTTCTTCTATCTGCAATGTGGATAGAACTCGGCCAAGATTGCTTCAGCTTCCTTATGTTTCTTCCAAGCTTGCATAATGTCTAGTTGTGTAGTCGTATTGTTAATGATATCCTGCTTGAAATCAGATAGTAAATTTGTGATCTCTATCCAGGAAACTTTGCTGGAAGAAGACTTTCCCACTGTAGCTTGATGACCTCTACCCTTCTTCACATTTGCTCTGGAGTAATTGAGACATATCTTCACGAGATCATCCCAAGATGCTTGAGTGATATCACCGCCTCCCATCAGGTCCAATGCATCTATGTAGGTATCATTGATTCCCCTTAGAAAAAGTAATTTCTGAGATTCTTCATTAAGAGTATGGTTTGAATTATTTTTTAGAGAAAACAAGAATCTTGATATATAATCCTCCAGACTTTCATCTTCCTTCTGTTGAATTCGGAATATATCATCACCTTTACTGCCACTCTTACAATATTCCTTGTATTTCTCAAGGAATTTTGTTTGCATGGCTGCCCAACTATCTACAACACATCTTCCCAAACTCATGAACCATCTAAGAGCTCCCTCCTTCAAGGTAGTAGGAAACAATTTCAGTTTATGAGCATCAGAAGTGTAGTCATAACTGCGACAGAGGATATCAAACTCAAACAGGAAAGTTTCTGGGTCCTCTGTAATTAAGCCATAGAACTTGGGAAGTAATGAAGAAGGAATATTCTTAAGGTTGTCATTGTTTTGTTGGGCAATAATGGGGAATTCAAAAGCAGGAGGTCGATTACGTGGATTATGTTCCATGTTCACTTGACCAAGTATAGAAGCAAATGGATTCTCTTTAGGTTCTTCGTCAAATGGGCCGAATAGCAAGTTAGCACACAAATCCTTAGCAAATGGGTCTTCTTGGTCTTCAAGGTCTTCAAATAGATTAAAGTTTGGGTCTTCAAATGGACTCTAATCCGGCTCAGAACTACTATTAGAAAATAACAAATTTGGGAGAAACATTCCCTGAGCGTCTCTCCTTCTATGCATGCAACAAAAATGGATGGTATTTTAAAAGATTTTGAAAATACTTAAACAACTGACTAAACTATTGCTAACAATGACTGTAGCAGGTTCTTAGATTGACACCATCCCCAACAACGACGCCAAAAATGGTCACACCCACAAAAGGATATAAAAGTCACAGCAGAACTAAACCTGGGAATTGGACATTCCAATAGTCGACTCACATCTTCTCATGGTCATTCATTTACTTTGTCAAACCAGGGAACGTATACTTGAAATGGAGCAGCACAATATGTGCACTAAGAACTAGTTTCCAGTCACCATCTATAGAAAACAAATGCTTAAAATAAGTGCAACGTAAAGATTTTTAATTCAAACACAACTCGGCTAAAACATAAATCATAGCAGCTATTGTTAAAAAACAAATTGTGAACTGGACTTATGTTGCAGGAATAGACACAGGGATGGATTCCCGATGCTGCAGGAACAATACAAGGCTGAGTTTGCATTGAAATCTATAGAAATAGATTCTAACTAGTAATCAACATGAAATGAACAGTTAACTACAACAACTTGCTACAAAATACTTACTAAGTGGGCCCCCTTAGCAAGCATCAACTAGATTACACAAGAAGTTGACTCAAAGCTTTATCGAATTTTATTCTTATTCAGAACCAGGGTACATCAATTACTCTGTTTGAAAATAAAAATTAACACAGAACTCTATTGCTTATTCAACTTAATTTTAACACATACTGTTTCATCATCCTCCACTCACGCAGGAGGAACGGTTATTTAAATGAAAAGGGAAACTAACTAACTAACAGAGGGAGTCGTGATCATAAATACATTATGCATCTGCGGAACAGATATTCATAAATGAAAGTCTATCTACTCGACGCGAACCAGAGAGAATATAGCATTACACACTCCCTAGATCAAAGGACCGTTTAAGTTCCTTCCCAAAGATTCAATCAAAGAGTTATTACTGGAACAACCTCTTCAACAGAGCCGAGATTCTTTGCGCTTGATCAGCTCCTGCTCCCTCCAACAACCTGCAATAAGTGACAGAGGCGAAGGAAAGCATACACACAAGTGACACGACATCCATTCATTAATCACACGTTAATCCTATTCCATTATCCAAAATCATAAGCATATATCAACCATGCGAAGGGTCAAAAAGGTAATTAATAAAGTTGTCAAGCTACAGGAATATGGAATTCGTTGCTACAGGATGCCACCCGAAAAGTCTTTAATCAACAGGTTTAAACAACTATTAATAACAAAAGTAAGAGTATCAAAAGTTTCAAACTATGAGCATATTTAAGGCTCATCAAAGAGATGAAGAGAAACGACCATATTCGGGTTGGTCAGCTAAGGAGGGCGTTACAAATTGACCCCCAATGGGAAGTGTAATGCCTCTGCAGGCTCCAGACTTGGGAATCTGTCAGGGACGTAAGCGCACCGCACAGATGTTTGCGTGTCGCGTGGGCATCCCTGAAAGAAATGCCTCCATCGACACTCAAAATAGGCACCGAGTGTGATGCAAGCAGTAGGCTTAGGTAGAATTAAGCCTCTGAACTTGGTTTTCTAAGGTGGATGAAGGAAAAAAAGGGGAATTGCACATGGGGTGCAAATTCACTCTTATATATGATGCAAGAGAAGAGCATACTCAACTTTTCAAGATCAACCAAGATCTCTCCAAAAGACTATCCAATGGCATCCAACCCACTTTGATACCATGTTAGAGTTGGCTGTGTAGATACCCAAGATCTAGAGGCCAAACATAAAGCACAAGGAGATTAATATGCAATGCTCAAGATTGTAATGGAATTGATTATCTAAGAACTCAATATACAATGTATGAAACCACCTGGTTATATAGCCAAGGTGAGAAATAAGATGTCATAAGATTATGATATGTTATGAGACAACTAACTTGACATAAAATTCAAAAAGATAAGATCTAGACATTACAACTAAGTCTTTTAGAAAGAACCTTAGGACCTAAGTAAACTTAACATGTGAATATGTCCCCTAAGTCCCTAGTGAATGAATTAACTAGGTACAAGACATTTATTGACACCAAAAAAGGCTAATTATATAGGGTGTGTGCAAATTAGTGATATGAATAGTAAACAATAAAATGTTTTCTTGTTTAATATTTTTCACTCTTTTATCCTTATTTTTTTTATTTTGAAGCTATTAATAATTATTTGCATGAAAATTTAGGTGTGGATATATTAGATGAAAAAAATATAGATATATGTATTAGTGTAGCCAATGATTTTCAAAGTGAACATCTTAGCCTCAAAGATTGTGAAGATAGTGATCATATAGAAGCATATGAAATCCTATTTGTTTGGTGCAAGACATGCAGTCTTTCTCATGAAAATGTGCTTCAAATAGATCATATAAGATGTTACAATAGTGAGTGTGGAAGAGGAAGTATGCCATAGGTTTGATTCTAGTGGAAAATATGACTCAACAGATTGCCAAGATGGGTTTGAAATATAGGGACAATATGAGGAACTAGGTTCTTCACATGAGGTGTTTCATAGTTCTAATTTTTATGTTAATGAATATAGTAAAAATGTATATGAAGTGTTGATTCAAATATGGAATGCATTAGCATGTATGACAATGGTGTGTTGGCCACCTATTATCCTAAGGTTTGATGAAGCTAAGGTTGACTACAAGGCTTACATTTTCTAAGGCCAAGTTCTTAATGTTGTCGATAATAGTGATATTGTTGAGTTTGAATCCTTTAAATGGGTTCAACATACACAAGAAGATGATGTTGAGTAGCAACACGTATAAGGAAGATCAATTTATTTATTTGCTTAATAATGTGCCAAAAATTAAAATGTTTATGTTTAATTTATAGGAAGAAGATATTATGTGTGCATATCAACAAGGTAATGAGGCACATTGTTCTTTTCCTTATGAGTTGTAGGTATTTTATTTTTACCTTAAATTAAATTTAGAGGCCAGTAATGATGAAGAATTAAATTGTGGATGTTTTCTTTCATCATAAGTGTTGTTGTTGGCCTTATTTTATTTTTTAAATGCTATTGGTGTATGCATGAATGGTGCACCATGTAATAGGTCTAGCACCTATTCTTGTGGTTACCCTATAGTGGTAGTGTTGACAGTGGATTTGAACTTCACCATTGGGGCAATGTTCATAGGTTGATCCATGTAGATAAAAGATATAATTTGTTGCAACTAGGAGATGGAAACATTTTTAGTTTGAGGGAGATCAACTTTCCTTTCCATAGTTCCTCACCAATGGTGAAATCTCCAACTCCCAAATAGTTCATATATGGCCTTGTGCCATGAATCTTCTTTATAGGGTTTGACCTAAATTTTTGTTTCTCAGTTGTGTTTAGCCATACCTTCAAGCCTTTGATACCTCATGCATTGGTTTCAAGTGGTTCCTTTGTGTATGTTATTTTTTGCCTTTTTTTTGTAAATACCTTGTCATGTGTCCTTGTGTAATCATTGACACTTATTTGTCATGATGAAGTGTGAAGTTAGTCCTATTTTTTGTTTCCAATTTTGGTCTACAACATGGAGATAGTTGAATTCTCATTGTGCCAACAGGTGACACACATCCCCAAATAGATCTTATTGGTAATCAATCTTGTCATGTTAAATTTTTCTTGAGTACCTTCCCCTTTATGTGTCTAATCCTATTTCTAATCTAATACTAATAACTTTATTTGATAAATTTTTGTGTGGGTTCTAATTTGTTAATTTATCTTAAGTGTGATCTTCTACCATTCCCCACATTCCTATAATGTGGTACAATTTCCAAAAATTCTAAAATTTATCTAAGTGTCAATTTTGTCAAGATATCAAGCTAATAAGGATGTCATGATTTCCATACTAGGTTCAAAAACAATGAGTTTTGCCTTATAATTTTTTCCTTCGGTGTGCTATCAGACCTAGTCATCAATGATACTTCTTTCACCAGATTTGAAATTCTAAAATTTATCTAAGTGTCAATTTTTTCAAGATATCGAGCTATCAAGGATGTCATGATTTCCATACTAAGTTCAAAAATAATAATTTTTGCCTTGAATTTTTTCCTTCAGTGGGTTGATAGACTTAGTCATCAAAAAATGCTTCTTTCACCTCTTTGAACCCTTTAACTCTACTCACTTTGCAATGCATTTTGTTAGGGCATTAGACTTTCCATTCCTATGATACCTCTTTTGAGGCATGCCTGATACCCCTCCACTAACATCCTAATTCCATTCCCCTTGTCTAACCTTTCCCAAATTTGGTACCCACTTCCTGGTGTGTTTGACCTTTGACCTTTGAAACCTTAACTTCTTGGTTAAAGAGATGAGGTATGGTTGACCCCTGACACTTGATAATTCAAAAATCCCATGCTTTTTTTCATTTGACTTCACCTACTACCTTGCATGCTCATATAACCAATTTTTAACTAGGGTTATGTCATAATTTTCATGTTTAGGGTTTTTCCTTCCAAAAAATTACTTTTCACCAAAAGTGTGCAAATTTACTTCTTTCTTGCAAAAATAAGGAAGAAAAAACCATAAAATCCTAAAATCATCTCGAAAAAGCTTTGCAATAGTTGAATTTAATTAGATGGTGCTCAAAACTCTTTTTTTTAATGCAAGTATGGATTTAAATGGAAAAATGACAAGACTAGCCCATTTTGCATTTAAAGTTATTGTTAGATTTTCATAATTGTCTTCTTCATGCCATCTCCTAGCAATGTGTCAGTAACAATATTTTTGGCTATCCCACACCATTTCATGCCAATTATAGAGGCGTAATGAATGAAAATATATTAATTCTAGGCAAAGGTGTATTGTTGATTCCCACATAGATCTTAATGTTTTTACACAATTTTGACATATTTTGGGACACAACTATCAAAATGATGACAATTGTGAATATCGTGCAAGTGGGTTTCTTTGTGTCATTAATCTTTTCCATCATCTCTAGGCACCCATGACAACTAGACAAAATGTAATGTTAGATCTATAAAAACCAATTTCATTAT
Organism: Sequoia sempervirens; assembly: GCA_007258455.2. Lineage (NCBI taxonomy): Eukaryota > Viridiplantae > Streptophyta > Pinopsida > Cupressales > Cupressaceae > Sequoia > Sequoia sempervirens. Next base: position 291,610,984 of record VDFB02271358.1, read on the forward strand.
TCATACTCAAGGTTGGTCATTGAACTAATTTTTTAGGGCATGTTTAAGTCTGCAAGTCATTCTAAGGTTGGTTTCCAAACCAATTTTAGGGCCTAGTTAAGTTTGTGGGTAGTTTTAGGGTTTCAAATGTTGAATGTTGTAGCTATAAATGAAGGGATATTCTTTGTAATGGTGTAAGAAGGGTTCTTTCTTGTACATATTTAGCAATGAATGCCTCCATGGTTATTTGTAACAGTTCATGGGAATATTATAATCACAGTTAGGTATGTCCTTTGGTCAAATCTATTGGCATGAATGTATTGAGGGTTTGGTGTTTGTGGAACATCACCTAATGCATTGCAAATGCTTTGTAATAATCATTCTTTAAGACATATAAGTCGTTGTAGTTATGCTCATGGATGATTAAGTATGTTTATCGTTAAGATATACTATTTGGTTTCCATATGAATGAAAACCTAGTTTTGTTGATACTTTGTTGAGTATTTTCTTTTTCCTCTTTGTTACAAATCTATTGCCTAATGGAGTTGGCAACGATCTTTGTTGGTTCATGCTGAAACACTATTATTAAAACAATAACTCAAAATAATTTAACAGTAAGATTAGGTTAGGTTTATATTAGGTTTGTGCATGTCGCTTAACATTCAATTTTAGAAAACAGTGATGAATCTTAAATGTAATACAATTGTTAAATCATTAGAGTCTAAATAGTATGTTTGCACCTTGCCATTATGTAAAAAAGGATAAATGAAACCGTCTGAAGAGAAATTAATATTATTGTCATATGTAGATGTATGTGCAAGGTGTGTGATAAACTATATTGAGGTCTTTTGCAACCAATTACACTTGATCTAGTGACATAATTTAGGGTCAATATATTTTTGGGTATAGTTGTTATTTATTCTATTCATTGTTATATTTTAATTAATATAAAAATCATGTAAGGAGACCCTTAGAAACACCCTCTTTGGTTTAAGTTAACCTTGGAGAGTAGGATAGATTACCCACTCTTGTTGTAGGCCTTCAACCACCCTCTATTTGTTGATAAACATTTATCTCACCCTCTTGAAGACACCCCTAGCCCTGAACGTGTGATAAACACATGTTCTAGGATTGCGGACCTATGGTTTTGGGACCTAACAAATCCCATATATTTTTATGTCTAAATATTTAATTTTAATGCATGCCTAAGAATGTTCATATACTTTAAAATGCATTCTTATTTTAGGATCTATGTGTACCTCAAAGTGGGGCCAAAATGTAATGGTGAAATTTGCATATCCACACCAATTTCCATTTAGTTTTGGACACATTTTCACATATGTCTTAATACGGTTACATAATGAAAAGTCACATACTTTCATGCTATCTCTAATTACACACATTCCCACATATTCCCCATCATTAGATATTTTTAACACCTATCATTATACCCTTAAAATTCATTCCCCACCCTAAGATTTATACCCTCTTAATCTAGATCAATCCATTAATGTGCAAGTTTGAACTTGAGTTGCACTTGATTGACCCTAAATTCAACTTTTTAAATTCAAAATTGTTGACTCCTACCCTTTTCCACTAGTTGTTGCGAGTTGACTTGGTAAAAGTTTGTGAAACTATTCATTATGTCTTTATATTTAAACTCATTCATTTATGCATTTAAACTAGTCCAATAAACACAAAGGAATATCCACATTACAAAGAATATGCATTATATAAGAATATGCATTATATAAATACTTCAATTTGGAGCACTAAAACAACCTACATCAATATTTACATATAGGTCATTTCATGCTTGAGTTTGTTATCTTCAATTATTGCCCAAGGTTGTAAAGCCAATATTTTAGAAGGGTTGACTAAGGAGAACATGATTAGGTCATAATCTAAGAGCTTCCCTAAGGTATTTTTAAACATTGCTAGTCTTTACATGCCATTAGACAATAAAGATAATGAGCATTAGGTTGCAAAAGTTTATAGATTGACAAATCAAAACTGCTTTGTAAGGATCATTCTTGTGCTACTCAAAATCAATCTTGAGCCACTTAGGATCAACTTGTAGAGAGTTCTCGATCTACACAGGGTTTGAGATAGTATCAAGGGCCTTATCTTTTTGTATAAGGCAAACTAATTTTGTGCATCTCTAGTATCCATATTATGTCATCAATTTGAGAGTTAAGTATACCTATTTTTGCATTTGATTTCTAAAAATAATATTACAATTATCAATTCCAAACTTCTTATTTAAATCTAAGTGGAGTGAGTGATTATTGTTTACATTTGTTTAATTGACCTAAACTTATTAAAAAATATTTCTTTTAAAACCATAAGCCGAAAGAACAAGCAAAAAGGCCAAAAATAAAGTCCACCATTAAAACCAAAGAATTATTAGAAATCATGCATATAAAAGCATCTAATATATTTTTAAATTAAACTATATTACATACATAATATAATAATATTAAACACAACATATATCCATCACCTAAAGTCATCTCTTAATGTTCACTTATTTTATATATTTTAATTTATAATTAATCAAATATAATTAATTTTAAAAAAATCATAATTTGATAGAACTTTTTTCTATTAATAAAATAAATTACAACAACAAACCTAAAATCAATTAAATTAAAAAAGTCAAAAATAAACTTCACCATTAAAACCAAAAGAATAATAAAAAAATCTCATATATAAAAATATTAAATATAATAATATTAACCAGAAACATATATCCATCACCTTAAATCACATCTCTCCCTTTTTCATTCTCCTCCATTTATATTTTATATTTTAACTTATAACTACTCAAACATAATTAATTTCTTAAATTAATTAATTTAAAAAATAATTCTTAAACCAAGTCTTTTAAGTGAAGAAAAATAAAGACAACTGTACTGAAAAAGAGCCAAAAACAGATTCCACCGTTCAAACCAAAGAATAGTAAGAAATCTCATACAGAAGCACCAAATATATTGTAAGAAATCTCAGACAGAAGCACCAAATATATTCTAGAAGAAATTAAATTACCTTTATTGTTCTTTGTTCATGGGCATTCAAATTAAATTACCTCTATTGTTCTTGGGCATTCATTTATTTAAATGATTATTTTATTCAGGATGAAATGGATCTTGGATTCTTCATTGGATTCATAAATGCAATTCCAAATCGTGGGTTTGGACTTTGGAGTATTACCCAACTGTAGTTATAACTCTCTGTCACCTATTCTATTTATAGGAAAAAAACAAAACAACTGTCACTTGTAGTCAATGCAAGACGCTCCACCTACCTGCCCCTGGCTCAGCCTATCACATAAATGAATGTCGGTGTTCACGTTGCTTATCACAGAATTTGGTGCCACTCTGCAAATTTTCAGTTGGTTGACTTAAATGTTACATACCTACTATTTTTAATCCCCGGAGTATGTTGAATCACCAATCATCATCATCATCACCACCTTATTTTGGGTAAACTGTTTTTTTCAGCCTAATTAGACTGTTTTGTCATTTGGGTGCAATTCATTTTCCTCATAATCAGTTGGGTCTGACCTAATTCATGGGGCTGTGAAAAAATTCCTACGCGGGCAATATTTATTTCCTAACTGTATGTGTCTGAAAAGTTAAAACCGTATTTCCCACCTGTTATTCTGGATCATGAACTAATAATAGTAGTTCCTTATGTAATGGTAATAATTTCCTCTGATATCAGTAATCACCCTGTCATTTCATACTACTCCAAGTGGGTTTTGTCAAGACTATGCAGAATATTTGGTGTTGGGTTTTGTCAAATGGTAGAAAATTTAGTTTTGGTTGTTTCTAATCAGTTGAAGACTGTGGAAGACTTTAGAGCTGAGGTAAGGGAAGCATATTATGTATGCCCTTGTTTTTTCTGGCATGTTCTCTAGTCTATTCCATTCCAATCTTGTTGGTGGCATCTAATTTCTATAGTCTGCCTCAGAATCCATTTAAAAGTTTTCTTGTTACTAGAATCTATCATTTGTCGTATTATATGTACTGGGTTTTGTTTCTGTACTTTATTTTTAAGCAGTCCTTTCAATTGTGTGTGTAAATGGGAGGCATGCAGGTTATGCTGATTACTCTACTTATATTTTTGTCTTGTTACTGTTTCATCATTGGGATCATGATTGGTGTAGTGTCTACTATTCAGTAGACGAGATTAATGGCCTAAGGTTAACTTTTAGACACCTAAAAATTTGTAATGTGTGTACTCTCAACCTAAGGCGTGCCCTTAAACTCTTGTGTAGCTTAATACATTTTGCTGCTCGTAAGAATGGATCCGAATGGATCCAACTTCTTGTGCCAATCACTCAGATTTGAACATTTCTTACTCTTATTAAAATGGGGTTGGAGAAAGGAAAATTCTTTGATCATGGTTGGATGGCCAAAAGAAAAAAAAATCATTCTAGTCTGAAAATCTTGTGGCAGAAATTGAAAACATAAGGAAAATTTGATGCGTTATGGTAAGAAGTTATGTAGTGGAAGTTACGCTGATTATCCAATCTATCAATTTTGTTATGACAAATTCCAAGTCGGTATAGATGAATATAAAGCCAAATGGTGTAGGTGATGACCTGAGGTTTTTATCTTCAAGACGCTGGATGCTGTTACTATTACAATAGCAGCATATTTTTTCCTTTGTCAGGATCTTGACTCTTTTCATACCCCGTGAGACTCCATTTTGAGGTCCACTAAGAACTTGGCAATAAATTTCAGCAAGTGATGTGAGAAAAGGTTTTCTTTTGATTTGTGACAATTTTGTATGTTTTGCTTTGCCCGAGAAAGTCAATGCTGGCTGAGCCTTTAAAATGTCTTTCTAAAATAGTTAATGGATTATGAAAATATGTTAAATTGGATGAACTACCCAAATGACTTAACCTCCTAATGTCTCGCAATCCTGGATATCTCATTCAGAGATCATGGAAACATTGCCAAAAACTGCAACCAAATCCTCCAATGTGCTATATTATGGCAATTTTTAGAGGAAATTTAATTGAAATGTACTCAAAACTGCTTTTTAATCTTTAAGGTGAAATTTTAATTTAATGCTCTCTCAGCCCAAAAGTTGCTATTGCTTGTTAGTAATTTCTTTTCGATTCAGAGAACAATGAGATGAATTAGTTTGCACACTCATTTTCATCAGTAGTTGCATCTGCCAGTCATTGAGCTGTCTTTTCCAGCTTGCTTGAATTCATCTGCTTAATCCTTACGTCACAACTTGTTATTTTCTTAGGATGGCGTTCCTAGAAGAGGATTGCTGCTCCTGCTTTTCATGTGTGGGATGCCCCATGAAATGTTTAAAACTGAAAATAGGAATAAATGGAATCTTGGACTTCAAAACTGTATCGGCTTTTATCTCACAGGAGACTTTGAGCAGCCACTGGAGAGGTGGACTGGGAGTTTTCACACCTGCATCAACAATTTTCCTGCCATGGGGACACATGTATCTTCTTCAAAATTTTCAAAGTTTCCATCCATATAATTTCCTGAGTGCTAAACTTTCTCTGCAGTGAAAATTAGGAATGCCATAGGAACAATCTACTGTTAAAGGCTCCTACATTTTATCAACAACATGCTGAGAAATTTTAAATAGCCCTCTGCATGGGACCGTTGAGAAGTTTTATCATACAGCTTTGAAAATGTGCCAGGCGACTCAGCTCTAATGCTAATCTTCCTCTCTTGGTTTCATTTTTTCCTTTATGTATCTTATGTTGGGGATTATTCATCTTATGTTTATAGGGGTTGAAAGGGTTTGCAACAATTGGTATTTAGTTAAGTGGAAGCATTACTAATTGATTATCTGTATCCATGTAGTGTCTCAGATTTTCTCTTAAGAAATAACTATAGAATAAATTCTGTTTTGCTGATTGTAGCTGCTGGGATGTGCATCATAGTTGTGCATCAAAGCTTTTAGCCTTTAGGTTATTTGTATGGTCAAAAATAATGTTTAAAATTTAAATAGATTATATTGTGATGGCATGTGTACATTCTCTCATCTGGTGTAAATGGCTTGTCCATTTTGCAGATATGATTATAAATTGAGTGTAATGTTGGAATTCCTGAAAGGGTATGTTGTTTTTGGGCACACTTATTTTTTTATATGTTAACAAGCTGATATTATTGATTCATTTCTAGAGTGTTATGGATTCAAATAAACCCAATTCTTGTGCTTGAGTCAGTGTACGCTACAGGTATTGGAGTGACAGGACAAGGAATTATAATGTTGCAAATTTTGTACCACTGCAGTCATGAGAATTAGTGAGGCTTCTACATTTTCTAGCATTACACTAATTTTCATCAATTTCTTTTTGTGTTTTGTATAAGCTTTATCTTGTCAGCAAATTATCAAAAGCTTTTATTGGATATAAATAAATTAGACTTGTTCCTTCAGTTACAAAAAAGATTCATGCACCATGCCTAATTTTTCCTCAGTAATTAGGGAAGTAATTTGCACTCAAGTTATATGGACTGATATATCACAGCAATTATATGCTAGTAGAACATACAAGTTCAACATTCAGAGTATCAGGGACTGTAGGATGCCAATGGAAAAAAGAGCTAAAAGGTTAAAGTTTTCCTGTACACCAACCATGGTGATCGACAAACATCATGGAGACTTAATGTGTGTTTGTACCAAGAATCATGAACAGAAGTCAGAAACTAATTTCCAGAAAGGGGATGGATAGGATCCAGTATCAGCTGGAAACTGGGGAAGATATCTATAGGAAACAATAGGAAAGTGAAATGGAATTTCTGTGTGAAAAATGAGCTCATTCCAACATAAAGTAATGATTTGAAGTTTTAGACAAGTTCTACATAACTGTAGGCAATGGTGGAAATGGAATATCTGTGTCAAACACAAGTTCATTTCAAAGAAATGATTTGAAGTTTTAAACAAGTTCTACAGCAACTATAGGTGACAGATATTTAAACTAAGAACTTCCATCTTCATTTGTCTATAAATCTGATATTACTTCATAAGAAATCACTTGTCCTTGATGAGTTTGGTAGGTTCACCTTTATCACGAGTCTTGTTGCTACTCAAGAAGACCTTTTTAAGGATGGAATTCCATGCTACCCTCTCATCTATATCAGAATTGCTCCATATTTCCATCCCTTTCTAAGGAAGTCATATCATTCTTATTTTTTTTGTTTTTATAAGAATGCAAATTCCTCAAGTAATTTCCTACCTTTATCATTATATGACCATCAACATCTCAATGCTCATAATGTTTCTCAGATGTTTTGTTTTCAATGTAGTAGTAGCTTTAAGCTTACATTTCTAGTTACCTTTATCTTATGACTTGCAGCCACCTTGCTGCTTTTATACATATAAGAGGGTGTTGAACTTTTTTCCTTAGTTGGTATAAGTTTTCCACAGTCCATTTTGAATAAAGATTGCTTTTGGATTTACTGTGTATGTTTTTCTGATCGACATTTCAGAGCACACTCAGTGATCCATCATCAGGAAGAGGAAAGTGAAGGTTAAGGATGCAGACATGGCCTTAAAAAGAAGCAGGGAGGAAGGGATGGAAGAACAAGGAACTAGTCCTCAATATTAAATAACAAGAAAAAGAAAGGAAATAAGAAGAAAAATCAAATTATTATAAATATTATTGTAATTATTTAATAATTCTACTAAAATATCTCTATTAGTTAAAATAGAAGCTCAAAGAAATGACCTTAAAATTGAGTTAGTAAAAGAATGATTAATATTAAATAAATACACAAGGCATCTACAACCAAGTAAATAAGGGCAAACATGAGAAGAAAGAAAATTAATTGAGGTAAAGGAGATGACAACCTGACTACAAAAGCAGGAGGTTGAAAAATAGAAGAGAACCATAAGAAAAAGCAAGAGAGAAATGGGAACATAGAACACAGACAAATCGGAGAAATAAAGAAAAAAGAATGAGAAGAAATGAAGAAAATGAGAAGACAAAGGATACCGATAAAAACAGAAGAGGGATCAATGAAAGATAAGACCAACATGAGGATCAAACAAGAGAACACAAAAGGAGAGTGAAGCTAGGGGGTAGACAAACACTAGATCAAGGGGGAGAGAGGGGTAGTGGAAGAGAAAACAAGAAGCATATGGGTACCAGGAGGTGAGGAGGAAATATTCGAAAGGGAAAATTGAGGGGACAAAAGAAAGGGGTAGGAATTGAGGGATGACTAGGGGCTAAGAATCAAGATGGATGAGGTAGGAAGAGAGGGAGGTCAATAAAGTATGCTAGGCTGGATTAATGTGCCATCCTTCATCTCGATTGAGATTGGTAGGATGACTTCTAATAATGATGGCTCTTGATGCATCCTTTTGAAGAGCCTATCTTCTCTAACCAAAATTTGGGTGTCTTCAAGGCAAATGTGATGGATAGTAGAGTGGGAGTGTGGGAGTGCTTTGCTAGTGCTGATTTTGAGATGCAGTTATGTCTTATGTCAGCACTATGTTCGTTGATCTTGGTACTAATGGATTGACATGTTTCGCCAATGTATGGGGTCCAACAAGAGCATACAACCTTATAGTCCCCTGAGTGGAGCTTTGACTACACAAAATCCCTGGTAGAACGAATGAGATTTCTAGTAGTGGAGACTGGTTTGAAAGAACAAAAGAGGCCTTTTTTGTGAAGATTTTTGATATATTATTCAAGAGGCCCTCCACAAAGGGGGGGATAGCAAGGCCGAGGACTTTAGGAACCTCTAGCCTAGGTTTGGGATTATGAAATAACCCCAATGGGGATCTGCTCTAAAATTCTGATTTCTGATTTCAAACAAAATATCACAGCGAACATACAAGTGCCCAAACATGACAAATAAACATGCCAAATGATGCTACCAATTGATATTCATATCAAACATGAAATCCACCATGAAAAACACAAGATAGGGCATCCAAATGCAACATACAGGTCTGACTTTCTGTAGATAACTTCTGCTATTACAAAACTGAATATTTTGGACTGATTTTACAAGGAGCTCAAGGGGTCAAACATGCCACACATATGCCCAAATTTCTGCTCTACATATCAGATTGGAAACTATAATTATATATACCAAATATATGCAAAATAGTCTTCAAATATCAAACCCTAGCTGGGTGAAATTACTTCTTGGTAAGTGCTTAGGCTTTGCTGCTCCAAATATGCTCCAAATAATACAAAATCACCCTCCAAGGGTGGGTGCTCAGGTCTGCTCCAAGTGGTGTTCCAAATTAGGGCAAAACCCTAATGCAATCTGCTCACAAATGCCACAACGATGCTGCTCCAAATCTGATCTTCAAATCTGGTTATGCAATGATGTGCCAAACCTCCAATTGTCTCCAATGAAGTGCAAATAAAACTCTGTTATGAGTCCTCCGCAAGATGAGCTAGGTTTTCGTCCAACTCACTGTATTCACAAGAGTTTTCGACTAGGTTGCTGAATTGGGTACGGGCATGGGTACGGCAAATTTTTTTTGGGGGTTGGGTACGAAATCGGGTACGCCCGTACAATATATATATATATGCAACCTAGAAACAAAATTAAGTTTAGAATGTCATATACCAATACATATGATAAACAAGACCATGACAAATTTCAATTTTTGAAACATAATATACTAATTTAAATTCAGTTTTCAATATCAAAAGGATCAAACTTGAATGTTATGATAGATAATCATTGTTTAACATTTAAATAATACAAATAGTAACCAATTTACTAATCTGCAATTGCATCAAATGGCTCATCATCAAGACTAAGATCATCATCAACATCATCAACATTAACATTAGATGATGGAACCACATTAGCACTTGCGCTAAAAGTATGTTGACTACTTGACTCCTCAAAATTTGAAGAAGATTGTGCAATTGTAGCCAAAGAAAGATCTAGGTCAGCTTGCTCCGGTTCTACATCCCACATCTTTGCTGCCCCTTCTTTGTACTCCTCCTCTTTGTGAGTAAGAAGGCTCAAGTTGGAATGAACAAAAACTAGCTCCTCTGCTTTGCTTGATGCCAATCGATTGCACTTCATTGAGTGGATGAAGGAGTATGTTCTCCAATTCCACTCAGCTGAAGAAGAACTAGCAACCTATTGAAGCAAAGGGAGCTCTCATTAGACTTGTTAAATAAAAAAAACTGTAAATCAAACTTCAAATTTGAAAATAACGCATTTTAATTTTAAATTTTTAAATGATAAAACTTAAAAAGTTAAAACTTACTTGAGATAAGACTTTTATTGCAAGAACTTGGAGGTGTGGCATCTTGTAGCCATTGAGGTACCACCAAGAGTGAGCATCCTTCTTATATTTGTCATGGATAGCCGAAGCACTTTGATTATTAGAGTCAACAAAACTAGCAAATTCAGTTGAAGCTGCATCTTCCATCTCAAGATCAGAGAAGAGTTTGACAAGAGCTTTCCTAAACCCTTTGTTGACTTCTAAATCATGGTATGGTGGCAATTTGTTTGGTATAGCAAAGACTTGGGGATAAAATTTGGGAGTCAAAGCAAAGGCAAGAAGATGGAGTGGGGTGGTCATTTTGTTCCACTGGTCATCACAAATTACATGCACCTCTTTGAAGAAGGTTTCTTCAGGATCTTGCTCTTTTTCACATATGATGGTTTTCATCTTCTCAAGCATTGAGTCAATGCCATCATAAACCTCCCCCAAGCATGGCTTATCCATGTCAGTAAAGCATATCATGCTCAATATGGGCTCGGTGAAAGCAAGAAGATATTCCACCCGATCCCACCAAATGTCATCTAGAATCTTATGTTTTAGATTTGCTGCCCTCTCACTGTTTGATTGCCTCCATATAGACCATGATTGGCTAATGACCACAGTAGAAAGCACCTCTCGCACCTTCACAAGTTGTCTCAAGACGATTGTGTTGGATGCAAATCTAGTGTCAGCCACCTATTTGAAAATAAAAATAAAATAATTAAAATCAATATATATATTCTAAATAAATTATTGAAGTAAAACATAACATTAAAAAATGCAATGTTTGAAGTTTGAGTTACCTTCAGTAGCTCTAGTCGCGAGAATGATCTAAAGATAGCTTGTGACATGTGGTGATTTGTTATAAACATTTGGATCTCTTCAGCTCCAACATAGACTTGTTTTATCCAATGTATTTTTGTACCCAACTTCTATAGCATGAGGTTGAGGGAATGCACGACACAGGATGTCCAAAATATATGTTAGAATCGTGACTCAATTATCATACCAAAAACTCTACAATTCTTTGCATTGTCTGTTATAACTTGGACAACATTTTGAGGTCCCAGTTCATTAATGCACTGTATAAGGATGTCAACAATAAATTGTGCATCCTTTACCTGCCCCTCACAATCCACAACTTTTAGAAACATTGCCCCTTTAGGGCACATTCCAATCACATTAATCAATGGTCTATTTCTTGCATCCTTCCATCCATCAGAAATAATAGACACAACTGTTTCTTTCCACAAGGTCTTGATGGGATATAATGCATCTTTTGTATGTTTGACCTCCTTTGACAATATAGTGGTACACACCTTCTCATAACTTGGGCTTGTGTACCCCTTTGGAGCTTCATTTGCTTTTCTTATCATGCCTTGCCAATAAGGTGATCAAACAGCATTTGCATAGAGGCATCTTCCAATGGCTTGGTCAGCAAGCTATCTTGCATCATTATTAAATGCCTTTTCTAATGGTCCCTTTGCTTTCTTCGAAACATTAGCCTCATTGGCATTTTCAACTTCATTTACTCTAAAAAAGGGATGGCTTTCTATTACAATGTCAGGACAACCAATATGTGTGTGAGATGAAGTAGATGGTATCTTTGAGCCCCTTCCTGTACTCAATGGATGCCCCATTCTATTTTAAACCCTTGCATTTGCTTCCTTTGGCTCCACAATATATTCTGCTATTTTGTGAGGTGATATAGGTATTTTATTTTTTCCTGGACATGGTTTAATTCCCTTCCCAATAATTGCACACAAATGCGCTTTTAGTCAGCTGTAGGAACTAGTGTATTTTTTTTCACATTCGGGGCATATCCAAACACATGTCCCCTCACCTAGAATTTTCTCTACTATTTCTACATGTATCCATAGCGGTGAAGCTAGGTGTAATGTCCCCTTCTCAGCAGTGACTTGCAGTTGACCGTTGGCCTATTCCGAAGACCCGTAGGCTACTCAGAGGGTGAAAATTAGGGTTTCCCATTTTTGAGGAGGTTGTTGCTTGAAGTTTGGAGATTGGATTGCGGATTCTTTTTGGGTTTTCAGAGAGCTTCGCAATGGTATAGCATGCATGATGATCCGAGCAACTTCAGGAATTTGCTATTTTTAGTAAATTCCATTTCTGGCAGTGGTCCTGTTGGCTTCGGTGCAGTGGCTCTTTTCTCTAGCCATTTTAGTTGGTATTTTGAATTTTGGCCTTTGGATGCATTTTCTGGAGAGATAAGTCAAGTTGATTTAAATAATGTTATATTTTAATGTTATGTTTTCTCATTAACCCCTTGGCCTAGCATTATCACCTTAAGTTGTTTTGAAAAGGGGACTTCAAGGGTGGTTGTGTCATCAAGAGATAATATTTTAATTCTAAGGCCAAATTATATGCTGGAGAAGTGGGACGCCTACTTGGAGAGGAGATTAATTTTATTAAAAGTAAATTATTGCCTTATGAAATGGGACGCTATCTTTTGGAGGGAAATAGAGGCAATTCAAAATTGAAATTTGGGCGCCCTTCTTGAAGATTCTAGAGGATTCCTCTCAAGACTATAAAAGCAAGCCTCAACTCTTCATTTTGCTATCTTTTGTCTACCATACTATTATGCTGCTGGATTGATTTCAGGCAAAGCTTCGAGGAATGCACACCTCCTAGCACTTGGCTCATCTTCTTGCTTGAAAGATAGCAACTAGTTGAGAGATAGATTGTAGTTGAGTTATTGAGCATTTCTAGTTGAGATTTCTAGCTTCATGTAGTTGAGTTTCTTGCATTTCAGTCATATTTTGGGTTGCTGGTTTTACCATAGCTGATTGTAAGTTTTGCTCATAAATCCAAAAATAAAAATGATATCATTCTCGGTATTGCATATTTAGATTTCTATGCTAGGGCGACTAAGTGTACCAATTTGCAGATTTTTAAATGAAGAACTTGATTTTTCCTAGCAAAATCACCCTTCCTTGAGGGCCGTACCATTTGGGCTGCATTGGGATTTGTGCAACTTTAAGAAATCAGTTTGTAGCGGCATCTTTCATGATATGATCTTGGGCGCCATCATTGGAGTTGCCATTTGCAATTGATAGCAAGTCATTTGAGTATGTATTGATCATTTTATGAGCATTTAGTGAGTTTTGGAGTTGCTGGTTGCTACAGTTTAGTTGCTGGTTCGTCATATTAGAATTAGGGAAATTATCTTTTGGGCTGGGATTGAGTATTGGAGGACATATTAAGCATTTGAAAGATAGTCTTTACAATTGCAGCTTGTTTTGTTAAAATAATGCAGTATACTTGTAGGATATTATCTTATTGTAAGGCTGTTCAGTAGTACTATCAGTCCATGTTATTATCTTGCTAAATTATTGTACTTTCTAGTTGCAAAAACTCATGGATCCTCTGACCATATGCTCGCCACTCCTGGGCGCATTTCTTGGTTAGAGTTACTTTCCAGTCAAGTAGCTCATAGGGATCCTCTGACCATATGCTCGCCACTTCTCGACACATTTCTTGGTTAGAGTTACTTTCAGCTCAGCTTGCATAAGATCCTCTGACCATATGCTCGTCTCTCCTAGACGCATTTCTTGGTTAGAGTTCCTTTTTAGTTCAGCATTGCATGAGATCTCTGACCACATGCTCACTCGTCTTGGGCACATTCTTGTTTAGAGTTACTTTCACATCGTTTTGGTTTTGAGGCTAACCTTAATGGGTGCATGTTGCATTGTATTTAGAATTAAAAATAATTTTTTTTTGGTTTGGTTCATTACACTAGGTCAATATTGAATGAGGGATTAGTATTGCAAATAGAAGCTGAATTGTCTGCCATGCTATTTAGAAAGTAGAAACAATCTGTAGACTACACGTACAACAAACCTGCAAGTAGCAATTTCGAATTTAAAAATTGTTAAGAAAAGTTTGATTAAATTAATTAATTAAATAATAAATAAGAAACTTATTATGTAAAATGTTAAATTTAAACCTAAACATTAAATAATAAATTTTTAAATTATATAATTCAATATATGAATATTATATTTTAAAAATATGTAAAATTATAAGTAAAATAATAAATTATATATATTTATATTATGAAATTAGAAATATTTAAAATTAGATTTTAAAAATTATATATATTAATTAAAATTATTATATATTAATAATTTAATATTATGAAATATGTAAAATTTATATATATCTTTAAAATTATGAAAGAAAGACTAAAACATTAAAAAATGTAAATCAAAGTAAAATATTTATTGTTTACAAATTACATATTAAATATTTAAAAATTTAAAAAATCTAAAAAATTATAAATATCTAAAATATTAAATATCTAAATTTTTTAAAATATTGTAATTTCTATGTTATAGACTTATAAACTTAAGACTTATAAATAAAAAAAATTTCAAACAGATTTCAATATTTGAAAAGTATTGGAGAAAAAAAAAAGAAAAAACTTAGAAAACCCTATCTTTTGCTCGCACGTTTTCCTTTCTGGTCGCGTTTTCCTATGCAGGGTTGCGTTTCGTTTTCCTTCCCTGGCCGCGTCTTTGTTCTTCCACTGGTATTCAGGTTTCCCATCTTCTATTGGTTGTGTCATGTTTTTGTAGGGTCACATTGTGCTTTTGCAAGTCACGTTTTTTTGCTAATGAAATGAAACGGCAAATGAAATGAAGTAAAAGGTGAAATGAGCATTTAAGTCGGCAGATTCGCCCTAAAAAATCATGTCTTTCGATGCAAAAGTCAAACCAAAAATTGGAAATGGTCTCAAAAATGCTTTTGAAATGCCACGTTAGTGGTGGAATTGACTAGAAATGGCCACACAAATTTGGAATCGTAACCACAGGTCAAAAACCGTTTCCTATGCGATTCCAAACTGATTAGAACCCGATTCCGTTTCAAAATCGCAATGTTTCTGGAATCGTTGCGCTCAGACCAGTGATTCCGTAACCTAGGTTTTCGTCCTTGGAATTAAAGCCCAACCAAAGTTCCAGCCAAAGAGAAGAATCTCCAAATGAAAAAATGATATGAATGGATGCCAAATGACTTGCACTTTACTTTCTTTTATAGCCCTCCCAAAATAACCTTAACAAGGCCAACCTCCTTTATTTTATTTATTTATTTATTTTTATTTTTATATTTTATTTATTTTTATTTAAAATATTATTATTATATTTAATTAAAATATGAAAACTAGTGTTCAAAAACACTTTTTTCCCGCCCTTGCAAAATTTGAATTTCAAATCAAATTGGGGACATGACAGTCCTCCCTTCTTGAGATTGCTTGCCTCAAACAATAACAAACCTGCATCCTCCAAATCAACTTCCTTCATGGCCTCTTCTTCATTACATCCATGTGTGGAAACTAGGTCATCATCATGCTTCAGCAAAGGATCTCCATCAAAATAATGAGTAGTCTTCTACATCATGATCTTCCTCATTGGTTGGTCTAGAAAGAGTATGCATAGGTATAACCTCCTTAACCATGGAGTGATCCTCCATATCTTGCAATGTTAAATCAATCTTATCCAATTCACTTTGTCCACTACATACTGAAATTTTTGAATTGCTCACATATGTATGGGCAACATTCAACTTAAAGACATCCAAACCACAATTTGATTCCTTGCCAAAATGATCTAAAGGTGATGAAGCAATGCTAGGCTCAATTATTGAAACATCACAAGAACCCATACCTTCATGTAGGTGACCTAACATGGCTGGTTTGACAATCTCCATGGCGGTATCTTTTTCAATCTTCATGTGCTCTTCATTTGTAGCTTCAATAGGTGAATCTTCTTTGTCCTTGTCCTCATAAGGCTGAAATGTACTCTTGAACATGTCTTCTTTAGGGCTGCATACTAACTGATTTTTGTCCTTCCCATGATCACTTGTACGCTGCAAGTCACAAGCAAGTGATTCCTCGATCACTTGTATGCTGCAAGTCACAAGCAAGTGATTCCTCTTCTTTTCTATCCTTTCTTCAATGGTAACTTTTAGTGATTATGATTTAGACTTCGTTTCCTCCAACAAAATTGATCTCCTCGGGTCTTCTTCCTTGAGCTCCTCCCTAGTTGTTTTCCTTATGTATTCATATAGGCCAATTTTGTGGGGGTATTGGTACTCGAGTGCCTTCAAGTACACATCAAAGGGAACACAAGCCTTTGCATCATCTGACAAACTTTGGCATTGATCCACAATTTTGGAAGCTTCAAATGGGTACCTTTCTTGTGCCTTTTGTATTTTTAGTAATAGCTCTTCAATAGGATCTATGTCTTCTTCCTTGGGTAAAAATTTAGGTCACCGATCTATTTTCTTCCTCCAAGGTTCCTTTTCACTCATGTGTCCATTGTAGATCTGCATTCTCAAAATCAAACTTGCAGGCTGGCAGGATTGCGGCTTTGATACCACTGAAATATCCCCAATGGGGATCTGCCCTAAAATTTTGATTTTTATTTCTGCTCAAACCTTAATTCTGATTTCTGATTTTTTATTTTCTGATTTCAAACAAAATATCACAGTGAACATACAAGTGCCCAAACATGACAAATAAACATGCCAAATGATGCTACCAATTGATATTCATATCAAACATGAAATCCACCATGAAAAACACAAGATAGGGCATCCAAATGCAATATACAGGTCTGATTTTTTGTAGATAACTTCTGCTATTACAAACCTGAATATTCTGGACTGATTTTACAAGGAACTCAAGGGCTCAAACATGCCACACATATGCCCAAATTTTTTCTCTACAAATCAGATCGGAAACTATAATTATACAAACCAAATATATGCAAAATGGTCTTCAAATATCAAACCCTAGCTGGGCGAAATTACTCGTTGGTAAGTGCTTAGGCTTTGCTGCTCCAAATAATACAAAATCACCCTCCAAAGGTGGGCGCTCAGGTCTGCTCTAAGTGGTGCTCCAAATTAGGGCAAAACCCTAATGCAATCTGCTCACAAAATGCCACAGCGATGCTGCTCCAAATTAGGGCAAAACCCTAATGCAATCTGCTCACAAAATGCCACAACGATGCTGCTCCAAATCTGATCTTCAAATTTGGTTATGCAATCATGCTCCAAACTTCCAATTGTCTCCAATGAAGTGCAAATAGAACTCTGTTATGAGTCCTCCACAAGATGAGCTAGGTTTTCGTCCAACTCATTGTATTCACAAGGGTTTTCGTCCTTGGAATTAAAGTCCAACCAAAGTTCCAGCCAAAGAGAAGAATCTCCAAATGAAAAATTGACATGAATGGATGTCAAATGACTTGTAGTTTACTTTCTTTTATAGCCCTCCCAAAATAACCTTAACAAGGCCGACCTCCTTTATTTTATTTTATATTTATTTATTTTTATTTTTTACTTTTTTATATTTTATTATTTCTTTATTTTAAATATTATTATTATATTTAATTAAAATATGAAAACTAGTGTTCAAAAACACTTTTTCCTGCACTTGCAAAATTTGAATTTCAAATCAAATTGGGGACATGATAGATTAGCAAGATTCTTGGCAAGGTGAAGTGTTTTAAAAATGCATTGACTACTATATTGATTCATCTTGAAGACTTGAGAAAGGTGGGAGAGTTCTTGGTGGATATGAACCTGATCACAAATGCAATAAGCCCGAGTGACTAGTGTCTTAAGGACACCAACTTTTTGGTTGGGATGATGGTGAGAAGAGGCATGGAGGTACGACTTAGTGTGTGTGGATATCCTATAAACTTGAAGACCAAGGGAGCCATTCTCTTTTCTAAGGATGAGGACATCCAAGAAAGGAAGTTGATTGTTGGACTCAAGCTCTTTCTTGAATTAAATGGAATCAATCAAGCTATTTAAGTGGGAATGGAAGAGGTCTAGCTGGTCAAGGCCATGAGGCCAACACACATTGGTGTCATCAACATAATGCTTTCATCATCTAGGTTTGAGGGGAAGGAATTTATGTCCAACTCCTCAAAATACTCTATGTAAAGGTTGGCAATGATTGGGGATAAGGGGGAACCCATGGCGACTCCCTCATATTGTTCATAGACAACATCTTGGAAAGTGAAAAAGGTGGAACAAAGGCACAATTCAACAAGATACTCAATTTTGTTATTAGTTTTATGCCTAACGAGCTCCACTAAGTCTCATCTCTAGATGATAGGGTTAAGCACATGTCTCATCCACATCTTTAGGCTTACATTGGCCTCCATGGATGACTATGTAGTCCTCCAATGTAGTTCATCTTGATGTCATAATCTTGCAATTCTTTGCCTAAAGTTCATGACAAATAAGCTATAACTTCTTAATCAACTCCTTAAATTTGTCCCAAATAGAAATTGGTGGTAAATTTTTTGAAGCTATGGAATGATCATAACTCTCAAACCAACTGAGTGCATGACCAGCCAATCACAAATGGGCAAAGGAAATTTTGGTGTTCTTCTCTAATATTATGCAAACTGAAGTATGGTTTAAGTTCGAGTACCCAATGGTCAAGTTTAACAATGTTTACATCACTTAGATACAATTAAATTTCTACCTTGACTCTGCTTTGAACAGCAGTTGATTTGGGTGGTGTTTGATTGCTGCAGGGCTGCTCCTCATGGCCTTGAGGTTGATCTTTTCTAAATTCTTCACTTGTTTCGGAATCTCTATGGAAATCCCTAGCTTCCCCATGAGAGGCTCCTGATCATCTCCAACCTGTCAAGCTTCCATATAAAGTGGGAGATGCTTGCAACATCCTCTTCTAACTTAGTGAATCTTGTTTCATCATAATGAAGTGTTCTTTGTTTATCGTGAGCTATGCATTTAATTCCCTTATCCCACTTCCTTGCAGATTTCTCTTCTGCAGAGGAACTAATTCACCTTCTCTTCTCTTCTTGCCTAGCTAATTTGGTCATATGCATCATTTTACTAAATAGTCACAGCACAAGAAAACCACACAAACTAAAGATGCAAATGCTTTGGTACCAATCTGATTAATAATTATTGCAAATGCTTTGGTACCAATCTGATTAATAATTAACCCATATATTCTATCTAGTTTACCAACACAAATCTTATCTTATGCGAAAACAACTTGATTGATCACGTATGTTATCCTCTTAATGATTTGCTTAAGAAAACAATAAATTGTGCTTAGAAATGAGTTGCTTAAATGCCGCAAATTATTGTAGGTGGTTTCATGCTTGAGAAAAAATAAACAATGAACTGAAACACAGGGAAAAGCAGAGCTTATAACACAAGGGATTACTCTGGAGAAACCTAATGTGGGATGCCATCACTTGTCACTATTGCTTGCAACTTTACAAGCCAATTCGCCTTCTCAGGGTTTCCAAGATCATCAACAATATATCAACTGTATTTGTACAGCTTGCCGTCCTATGCAATTTATTTCAAACATCCTGCTACCACTTACATGCTACAACTCCCAAAATTCTTAACCAAAACCTTCAAGTTGCATACTTATTCAATTTGACATGTGAATTGAGATTAGTGGCTTAGCTAGCTGAACTTAACTAATTTTCTCAATCAATTTGGATCAGGGCTTGTGTTATTGGATTTTTTTCTCATCCTATAATTTAGGGCTACAACTCCCAAAATTCTTAACCAAAACCTTCAAGTTGCATACTTATTCAATTTGACATGTGAATTGAGATTAGTGGCTTAGCTAGCTGAACTTAACTAATTTTCTCAATCCATTTGGATCAGGGCTTGTGTTATTGGATTTTTTTCTCATCCTATAATTTAGATCTAGCTTAACTCATCATTACTAATAATGGCAGTACCTATTTGCTTTGTTTTTAACAATCACATTTTCAGTAAAATGCCTCTTCTTTGTCAATTTCAACAACTATAATAATCCGCTTGACTTGTACATGGCAAGCTATATAAACTGATTGTGAATATACATCTGCTGAAACTTGGATCTTGTGATTTGTTGAACAATCCTCTCGAGCTTCCCATGTCTGTTAGTGCATTATTTGATGCATTCTTTTTGGGCTTTAAAAATGCCAATAATGGATGTGCACCATCAACCTAGCAAAGCAACAAACATATTGTTGGCTTACAAGAAATATGGATGTTGGCTTACAGCAAAATATTTGGTTCTTGAAGATTGTTGTGAGGTATCACCGTCGGCAATGGTGCCTATGTGTTTGAGGAACTTGTGGTCTTTTTAAGGAACCGAAGCCCTTTTAGAGGCCACAAATAGTTATAATAAGAGATGGTGGATTGGATTGGAGATGCCATCAATCATAATGCTTAGCTCAAATTAGCATATTTACCCAATTCTTCCGTCCTTCTAGTCATAACTTTTTCAATCAAGAAGCAAGATGGCTCTTAGCTTATTATGGCTAAGTACTTTGGAGCATTGTTGGCTCTTTTTGATGGGTTTAGTCATAGTCTTGTGATAAAAACTATATTAAAATGATTTACTACTTCATCTTCTTCCTAATCATGCCATGGGATATTGATGTCTAGCATAGATGGGCTTGTTATGGTTTACTAAGGGTTGGTAATTCTGGTTAGCATTTTAAGCTGGCTGCCTCCCCTCCACTTCTAGCCATTTAGTGAACTCTTATCATTTTTTTGGGCCTAAAGGAAGTGTGCTTTTACAATGATGCCTCAATATTATTGGTGATTCATGTTTCATAAGAACCCCACAAGAATTGATTCCATGCTCATTTTCAAGTAAAGTGATGCCTCAAAAATATGGCCTTTCCTTCTCATATAATTGCCTTACTACTATTTTCTAATAAAATCAAAATGACATCTATCATTGTTTTTGCTAGTGTTTTTTGGGGATGCACCCTAGGAGAAAAACTGCTGAACTTAGAGTGGGACGGGTATGGCAAGATGAAGATGAAACATCCCTTGCCATCCCTTTGACCCCTACTGTAGGGGGATCGTTCCTAGGATGGCCTTGTAGTGCAGGGGATGTTCCTTGTGCCATTAAAAACAAAAAACTCATTTTTTAAATTGCAGTTGAGCTCTGTAAATTTTCTTTTCATAAACATTTGCAAGTTTCTGAATCCTCATTACTATTTCCTAGGAAGCAGATGAAACGAGAACATAGAAGAAAATAAATAAAAAGAATGATGATATTCCACTTCTTTAATTGTACAACCCTCACCTTCGGTCCCCATGCTGTACATTATACAACTACTCCTCTGTAAGCTTTACTCTAAAAAAAATTAAAAATTAAAATATTTAACTTAAGATCAGTTGATTTATTTTTTATATTTTATTTCTTTAACCTAGATTTTCAACTAGATATATCATAAAAGAATTAATCACCTCAAATTTGATTAATCTACTAATTCACTTAATTTATATAAATAATCAATAAATTATTAAATAACTTTTTAGATTTGTAGAAGAGGGAAGTGGGTTCCTAGCCCTTCCGATTAATTGAACAGGAAATTTACAATGAGTTCTAGAGTGGCAGGTTATATTTCATGCATCAGATGCCAAAATACTAGCATATACCACCAGTTGGCTCCCAAAACTGTCAGCTCTATTCCCCTAAGACTGCTAGTCACATCCAAGACAAGGGTAGTAAAATGTCTTGAACAAAGAGACAAACCATCAACAAGGAAAGAGCAGCTTGAGGCCAATGCATAGGAGTAGGGCTTCTTGTCTTCTTCCTCAGGCTCTGCAGAATTTAGGATAGTGATCCTTGAGGCCTTCTTTGGCAGGACAATTAAATAGAGACAAAAAGATAACAGGTAGTCCTTGACTACCATGCCTTAATGGCAGCCATGAGAAGGCATATTAGACCTCACTTTAATCGAATATAAACTCAAGCATGCATGTGCAACTAAGGATGGAAACAACTCACAATCACCATAGATTAATCCTCTTAACATACCATACACATGCATCTTGTAGCCACATCAATACAACCCCCTGAATGTTTATCAATCACTGGTTTGCTAATGATATTAGCTAAGTGCGTTTGTGTAATGTCCCCTTTTTGGGATTAACCTAAATCCATGTATTGAATAGATTTTCGTCCTTCCCTCTTTCCTAACCCCAGTGAAGGATGGTAGAATTACTGTGCCAAGGGCCCGTGAAACAGTCTCCAAGTGCACTCCCTCAAGGTTTCCTACCTATCTCAGGACCATCCATCAAGTGACCGAATTACTCCGCCTCTCCCTCCACAAACTCCCTATCCTCAATTGGGTATTAGCGAAAGTGAGTATGTTCAAAAATCCATTCTTATATTAAAGAATCATAATTGCTTATAAGGTTCAATAATTGCCACAAGCATCATTATTGGATCATCGTTAATAATATATATGTATGTGTATTATTACATATGCATTGTATTTGTCAATCACCACAATATATATATATATATATATATATATATATATATATCTAAATATATATTTATCACTTACCAACATGTCATTCAATTTCTCATTATATGTATCCATCAAAATATACTTAGATATATTCATAAATCATAACATATTTTAATATATTTATAAGTATCAATTGAAATCTAAATTAATAATATATTTAATCATCCACTATTCTTACCTTTTAATTATATAAGTAATTACCAACCTTTCATTCAACATATGATAATACTTACCTCCCAATACTTACCCTTACTTGGATTCAATCTGCTGAAGCTCCTCCTAATTCCTTAACCATTGATCTGCAGAACTTTCTTATATTTTAGCCAGCGATCTGCACTTTCTCCGAATAGATTCCTTTCATATAATATTATTTTTATTCCTCTATATCCCTTATCAAACCTCCATGTATTCCATCTATATCTCTGCTGTTCTCCTATCTCCATCCTTCTTCTGGATATATCTCCTTCTTTATATCCACATGGACTGTTCTCTTGATTCTCTATTTATCTCTTCTATATCCCTCAGAAATATCTTCTATTCCTCTTGTATCTGCCTCTTCTTAATTTCTTCATCTGCTGTTTTCTACTCAGATTCCTAATTTCTTTTTATTTATTTCCCCCCCTTGAATGCTATTCTTTTATCCACCTTAAATACCCCTTATGATGGGGTGAATAGTCACACCTTTTTATTACAACTGCATCCTTTATAAAGGATGCACCCCTTCATTCTTAATCGCTCTCTTAACTTAATCACTTTTATTGCTGCCTTCTTATAAACACAGCCATTGCTCCCTTTGGAATATATTCGCTGCATCTTGTAAGTTCTATTGCACCTATATACTCGTTGCTTTACCTTTATGGTTCATAATCATTATAAACCTGACCGCTGCCTTTTAATAATGCTCTCTACCATATTCGCTGGGGCTGATAATTAATATCAATATATTTTATATATTTTTTTTCTTATCTTATTTTTATATTAATTTTATATGTATATTTTATTTTGTGTATTATATTTTATGTATGTTTTATTTAAATTATGATTTGTATTATTATATTTTGTATTTTATATTTGTAATTTATTTCATTTATAATTTGTATATTATATTTTGTATTTATGGGTTATTCTATAATATTTATCTTGTAATTATAATGTGTGTTTATGATAATCATGATGTACATAAAACAGTTAAGTTATTATTAATGTGGTATTTACAATTATGATATTATCTATGATAATCATAATTATTTTGAAATTGCAATTACTCGTTTTTACTTAGATACTTATTGGGTGTTGACACATTTGGTGCTATAGTTTCGGGGGGATATGACAGTTTGAATTGGAGGCATCACCTAGTTGCAATGAGTTTGACTCAAAAAACTATGCAGTTGAATCTTGATAGCAATATCATAATGATATTTATTGCTAAAGTAGGCCCCCAATATGAACAATCCTCTGAATATCTGATTCAAATGTAAGTTCCCCTTGGGATATGACAAAATTTGCAATGTTGGATTCTGCACATGGTTAAGGCAGAAACTACATGACAACTAAGAGAAAAGATGTTAAATGATTTTAGGAGTCACCCCCCTGCCTTATTCATTGGGCAATTGAGTCACCATCTGCCTTCAACATCCACACACGTGCAAGTTCAAACTGAAAACCAGACCTACATTTGGCAACCATAAGCTAGGCTTTATAACCATCAAATGCAGACCTATTAGTAAACAGGGATATTTGTGCGTGAACAATCATTGAATAATCCATAGCCAAACAAGGGAAAGCCACATGATATGCTGAAAAGAGAAACTTAAAAGCATTATAAGTATTTTCCCAATTAACATCTCTTTTCAGCATTATAAGAGAAACTTAAAAGCATTTTAAGTATTTTCCCAACCCTTGTGTGGATCAACTAATGAACATCTCACCAAGTTAGCAAGTGTAACTTCAGAGGTGGAAAAAGCATGCCGTCTCCTGAACAAGTCCAATGCATTCATAACACAAAGGGATCTCTACATTGTATTCCTTTTCCAAAAGCTTATAACAGGTGGAGACATAAGGGATAAGATGAGACATGCAATAATTTATGTCCTAGACTAAACTGATCAGATACAAAGTATTTATAACAAGGCTTAGCCCTCAAGCTAGCCAACCAGCCATCATCCATTACATCTTACAACGAGGCATATATAGCCATTGGAATTCAATATTCAGCCCACAAACAACCCATGGGCATAGAGACAAGTGACACCTCAGCATTAAAGCCTCGTCATAGCAGGCATACATCTGTAGGCAGATGGATTACACATATTTAGGAAGAAAATTTGCATAGGATCAATTATAGGGTACAAGGGAGCATGGGTAGTCATCATATTCAGTGCAATGGACGTGTCCAATGTGAGTTCAAACACCTGCAACAGCATGGAGCACCTCTACATAGTTCTGCAATGTCAGCCATAACCCACATCCTGTATTAAATGCATTGACCAATAGGAACTAAGGCCATTTTGTAAGAATTCCCTTGTTTTGTTACAACAAATTTTTTGTAGTACTTACCCTCACATGCCACCAACAAGCTTATCCACATCACTAGAGACCTAATCAATGCACCATTGAATGCTAATTTCTTACTACTGATAGTAGAATGGAGATACACCCTAAAATAGGAGGCATATGGAATGACCAGGGCATATTTAGAATGACATTTGTGGAGAGCAATGATTGTCATTAAAGCAACCAATGGCCTGAGAAGAGTATGGAGAATGCATTCATGTTAAAATCAAGCCCGACCACCTACATGAATAGTTATCGAAACCATTGCATCGAGTAGCAGGCCGAAAACCCTAATAGAATGGTTCATAGGTGTGTAGAATTGTTGTTGGTGCAAGCCTTAACCAATTGAATCTTGGTGAGAGATCCTCTATCCATGTAGCACTCTAGGAGATTTGATAGCAAGCGCACAATGCATGAAAAGAGATGTAGGCCTTAAGGTTGAGATGTTGGGCCATTTTGGTGCACTACCAATAGGAGAGCATCATGTGGCAACATTGGTTTGGAATATGGGCTGCATTAAAAAGCACCAAGGTCAAGAGAGAAGCATGAAGGGCCCACCACACATCCACATGGATGACATGTGGCATGAAATCATTTGTTGTCGGGTGTGAGTAGATGCCATTAACATACAATTGGGCTCACTACCAACAAAGGTGATGAGTGGTGGGCCACAATTGGCCTTCAAGAACACATGGATTTCCACGAAGAAGAGCAAGCTTGTGGATAAAATACATGGGCCCCACCATGTGATGTATTCGAAATACATGACACAATGTTGAGTGGAGCCAAGTTATTGTTGATGTATTCATGTGCCAATAAGATTGCACTACTTGAGACAATTGCCACTTGCACTATGAGTTAGGGCAGCTGCTAGTGGAGGAGTAAGTGTTGAGCAAATCTTGGTTAAAATAGCGAGTACTGTTTTTGTTGGGTTTTTTGAATTTTTTTGAAAGGGTTTCATAGGGTAAGATCTCATGTCATTTTGAGTGTGCCATCATTTCTTTTTGTTGCATTTAATTATTTGGTGGCATTGCTTCCCAACATAGGTTTATTAGTGATTTTCTCTTCATTTGGTAAGGTAGTGTTTAGCTGTTTCTTTGAGAGTAGGGGCATCTTGTCTTTGGGATAAACCTTATCTTGAGTGGGAGCTTTGCATGGGTGAATCTTATCACGTCAAGGATGGAGAAAGAAAATTTAATATTGATAAATTTGAGTCATGGAAGCTTAAGATGGAAGATCTTGTGGACAAAAGATTAGTGGGTTGCTATGTTGGGAAGGAAGCCCTTAAGTATGATCTTAGAATTTTGGACAAAGATGGAGAGGAAGGCAAAGAATTCAATTAAGCTGTGCCCTTCAAACTTAGTGTTCGATGTCTTTGGAGAATCCAATTTTGAGGAATTTTGTTAAAAGTTAGGTTCTTTGTATTAGGAAAAGTCCCTAGTAAACAAAAAATTTCTTTGAAAGAAGCTATATTTTCTTAGGTTGAAGGTGATTCCATGATAGAGCATTTGAGTGCTTTTAATATTGTCGTAAGCCATTCCAGCCTCAACTAATAAATGCTTAGTGGTGCAATTTTAGAACAGTTTTCCTGGGTAGAGGCAGTAATTGTGCATCTTACATGATCAATCGATCACCTACATCAGCCCTTGTTGACAAAAAATCAAAGGAGACATGGATTGATAAAAATTCCTCCCTGAAAACATTTTATATTTTTTGGTTGTGATGCTTATGTGCATGTTCCAAAGGAAAAGAGAATTAAGTTGGATTATAAAGTAGAGAAGTTTATTTTTATTGGGTATAGTGATGGTATAAAAGGCTATAAGCTTTGAAACCTAGAAATGAAGAAGGCTGTCAATGGTTGTAATGTAATGTTTAGAGAGGTTAAAATATCTCTAAAGAAGGAAGAACAACTAAGACAAGAAGAACCAGAAAAAAGTGTAGTTTGAATTGAAAGATGGATAATTGGTATTTGAATATGGTTCAATAGAAAAAGGTGAATTGGAAGAGGACAAACCTTAGACTCGAGTCTTAAGGAGGAGAAAGAAGGTAACTGAAAGGTATAGTCCATTAGATTTTTGTGTTGCTTTTGTGTTATATGCTATTAATGATGATCCTAGAACTGTTGGGGAGTCACTTGATTCAAAGGAAGTTGAGTTCTTTAAGGAGACCATGGATGAAGAAAGGGAGGCTTTGGACAAAAATATGATATGGATTTTGTCAAGTTGCTTGTTGGGAGAAAAACGTTAGTTGTAAATAGGTGTTTAAGAGAAGTTCAATGCAAAAGCTAAATTGGAGAAGTACAAAGCTTTCTTGGTAGCAATAGGAAGGTGAGGGAAATTGACTTTGATGAGATTTTCTCTTGTTGCTAAGTTAATTTCTGTTAGATTTCTTTTGGCCGTTGTAGCTTATTTTGATTTTGAAGTAGAACAAATAGATGTGAAGACAATATTCCTACATGGAGATCTTGAAAAAGAAATGTGTCACAAATACAAAATTTTATATTTTAAGGAAACAAGGACTTGGTTTACATGTTGAAGAAGTCCACTAATGGTTTAAAACAATCACCAAGGATGTGGCATTAGAAGTTTGGTACTTGTGTTGGAACTTGGATTTGTAATAGTAAAGTTGGTAATTGCATAAATTTCAAACAAGTTTGTGTTGGAATTGATTGTCATTGATGTCAAAGGAGTATGGGAAATTGTTAGAATTTTGTCATTGATGTCAAAGGAGTATGAGAAATTGTTAGAATTTTGTCATTGATGTCAAAGGTGAGAAGATCACTTTGTTAGTTGAAGAATTTGTATGATGGACAAAGGCCAAAGGCCACTAATTGATGTTTGAAGACCAAGCAAAATCAGATTACAAGTATGAATTAATGATGGTCGACTACTCTAATTTTGGTGTTCATATTGTTGATTAAAATTGTTATATCCAAAAGTGGCTGACCCTCTGTATATATGCAAGACTGATCCATATGAATGCTGGCCGAATTCCTTGTTAGAATAAAGTAATGTCCAGGCTGACTGACCTTCATTATCTTGGTGCCCTTGTTTATCACGCGGAAGTATAAAACATCATTAACAAAAGAAACCTCTTTTGGAGAGAATGCATTCTTGGTGAAGTGTTGTCTCTCTTGAGGGAATCACACCTCTTTCCATATAATATGAAGATATAAAATCAGATTGAGAAGATTGGATAAAAGATGAAGTGTGTGAGTGGAGCAACAAAAGATATATCAATAATGAAATGAATCATATATCAATGATGAAGTAAATTGAATTGACTATAGGATTGAATCAAATATCAATAAGAAAATGAATAAAAGATATATTATGAAGTGCTTCTTACATGATAAAGAAATTAATTAATTAAATAAAGATTAGTTTTAAGTTTTAACCAAAAGTCACAAGGGTACAGTGAAGGGTTGTGTCTCATGATGAGACAAGATATATAAGAGAAGTCATTCCATGAGATGATGTGTGTGGGAAAGTTTTATCATTCAAGAGTGAGTGAGGAATAAAAAAAGGGAGGAAGATTTTATCATTCAAAGAAGAAGTGTATGAAATTTGAATTTGTAGCATGAAGTAAATAAGAGGAATATAGAAGAATGAAGTGAGTGAATATTAATAATTGAAGATCTGGTTAAGAATAGTCAAGAGACATGTTGAAGAGCTATGACCATTGAAGAATAAGAAAATAATAGAAGTATTCAAAGGCAGAAATTAGTCTTAACAAAAAGACGTCCTTTTAAAGAGTTCTCTCTTTTCAAAGAGATGCAACTCTTCATTGAGATGTAAAGATATAAGTATGTGTGTGGAGGATAAAAATATATATTGTGGATATGTGTAAAAAGGCAGCTATCAAGTTTGAAAAGACAACAATTATTATTTCAGAGGAGTCATGAATATTTGAAGGGTCATTATCTTTGAAAGGATGTATCTCTTCATAGAACTATGAAGATATAAAAGGGAATGAGAAATGTGTGAGAAGAGTTGAATAAATGTAATATAATACAAGTAGATTTGTGAAGAAGGGAAGTGTTGGAGACACAAAGATATATCATTCGAGAATAAGAAGATTTAAGAAGAAGAATATATGCAGATTTGTGTATGAATATTTAAGAAAGAAAAGCTATGCAGATTTGTGTGTGAAGATTTTGAGGAGAAGAATATAAAAGATCATTTAAGGCTGTTTTTGAATAAGATTTATTCTCAAAGAAGACAAGATTGTATTGACGAGGTTGGTGCCTCATGTTGGAGAGGTTGATGCCCTATATTGACGAGGTTGGTGCCTCATATCAAAGAGATTGGTGTCTCTTGCTGTAATGTCCCCATTCTTTTATGAGCATCAGATATGGTGGATTAGCCTATAACATCGACCCTCGTAGGCTAATGGTTCTAGATGGAGGGTCACTTGAACGGGCACTTGGTCGTGAATTTGCACTATTGATATCTGGAGTATGGTGACAGGGTGAATTTGTGCATTTGGCGTGGTAATTGTGCTTAAAATTATGATCTCCACCTTTTATTTCACCTTCTCTGGCTTAGGGACCATGTGTCTATTATTTAAAGGGGTCACTTTCTATTTTTCAGTTACTATTCATGGCTAAAGTGAAAAAAAGACATAACTTAAGTGAATAGTGTTTTTTTTAATGAATAGTGTTTTCAATGAGAAATTATAAGAATGCAAGAGGAAGTTCGACCCATTCATGTTATGAAGTTATTTTGCTGATTGAAGATTGTGAGTGGGAGGTTGTGGGAGAGGGAAAACTAGGGTTTCCTGATTTTAGCAGTGGGTCAGCTTGGTGGGGCTTTGTTCTTCGTTTTCAAGCTTCTTGATGGTGTGAAAGACCACCTTAAAGTTGCAGATCAGAATTTGGATGCTTTGTTGGAACCATTATTTGCTGTTTGCAAGTGATTGGAGTCATCTTTTGGAAGGGTTTGTAACATCCAACTATTCTACGGTTAAGAAGGTTTAACTGGTAACTACCTTCAGCTGAATTGTAACAAATTGTTTTCATGAGTTTTAGAGTTTTCCAACGTTTCTAACTGATTTTTCAGAAACAGTTCATAATATCATGGAATAAATAACTACCATTCTAGGGTTTTCTTACAACGGTTATCTTAATCTTTTACAACTAACTTGCAGAATTCAGCTATACAGTAAACTTTATCAATAACTAACATGTAACGGTAATTTCAGCTAAAAACAGAATTCACATTACAAAATGAATATTATTTCAATAAATAGTACACAGTCAGATCTTTGTACCTGGAAATAGAGCGAGAAGAAAGATTTAGCATTGAACACCATCTTCATTGTCAATATTGTTCAGAAAGGAAAAGAAATCATCATCAGGGGCTTTACCGCCCAACCAAGACCTGCTGGTCTCCCGAGTTTCTTCAACTGAAGAACCCGCCCTTCACGAGGTCAATTAACAAGGTTCAATTGTTATCAGTTCTCTGAGCCTGATGTCCACGAACCTATACCACTGATCGATCCTTCCTCTATAGGTACCTCCTATCAGAAGAATCATCCTGATCAGGGTATATCTGGTCATGGAAGCTGACATTGCCAAACGGGCATCTACCTTGGCCAAGGATTTTTAAATTAATTAACTTGTGGCATCACTGTGCCGTCAGCACGCATCCTTGCTCGTTAAGTTTATACTAAGTATAATTCAGGTTTCTATAATCAAGAATATCAAATATTCAAGTTCAAGTTCTCACTGTTTTTATTAATCTCATTGGTTCAAATATGAATTTATCGATTATCCTTCAGGAAGAGATAATGTTCAAATCTGATAGACTTATCCTATTAGTTTCCATAATAGTTCAGTGTTAGCATCCTATGCTTGCAAGAAGGCAATTAACCATGAAAGACTCTATTCAAATATTTAAGTGTTTGAAAACAGTACTGAAATCTGCTAGGGAAGTGAACGGTTGTAGATGATATGGTAGTTTCTCATCTGTTTCGAATTTATTTAACTCTAAATTATAAGCTGGACATTTTTTTGAGTGACTTTCATCATTTATTAACTAAACCCTACTACTGGTAAAGATTGATGTTCTGCCCAGGTGTTCTGTCCTGAAATTCAAGGAATAAAGAAAGAAGAAGACATGAATCGCTTCAAGGTTTGTCTACAGTTTACCAGCAATAAGGAAAGAGACTCCCTAGTCCGGCATTGCATGAGAAGAATATTACAAGATTACGAAAAGGAAAAGAGAAACAATCTGCCTCAGATTTACTCTTGAAGGTAAGACCCCCCTCCCGATTGGAAGAATTAGACGGCATTTATATTACACAATGGTTACGGTTCAGACAGAGAAAAACTAGAAACCAAAAATCTCAGAGCAGGAATGAGATTAAGGAGCAACCGGTATAGAATATAATCAGAAAATCATTCATTCACATGCTCCTTGAAGAAGAAATTGATTGCTTAAGGAATTCGACCCATAAGAGAAAAAAAGAGAAAGAATTATAAGACGTGCCTGATGGTATTGGTCGCCTCTGACCACGAGTTCCACTCTTCTTGTCGCCCGAGATGAGACTCGTGAGCCGCTGGAGGATTTTTCCGCGAAACAGAGGAAGAGAGAAGTCGTATGAAGACACCCTTGCTTGCCGCCCGAGTCCCAGAGAGGAGTAAACAAATAATAGCAGAAAAGAACGAACCCTAACCTTGGCGGAAAATACCGGTGTTTCAAAAGACGAAAACTCCAAAGAAGAACGACAAATGTTTTGATGGATCCCTTTTTCCAGAGGAGATCGATGTTTAAATGAAAAACCCCTTCGCATTCCCCATCGCGCCTTCTTGAATGCAGACGTTTCAAGCAACTCCATGCTCTGGGATGCGTTTTTAGGTTTCCATGCATCGGCTCTCCCTCTCTCTCACTCTATACCCCGCGCCAAAACTACTCATGAGTTTCTTTCATTTGGCCGCTTCACTATATTCGCCTTAATCAAATTCGGGCTTTATTTTATTTCTTTTAAGCCTTTTAAAGTTGTCAACATAATATTTATTATTTCTTATAAAGTGAAATAAATATCAAGAGTTTTCTTTTTAAGGTTTATTATCTATTATTTATTTTTCCAAGGCCAAGATCATTTGTGACCTCGTTTGATTCCCAGAGTTTGATAACAATCGAATCCTCGTCAACCGTGTCCTCTCCCTGATGACGGTTCCTTTTCTTTTCTTGCGTTGATGGTCCTGCAATGACTTGACACCAAAAGCCAGAGTTAGACTATTCTTAACATATTGTTTTTCATTGATATACGTAACAACATCATCTATAGTGGTATTTACGCAATTAAATAATCATCCATCATATCATTTGCCAAGAAATAAAATAAACCAGAACAATTATTAAATCCTTTAATTCATATTCATAAGAAGGATAATACTTCAATAACGGAAATAACGACCATGTCATCAGTATCATAACTTATTAAGTTCTAGGGAGGGTTGTGACATACTCCTCCCCTTATGAATCATCGTCCTCGATGATTACTTATTTATATATTCAAGTTCTAAAATCAAAATTCCATATGGTTTGAAAATAAATAAGGAAAATTCCGAAGGACTTCATCATAGTCCTCCCAGGTGGCATTCTCTTCTGAGTACTGGTCCCACTGGACCTTACATTGAACCACCTCTCGATTACGTAAGTGCAACTTACGCGTTTCGAGCACTCGAATTGGTTCTAAAGCAATCACCCCTGGATCCTGCACCTGCAAAGATTTCCAGTCAATCATATGTTCAAAATTTGCAAAATATTTCTTAAGGTAAGATACATGAAACACATTGTGCAATCGGGCGAGAGCTGGTGGTAGAGCAATTCTGTAAGCAACAGGATTGATAACTTCCAGTACTTCAAAAGGTCCCACATATCTTGGGGCTAGCTTGGAAGTCTTTCCAAATTTAATAGAGCTTTTATGAGGTTTGACACGCAAAAGAACTTTGTCTCCCACAACGAATTGTCTAGGAGTTCTCTTTGCATCAGCATAACTCTTTTGGCGATCATTAGCTTCTTTCAACCTTTGCCTAATTAGCTTGACCTGTTCTTCCATTTCTTGGAGCATCTCTGGTCCTAAAATGACTCTGTCTTCTAATCTATTCCAACTGATAGGGGTCCTGCATTTTCTGCCATATAGAGCTTCAAATGGTGCCATTTTGATAGCTGACTGATATGAATTATTGTAGGCAAATTCTACCAAGGGTAAGTATTCCTCCCACTTATGTTGCTGATCCATACAATACATTCTTAGTAGGTCTTCTAAGATCTGATTAACCCTTTCGGTTTGGCCATCCGTTTCAGGATGATAAGCTGTGCTGATATTTAGTTGTGTCCCTAATGCAGAAAACAATGTCTGCCAAAATCTAGATGTTATCCTTGCATCTCTGTCAGAAATGATTTTCTCGGGTACACCATGTAGACGAAATATTTCTTGCACAAATTTTCGCGCAACTATGGAAGCTCCATCTGTCAAATTTCCTGGTATGAAATGTGCCACTTTGGTGAGTCGGTCTACTACCACTAGGATAGTGTTATGTCTATTTCTTGTCATTGGCAACCCTTGCACAAAATCCATACTGATAATTTGCCACTTCCAATCTGGTATGCTATGGGGTTGTAATAACCCTGCTGGATGTTGATGTTCAGCTTTAACCCTCTGACATTCGAGGCATCCTGCGACAAACCTAGCTGCATCCTTCTTCATTCCCTTCCAAAAATATAGAGGTTTCACATCTGCCAACATTTTGGTTATTCCGGGATGGCCTGAGTACGGTGCGGTGTGAATTTCTCTCCAAATGGTTTTCCTTAATTCTGATGAGTCTGGAATGTACATCCTGCCTTTAAATCTCAAAAGTCCATCTTCTTCTATCTGGAATCCCTCATAATTAGGGTCCTGAGAGTTTGCCAGGAGAGCTTCTCGTATTTGATTATAGTAGGTATCCTCTTTTAGTTTTTGCAGAACTTGCGTTTTGAAGTCGGTGTGGATAGTTGCCATAGCAGATATGTGTCTTCGCCGACTTAGGGCATCAGCTACTTTGTTCTCCTTGCCCTTTATATAGCTAATCTCGAAGTCATAGTCGGATATCAATTCCATCCATCTTCTTTGTCGTGCATTTAGGTTGGGCTGAGTAAATAGGTATTTCAACCCTTGATGATCCGACTTAAGCTCAAAGGTCTTTCCCAGTAAATAATGTCGCCACATTTGTAGAGCATGTACTATCGCTGCTAGCTCGAGGTCATGCGGTGCGTAATTCTGTTCATATTGTTTCAGCTTCCTAGATTCATAGGCCACCACCTTTCCTTCCTGCATTAATACTCCTCCCAGTCCATCTCCAGACGCATCTGTTATTACTACAAATTGCCCATTCGGATCTGGTACGGTTAAGATTGGTGCAGTCGTCAATTTTTCCTTCAGGGTGTCAAATGCTTCCTGGCACTTCGCTGTCCATTCGAACCTTTTTCCTTTTCTTTGGAGGGACGTGATGGGATGGGCAATTCTAGAAAAATCCTTGACATATCTCCGATAATATCCTGCCAATCCCATAAAGCTTCTGACCTCATGAACATTTTTAGGTTCTGGCCAACTCTCAATTGCTTCTATTTTTGCTGGGTCTACTGCGATTCCCTTAGCAGAGATTATATGCCCTAGGTACTGCACTTCTTTCTGGAAGAAGGTACATTTCGATAGTTTCCCATAAAGTTTATTATCTCTTAGCCGCTGAAGAACTATTTGAAGGTGCCGAAGATGCTCTTCCTCATTTTTAGAATAGATGAGTATATCATCAAGGAAAACCAATACAAATTTATCTAGACAATCTTGGAATATGCTGTTCATCAAATTCATAAATGCAGCCGGAGCATTGGTAAGTCCAAAAGGCAGTACTGTAAACTCGTAATGCCCATATCTGGTTCGGAAGGCCGTCTTATGAACATCTTCCTCTTTTAGCCTGAGTTGATGGTACCCTGATCTTAGGTCTATCTTGGAGAACACTGCTGCCCCTTTCATCTGATCAAATAGGTCGTCTATACGAGGTAGAGGGTATTTATTTCGGATGGTAAGCTTGTTCAGCATCCTATAATCTATACACAGGCGAAGAGTTCCATCCTTTTTCTTTACAAATATGACTGGCGCACCCCAAGGTGAAACACTGGGTCGTATTAAACCTTTATCCAACAATTCCTGTAGTTGAGTTTTTAGCTCCATCAACTCCACAGTAGTCATCCGATAGGGTGCCTTAGAGACTGGTTCGGCTCCCGGAACCAAGTCGATGGTGAAGTCAAACACTCTTCTAGGTGGTAACCCAGGTAGCTCTTCAGGAAACACGTCTTGGTATTCCCGAAGGTAAGGATACTTATCAGCAAAAGTTTCTTCTTTGAGATTAATTTCCATTTCCCCTTTCTGACTCTGGGCTTGCATTATCATATCATCATGGTATGTACTTTCTTGATATTCCCTAACTTCTTCCATTTTGACCGCAAATACTTGGCATCCCTTCCTCTTGTTTCTTTTGAGTTGCATGGCTGATATTTGTCGCGTCTTGACTCCTCGTTGTACCCCATGTATTTTTGCAGAATTTCCTAAATCATCCATACATTCTACAATTTTGGTATAACAGTCTACCTTTGCCCTGTGCTCCCTTAGCCAATTCATCCCAATGATTATATCGTAGGATCCTAGAGGCGCTACATACAGGTTAACCTCTGTAGTGAAGCCTGGAAGTTCCACCCTAGCTTCAAACAGACACTGCTCTACCCGAGCCCTCGTCTGATTAGCGTATTCTACTACCCAAGAGTTAGCCATGTACCCAGTTCTTTTTGGAAATTTATACAATATCTTGGGTGATATAAAACTTTCCGTGGCTCCTGTATCAATTAAGATGGTTACGGGGTTTCCATATAGCATACCTGGAGTCTCTATCGGTGTAGCTTGATACTCAGCTTGACGATTGTCAACTGCGGCATGAATTCGTTGTTGAAAGGCCGTTTGTTGAGGTGGTAAGGGCTTTCGCTGTTGCTGTCCTTGCGGGTTCTTGATTGGACACTGGTTGGCGTAATGCTCGCCTCCGCAATTAAAACATCCTCCTGGTGGTCCTTTCTTTTCAGATCCCTTGTTGACAGTGTTCTCATCCTTCTTGCCATTATTATTGAAATTGTTCCTTTTGTCTCTTTTGGTTTCAAATCTGTTATGGTTATGACCCTTCTTTTTGAAATTTTGATGTGACGGTTCCCACTTGCCCTTATTGTGCTTCTTGTCCCGAAAAGAATCATCTTTCTTTAGCCTCTGTTCTTGTCTAACTGCCTTTTCATAGGCCTCATCCATTGTACGTGGGGCCAGAACATCTACTTGACCTCCTATCCGATTATTCAATCCCATTATAAACTTCCGAACTCGAAAGTTTTCATCTTGCTGATACAGGGGTACATACTTCAACAGACGAGTGAACTTCTCCCAATATTCATTAACTGATAGGACTCCCTGCCTCAAATTCTCAAAGTCTAGCAACTTTTGGTCATAATATGTCTGCGGAAGCCATCTTTGACGAAATAATCGTACAAACTGCTCCCACGACACCTCAGCTGCTGCCATATCCATTTCCGCCCTTTTGTTTTCCCACCAGGTGGCAGCCTCTCCTGCCAACTGATAGGCCGCCCAAGCTGCTTTTGAATTATCCGAGTAATCTCTCAACTCGAAGTATTTTTCCATCTCCGTCAACCACGCCTCTGCGGAATCACCCGTTACAGAGCCCTCAAACTTAGGGGGTTTGATTTTCTTCATATCCTGGGCTAGTTCATCAGCCAATTTATTTTTCTTGTTTTCTAGTGTCAAGGTTTTCGAAGTTTCCCCTTGCTGTTCACTTTGGTTTTCCGTTCTCTCATCACTCGCCACGTGATGCCCTTCCACTTTTCTTTCCAAGTTAGCTATTCGATTCTGGGTTGCATTCATCAAGGCCAATAATTGATCCAGTTTAGCCATGGGGTTATCATTTTGGTCCTCTCTTATTCCATTTCCGGGATTTTCCATTATGATGATATCCTGGAGATACATTAATGACTCTAATTAGTCTTATCGTTTATTCATTTTAGACTTGTTTATTTGCACAGCTCATCTAGTTTTCTAGACATCAAGACACATTTGCATTTTTAAAAGTAATTTTACAAAATTCGATTGATGCAAACAAAAAATTTTATTTATTGCTTAAATATGGATCATCACGTCCTGTGCTTGATCCTTACAAAATTTTTCTCTATCACATCTTGTGATTTACTTATACAAAATTCTCTATCGCATCCTGCGATAATTCTTTTTATTTAAATAGTACAAAATTTCCATCATTCCGATGGTAGATTCCAGATAAGGATTACAAAATGTTTAGTACTTCCATAAAAGTCTCAGCTCCATGACTAAGGTTCAGTTTTACTAGCTCGGTTGGACTTCCCTTGATCATGGAGTCCGGTGTGCGGAAGAGGTCTGTAACCCGAGGTTGAAGTGGCTTCAAGTTGGGTTTTCAGTTGAGCATATTTCTCGGTGTTGCTTTTGATCATTTCAACCAATATTTTGACTTTCAGTTTTTCTTTTCTCAAGACCGTCCATTTCTTCCTCTCCTTTCGGAGTCTTGTTAGGGCTTCAGCCATCGTCTCAGTATCCGATGGGAGAGAACAGTCTGAATAGTCGTAAGATAGTCTGATCTTCCACATACGGATAGATATCGGGTCACGAACCTTCTTCCGAGGTGTTTGTCGTATCAACACCATCCTGGAACAACATCAACAATTGTTTTAGTTCCCTAAATCTGCATGTTGAGCCCGAGGTTCAGTGGCGAACCCGGTTGCTCTGATACCACGTGTAACATCCAACTATTCTACGGTTAAGAAGGTTTAACTGGTAACTACCTTCAGCTGAATTGTAACAAATTGTTTTCATGAGTTTTAGAGTTTTCCAACATTTCTAACTGATTTTTCAGAAACAGTTCATAATATCATGGAATAAATAACTACCATTCTAGGGTTTTCTTACAACGGTTATCTTAATCTTTTACAACTAACTTGCAGAATTCAGCTATACAGTAAACTTTATCAATAACTAACATGTAACGGTAATTTCAGCTAAAAACAGAATTCACATTACAAAATGAATATTATTTCAATAAATAGTACACAGTCAGATCTTTGTACCTGGAAATAGAGCGAGAAGAAAGATTTAGCATTGAACACCATCTTCATTGTCAATATTGTTCAGAAAGGAAAAGAAATCATCATCAGGGGCTTTACCGCCCAACCAAGACCTGCTGGTCTCCCGAGTTTCTTCAACTGAAGAACCCGCCCTTCACGAGGTCAATTAACAAGGTTCAATTGTTATCAGTTCTCTGAGCCTGATGTCCACGAACCTATACCACTGATCGATCCTTCCTCTATAGGTACCTCCTATCAGAAGAATCATCCTGATCAGGGTATATCTGGTCATGGAAGCTGACATTGCCAAACGGGCATCTACCTTGGCCAAGGATTTTTAAATTAATTAACTTGTGGCATCACTGTGCCGTCAGCACGCATCCTTGCTCGTTAAGTTTATACTAAGTATAATTCAGGTTTCTATAATCAAGAATATCAAATATTCAAGTTCAAGTTCTCACTGTTTTTATTAATCTCATTGGTTCAAATATGAATTTATCGATTATCCTTCAGGAAGAGATAATGTTCAAATCTGATAGACTTATCCTATTAGTTTCCATAATAGTTCAGTGTTAGCATCCTATGCTTGCAAGAAGGCAATTAACCATGAAAGACTCTATTCAAATATTTAAGTGTTTGAAAACAGCACTGAAATCTGCTAGGGAAGTGAACGGTTGTAGATGATATGGTAGTTTCTCATCTGTTTCGAATTTATTTAACTCTAAATTATAAGCTGGACATTTTTTTGAGTGACTTTCATCATTTATTAACTAAACCCTACTACTGGTAAAGATTGATGTTCTGCCCAGGTGTTCTGTCCTGAAATTCAAGGAATAAAGAAAGAAGAAGACAGGAATCGCTTCAAGGTTTGTCTACAGTTTACCAGCAATAAGGAAAGAGACTCCCTAGTCCGGCATTGCATGAGAAGAATATTACAAGATTACGAAAAGGAAAAGAGAAACAATCTGCCTCAGATTTACTCTTGAAGGTAAGACCCCCCTCCCGATTGGAAGAATTAGACGGCATTTATATTACACAATGGTTACGGTTCAGACAGAGAAAAACTAGAAACCACATTAAAATCTCAGAGCAGGAATGAGATTAAGGAGCAACCGGTATAGAATATAATCAGAAAATCATTCATTCACATGCTCCTTGAAGAAGAAATTGATTGCTTAAGGAATTCGACCCATAAGAGAAAAAAAGAGAAAGAATTATAAGACGTGCCTGATGGTATTGGTCGCCTCTGACCACGAGTTCCACTCTTCTTGTCGCCCGAGATGAGACTCGTGAGCCGCTGGAGGATTTTTCCGCGAAACAGAGGAAGAGAGAAGTCGTATGAAGACACCCTTGCTTGCCGCCCGAGTCCCAGAGAGGAGTAAACAAATAATAGCAGAAAAGAACGAACCCTAACCTTGGCGGAAAATACCGGTGTTTCAAAAGACGAAAACTCCAAAGAAGAACGACAAATGTTTTGATGGATCCCTTTTTCCAGAGGAGATCGATGTTTAAATGAAAAACCCCTTCGCATTCCCCATCGCGCCTTCTTGAATGCAGACGTTTCAAGCAACTCCATGCTCTGGGATGCGTTTTTAGGTTTCCATGCATCGGCTCTCCCTCTCTCTCACTCTATACCCCGCGCCACAACTACTCATGAGTTTCTTTTCATTTGGCCGCTTCACTATATTCGCCTTAATCAAATTCGGGCTTTATTTTATTTCTTTTAAGCCTTTTAAAGTTGTCAACATAATATTTATTATTTCTTATAAAGTGAAATAAATATCAAGAGTTTTCTTTTTAAGGTTTATTATCTATTATTTATTTTTCCAAGGCCAAGATCATTTGTGACCTCGTTTGATTCCCAGAGTTTGATAACAATCGAATCCTCGTCAACCGTGTCCTCTCCCTGATGACGGTTCCTTTTCTTTTCTTGCGTTGATGGTCCTGCAATGACTTGACACCAAAAGCCAGAGTTAGACTATTCTTAACATATTGTTTTTCATTGATATACGTAACAACATCATCTATAGTGGTATTTACGCAATTAAATAATCATCCATCATATCATTTGCCAAGAAATAAAATAAACCAGAACAATTATTAAATCCTTTAATTCATATTCATAAGAAGGATAATACTTCAATAACGGAAATAACGACCATGTCATCAGTATCATAACTTATTAAGTTCTAGGGAGGGTTGTGACAGGGTTTTGCTGCCATTGACTCCATTTGCATCTACGAAGGAACTGTTCGCATTTTTGAAGGATTTGGGACTGTTTTTTGACACCTACAGCCAGCCGCCATACTTGAGGGTTTGTAGCAGCAAGAAGAAAAGAAACGCCTCTTTAAGGGAGCTGCTATCACTTCAAAAGAGGGCGCCCTTGTTCTAGAAAGCCTTCCAATTCGTTTTTTGGTGGGAGAAACTTGTATTGCATGTTGTGCGAGCAATTTATTGAGGGCGGGTATTGTACTGTAGCAAAGCACTATTCATAGTGCTGTTTGGCTGTAAGTTAAATTATTGCATATGATGTATCTAGTTTTGAGTTCTATGTAAGTCATCTATTTCATGTACTCTCTAATGTAATGAAAAACTCTTATTTAGCTTCGAAATGGAGTATTATATTCGATGTATCTTAGTAGCTTAGTTATTTTGAGTTCCTATTGCATGTGTAAGCTTGTTAAAATCATCAGCATTATTGGCATCAAATACCAAAAATACAAAACACAACAAACAAACAC
This sequence comes from Sequoia sempervirens, assembly GCA_007258455.2. Classification (NCBI taxonomy): domain Eukaryota; kingdom Viridiplantae; phylum Streptophyta; class Pinopsida; order Cupressales; family Cupressaceae; genus Sequoia; species Sequoia sempervirens. The sequence continues at coordinate 291,652,024 of VDFB02271358.1, forward strand.
CAAAAACAAACACAAATCAGACCTACAAGCACAGTGAAAACAAATCAGCGGAGTGTCGGTACATCACACTTGCTGAGTTGGTGCTTAGTTGTGGGGATTGGTGTCTCTAGTGGGTTGGTGCCTACAAATTCTATAAAAGGGGATTGGTGTCTCCAATGGGTTGGTGCCTACAAATTCTACAAGTGGGGATTGGTGTCTCCAATGGGTTGGTGCTCACAAAGTATATAAGTAATAAGAGGGATTGGTGTCTCTTGTAGGTTGGGGCCTACATAGATTGTAAAAGAGATTTATATAAAAACAATATTTTGCTGTGGTTTTCTCCCGTAAGGGTTTCCACGCAAATCGTGTGTTCCTCTTGTGTTGCATAATTGTTAGATCTTGTGTGAATGATATTGTGCAATTGATATTATTGTGGTTGTTAGTTTGAAAAAGTAAAAGATAGTATTATATTGATTCATCCGCCTCTTTCATTATAATCGCGTGCTCATCAGTTTGTAACCTTTTTGTTACCATGGTATTGTATGGTGACAATATGTTGTTCATTGGAAACAAGGAAATGATCAAGTATGTTAAATCTCAGTTGTCATCTCAATTTGATTGAAGGATCATGGTGTTGCAAACATTATTTTGTGCCTTAAAATTAAAAGGGAACATTTATATAAGAAGCTTTGGTTGAATAAGACGAAATATGTTGACATGACATGGCAAAGGTTTAGAATGTAGGAATGGGAACTTGTTAATATTCCAATTCCTAATGGTTTTAATTTATTTATAGAATAGTGTCCCAAGACCTGAGGATATTGAGGACATATCTCATGTTCCTTATGTTGATGTTATAGCTACGGGTTTCATCCTTCATCCAATTTAATTGATGATCAAATAAATAAAGCCATGGCTTCTTATTTATTTGAGTGCGTCCCAAGTGAAGCGGCACCCATATTAAATTGTAATTTATATTTTATTTATGATGGGCGACTTTAATTAAAAGATCACCACCTCTTGTAAAAGACGCATCTCCTTGAATGAGGCCGACCTCTCATGAAGAGTCACTTCGATGTGCATAAATACAAGGTGCCTCACCTTCATTTGGCATCCAATTAATTTCAAGACAAGTTCGCATAAATTCTGAGAGAAGTTCGCTACCTACAGCAGATCGAGTTATTGCTTCAAGGAGATCGACATTGAGAGAAGTTGTTATTTGCATCTAGTGAGGTGCTGTTATCATTGCATCATATCGGCCTTGTATTTGGCCTTATTGTAAAGCAAGTTGGTGCTCATTTGTTCAATATATAAGTGATATATTGTTGTTGGGTTTTTCTCCCTCAAGAAGGAGGGTTTTCCGAGGGTATATGCTGCGTTCTTTTGTTTAGAATTGTTTTATTTCTGCTTAATTTAAATCTGGTCATAAAACTAACATGGTATCAGAGCGGGTTTAAGCAAGATCGTGATCAGATTTGTTTAAGCAGCGAAATCTTCTTCTCTTCTTCTCAACTAAGGGAGTCTATCTTAGCTTCGAAAATGGTGAACGGACTCAAGGTTGAAGATAGACTTGATGGTGCATCTAACTTCACCTCTTGGAAGTTTAGAGTTCTTATTGCATTGGAAGAAAATGATATTCTCGAGTTCGTGGAGAGCGAGGTGCTTGAGCCTTATGATGAGAATGAGAAAACACAATGGAGGAAGAATGGTACGAAGGCCAAGAAGATCTTGATTGATTCCGTGAAGGATCACCTTGTGCCTATTATCTCCAAGTTGAAGACAGCTAGAGATATGCTCAAGACCTTGGAGGGATTGTATGAGATCAATAACACCGACAGAGCTCTTGCCTTGAGGCAACAACTACATCACATCAAGATGGCTAAAGGAGATTCAGTCATCTCCTTCTTTATGAAGATCACTGAGTTGAAAGATCAACTATATGCCATTGGAGATATAGTTGAAGATAGAGACTTTGTCATGTTGGCACTGAATGGTCTTCCTCAATCTTGGGAGCCCTTTATCCAAGGTATCAGTGGAAGATCTAAATTACCAAAGTTTGATCGTCTTAGAGCCGATTGCATTTAAGAGGAATCCAGGTTGGTAGCAAGAGGTAATGGATGAAGCTCTCATAATGAAGACAATCATGTTCTTGCTGCTCAAACTTCAAGAAAGAAGGGAAGAGAAGGGAGAAAAGGAAATTTCAAGAGGAATAGAGACATGAAATCAGATTCTGCTCCGGAATCAAAGAAGAAGGATCTCTCCCATATTCACTACTTCAGATGTGACAAGTATGGTCACTATGCTAGAGATTGTGCAACAAGACCAAAGCAACATGCTTCTATTGCGGATGTTGATGATGTTTCACCTCAAAAGGAATCAAGAGACAACTCAGGAGGATTTCTATTCATCTCTGCCCTATCAAGCAATGTTCCAACCGACAATAGCACATGGTTGATTGATAGTGGTGCTTCTCGACACATTACAGGATATAAAGAGCATCTTTCAGATTTGGTAGAAAGAGAAACCAACCTTGAAGTGATAATCGGTGATGATGCTTGCTATTCAGTGAAAGGTGCTGGAGCCACCTCTCTTCACCTAGATTTTGGCATCCCTTTTCATTTGAGTGATGTCTTGTTTGTACTAGGAATCGAGAGGAATCTTGTATCAATTTCAGCTTTGGAGGACAAAGGATATCAAGTTGCATTTTCTGAAGGAAAAGTTCTTGCTTGGCCGAAGAACTCTAGCATCAAAACAACTCGAGTGATTGGTGTTCATCAAGAGAGTCTATATAGACTTTCTGTTCGCCCAATTCAAGCACTGTTGCATGATTCTTCTAATTCATGTGAGCTATGGCATAGAAGACTTGCTCACCTTCATTTCAGAGCCCTTCCATCCATGGAGAAGATGGTTACAGGATTACCGAAGCTCAGTTAGGAGCATGATGGCATTTGCAGAGCTTGTGAAATGGGTAAGAATTCTAAGGGTCCTTTTCATAGTAGTGAAAGTAGATCTAAAGGTATTCTAGATCTTGTTCATTTTGATTTGTGTGGTCCAATGTCTGTGGCATCCTTGAGTGGATTTTGGTATTATGTAATTTTCATTGATGACTACTCTAGAAAGACTTGGATTTATTTTTTGAAGTGTAAAGAATCTGAAGAGGTACTTGATAGATTAAAAGAATTTAAGGCTCAAGTTGAAAATTCGTTCGGAAAGAGGATCAAGGTTTTGAGATCTGATAATGGAGGTGAATACACTTCTGGAGGCTTCCGTAATTTTTGCATTGAGGTAGGAATTAAGAGGGAGTTTTGTGTTCCATACAATCCTCAACAAAACAGAGTTGCAAAAAGGAAGAATAGATCCATAGTTGAGGCAGCCAAAGCTATGATTCATGATCAAGACTTACAAACCTTCCTTTGGGCAGAAGCATCCATAACTGCTGTGTATGTTTAGAATCAGAGCCCTCATCGAATATTGGAAAATATGACTCCTGAAGAAGCCTTCACAAGTGTGAAACTTGAGGTTAGTCATTTGAGAATCTTTGGTTGTCCTGTTTATATTCGTGTGCCTAAAGATAAGAGGTCTAAGTTAGAACCATCTGACAAGAAAGGAATATTTGTGGGTTACAGTGAATCTTCAAAGGCCTACAGGATTTACATTCTAGGACAGAAACAAATTGAGATTAGCAGGGATGTCTCTTTTGAAGAAGATGTTGCATTCAAAAGATCTAAAGGGTCATACATGGAGATAGATAATGAAGATCAGGAGATTCCTTAGGATATGGACGTTGATCATACTCCTAAGATTCAAAGGGAGTCTACTAAACCAGAAGAGGCTAGTGATCCAGTTGATCCCATAGAACCTACTGATGGTCTGAGAGATATTGCTATAGGTTGAAAGAGACTTCTATGGGCTAGACAGACTATGCAAGATGCAGAGAATTATGCAGCTCCTAGAGGCACATTCAGAGAAAGCAAAAGACCACAGAAGTTTCTAGGCTATGTAGCATTGATGAGTCATATCATTGAGTCTGAGCCTTCCAGTGTTGAAGAAGCATCTAATCAGCAAGAATGGAGAGATGCTATGACAGAGGAATATCAATCCATTATCAAGAATGATGTTTGGGATGTTGTACCTAGACTTGAAGGAAAGTTAGTTGTATCTTCCAAGTGGCTTTTCAAGATCAAGCATGCAGTTAATGGGAGCATTGAGAAGTACAAAGCAAGATTTGTGGCTAGAGGATTCTCTCAGAAAGAGGGAATAGATTATGAGGAGACATTTGCTCCTGTTGCTCGTTATACATCCATCAAGACTATTATTGCTATTGCATTAGCTAAGGGATGAAAGCTACATCAAATGGACATAAAGACAACATTCCTTAATGGTGTGATTGAAGAAGAAGTATACATTGAGCAACCTGATGGCTTTGTGATTCATGGGAAGGAGTCTCATGTATGCAGATTGAAGAAGGCTTTGTATGGCCTTAAGCAGGCACCTCGCGCTTGGTATGAGAGGATTGATCGATACTTGATGAGCTTGGGATTCTCCAAGAATGATGCCGATTCAAATCTTTACTTCAAGGTAGTTGATGGTGAGGCTTTAATCTTGGTTCTTTATGTTGATTTATTTCTTACTGGAGCAGAATATCTCATTGTCAAATGCAAGGAGTTAGCTTTTGAGTTTGAGATGAAGGATCTAGGCTTTATGCATTACTTTCTAGGATTGGAAGTATGACAGAGACCCAATGAGATTATTCTGAGTCAAGGGAAATATACTATAGACATCTTGAAGAGATTTGGGGTGATGGATTGCAAATCTATGTCTACACCGATGGAAACAAATTTGAAGTTGAGTGAGTCTGCAGCTAGTTCAGATCTGGTAGATCCTTTCATATACAGGCAGTTGATTGGATTGTTGATGTATCTAGTCAATACTAGACTAGACATTTGCTATGCAATGAGTGCCCTCAGTCAGTTCATGTGTGAACCAAGGCAAATTCATCTAGTTGCAGCAAAGCATATCTTGAGATACTTGCGTGGCACAGTTGGATATGTCTTGAGATATTCTTCCAGTGTAGATCTAAAGTTACAAGGCTTTTCTGACTTTGATTGGGCCAGGAGTGTAGCGGACTGGAAAAGCACCTCTGGATGTTGCTTTAGCTTGGGGTCTGCCATGATTTCTTGGTGTAGCAGGAAGCAGTCTTTAGTGGCACTAAGCACTGCGGAGGCCGAATGTATTGCAACATGTGTAGCAGCTTGAGAAGCAGCGTGGCTTCGGAAACTCCTTGCAGGATTGTTTGGACAATCATTGGAGCCAACTGTTATTCATTGTGACAATCAAAGCTGTGTGAAGCTATTTTTCAATCTAGTGTTCCATGACAGAACTAAACATGTAGAGATCAAATACCATTACATCAGAGATATGGTATTGAGGAAAGCTATTCAACTGAGGTATATTTGCACTGATGAACAGATGGTTGATATTCTCACCAAGCCTCTTTCCAGAGTAAAGTTTGTACACTTTCGAGACAAGCTTGGAGTTGTGGAGAATGAAGCCCTTGCTGAGAGGGAGACTCAACATTAGTGATCTTTGTTATCTGCTATAATGAATTTTTCTTTAAGACGGAGAAATTTGAGGTGGAAGCCCTTGTCCATCTCTGAGACGTAGATGTGGTTCTTTCCACCCTCTGGGAGTAGCCATGGTGGATGTCATGTTGAGAGACTCCATGACAACATCATGTTGAGAGACTCCATGATGAATTCTTTGTACTTGTGTTTTTCCACTCATGGGAGTAGCCATAGTGGACATCATGTTGAGAGACTCCATGATGACATCACGTTGAGTGACTCCGTGATGGGCACTTGTGTACATGTTCTTTCCATACATGGGTGTAGCCATGGTGGACGTCATGTTGAGTGACTCCATGATAGTATCACATTGAGTGACTCCGTGATGAACTCTTTTCCACAAATGGGTATAGCCATTGTGGGTGTCATGTTGAGAGACTCCATGACATGGATACTTGGAAGGATTCCTCCCTAGCTAAGAGGGAGTGTTGATTCTATAGCTACGGGTTTCATCCTTCACTCGATTTAATTGATGATCAAATAAATAAAGTCGTGGCTTCTTATTTATTTGAGTGCATCCCAAGTGAAGCGGTGCCCATATTAAATTGTAATTTATATTTTATTTATGATGGCCGACTTTAATTAAAAGATCGCCACCTCTTGTAAAAGACGCATCTCCTTGAATGAGGCCGACCTCTCATGAAGAGCCACTTTGATGTGCATAAATACAAGGCGCCTCACCTTCATTTGGCATCCAATTAATTTCAAGATAAGTTTGCATAAATTCTGAGAGAAGTTCGCTACCTACAGCAGATCAAGTTATTGCTTCAAGGAGATTGACATTGAGAGAAGTTGTTATTTGCATCTAGTGAGGTGCTGTTATCATTGCATCATATCGGCCTTGTATTTGGCCTTATTGTAAAGCAAGTTGGTGCTCATTTGTTCAATATATAAGTGATATATTGTTGTTGGGTTTTTCTCCCTCAAGAAGGAGGGTTTTCCGAGGGTATATGCTGCGTTCTTTTGTTTAGAATTGTTTTATTTCTGCTTAATTTAAATCTGGTCATAAGACTAACACCTTATACAAGTTTTATTGGACGTCTAAGGCATACCAACATCACCCATGCAATGAAATTTTTGAGCAAATGTATATCAAACCTAGGGAAGGAAACATTTGCAAAGAAAATCTTCAGATATTTGCATGGCACTGTAGATTATGCAATTCACTATAAAGGAAGACCTAGGCCAAACATATTAGTAACTGAAATTTTATTTCTTTTGAAGTTGACGGGATTGAGATCTTGATTTTTGAAGATTTGCAAGTGGTCATGTGCTCAACTTGTTTGGTGGAGTAGTTAGGTATATGAGCAAGAGGCAGGTAGTTGTTGCACTCTCAATTATAGAAGCTGAATTAATGGAAGCAACTCATTGATGTAAGGGAGTTGTATGGTTATGAAGATTATGTTTAGATTTTGATATCTTACGTAAAGTTATACGGACAAATTTCCATAATCAAAGTGCAATATGTTTGGAAAGGATCCCTACTTATTATGCTTAGACAAAGAATATTGATGTGTAGTATAAGTGTTACATTGGTGGTTGCCATTGTACCAAAAGATCAACCTCGTTCAATCTGCATTTTCAATCTCCTCACTTCGTGCCATGATCTTGTGATCACCGTTTATCACCACACCTTTAAATCTCGACCATTGGATGATCGGTCCTTTTAAAACCCGTCATCGATTTCCTTTGCAACCACATACCCTGGGTCCCATGAAGACGCGTCAGTTGCCTACTACCTCGTGAGCTCTGATCACGGGTCCACTGAAACTCAACGGGCTAGTGAGCTATTGCCACCTGTCGCCTTTGTTAGCACCGTTCAACTCACAACGGCGATGTGAGTTGATGTATTGTTCAATCGTTCTACGCCACCTATCTCCATGTCATCGACCTTCTTTGTTGTTTCCACATTCTTTGGTCCCACCATCTTCACCGTTCGATCAACATCATTAAATCTCCACCGTTGCCCACTCGCTCGCGGGGTTGAACGGGGACCCACGACAAACGTAGTGGGCTGGCAGTGTTGGTGTAATTAATTATTAATTACACTTTGCATAAGTTTACTTAGGTAATTATTTATTTCCTAGGTTAATTAGTTATCATCCTTATCTTATTGAGCTAGCTTTTTGCTCAAGCTAAGATTAGGGTTTTGCATGCTTGCTTTTATAAGCAGGCCTCTTCTCTTGTATTGTTGTACTTCGAATATATCATTTTGCATGTTTTTATGCAAACTCTCTGCCTTTTCTGTTTTTATCTTCTGTGGAAGGTTATTTCTTGGTTTGCATTTCAAATCTTGGTTTCTAACATGGTATCAGAGCCTTGATTTGCAGCCCCTTCTCAGATATTTGAGAAAATCATTGCAGAGTTCGTTCGAGGTCCCTCAAGGGTTTTTCTCCTTGGGTATATTTATGCAGTGTTTTTGGATCAAATCGAGCTTTTTTCCATTCGATTCAGAGCAGTGGAAAAGATTGAGGTTTGATGAAAGTCATTTTTCATTGGAGCCATTTTTAGTTTTCTTCATAAATCCAGCTTCCACTCAGTTATAGGAAAAACGATTTTTGGGTTTTGTAGCCAAGGTCGAAATCTAAACTGGGTATCTTTTATATTTTTGATATCTTGTACGGATTTGGAGAAAACTGCTATACAAAAATGCGTCATTTTTCTCTTGGCTGAAGGTTTAAAAAAATTATTTTTTCATCTTCTGCTTGCTGGATCAAAAAACGATTTCTGGGTTTTGTAGCCAGGGTCGAAATCCGATTTGGGTATCTTTTCGTTTTTTGATTTCTTTCATGGATCTGAAGAAAACAGCTGCACAAAAACCGTCGCGCGTCATTTTTTTCTCCTGGCTAAAGGTTTAAAAAAATTATTTCTTCATCTTCTACTTGCTGGATCAAAAAACGATTTCTGGGTTTTATTTTCAGCTTTAAAAAATTTTTGGTTTTCTGTTTTTGTCTATTCATTATGAACAGATTTTTTAGAAATCAAATTTGAAGATTTTTCATCATGGAGGCAGATGTAAACCTTGGTTTGTGCATGCACTCATTTTTTTGTTTTCATGCACTAGGTTTGCATTTTCTCTTATGTTTATGCATGTTTTGCATGCTCTCCTTTTACAATCGTTAGGTTATTGTAATAAATGAACTGATATAAAGTTCCATCAGAGGGGGTTTCTTGCATAATAAATCTGATGAGAGTGTGCATGCACTTTGATCTCCATATCCATTTTTGTTTTGATGGCAACTCGCATGGGTTATTTGGTCTCCTTATTCTTTTGGCCACTTTTTTGCTCTTGCTTGACACATATCAGATTCACATCCGGTTCACACTTTAGATTGAGAGCCTATGGTTAATGATCCACATTGGATCCATCTCAGTTTGAGGGCCATGTTTTTATGGTTAATGTTCCGAGTCTTATGGTACTCCTTCCCATGGAAGAGTTTTAGTCACAGGGCATCGGCATCGAGATACACGGATTATGTCATCATCTCATCTCCTATTGCTTCACAGGTTCCAGTGTTACTCCACAGTGTTCTTCCAGTGCTTCTTTGCAGTAGTCATCTCATTGTAGGGGTTTTGTCCCAATCGGGTTTTCCCCTTCTCTACCCCATCTTTGCATTTGTACATGAGTACTTGATCAGGCCTTGTTGCCGAGACTCATCTTTGCATAATAATCTGCTTCTCCCTAAGTTGCACTTATGGGGGGGTGTTGGTGTAATTAATTATTAATTACACTTTGCATAAGTTTACTTAGGTAATTATTTATTTCCTAGGTTAATTAGTTATCATCCTTATCTTATTGAGCTAGCTTTTTGCTCAAGCTAAGATTAGGGTTTTGCATGCTTGCTTTTATAAGCAAGCCTCTTCTCTTGTATTGTTGTACTTCGAATATATCATTTTGCATGTTTTTATGCAAACTCTTTGCCTTTTCTGTTTTTATCTTCTGTGGAAGGTTATTTCTTGGTTTGCATTTTAGATCTTGGTTTCTAATAGGCAGGGTCCATCCAATCTCCAAGGCTTGATCTCCATCATTGATCAAGTGAAGACAAATATTTGGTGCACAACTTAGGAAACATTAAGGCCAATAAATATTTGTCGGGCCGGTAAACATAAGGAAAGGGGACCGGTCCTTCAAATGACTCCAAAGGCTTAAGTCACAACTTAAGCTACTTGCAACCTATGATAGGTAGTCAATGTCAAAATAGAATTTCTGTTCTCAACACCATGATAACAACCCTAGGGTTTAACCAGTAAACCCTAATTATGTTCGAGAGTAGACTTAAATAATTTTTGAGCATTGAACACATCATCCGAATTTGCAAATTATATTTTTGGAATGTACTCAAAAACCCACATCAAATCTGCTGCTTGTTTCACCTGTCTTCTGGAAGAACCCTCTACAACAGTATGCCAAAATTTCATGACATTGTTGCAATATTTGAGCAACTTTGCAACATTTGCAGATACATGCTCCTGACTTAATAATTCTGCACCAACTCTTCCAAACATAGATCCTTTGGTCTACATGACAATATTGTTAGAACAACTTTTGCAACGTGCACCATATCTTCTTGAACCAGATCCACATCATACCTTTTGACATCATGCCAACAGTTTCCTTTATAGGATCAGTTCCATCTTACCTTTGATTAATGCCAACATCTTCACTTGCAGGATCAGTTCCATCTCACCTCTAATCCCTCTTTTGACATCAATGACAACAATATGCCAACAATTTCCCCCTTTGTCATTGATGGCAAAACTAAATGCTCAACCTATAGCCAATGGTCTGATACCAGTTGTGGATAATATCTGAGCTCATTTCTCCTTTGCTCACCCTTATGAGCATTTGCATACTTTTCTCCCATGCTCTACTTTGAGCATTTGCTCACCTTTTCTCCCCCTTTGACATCAATGGCAAAGGGTCACACTCTAAACATCTTGTCTCAGGTCACCATGCTTCTGTAGCCTCTACTTCTCCTTAGCAATGGCAAAAAGGGACTTTTTCTCCCCCTTTGACTAATACCAATTTTTGCTCTCCCCCTTTGACTGCTATGGCAAAACCAAATGCTCCAACCGCTCTGTACCAGTTAACACTATCTGATGCCAGTTGAAGTGCCATTTCATGCTCTAGACCAATCAAGTCTGATACCAATTGCAGATGTTTTAATTCATGCTCTGTATCAATTAACACACTTTGAACTACACTGTACCAAGTATACCAAGTAGACACTGATTTGATACCAATAGCAGCTCTCCCTTAGACTTTGCTCCATTCTCTACTTCCTGTATACTTGAGCCCTTGCTCCAATTCAGGCTCTGCAACAACTAAATTCACAATGGTCTGACACCAGTTGGAACCACTCAACACCAATTTTAACAAAAGTAATTGTGAGTGTATTTATAGAACTCCCCCTCAGACACATCTCCTCTTCTTGCCGACAAGGAGCATTTCAGAGCAACTACATAACTTTTCTCCCACAGCTGCAAATGTTCTTCCCCTTTGACAAGCATTTCAAAGAGAAGGAATGTAACCATAAGTCTGCAACCATCAAGTCATTAGAAATTTGTAAAACTTATTTTACCTGACTTGATCTTTCTTTTCATTTCCTGGGATGAATGAGATACCAATTAATCTCCCCCTGGACTCATGCCCTATCACTAAGAATTAGTGATGTGAGGCATAATCGACCACATTTGGTGCCTCTTGTTGACCTTTCACTCTCCACACCTTCTTCTTCTTCTCTGTCTTGTCAGCCTTCTTATCAAGATACATGCGAACTGTTGTTCACTTTGGGGGATTGATTCTTTCTTTCATAATGTGCTATTGGTCTTACACAATTTAATCTACAACTCTTAGCTATGTGATCAAGATTATTACAATTGTAGCACATTACATTCATAATTTCATATTCATTCTAGGAGCAAATGAATTCCTATACATATATTTTGTGCTCCTTCTTGGTGCAGTTCTACACTCTCTAGCTTTATGACCAAATTGATTACATGAATAACAGTAACCATAAAAGCATGAGAAGTGCCTGGTCACATCTTTCCTTTGTGTAGGATGAGGTGGTTTTCTTTGATTTGACATCTTAGCATGTCTCATCCTTGTGAATCTTTTTGCATCAACTCCCTTTGTATGTTGTTGCTTCTTCAATTTTCTAGGGACTGATTTCTCCACCTTTTTATCTAGTATAGGCTTCTTCTAATAATCAGGAATTGAATGGTTGTTCTTCTTCTTGTCTGTAGCGGGTCTCTTTTCTTCTTCAACTTTCTTCTTATCAATAGGGGGCTTCTTTTCCTCTTTTGTTTTTTTCACTTCAGCAGTGCCTTTTTTTGATCTTCCATTTCCAGCAGTGTACCTCAGGGACGCATCCCCCCCTAAATCCCGAGCGTTCCTGGAACGGGGACATCCCTGAGACTTGGGGACGGCGTTCCCAAGTTTCCAGCGGCGCCACCAGTTTTGGTGGCTCGCCGCCGGGGATGCGGGGACGTCCCGGCATCCCCGAGACGCTGAGGGGGACGCCTGTGCGTCCCTCGAGCGTCCTGGGGACGCCCAGGCGTCTCCCACGGTGGCAACTTAAATCACATGGTTTAAAAAAAAAATTAACACATTTTTTTATTATTTGACATTTTGATTTTGTACTTGTTTTGATATCATGCTACTCATTGTAATCATCTTTATGATCAGATATTTTTGATATCCTATAATAGAAATCTTCCATTTGCCGATTCAACAATTGTAGTATTGACTCTTGAGTATTCTAATTTCTAATTAGTAATTCGATATTGAAAACTTCAATGTTCATTGTTCAATGTTCAATGTTCAATGTTCAAGTATTTACTATTTAGTATTTCAATTTGGCATTTGCAATTTTGCTATTTTACTTCTTAATAGTCTTATACATCTTTTCATAACTAGCATTTTACGTACCATATGTATAGTATCTAGTATATACACCCCCTGCCCCCCGGCCGCTTTACCCCCGCCGTCCCCCCATCGTCCCCAAATTGAGGCCCCTTTGTTCCCCCGTCCCGGAAACCTGTCCCCCCGTTCCGGCGTCCCCCCGTCCCCGACGGTGGTGTAACATAGATTTCTAGAGGCTTCTTCTTTGGAACAACTTGTGCACACTTTCTCTTTCTTTGTGCAACATCTTTCTTCTGCTCTAAATCAGTCATATAATTTTGCAAAAGCACTGGTAGAAGAACTCTTTCCTTTCTCAGACCCAAGGCTAGATTTTTCTTTTGGTTTTGATGGCTTTTGTGATTTTACCAACTCATCTAATATCTCAAAGCCACCTTTCAACTTTAGACCTCTGTCAATCTGCTCCTTAGCATCTCCTAACTCTTCTCTCAGAGTAGCTATTTCTTCTTCCAGCTTCATGCACTCTTCTGATTTAGACTGTAGTTCAAATTTAACTACATCTTCTATCCTTTTGGCTTTTTCCACTTCTGTCTTCAAGCTGATCATCATCTGATCAGATTCTTCAAGACTCTTAGTTAGTCTTTCTATCTCTTTTTGTGCATGCAAGTTTTGTTCTTCATTCTCCTTCAAACTTTTAGTCTCATCTCTTAAATTATCAATTTCTTCTGAGATGAGTTCTCCTTCGAGGTCTACTTCAGCATCTTCTTCACCAAGATGTTTACCCATACCATGCCCGTGTTTTGTAGAGCCTTTGTTCATGAATAGGAATTCTTTTCCCTCAGCCATCAAGGTACAAGCATGCCTATCATCTGAGCTATTACTGGCTTCAGATGAACCACTTTCTTTTCTTGTGTGCAGATTCTTCTTCTTCTTCCTCTTACTAATATTTTCTTGCTTAGAGTTATGCTTTTCATCATAAATGCATTCAGAAGCAAGATAACCAGTTTTACCACATTTAGAGCACTTAAAGGGTGACATACCTTCATATTTGCCAATGCTTCTTCTCAATCTTCCAATGAAGTCAGCTTCCTCCTTATTAGCCTTCTCAAATCCGAACATAGATGCTTCTATCATCTCTTCTCTAGCTGCAACTTCTCTCATAGATGTATTTGCACTCTTCTCATCTTCACTTGTCTGCAGACTTTCAGACTCTCTTTCATATTTCTGAATCAAGGCTCACACCTCATCGTCATCCTCTTCATACATGCTCTTTAACTCTGTCAAATACAGAGCTTGACAACTCATTAAGAATTGCGTCCATTGCCTTATCATTGTCCTCATATGCCTCCTTTGCAGCTTCAATAGCTGGAGGTGTAGCAAGAATTGTATATCCATTTGCTACTGACATCCACACATCAAACCCTAAGGATTCCAAATATGCTTCCACTTGAAGTCTCCAAAAAACATATTTTGATCCATCAAAGAGAGGTTCACCATATGTAGATAAGTCTTCTAGATAATCCATTTTTGTGTTCACTTATCCAAGATCTACCCGAGTTGATTAAGCTTCTCCTAGGGAACCTAGGGCTCTGATACCAATTGTTACATTGGTGGTTACCGTTGCACCAAAAGATTGACCTCGTTCTATCTGCACCGTCGATCTCCTCACTTCGTGCTATGATCCTACAATCACCGTTTATCACCACACCTTTAAATCTTGACCATTGGATGATTGGTCCTTTTAAAACCCGTTGTCGATTTCTTTTGCAACAACCACATACGTTGGGTCCCACGAAGACACGCGTCACTTGCCCGCTACCTCGCGAGCTTTGACCACGGCCCCATTGAAACTCAACAAGCTGGCGGGCTATTGCCACCTGTCGCCTCTGTCAGTGCCGTTCAACTCACAACGACAATGTGAGTTGATGCATCGTTCAATCATTCTGCGCCACCTGTCTCCATGTCATCGTCCTTTGTTGTTTCCACATTCTTTGGTCCCACCACCTTCATCATTCAATCAACATTATTAAATCTCCACTGTTGCCCGTTGGCTCGTGGGGTTGAACGAGGACCCACCACAAACGTAGTGGGATGGTGGGGTCTGTCCAATCTCCAAGGCTTGATCTCCATTGTTGATCAAGCGAAGACAAGTATTTGGCGCACAACTTAGGAAACATTAAGGTCAATAAATATTTGTCGAGTCGGTAAACATAAGGGAAGGGGGTCGGTCCTTCAGACGACTCCAAAGGCTTATTAAGTCACAACTTAAGCTACCTGCAACCTGCGATAGGCAGTTAACGTCAAATAGAATTTATATTCACAACACCATGACAACAACCCTAGGGTTTAACCAGTAAACCCTAATTCTGTCCAAGAGCAGACTTAAATCATTTCTGAGCATTCAACACATCATTCGAATCTGCAAATTATATTTTTGGAATGTACTCAAAACCCACATCAAATTTGTTGCTTGTTTCACCTTTGTCTTCTGGAAGAACCCCCTACAACAGTATGTCAACATTTCATGACATTGTTGCAACATTTGAGCAACTTTGCAACATTTGCAGATACATGCTCTTGACTTAATCATTCTGCACCAACTCTTCCAAACATAGATCCTTTGGTTTACATGACAATATTGTCAGAATAACTTTTGCAACATGCACCATATCTTCCTGAACCAGATCCACATCATACCTTTTGACATCATGCCAATAGTTTCCTCTATAGGATTAGTTCCATCTTACCTTTGATCTCTCCTTTGACATCAATGACACTTTTACATGAATGCTAACATCTTCACTTGTAGGATCAGTTCCATCTCACCTCTGATCCCTCTTTTGACATCAATGACAACAATATGCCAACAATCTCCCCCTTTGTCATTGATGGCAAAAATAAATGCTCAACCTGTAGCCAATGGTTTGATACCACTTGTGGATAATATCTGAGCTCAATTCTCCTTTGCTCACCCATTATGAGCATTTGCATACTTTTCTCCCATGCTCTATTTTGAGTATTTGCTCACCTTTTTCGACCTGTTAGTGTCCAATACAACCGCCAAATTTATACAAGATCCATAGGAGGTGGTGTTGTGACCATTTCACACATCGCCCCATTGCAAATGGGGACCCCCTTTTTTCGCTTTTTGCCTCGGTGTTGCAACTGCTTATCACTTGTCTTTTTACAATGAGGTCATCATTTTGAGGGTTCCAAGTCAGTCTTTTTGCAAGTCATCTGAGCCAAGTCAAGAATCCATGCTTGAATCAGCGCATAGATCATGGAAGCGCTCAGAAGGCCTAGGAAACGAAGATCGCCTGTGAATTCGGCCAATTCTGAGACTTCCTACTTTTTAGGAAATTTTGCTTTTTCGCTTTTTCATTTTTGGCATTTTTGGACCAAACAGGGTTCCCTATTTTTTAGGGTTTTGCTTTTTCTATTTTTAGAAAGTTTCTATTTTTGGAAAGTTTCTATATTTGGAAAGGTCTCGAATTCCAAAAATCCACTTAGAAGTTCGAAAAACTCGATAGAACTCTCAGAAAATCGAAGAGAAAATTGAAAAATCATTAAAAAAATCTGGAAAAGCAAGTAAAAAGCATGAAAAATCTGGAAAAGCATGACTGAAAAACATTAAATTCTGGAAAAATCAGTCAAAACCAGTCAGATCTGAAGCACAAAATCACAGAAAATTAACTCGAAAAAGATGAAATTCATGAGAAATCTGGTTGAGTCTGAAGAAATTCGCCATGAAGGAGGTCCTTGAAATGTGGGACGGAAGGAAGGAAGGAGTGTCTGGAAGTCTTCAAAGTCTGCCCAGCACTAAGGAGAGGATGGCAAGGACTAAGGAAAGTCCGCCCAGCACTCAAGAAGGAATGTCCAAGACCAAGATGAAGTCCGCTAGCCTCAATAGGGATGATGCCAAGATTCTTCAAAGTCTGCCAAGCATGTCCAAAGAGCATAGAAAGTCCGCCATACACATGCCAAAAGGTTGGAAAGTCCGCCTAGGCACATGGGAGAGGAAAAAATCAAAAATTTCACTAAGTATTGGTGCCTAGTAAGGAAAATTTTGAAAATTTGCCTAAGTGTAAGAGCCTAAAAAGGTGGAGAATCATTTCCAAAGGATAAAGTGTTAAGGAAAGTGCTAAAAGGTTTGGAAGTCCGCCATGTTCAAAGAGATGATGCCAAGACCATAGAAAGTCCGCCCTCACCTTGTCCAAGTGCTTGGAAAGTCCGCCATGGTCTATGAAGGGAGAAAATTACAATTTTTGCTTTGGTGCCTAGTCAAGAGAAATTCGAAAATTTGCCTAAGTATAGAGGCCTAAAGGGTGAAAAATTGAGATTTTTGGCTAAGCGTTATGACATTTTCAAGAGGAAAGTGTTAGAGTTTGAAGGGAGAGTGCTAAAGAAATTAGGCTATGGCAAAGAATAAAATGAAGTGTGCCTAGCACAAAAGCGAAGAGAAATTTAAATTTCGCCTAAAAGTCTTGGATGTCTAGAGGAAAAGTTGGCCGAGTATACATAGAAAGATGTGCAAATCAAAGGTAGGAGAGCTCGTCCTTGGCCAGAAGGGATAAGAATTTGTCAAGCGTCAAGGAAATTCGCCTGATGAAGACATCCAGACAAGGATTTTGCCTAGAAAAAAAATTCGACCGAGCAAGAGAAAATTTGACTTTGGCAGAAGAAAATAAGCTCAGTGCAATTAAAAGTTCGCCATGGCAAAGAAAAATAGGGATCTGTCATAACAATTGTCGACGGAATGGCCTAAGTTTTGACTTGGCTAGACGAAATTGGGAATAAAATTGGAAAATAAACTTTTGGCCAAAGAAAATGAAGAGGAGATTGGATAAAAAATAAATGACAAAAGTCTTGAAAGTTTGCCTTGATAAAATAAAACAAGTCTCAAAGAGTTCGACTTCTAGAGAGAGAGTATGGCAAATTAGTGAGAATTCCGACTTCGGGAGATTAAAATGGAGAATTAAATATGAAATATGCCCGTGCCAAGATGAAAATTGCAAAGAGAGTATGGAATTCGCTTTGAAATGATAAATTCGACACAAAATTCACCGTGACTTCAGGAGAGTGTTAAAAATTTAACTTCGGAGCTAGAATTCAGGAGAGAGAAAATCTGAATTTGTTTATTTTATTTCTTGCGGGTGGATGACGACACGAGGCGAATCTTCAAAGAAGAAGCAATGGCGTGGAATGGTGGCAAGTCTGCTTCAAGCCAAATGGAGTGAGGGAAAAAGGATGGGACAAGCATGAGAAAGTCCAACCTTGCCTAAGCATAGCATGTCCAAACCTTTGTAAGGCATGTTCAAGGCAAAATAAAGTCTGACCTGGATAAGAAAATGTCTTGAGCATCATGAAGTGCGACTTTGATTGAAGAAAAACGTCCAAGCTCATGTGAAGTCCGCCCAAGGAGAGGATGAGGAAATTGGCTAAAACTCAAAAAAATTGGCTAAGTGTTGATACCTTGGGGAGAAGAATTCACTAAGTGTTGGACAGAAAACAGGAAAGATGGAGAGGAGTAAAAAGGAAATGAATAAAATCCTTGTCCAGAGATGGAATTTTTCCTACATAGCACAAGCCAAATTCAAAATTGAAGAAAAATCCACAGGCAAAGTTCATCCAAAACCTTGGTTAAATGTTGAATAGTCCATGTGAAGGTGGTACAAAATGAACTTGAATAGCCAAAATTTGGCTAAGTATGGGAAATGCTTCACAGAGAAAATTCCAATTTCCTCTATCATGGCGAAAGCACAGGGGCAGTCTTCTCCAAATTCAAAACACTTGAACAGATATCCAGACATCTTGGAAGGATTTCATCTACAATCCCAGACCTGTTGAAGCAATCAGGGCAACTTCTTGAGGGATTTCATCTCCTGAAGAATTAAAAACAAACTTCCAATCAGAATCAGATGGTGACAAGAAGAGTGTTCCAAACAGATCTCCATACTTAGACAATTTCTCGGCACAAATTGGAGAATTCAGAGAGGAAATCCAGAGGAATAACATCAACCCAGTTCAAGCAGGAGGAATTTCAAAGCAACCAACTTCAAGTCCAGATGCCTGCTCCAAGGGGAGACTTCCAGACCTCAAAGATTCCAGTACAGGTAAGAAGAAGAAATCAAATTCTCAAAAGGAATCCAAGATCAAAGCTAGGAAGGAACAAGCACAATGGACAAAGTCATCGGCAGGGAAAATATTCTAAGGCAAGCACGTGGAAGAAAAACGAAGCAACCAAGGAAGGCATCCAGCACGCTGAGGTGGCGCCTCGTCATCTTCCAACCAATCAAATTGTTCCAAATCAACATGCAACAACATTCTATTTTATTGTTGATTTATATTTAGCAAAAGGACAAGTGTCCTCAAATGAAATTTTCTCATTGGTCGAAAGTGACAAACCCTAATTAGGGTTTTATTTTGTAATCTCGGCCGTTGATTTGAAATCAATCTTGGCCATTGAATTGTAATTGGGGAGCCTATAAATTGAGCTCGCCCCCTCATTTGTAATGTGTGGAGACAGAGTATGAGATTGTTGCATTGAGACTATTTCGAATAATAAAAGCTCTTATGCATGATTTGCTTTGAACAACTTTTATTGTCAAATAGTAAGCGAGGTTGCATATCTTCTTCCGCCATAGATTAAAGTTAGAATTAGATTAAGTAGAATTTGCTTTGAAAGTTGGTTAAGTGAATGAGAGATTGATCGTATCGATTCAATGGTGAAGTATTGCTCATACTTTCTTCGAATGGATGATTTGCATTCGATGCTTAAAGTTAGCCTGAGCTCATAATTGTGGAAGTTTAACTTCAGCCTCATTCAAGGCTTGAAAATTATCATCACGCCCCTTGAAGATTGCACCCATTTTGTGTATGTTGTCCAGTAGGAGGCAAAACAAAGTGTGGTTTATCCCCTTCACCGAGTCCTTACTGTCTCTTAAGTTCTTAGGCATAGAATAGACCTCCTGAACCCTTATCCTTTTTGCCATTTTTTTGAGATCCACATTGAAGTCCTAAGTGAAGAAAGCCTTTAATGATAGATTCGCCTAAGTCCCAAACTTGTGAAAAGTTCTTTAACGTAAGTTCCCTTGTTTACTACCAGCAAATCACAACGGCCATTGAGCTTATCCACACGTCGAGACCCGACAAAAGAAACCTTGGAATCGCCATATGATCTTCTCGCAATCTTAGCATAGGCGGTGGTTTTTCAAGAGAGGATAGAGTGTCTTTGGACATTTTATTCTGTGTGTTCGGTGGATGATAAAACGTACACCAACAGGTGGTTAAGCCATGTCTCGAACCCAAGCGCCATGCTACTCAGAGGAGACCAAGGGACACACTATCTTGCAACAATCCCCCCCAGTGCAAGCGAGGGGTTTGACCCTGTGACCACACACACATAGCATCACATAACACATGATATACGTGGAAACCCCAAGATGGGAAAAACCACGGTGACAAGGTTGCTTGAAACTATTGCTCAAATCCAGTGTCACAAAGAAATCTTCTATTACAATGTTTAAAGGCACCAACCCTAAGGAGACACCAATCCCCTGATTTAGGAGCACCAACTCCAAGGAAGCACCAAATCCCTGATTTAGGAGCACCAACTCCAAGGAGACAGCAATCCCCCACACTAAGCATCAACTCAATTATTTGATGGCACCAACCAATCAGATTTACAATGACAATTACAAGTGATTCACATGAATCTAGTTCTCTCTTACAAGTCTGATCTATAATTGCTCAATCTTAGTTTTGCAACTATGCAGACATTCTCTCTCTTGCTGATGCTGCAATCTCAGCAACACATCCCCTTTGCTCTGCACTCTCTTCTCTCTCTCTCTTCTGCACTTAGAACATTCACTGTTCTACCTTGTTGCAACTTGAATGTTAACCCTTAATCATATTTTACTTTTTGTTTGGGTTTCACTCATTCATAGATTGTGCATACTCTATTTGCTGTACTGCACTCTCTTCATCTTCTACCTCTGGTGCATACTCAACAATACATAACTTTGTTCTACACTTTCTGCCACTGCAGCCTATTCTTTCAACCACTCTCCTTCTACAAACGCAACACAGACAATTACTTGATTGTCTTCTTTTAGCTTGACTCCACCGATCTGCAATTCCTACCTCGAGATGTGCACCAACTGTACTAATCATCTAGAACCCCCTGTTAGGGTTTTCACACTTGCTATCTTCACCTTTGACATCATGCCAACAGTCTCCTCTATAGGATCAGTTCCATCTTACCTCTAATCTCTTCTTTGACATCAATGACACTTCTACATTAATGCTGACATCTTCACTTGTAGGATCAGTTCCATCTCACCTCTAATCCCTCTTTTGACATCAATGACAACAATATGCCAACAATAAGTTTGTTAGAGACATGGTTGAAGACAAGATGTTGTTGAGTAGGGTGATATCTTGGAGATTTTTGTTGACTTATTGATGAAGTTGGTCAGTATTGAGAAGTTTTTGTTAGTGCAAGAAATCAATGGTCATATTTATCCTTAGCAGCTGAACTTATTTATGTGTGGTCTTATATGCAAATAATTCAACAAGTGGGAGATTTATTGGATGTATTGTATACTTTCATGTTTTAACACCCCTTAAAGATTGTACAACTTGCCATAGGAAATTTTTTGGGTCCTTAAGGGTGGTTTTGTTTTGGTCTGTGGTTTTATACCCATTGTATTGTAGTACCACTTAGTGGTTTAGTGGTTTCTTGTACTAATGTGCCCATAAATTCTTGTACATGGTTTAGAGTTAAGCAAAAGTGTGAAATATCTAATTGTATTGTGACCGATTGATTTAACATAGGGAGTGCTATACTTTGGGTTTTGATGTAAAATTGTAAGGACAGATTGCCACAATCAAATTGCATTATGTTTGGAAAAGATCCCTACTTATTATGCTTAGACAAAGCATGTCGATGTGCAGTATAATTTTGTTAAGAGACCTGGTTGATAAGATGTTATTGAGAAGGGTGATATCTTGGAGAATGTTGTTGACTTATTGATGAAGTAAGTTAGTATTGAGAAGTTTTGTTGGTGCAAGAAATATATGGTCATAGTCATCCTTAGCAGCTGAATATCTGCTAAGGAAAGTACACCTCTTAAAGATTGTACACCTTGCCACAAAGGAAAGTTCTTTAGTCCTTATGGGTGGTTTTATTTCAGCCCGTGGTCTTAGATCCATTCTATTAATGTTCCTATAAATTCTTACACATGGATTAGAGTTGAGCACAAGTGCAAAATATCTGATTGTATTGTGAATGGTTGAGTTAATACAGTGAGTGCTATATTTGCTAGGTTTTTTGATTTTTCCCATAAGGTTTTCCAGGGTAAAAGCTCTTGTTATATTTTGAGTGTGCCATTATTTCTTTCTAGTGCATTTAAAATTCCGTTGGTATAGGTTTATTGGTATTTTTCTTTTCAAATATGTACTCAATCTGTATAGAAAGAGTGTGCCAGTGTCTTCAATTTGGTTGAAGGACATGTCAAACAAAGATAACACATATGATTGTTTGGACCATGCTATACATTTTGATCCAATAAAGGAAAGATGCTTAATCTATTGTTTCTTGACTCTGGAAAGCATTGATTAGCTGAAATGAAAATTTCAAGTTCATAAATCAATAATTATCTTTCAATTTTTCAAAATGTGCAAAGGTTTGAGGAATGCATGTGGTGGAAGGTAATGAGTACTTGTGTGGAGAGTCTTTTGCTTGTTGTTGAAGTATGTTTCAGTAAGTCGTTCAAAGGGTCTATAGTTTGTTGATAATATAACCTCATAGACATGAAGGTATAGCAATCCTTTATAAAATATAAAAATGATTCAAATTACTTTGGTAGATACCAAGGAAGAGAGTTGACAAGTGCACTGCTCCTACCTGCCAATGGCTGCCTTTGGGATTTTACAAACTGAATACAAATGGAGAGATGTGTGGGATGGTCTACCCTGCTGATCTGATGATGAAATAAAATGGCTGATAGTTTTTTACTTGATATGCTCTGTCTAATTTATTATATTATAAATGACAATGGTATTCCCACGTGTACCACCTTTTTACCATGGTGTTTCTGTTGCAGATATGCAAGCAAAACCGCACAGTCCAAGAGTGGAACATTATCCCTCAAGAAGAGTAGAGTATGATGAGAATGCAGCGCCTGTTGGTATCCCAGGGATTGACCATGAGACGAAGGAGATGGGTTCTGTTGGGAAACCTACTGCAGTAGATAAAATAGCTCTAGCCACTGATATCATAAATGACAAAGTTGATCTTGATACTATTTCAGAGTTGGCACCCAACATAACAAATATGTCGATATGTGAAGTGGATTCACCTACTTGCAGCAAAGCTAATACTGATGACCAATCAGCAGTCCCTCTTAACCCTGAAAATGGTCAGAAGGTTGCATCTTTGATTGATCCAACTCAGGAATGTTCTCCAAGAATTAGCCATCAGTTATCCATAGAAGAAATGAGAACTCCAGATAGTTGCACTCCTACAGCATCTAGATCAGGCATTTCTGTGTGTCTTGCAGAGGATTGTGAGTATGGATTACGGGATATTAGTATTGATGAGGGGGTCCCCTCAGAGGATAAAGTTCTGGTATCTTTGGATCGTAACATTTATTTTGAGAAACCATCATGTGTCATGCCCTCTGCAACAATTGAAAGTTCTTGTTGCAGTATTGGCCTTAGAAATAAACAATGTAAGCCAGAAGATCAAAGTTCATCAGGCCATGATTGGGATAGGCTTACCCAGGGTGAACTGTCATGTTCTCAACTAAATAAAAGGAATGAAGATGAAAATGGCATGTTAGATGAAGCAGGTATATTGAATTCCCTAAAAGTAGATGAGATTTTTCCAATTTCCTTTAAAGAAATTAATGAGGGTAATCAAAATGAAGGTGCCCATTCCTATGATGAATGCAGGAGTGGAAATACCACTTTAGGGAAGAAAGAAAACATTTTAGGATGTCTAGCAAAATATGGTGATAGGTATGATGAGCAATGGTACAATTTGGTTGATTATTCAGATGGAAGTCATGATACGGGTATCATTTCCAATGCCTATTGCATAGATGATAGCTTTGAAGCAGAAGGAAAAGACAAGAAGGATATTTGTTATTCATCTAAAGAAAATGCAGAGCAATATTTATCAAATAAGTTTCGAACAAGGACAAACCCATTTGCAGACTCAGAAGAGGATGCACAGGTTATTTCAGAATCGGCTTCTGCATCATTGGGAAGTCATTCAGCTTTAAGTGGAATTTTTGAAGAAGGAAAAATAACGGACAGGAGATATTTATCTCATGAAGATGCAGAGCTTTATTTATCAAATAATTTTCATATGAGGACAAACCCTTTTGCAGTCTCAGAAGAGGAGGCCCAGAATATGCCAGAGTCATTTGCATCATTGGAAAATCATTCAGTATCAAATCCCCAGTTTATACCAGGGCTTTATTCTACATCTCTGGGAGGTCATACTGCATCAAGTGCAGATAAAAGCTCTGAATCAGAAGTAAAAGTGAATGAGGATAGGGGTCATTCATCTCAAGAAAATTCAGAAGTTTGTTTATCAGAAAAGTTTCAACTGAGGACAAACCCTTTTGCAATCTCAGAAGAGGAGGCGCAGTTTATGCCAGCATCATTTGAATCATTGGAAAGTCATCCAGTATCAAGTGCAAGTCTGTTGACAGGTCATGTTGTCTCTGAGCATTTATCAGATGTAAGCTCTTCAAAAAGTGAAGGAATGGTTCTGAAGGCCTTTGATAATATTCAAATTGACCCTGCCATTGTTCAGCAAGTTCTCTCCGAGAAGCTGTCAGGGAGTGAGGCAGATCCTAAAAAGTCAGTTCAAGAACCATATTTAGAAAAATGTGGTAATTCAACTGATCCATATACTGCAGATAATTTTGTCCAGATCCATACCTCCACAGCTGCCACGGTGGATAATGAAGCAACAAGGAATATGGAGAACCAGGGACTAAAAACTGTCGGATGTCCTGCATTTACAGGGAGCCCAGCTGGGCCAGTATGCTCTGTAGAAACGGGATGGAATGTTCCAAGACAAAGTATAAATGAAGTGAGGTATGATGGATCTGACAAAGTTAATGTAAATGATAATGGATCTGAAATGTCTGTTTATACTCACTCGGGACCAATTTCTATATCTGGGCCAATATCACATTCTGGACAAATTCCTCTATCTGGACGTGTATCATATTCTTCTGGTCCAATTCCATACTCTGGTAGCCTCTCCACCCGTTCTGACAGTAGCACAGCTAGCACCCGTTCATTTGCTTTCCCCATGTATGTGCTTGTCCAAACTCCTTATTTGTTTAAGTATTGTTGTCATTGACAAAAATGAACAGAATAAGAGAATTCAAACTTAAATCTTGTTCATGGCCTTTCAAACTGCCCTACAGATTGCCAAATGAATGGAATAGTAGCCCGGTAAAGATGAAACAAGCAGATTCCAGATACTTCAAGAAGAAGCGACGATGCCGATTGTGTTGTTTCCGCTTCTGAGCTCAACTCTCTTATGATTGAAGGTTTGTATGAGATGTGCGTAGTTCAAGCTGGAGTTATCTCCAGGAATCTGTAAATGATCTTATATTGTTGGTAATTGGTACTAATTTTTTTCATATGGTGATTTCTTGCTGTAGTTTGTGGAGGTTTTGATTGATTGGAGTATGCCATGCATCTGCTGTGAACACGTTACGGGAATGTTATCTCTAATCTGGGTAAATCAATCATTTCCATTCCACATTATTCCATAGAGTTTCTTCATGTCTGTCTTAGAGGATAGGCAATGCTAGGAATATGTTTATTTTATTTTCTGGAAATAACTATTTGGTATAACTTGGGATGCTTCATTTCATTTAATTTATTTTCATATCTGGCTATAACATTACAATGGCAATAAATTTTTAATCTTTTATTGTTTCTTCACTTGCTCTCGCAATAACCATTTTCTAAAAGTATTTTCTATATTATTTAATTGTGTTCCTTCATTGTTTGGACCCTTGGAATAATTTAAGTTGTTTGTTTTGATGCATTAACCATCGCCATTCAATTGCATGATTATTTCTGTTAAACCTTAAATAGAGTTTATTGATAGCATGCCAGACTTTAGATTTGTTAGCTTAGTAGTTAGGACATCCCACAGCATTAAATGAGACATTGCTTCTTGTGTAATACCTTTTTTCTACAGAGGAGACCACTATTTTTTACAGCTAGTGTCTTTATTATTGCTTTCATGTTTCATATGCGACAATATGCCTCTGTAATCTGGCATACCATCATTTCCAATATGCAACAATCTGTTTCACTTTCTGCAGTCTAATTACATGAGCAGATCATGCTAGTTTTAAATCAGGACATCCCACAGTATGAAATGAGACGTTACATTTGTGTAATAGCCTTTTTCTACAGATGAGGCTCAATTGTCACAACTAGCATCTTGAGTATAGCTTTCATGTCTCGGGTGCCAGTCTATTTCTGTAATCTAATTATATGAGCAGACCATGCTAGTTTTAAATGTTTCTTTCAATGATATTAATATGCATTCAACCATTTCCATTGACACCAAATCAAACTTACAGTGAAATTTGCTGCAACTGCTATCAGTGTCAGTCTATATTATATTGTGAAATGTATGAGATCTCTCCAATGAATTTATTTATTTCTTTACCATCAATAAAGAGCATCAATTGTGTAACATTAGCCAATGAACCTTGAGACAGGTTGGCAGTATGATCTATTTGATTACTGGTGGTTGGGGCACCGGAGACAGACCAATTTGATGTTTGTATCATATGATTTTGAAGCTGAGTAGGCAGAATTTCGGAACGATGTACTCTATTGTATTGGTATTTTGAGAGAACACATTTTTTGGTAGTTTTAAGAATAGTCAGTATGAATTCAAGGGGCCTTGGGTTATGGGCTCTCCTGTGCACTTATGATAGAAACAACACATCTGTATAATTTTTAAATTTTTGAGTAGATAAATGATTCATCATGTCCTTGGATTAAAATTTGTGTATTCTTGTGTGCACATGGCATTGATAAACAAATCTTTTTGATCAGGCCTTGTTTATACGATGTTGGGTTTTTTATAGGATGGAATTCCTACATCATCAACTTAGAATTAAAGAGAGATTGCTTATAATTTCATCAAAATCAAGTGGAAGTAAGCTAGTAACAGCACCTCAAGGTGCTAGTGAATGGCCGAGAGGTACAAGTATTTAGAGCTCATTTTAAGATGTCTTAAAATATCTTTATTGGAAATATTTATTATATTGTATAATATTTTTTAATTAGATAATTAAAATTTAGTGGTATTTGATTCATGTAATGTATAGCCATTTTAAGTGGGATTTGAAAATATTAATGTTATTTTCAAGGGCACCTACTTAGCACATAAACACTTTCAAAAAGTTGTGAATAGAAGGAATATAAATATACTTTTAAAAGGGTTTTGAACTTCTCACCCTAACTTATTTCCCTATCGATAAAGCTTTAAGAATATTTAAAATATATTGCAAAATTTCAATTGCGAAGCACATTGTATCCTTATTTAAATCATTTTATTTATTTATTTGTTATAACTTATTACTAATCTTTTTATTATCCTACATAATACATATACAATAAACCACTGTGGCGTTTGTTAACATTAAAAAGTTCGCTACTTATTTAACTTTTCTTTTTACAAATTCTTATTCTGTTAAATTCTTTTTAACAAAAATCAATAGGTTCAAATGATTTCATTTCACATTCAGTTAAAATTTTCTTATACTATTATCATCTGACTTTGGCTTGAATGTTAGATATGTATCCAAGTTAAATAACTATAATGCTTACAGTCTATGAAATTCCAACTGCTATATGAAACTATAGTTCATTTTTATAATCGAAAATAATTTATGTTATTCCTTAGAGAACTACAAAATTTATGTCAGCTGTATAAAAGCAGCCCAAAGAGAATCTCCTAGGGAAATACCAGACAAATCTGTAGGATAATGAATCTATATTTGTACTTTCTAGTTCCCCCACTGCAATGCCACAATTTGCAGAGATAAACTCATCAAATCTAAGATCTCAACAAGTAGTCCATTACCAAACTTTGCATCCACAGTGCTGCTCACATGTTTGGTCTTTGTTAAATCTACTGCTGTTACAGTGGTTTTGAGATCACTGTTTGAACAGTTTCAAAGTTATTCTTGTTCTTCCCTCTTGTTACACCCCATATATTACTATGGCCTCTGCTGTCACCACTTAATAAACATTCTGAGGCTTTTAACATTATACTTCAATATTTGTTAAAGGAATTAAAAGGTTAGTGTTGTGCACGCCAATATCAAATGACAACCTACAATAACTTCTATTATAAATTCATTGTATTGAAACAAATGTCTAACCACCTGTCTACAAACTGTAAATACTGTTAATTATTCTTAGTAACTGGACAATGGAACCAGGGAAATGAAAATTTGTTACAAGCATAGAATGGTTGGTGTTATTTTTGAGTTCAAAAAATAAAGTTCAAAAAATAGCAACATATGCACTATGTTGGCAGGATATAAAGGGTTGTGAGGCACCTCATATGTCATTTGGGTAATTTCTAGATCCATATATTCATTAAATACATCTTAAATAGTCTTAAAACACCTTTAATATGTCTAAATAAGCTATAAAAGTGTAAAATATAATAGAGAAAAATGTAAATTCAGGGGAATAAGATTATTAAGTGTTATTATGAAAGGATATGATGGAAAGACATTAAGAGGTTATATAAAGAAGGGAAAAGTAAGAGATAAGAGTGAAAGAGTGTGGAGTCATATGGATTAAATATATGTGAGAATAAGGAATATTATAAGGAAGAGTAAAGCAAGAGGAACTAATTATAAGACATGTATAATCCATAAAAGTATATTAAAATGTGATTTTATAGATGTATAAATATGAATGTATGTCATTTATTAGCCGATAGGCTATATATATTGTGAATGCAGTTTGAGCCGAAACCTGTCTCATGTCGGTAATTGCTCTCGTTAAAGCATTTTTTGAGGTTGTTTGCTGTTCGAGAACCGCCCAGAATGTCTTCACTGCCTTAAATGTCTAATGCGTGAAATCTTGTCTACCCTACAACCTTGATATTTTCCATTTCTTGTTTATTGTGAATAGATTGAATTAGCAATTGTAAGGAGATTGGTTCTGGTTCATCTCATTCTTAAGATTTTTGCGTTGGTAGGTTTCCATAAAAAAAATCTTGCAAACCTCTGCCCATTTTTTCTCATTGACATTATTGACACCAGGACACAGTTTTTGTAGAATCTTTAGGTAAGTTTCTTGCCATTGTTTCAATGACTGGCGGTGAAATTAGATGGAGGATGATGACACATTTTCACAGGTCACTTGGTTTAGAAAGAAAAACGAGAAACTTGTGTGGAGATATAGTAGGTGATTTTGAGAAGTGGAGATGATAAGTGGGAAGTGTTGTGTGTGGTTGATTGGATGAGGCAATGGTGCAGGAGCACCTTGTTGCTTTCAAGCCTCCATGAGGCCTATTTGTAAATAAATGTTTTAGGAAGGCTTAGGGGTCATTTAATAAGGTCTCTCAAGACCATTTTGATGTGTTTATGTCACTTGTTAGGTGTTTGTATAGGTTAATTGGTCATTGGTGTCAAATTGCCAAGTTTTTGTCATATTTGCAAAAAAGTGTAAAAAGATGCAAAATTGCTTGTAAAAGAATATGAAGGGTCAATTTTATGTAAAAGGCATGTGTAAGGTTGTGCAAGACCATATTCAATGTAATTTGGAGTCCTAAAAGGGGTCAAGTTGCAAAAATAGGTTTTGAAGGGCACCTAAAACCCTCACAAAAAAGAAGAGGAACATCAGAAACATCGCAACACAATAGAAAACTGTCAACCAACGCTTGGCCACCAAATAACTAGGAGCAAAACAGGTTTTGAAGGGACCTGAAACCCTTTACAAGCAGGTTTTAAAGGGACCCGAAACCCAAACCTCATGAAACATTGCCAAAGATAAATAGCAACCAACCTATAACAAAAAATCTGCACACCAGATGTGGATCCATGATCCCATAAGCAATCTCTAGATCCACCCCAATAGGAGACAAGAGAGAGCAATCGTAAATAAGGCAATTAAAGCACCTAAGCAACCGTTCCAACATCCCAAAACTATCCACTTCAATAGAAGAGTATGAAGGCAAAACTGAGCCAAAGGCAACAAAATATCCCTTGTAGCAACACCAAGCCCCTCCAGCTAAACCATTCTCTACCTCAATAGGAGAAAGCTCCACCTCCAGAGGAGAAGCTAGAAAGGGGGCCATCTGAAGAATATCAATACCCTCAACCAAATCCACAACCTCCACCTCTATAGGAGACAACTCCACCTCAATAGGAGTCATATTTTGAAGACTCAGAAAGAGAGTAAGAACATAAGAAAGGGAAACAACTATACGCATAACCCTCAAAGCCAATTGGGCAGTCCAAACCAACAAGATTTTCATTAGAGCTATCAAGACAACCCCCACTAAACACCTTTGTAGCAGGAGACCAGCAACAGACTGTTTCAAGCCAACGAAAAACCACCTCCCTTGAAGCAAAACAAAGAAGCTTTCAAAAAACTTGAGATCCAAAAACACAGTATTCGCGGACAACCACAAACCAGGCTAGCACCAACTAACAATCACGAACCCAAGCCATAATCCTGACAACAAAAATCAGGTTGCACCAAACACACCGCTCCATAGGAAGCACTCCCCAAAAGAGCCATAACACAACTTCTCTACTTGACAACAAAAACAGTTAGCAAAATCATGGAAACCCATGAAAGAAAGCACACTGAAACCCCAGATCTGAAACCTTAGGATAAGTGTGCTCCTTACAAGAGCAGCCATCAACAAAGAACCAACCAAGCCCCAGGCATAGGTCACTCCCCCACAAAGAAGCAAAGGAGAGAATAGGATAGAGGGACTAACCCTCACATTGAGTGCATAGGTGCACCAACTTAGAAAGATAGTTTCATAAAGATAGTTTTTGGTTATTGTTGCTTAAGGATGGAGATCATATACAAGAAAAAAATTAGTGTTAAAAACTTGAGGAAAAGTGAAAATTTTGATTTTTTTTCTAAAATAAATCCATTTCAATGGGAAAGATTGAAGAAGGAAAATGAGAGTTTGATATGTGAAAAAGATAGTTTGGAGGAAGATTTGATAAAAGTTATTCAATGTCATTTATAATTGAAAGCAAAGATAAATAAGTTAAAAAATAAGATAAATGAATATTTATGTGAAAATGATATTTTTGGAAAAGAATTGGAAAAAGTTAAAATAAAAAAATGAAGAACTAGAAGACAAGTCGAAGAAGATGGAAAATAAAAATAGTTTACAAAAAGATCAAATATCAAATTTGAAAGAACAAAATGATAAGCTAGATCAATTTCTTATAACATGTCAAAAGGAAAATGAGTGTTTAAGGTCTAAGCCTACATTATGTAATGTCTCATGTGACACAATGATTTATGCTATTTGTTTGATGAATCATTTGACAAAATTGATAAAAACTATAATGATGGAGATAATGGTGATTTTGAATCGACAAGTCTTGCTAGTTGTGATAATAGTGACAAAGGATGTTGTTCAAAGGATGTTGGTTTTAAGATGATAAGAATAGTGGGATATGTAAGAAAAGTTTTTAAAGAGCCCATTATACCATTTGTGAGACTAAATAATGAAGGTCCTAGAATTGGGAAAGAAGATGATGGTACAAGTACACCAAGTTCTAGCAACTCTATTCAAGAATTACATTGTTCTCATTGTTATAAGAAAGGACATAGAAAAGAAATGTATTGGAATCTTCATCCTTGTAGAATTTGTGGATTGAAGAATCATTCTAAAAATTATTTTGGAATAAAAAGTGGAAGAAAGAATCTAGGATAGAATATATGCAAATGAATTGTCGATGGGTTGATGGATTCAATTGGGAAAATATGGCATATACATTTTAAGAGGTTGTACAAGCATAAATATTCATATGTAAAAATATGATAGCAATCAAGAAAATTTTAAATGTTTGAGTAGAGCACACCAAGGTGGGTGTTACTAAGTGCGCCAAGTGGGTGCAACTGAGGAGGAAGTAGAGCACATCAAGAGGGTTGCTATTAAGGAAGAACCATGACAAGAAAGAAAATCATGAAGGATATGAGTTTTTTTACCAAGTTGTCTTGAGGACAAGACAATGTTTTAGGCATAGGGAGAATGTTGATAGTATATAAAGGGTTGTGAGGCACCTCATGTCATTTCTAGACCCATATATCCATTATATACCCCTTAAATAGCCCTAAAACACCTTAACTCACTACCTAGCTTGTATTTGCATACTCTTGCATCCATTCATGCATATTTGCATTGTATCTTTTTAGCTTGGAAGTTCTTAATGCATTCTATCATATTGACATTGCATAATCTCTTGGAGTTTTGGTGTGCATTCTTTATGCTTTTCCAGTTTATGTAGTTTTGATTTTCTCTTAAAAAGTTCCTTGGGTTATTCGATCTATTTCAGATTTCTAACATGGTATCAGAGCTTTTGCTTTGAGAAATCTAAGTTCATAGATTCTTGATTGAGAGATTGAGTTTTCATGTAAAAATCTCATAAATTCCCGTATGCTCTCCTCTTGCGTTCTTGAACGATCTGGAGAATCAGAAAGGATTTGTAAAGATTTAATTACCTCTTTATTTTGCATGTGTTTTGTGAGATCTGGGTGATTGCAACATTTCTGGTTATATTGGCGACATTTTTTACTATTTCAACGCATCTAGACAGCTCGAGAAAGTCAGATTTGGCTTTTGCTTCTTCCAAATTGGAGATCATTTGACATAGTTGCAAACGAGGGTTTGATGCAAGTCATTTTTTATTGGAGTTGTTTTCATTTTTGCTTTAGAAATCCAACTTCCACTCATTTGTAAGAAAAATGATTTTTGGGTTTTGTACCTACGGTTGAAATATAATTTGGGCATCTTTTAGATTTCGCATATCTTTCATAGATCTAAAAAAAATTGCTGTCCAAAAAGTGTCGCACGTCATTTTTCTACTAACTAAAGGTTAAAAAAACTCATTTTTTCATCTTCTACTTGCTGGATCAAAAAAAACATTTCTGGGTTTTGTTTTTCGCATAAAAATATTTTTGAGTTTCTATTATTGTCTACTCATTGTGAATAGATTTTTTAGAAATCAAATCAGAAGTAAACCTTTTTTGCTAGAAAACTCGTTTTCTGTAGGCTAAATTTAGCCAATTTTTCAAAAATTCATATCTTTTGCTTCAAGTGTTGGATTTTAGCAAATAAGATATCGTTGGAAAGCTGAAGATGAGAAATTTCCATCCACAGAGGTATTGAGGAGATTTTTTACCATTTTGTACCAGATATTTTAGGTTGAAGCTATCTTGTGCTAATTTCTTCAACAGGGAATAACTTTTGCCCTTGTGCTCTGATTTTTTAGAAATGAATAGGCGTTGGAAAGGTCTTGAAGGGCACTACACAACCATACAACTAATTTTACCA
This sequence comes from Sequoia sempervirens, assembly GCA_007258455.2. Classification (NCBI taxonomy): domain Eukaryota; kingdom Viridiplantae; phylum Streptophyta; class Pinopsida; order Cupressales; family Cupressaceae; genus Sequoia; species Sequoia sempervirens. Next base: position 291,685,106 of record VDFB02271358.1, read on the forward strand.
GATTTTGTCTTAGATTTATTTTGTATCAGAATTTGCAATTTTAGTTATTTTGAGCCTATTGAGCATTGTATCTTCGAAAAGGCTTAGTAAATACACTAAATTATAAAGTTCCAACCTTATAATATTTGGGGGGGTGATCTTTGATACTAGTGAAAAGGGTGGGAGTGTATTGATGTTCTCATTTGGTGTTCTTTTATAATTATTTCAGGATTGTATCATGAGTTTTCTTACTCATCCTTTTGTGATACTTTTGGATAAGGATAATTATGAGTCTTGGGAAAAAGGCATTCTAACCCATTTCATATGGCTAAATTTTTTTCCTTGCCTTTATGGACTCATTCTTGAACCAGACACACTTGATAAGAAGAATGTTTGGGGTAATAAAATTGATCATGTAATAGGAATAATTGGTTGCCATGTTGATTATGACACTCTGTTGGCTATAGTGGGCATTGAATGTACCCACATAGTTTGGACCAATATTTGGGAGATAATTGGAGACCCTCATGTTTCTTCATTCCTAGATGATCCTATTGTAGGTTGCCTCATTCCACTTGATGATGCAGATAATATACCCTATGATGATGAGCCTCCAGTGATACATTGCAACAAGATCATTTATGTCTTATAGATTCAGTTCATTAGGACCTATTTCAACTAGACATTTCTTGCTTGTTTGTAGAGTCTTTAATTTCAAATCTAGATGACACTATTGAGGACATACATCTTCTCTTTGAGGACCACTCTTTTGTCCTTGCATCTATTGTTGCTACTTTAGATTTTAGAGTTTCTTCTTTGAAAGCTTCCAATGACTTCTTGCAGTAGGATATCTATAGTCTTCCCAATTCAACTTGGGATGATCTCTTGATAGGTCTTTTAGACTTGTTTATGTAGACACATATTCCAGATTTGGGAGACATTATTGAGTGTAATCATCCTCTCTTTGATGAAATTTATTCTTCTTCAGTTGTTGTGAGGGAACACTTTAACCCTCTTGATCATTCATCATAGTTTGACATGAGTGTGGATACTTTGGATCATCATTTGGAGAAGAGATCTTCAGAGGAGATATGTGAGTCTTTAGCTTATGTTCTACATTAGTCTCTAAGAGATTTTGATTTTTCATCTTTAATAGTGTGGCCTAGAACACCTGATTTGATTGTGGAAACTTTCAGCATCAACATGGGGACACTTGAGCCGAGTTCAGAGACTCCATACAACTTGAAAGTTTTCTTCCTACATATTCCTTTCAGGAGTGGGGAGATAACTCGCATACACCTTTGGTTTTGTTTCTTCCTAAGGGGAGGAATGTTGTTCAATGATCATGGACCATCTTCTACATCTAGTTTTGAGCATCTACCATTGGATCTCTTTGGGGAGGCTTCTTTGTCCTTCCACTTCATTTTTCTCTCTATTATGGGGGCATACTTCCTTTTTGTGGGATGGGGCTTCTTCTTCTTTGGGGGGGGGGGAATCTTATATGTACACGGGTACCTAACATCGCCTCATTTTCTAGGACCCATCATCTTTTACATACTCCTAAGTTGTGCTTAAGGGGGGGTGTTGGTGTAGGTTTTTTATTTTCCTAGTGGATTAATTTATTTTCCCTTAGTCCTAGGTTTTTCCTACACTTAATTAAGCTTTCTTAGGATAATAAAGTGAGTTTATTATTTAATAACTAGGAGATAAGTGATGTGGAGTCCCCTTTCTTAAAGGGTGGAACCACTTTCCACTTTTGGTGGTCCATCTCCACTTTTTGTGATTTATTCCTATTGGTTGGATTTGCCACCTACCTCCTCTCCTAAGTTCTATATAAACTCACTACCTAGATTGTATTTGCATACTCTTGCATCCATTCATGCATATTTGCATTGTATCTTTTCAGCTTGGAAGCTTTTAATGCATTCTGTCATATTGACATTGCATAATCTCTTAGAGTTCTAGTGTGCATTCTTTATGCTTTTCCAGTTTATGTAGCTTTGATTTTCTCTTAAAAAGTTCGTTGGGTTATTCAGTCTGTTTCAAATTTCTAACAAGAAAAACACAATAATCACAACCCACTCACCCAACCAACCTTAACCATTAAAAATATATTTTCTTTTATAAAAATAAGGTCACACAAATAAAAAAAGTGGTAATATAAAACCATGTGCCACAAATTCATGTGAACACAAAACCATTGACCATTTAATATTGAGTACTAAGTTTTCACATTATTAAATGCTTTTCCCAAATATTAATTTTTTATCCTGTCTCCCATGTGCACATAAAATAATAACCCAATGTTACAATACAACTTAACAAGTGGCCCCAAATAATTACCTAGTGTGGCTAAACACACCTCCTAGGTGCACCACAACTAAACAATTATTTAATTACAACATTATAATAAATCAATTTATGCACCAACTTAATGGATCCCCCACCTAATTAAATAATAATAATTATTTAATTAGTCATTTTTACTCTCATATATAATTATCCTATTCCACCTCATATGGATAAAATAATTGAATAAGTTTGTTATTTAATTAAGGTTATATTCCCTCTATCATTTCCATTAATAAATGATACACTAATTGCATTTATCTCCCACATTCTGATGGTTGCAACAAATTACTATTTATAATAAATACAATCCTAATCTTTCATTTTCAAACAAACTCAATCATGACCCTTCATCCTTTCCTCAATCCTAGGAAAAATATCTCATTTATTCTCCATTATTGATCTTCTAATTTCATTTCCACCATCTATTTTCCTCCAAAAGACTATAAATAAGACCTATAAGCTCTCATTTTAACCATCAACTTTTATGCTAACTATATCCTATCAAAATTGGTAACTTTTGTGCAAAGAGTATCCACAAGACAAATCACTTGAAGAAAATCTGCTTGACAATAATGGAGTTTATGGTAACTTTGTTTGGAATCTTTGCTTTGTTGCTTTGTTTACGCTTCATTTTGTGCTCTATCTGAGGTTTGTGATAGTTTAGAATAGGGAGCATATCATTTGAATTTGTTTCCTTGTTTAACTTACACAACTTTGACATCATCATATCCCATTTTACTACTATACCTCTTATATTTATTTCCACATAATGAAACACATGCTTTAATTTTATTTTTCTAAACCTAAGTCTTTTAAGATATAAAATTTACCAACACTCAAAATATTCTTCTAAATCATTTATTAAATCTATTAATTATTTATGATTCAAATTCATAGAACTAGGAATCTCAATTCTAGGCTAGTTAAAGACATTTGAAATATCAAGTTCAACAAATTTCCTTGATCTAGATTTTTTTTCTTATTCTTCTACAATTAGTTTGGTGGCTAATCCATTTTCTACTATATTTTTTATTTTATTTTCTTCTTCATTGCTTTCATCATGTCTAGGGTTATGGTTCCCCTTTCTCTATCCTCTTCAACATTATCTAGCTTGATTTATAAATTTATCATAATTTTGAACATTTATTTAATTCTTGTAGCAATGTTAACAACACCTTGACCTTTACCCAATCTTTATGGAGGTATCATGACTTTTTATTTGATGCAAAATACCTGAAGTTTGATGGTCTATTTACAAATAGATTTCATTGAAACCTTCCACCCAACATAAAGTATTAGAAGATATTTTATTCATCTTTCCTTATTTAGGACTCAAAGCTTTATTTGATATCACTTGACATAATCATGGCTAGAGTGTTCAATTAAGAACTATTTGATCATCCTACCATAAAATCAAACACAAAATATATTCACCCAAAAGAATAAAATTAACACAAATAAAGAAAATATTTTATTGATTCATAGTTTAAATCACATCATCAATCTTTTTCAAAGTGCCCCACAATAGAATGAG